>JAEQBH010000690.1:0-686977 GCA_016808115.1 Tetrastigma voinierianum | reverse complement strand
ATCCCCAATATATACATCCCTTTACCAGGACTAATTCATTCACATTTAAATCTAAACTATGAAAATAAAATGATTAATTACAGTCTATAAGAGTCTGATCATGACCTTCTTACCATAATTACATACCCAACTATTTAGACAATAGTCCCAAAAGAATTTAGTTACAATTCTTTTATACAAAATATTTTTAAAAAAATGTTACTCAAAGGTAATATCAAGGCCACACATCGACCTTCTTCATAATCACGGTCTCGTCGGAGCGTCATCTCCTTGTACAGCCCATGTACCTGAAAGGGGGTCCCACAATGGGGTGAGAAATGCCCAGTGGAAAAATTCTCCTACAAGAGCTACTCCCCACCTAAAATGCACATGCAATGGCAACCATGAAAACGTCCAATCACATTCCATATAAGCCAGTGCAATCCTATAGTAGATTTCACGTGTCATGCATGAGATATGACTCCTTATGCCCATAGCTTGAGTCGTGACTCCTCTTTGCAATGCTAAGTGTGAAACCGATCATTAGTGTTTACTTGTTAGGCTCAGCCCGATGGACAACCCTCCAATGTTTATTCAATTTTACCAAATCCGTGTGTTTATTTGGGTTGCAATTTTCGAGGTCTCATGCGCAAGCCGCACGCCTTAAGACACTTTCGTGGGCACGATCCTTTGGATACATATGTCGACGGGAGAATTTGGGTCTTTCACTGCAGGATACGCTATCTTGCCCGCCCAAAACACATGAAATTTATTATTATTATTTTTATGCTAGTGAGTCTCGATTTTAGACGTTGTCCAATTTCGAACTCATTACATTACGAAATGGTGAATAACCAATACTATGCACCCACATGACGGCGTGTGACCATGCATATGAAATGCAATCATGTCATTTCATCTTTGATATGCTACATGCAACATTTATAAGTCGAGATAATTATATTTCTCTGAATGGTTTCCATTCATCACAATTTCCATGTTAATACATCACGCAAGCACATTATTAACATGATTTTTACACACAACCACATATTATTTATTTTTCCAACAATACACACAAAATGACCCAACTCTCAGACCCATATAAAACAGGGCACCTCTTGGTCCCTTCACGGCCATGAACCATTTTTTTTGTTCCATTCATCAACAAATTACAGTGATACCAAAACACATAACAAAACCCAAAGACATCATTCCTAGGATCAAAGCAGGAACTTTGAATACGATGGGGCCCCTTTCGAGAAAATAGTTACGAAAATCTTGTCGATTTGTCAACCGATCCAGAAAATTCCAGCCTGTTTGTCGACTTAGGTCCCAAAATTATGTGGGACTATTATTCGAAACTTGATCTCGAAAATTCCTACTTTCAGTCCCAAGATTTTGGAGGCTGAATTCTCTTTCCGACCTTAAAGAAAACCCCAAGCCATTAAATGACCTTCAGGCTAGAAATATTCAAAGTAGGAAAATTCATACCTTATGAGTTGGCGAAACTCAGATTTTGAGCCTGCAACGTAACTCGATCTGCGTGGACCGGCTTTTGCCTTTTGCTCGGCAACACGTGGTCAATTTCCATAAATATTATAGAGAAGCGAAAACAACTTTTCCCCTTTCTCTCTCTCTCTCTCTTCTCCCTCACGCTCCTCACTGTTCGTCTCCTCATATTCTTTTCTTTTGACTTTTTTTTTTATCCTTTTCTTTCATTTATTTTAATTTTTATTTTATTTTATTTTTAAATTTGGATACATGGCTCACATTGCGCCATGTGTCCATCTCTTATTCGGGTCCGTTTCTGCCCCAAAATAATTTATTTCTTTTTAGTTCAATTTATTTTAAATGAACATAACTCAAGTCATTTCCTAACTTCCAAGAATTTCGTAAAAATGTTGTCCCTAGAGTCACAAGCGACTTATCACCCAAAAAATCATAAAAATATGCCGATTGTCTTAGAATTCGTGAAACTTTTAAGGTCCTTTGGATTTTGAGGCAGATCAAGCGGTCATTTCGTTTCGTCATCCGAGATCTAGAGAATTTTCTAGGCTTCCCTGAACCATTATGGCAATTATTATTATTATTATTATTATTTTGCCATTTTTCCTGAAAATTACTAATTTTCCCATATTTACCACATTATTCCCCCTTAAGAATTTCGTCAGAAATTCCCACACTATATCAAATCACATGCATATGCAGTGTCATTATTTCAATTCATTTAAACAATGTACCTTCATCCTTAAATAGGAAAGGATAGGTGGCACGCATCGTGTCCTCGCATTCCCATGTTGCCTCCTCTACTCCTCGGTGTTGCCACAACACCTTCACTAGCCTCATGATCTTGCGTCGCAAAACCTGATCTCAGCTATCCATGATACGCACCGGTCCCTCCTCAAAGGTCCCATCTGTATGAACAACAATCCCTCCCCAATCCACTACATGAGTTGGATCTAGAGTATACTTCCGGAGCATGGAAACGTGGAACACCTCATGGACACCTGATAAACTTGGTGGTAGCACCAATCGATATGCAACTGTGCCCACCCTCTCGAGTATCTCGAAGAGGTTAAAATTATACCTCGGCGCTTCTTGAATCGACCCACTCCCTCATCACCTTTAAAGCGTGATCCACCCACCTCATACTCTAAGAGGTCGATATAGATGCGCCGAGTAGCTCTTTTGTCGGCTTTGAGCTGTGAGAAGATGCTTCCGAATCAAATCCACCTTTTTAGAGGTGTCTCGAATCAGATCAGGACCAGTGATGGAGTGCTCTCCCAACTTTATCCAACAAATCAAGGATTGACATGGCCTCTCATATAAGGCCTCATAGGGTGTCATTTGAATACTCGCTTGATAGTTGTTGTTGTAGGCGAATTCTACTAACGGTAAGTGCTCCTCCAAGCCACTCTTAAGATCCAGGACGCATGCTCACAACATGTCCTCTAAAACCTGTATGGTCATCTCCGACTGACCATCTATCTATGGATGAAACACAGTGCTCATCGTCAATTGTGTCCCCATAGCCTTTTGGAAGCTCTTCCAAAAGTGTGTTGTAAACCTAGGATCCCTGTCCGATATAATAGAGACTGGCACTCCATGTAGCTGAAAAATCTCACGAATATACACCCAACATAATTCCTCGATTGAAGGTCATCCGCCTTTGCTAGAAAGTCTTGAGCTTAGTGAGCAGTCCATAACCCATACCGCATCATGTCTCCTCTGTGTCCGTGGCAAGTGGGCCACAAAATCCATCGTGATATGCTCCCATTTCCACTCTGCTACCTTCAAAGGCTGGAGTAGCCTTGCCGACTTCTAGTGTTCAGCCTTTACTTACTGACACATGAGACACCGTAAAAAAAAAACCCCAACGTCTCATTTCATCTCGCTCCAATAATACTGGCGACGAAGATCTCAGTACATCTTCGTGCCACCTGGATGCACAATAAATCGAGAGCAATATAACTCTCTAAGGATCTCCTCTCTCATATCAATCAGCTGGGGAACTACAACCTGTCCCCTATACTGAAGACTACCATATGTGTGGATAGCCCAGCCTTCATCACCCGTACATGACTGTACCCGGTCCTTGATGGACAATATCTCTGCGTCCTGCTCTTGGGACTCAATCACCTTGCTCAATAGGGATGGCGTAGCCACCAAACTCCCTAACGCTCCTTGAGCCTGATCACTGTATTGCAGCCTAAACTGTCCCACAGTCTCGAGCATCTGCCACTCCCGGGAAGAAACACTAGCCAGTACTCCTCGTGACTTCCAACTTAGTGCATCAACCACTACATTTACCTTACCAGGATGGTAATGCAAAGTGAAGTCATAGCCCTCCAGATACTCAATCCATCTGCATTGCCTCATGTTGAGGTCCCGCTGTGTGAAAATATACTTTCGAGTTTTGTGGTCTGAAAACACTTCAAACTACTCACCATACAAATAGTGGCGCCAAATCTTTAAGGCAAAAGACTATGAAATTTTGCCAACTCCATGTTATTAGATAAATTCCGCTCATGATTCTTTAACAGTCGAGAACCATAAGTTACTAGCCTCCCAGACTGCATAAAAACGCATCCTAATCCATTTTTTGGCATCACAGTACACTATGTACCTCTATCCCTTTTTTGGGACTATCAAAATAGGAGCTGAAGTAAGCCTCATTTTCAATTCTTAGAATGCCTTCTCACACAGGTCATTCCACTTGAATTTGACCTCATTTAAGGTAAGCTCATCATAGGTGCAGCTAATCGGGAGAAGTCCTCAATGAATCTACTGTAATACACTGCCAGTCCTAAGAAACTGCGTATCTCAAAGATTGACTTCGACCTCTCCCAACTCATAACTTCCTCGACATTCTCCGGATCTGGTGATACACTAGAAGTTGACACTACATGTCCCAAGAATCTCACCTCAGTAAGCCAAAACTCGCACTTATTGCACTTGGCGTACAACTGATGTTCTTTGAGGGCCTGGAGAACAGTCCTCAAGTGATCCCAATGCTCCTCCTCAGATTGGGAGTAGATCAAAATATCGTCCACAAAGACAACGATGAACTGATCTAAATAGGGTTGGAATACCCTATACATGAGATCCATGAATGCCGTTGGAGCATTTGTCAAGCCAAATGGCATCACTGTGAACTCGAAATGCTCATATCGCGTTCTAAACACTGTCTTAGGGATATTTGCCTCCCTAACTCTCAACTGATGGTAACCGGTGCGAAGATCTATCTTGGAGTAGACTCGCGCCCCTCTCAGTTGGTCAAACAAATCATCAACCCTCCTTGTTCAACTATTGGTAATCAATGCAAAGTCAAAAGGTCTTGTTCTTCTTTTTCGCAAACAGAACCGGAGCTCCCCATGGTGAAGTGCTCGGTCTAATAGAACCCTTTTCTAACAATTCCTGCAGTTGGACCTTGAGCTCCTGCAACTCAACCGGTGCCATCCCATGAGGAGTCATAGAAATGGGTGGCGTGCGGCGTAACTCAATGACAAGTCTACATCCCGTGCGGAGGCCAATCACGGTAGCTCATCCGGAAGAACATCCTCATAATCACAAACCACTCGAGGTGAACTTAAATCTTGTCTCCCTCGTCCTCTAGAGTAGGACGCTGCTAACCATCAGTGTTCCTCCACACGGAGTGGTGCGATGCAGGGCAAGCATTAACTACTCCCCTAAAAGTCACCACGGATACCATCCCATGTGTAGCGGAGTAATCCTCTACTATCATAATCAATGGCGACGATTGTGTGGTAGCCAAATCCATGCCCAAGAGCGGCATCAAAATCTGATATGTCCATTGCAGAAGACAGTAGTAGCACCACGTATCGTGCTACGTATGTCTTCTAATGGCTAAGTACATCACGACCATAAGGAGTCCCTCTCCCATGTATGTCGGAGGATGATGTGCTGAAACCCACGGAGGTTGTTCGTACCTCCCTAGCCTTGTGCACTAGTCCGTTGCAATGGTATTCCACGTTCGCTGTGCAATGATGGCTCTTTGTAGCACATTATCCTTTCCGATGTCGAAAATAATGACCCACAACCACCAGGTCTCCTCCTCCCTTGAGGGCCGGAGGATCATGTTCCTCGAGCCTCACGGGGTTGCCAGCCCTTGGCTCCTAATTGCACCGGTGATGCGATGGTGGCGGCAACAACACACTGCTGCATAAAGGGTGCGGTCGTAACCAGCCAACTGACCTCATGAGTGCAGGTAGTCTAAAGTCGGTGGTCGTGGGTTATTACTCCGCCCACCGATCCGGCGTCCTCTTCCTCTACTAGCCATCTACATGTGTCATATAGCAATAGAGTTCTCAAATTTCTATCTCAGTCTACCTATAGTGTATGTGGCAACCACTAATAGACTTTAACATAAATCAATTCACCCATTCATCCATTTTCCTTAGTGGTGCATAATATGACCAAAAATACAAATCGATTCATGAACTATCATGTTCATTTGATTTCGAACCCAGGTTATGTTTTCTAGCCTTAGTGTTCCATATACAATCTACCATGTATATTATTCACATAAATCACACATCATGTTAAGCACAAAACACGTAACACACAACAATGCATGATCTAAACCCATGCCCATCAGCCCTCGGTACTAGTGTACCTAGACTCTTGATACTTAGCTGAGACAAGCTAGTATCAGGACTATATTTGTGGATACCCACATTCAAGTTCCCTAGGGAATCGTTTACCTAGGCTCTGATACCAAGCTGTGACACCCAGATAGGGGTCGGGTTGACAACCCGTCGACCTGCGGAGATTCTGTGTGGATTTCGGGTGACCCGAGATACTGCTTGTTGTGTCCATTTGTCGAGATCCGCCCTTTTCCTAAAATCGGGGCGAAGTCTCCTTTGTTAGAGCTGCACTTGACTTATCTGACCTGTATAACGGTATAATCATAACCATCCAGGGGTCTCATGAAGTAGTAGTGACCACAGAGGTCCATTTGTCCATATCCCCAATATATACATTCCTTTACCGGGACCCATTCATTCACATTTAAATCTAAAATATGAAAATAAAACATTTAATTACAATCCGTAAGAGTCCGATCATGGCCCTGTTACCATAATTACATACCGGACTATTTAGACAATAGTCCCAAAATAATTTAGTTACAATTCTTTTATACAAAATATTTTTAAAAAAATGTTACTCAAAGGTAATATCAAGGCCACACATCGACCTTCTTCATAATCATGGCCTCGTTGGAGCACCGTCTCCCTGTACAGCCCCTGTACCTGAAAGGGGGTCCCACAACAAGGTGAGCAATGCCCAATATAAAAATTCTTCTACAAGGGCTACTCCCCACCTAAAATGCACATGCAATGACAATCATGAAAACGTCCAATCACATTCCATATAAATAATGCAATCCTATATGGAATATTACATGTCATGCATGAGATGAGACTCCTCATGCCCACAACCCGAGTCTCGACTAACTCCCTCACACCTACAATGCCAAGTGTGAAAACCAGTCATTGGTGTTTCTGATGAATCAACCCATTGAAACGACCCTCGATGTTTATTCAATTTTATCAAATCTCGTGTGTTTATTTGGTTGGCCAATTTAAAGTCTCGCTGCGGCGTTGCACGCCTTCCGACACTTTCGCGAACTTTGATGATTTGGATACATATGTCGACCAAAAATAAATTTAGGTCTTTCACCACAGAAATTGAATCTGCCCCATCTTAGCCGTCGAACCGCAAAAAAATTTATTATTGTGTATTTTTATGCGAGTGAGTCTCAATTTTGGACATTGTCCAGAATTTTCGAACTTACTACATGTTCATTAGAATGGTGAATAACCCGATTACCATGAACCCACACCTAACTCGATGCGATGTGATCGTGCATATGAAATGCGATCATGCCATTTCATGCTATGTCATGCTACATGCAACATTTATAAATTTCGAATAATTATATTTCCTACATATAATTTCCATTTATCACAATTTTCATGTTAATGCATCCACTTATGACACATATTAACATGATTTTACCCTATGTCGCATATTATTTATTTTCCAACAATACACACAAAATGGCTAAAATCTCGGACCCATATACAATAGGGCACCTCTTAGTCTCTTCATGACCATGAACCATTTTTTTGGTTCTATTCATTAACAAATTACAGTGATACCAAAACACACAATAAAACCCAAGGATCAAAACCAAACCTCGACATGGTCGGAATTTGCTTAGAAAACAATTAGAAAAATCTGTTCGACGTAGAAAACAGGTCCCAGAATTGAGTTTGAACTATTAAAAAAGCAGTCTCGAAAAATTCAGCCGGGCCCGTAGAAAAGTCAGAAAATTCTTAAAAATTCCTAAAAATTCCTACACTCAGTCCCAATATTTTGGGACTAAAATTTAAGGCCTCTCATGGACTCAAAGAAAACCCCAAACCATTAAATGACCTTTAGGCTAGAAATATTCCGTAGGAAAATTTGCATAAATGAGTTGGCGAGAAACTCAATTTTAGTACCCACTAGTAGCTCTCGATGCGTGGACCGACTTTGCCTTTTGCTCCGACCTACGATCCAATTTCTATAAATCTTAAAGAGAAACAAAAACCCTTTTTCCCTTTTCTCTCTCTCTCTTCTCCCTCATGCTCCTCACTGTCCGTCTCCTCATTTTCTTTTCTTTTGACTTTTCCTTTTTTTTTTCTTTTTATCCTTTTCTTTCCTTTTTTTTTTTTTTTTAAATGGATACATGGGTCACATTATGCCATGTGTCCATCTCTCATTCGGGTATGTTTATGCCCCAAAACAATTTATTTCTTTTCAGTTCAATTTATTTTAGATGAACTTAGCTCAAGTCATTTCCTGACTTCCGATATTTTCGTAAAAATCTCATCTCTGGAGTCACTGCTGTCTATCACCTAGAAAATCGTAAAAATATTTCAACTATCTCAGAATTCGGAGGCTTTTAAGTTCTTGGATTTCACGAGATGAATCAACTACGCGATCTGGATTTAGATCATCAGAGATCTAGAAATTTTAAGGCTTGCTGAACCGTTATGACAATTATTATTATTATTATTATTATTATTATTATTATTATTATTATTATTATTATTATTATTATTATTATTATTATTTTGCCATTTTCTTGAGAATTACTAATTTTCCGTGTTTTACGGTGACACATGTCCACATAGGTCCATAGACTTTGTTTGACTTGATCTCATTGACGCAATATATGGAGTCATGCAGCATGTCTTAGTGTGTTCGTTAACTACCGGTCTTTATCGAAAACGTGAAATTTTAGTATCTTGGAATCAGACGAAATTCAATGGAAATTAGCTAGATTTTTGTGGGGCGATTCTAATGGTGAAGTTTATTTCGTCATCCAAGATATAGAAAAATTCCTGATTTTCAATCGAAATTACCGTTTTACCATTTTTCAGAAAAATTGTATTTTTCTCGGGTTTTACACATAAAGTATATGATTTTCTCATATTAGAATATTTAGTTTTTTTCTTAATAAAAACATTTGTAAAAATTATTAAGAACAAGCCGAAAAGTCAAATATTTTTGTTTTTCTGTTTAGCCAAAAATTTTAAAATTTCAATAACAAGTTATGAAAAAGTAAAAAAAAAACGAACAAATTAAAAGCTGAGAGCAAATTGCTTTAAGCAAAAATCCAAAAAAAAAAAAACAAAGGCAAAAATATTTGGCTTTTTTATTTTTTCTTAATGTTTTTTCTATTAAGAAAAAACTAGTTATTCAAATATGAGAAAATCATATACTTTATAATTCAATTGAAACTCTCTTGATTTGTTTCATGCTAATTAAATAAAAGTATATGCATTTTTAAATTTTTATTTAAAAATTTATTTTCTCTAAATTTAAATAAAAATTAAAAGACTGATTTTTTTAGAAAAAAAAAAACAACTAAATGATTAATACTATTATGTACTATTCAGAATAAAAGTGGTATTTAGCATCAAGTAAAAACCAAAAACAAAAAACAAAAAAACAAAAAAAATAAGCGTCACCTTACTCTTGGACAAATAAGAATTCAGCTCATTCAACTTATTTAACTCAAATGAAACTAGAATTTCAAATTCAATTTTGAGCACCACCATGAAATTGTTTAATTTCTTAACATTACATATCATGAATATTGTATGCTTGAAAAAAAATGAACAAAATTTATTAAAAAGGGCATTTCAAAATGGGTCCAAAATATTTTGGATAAGAAATCTTTTGTTTATATTAATTATTGAGAATAGTAGCTTTTAATGATCCGTAAATAATTTATTATTATCTTCCTAGGAGAAAAATATAATTAATAAGGCATATTTAACAAAATGTCTCATAAATTGTAAAACCTGGGAAAAATTCAATTTTTCTGAACAAGGGCAAAGCGGTAATTTACGGCTATAGTACAGGTGGAAAATCTGGAAATTTTCTAGATCTCGGATGACAAAACGGACTTCACCATTGAATTTGTCTCGCGAAATCTAGTTACCTAGTTGAATTTCGTTGAATTCCGAGATAGTCGGAATTTCACGTTTTTCGAGGCATCGGGTGTTAGGTGACACATGGGGTGGTGCCACATGTGACCGGAACTCTGCGCGTAGCGCCGTGGGGAGAAAGACACATGGCTGTGAGAGTCATGTGGAATGGAAGGTCTTGCTAAGCGTGTGTCCATGTGACATGGACCATGGAAAGGTGACACATGGCAAGATGAATAGTAAGAAGAGTGAAGACTTCCTTTCACTTGAAGAAACCAAACAATCAGATGGGAAAGAAAAGAAAATAAAAGAAAAGGAAGAAGTAAAGAAAAGGGTAAAGAAAAGAAAAAAAAGAAAGGAAATGAGGAAAAGGAAAAGAAAAGTAAGAAAGGAAATAAAAAGGAAAAAAAAAACAAAAAGAAATGAGGGAGAGCGGTGGCAGGAGAAAGGAGAAAGAAAAAAAAAAGGAACGACACTTCCTTACGTGATCTCGAGACGAGGCGAGCGGTCGAAGCGCGTCGGGGCAAGGGCAAGTTAATTACGTGATGAGGCTTCTGCGTGTGTGCAAAATTGCGGTTTTTGTTGCATTCCAAAAGGTAGGGGTTTCTCCTACACTAGTTATTCTTGCCTAGTGGCAACGTAAGGGCTATTTTGGTTAAGCTCTAATCTTACGGCTGAGTTTATTGACAGTCAAGGACCGAATCCAGTATTTAGAGACTGAAATTTTGGACCTCTTGGCTACCTGTGTGTAGCCTTGGTTACAACTGGGCGTTGCTAGGAATCTAACCTGCCCGTAGCCATGGATGATCAGTCTCGGGATTGAACCCGAACTATTGTGGTTTGGTGGCAAAAGTCATTGGCCATGGGTGTAGTCTTGGTTTAAGGTACGAGCAATTTTGCACACCCATGCGAATCGGCGGCCGACTTGGGACCACTTTCTCATTCGAACTCCGATTTGCGAGTTCTAAGACTATGAAAAGCTCTTCGAGTCTAAAATTTAACCATATGCTAGTGAATAACATTTAGTGCTCACAGTTTTAGGTGTTTCTTGCTCTTTTCAAAGAGCTGTGTGTATTGTTGTGGGCATTGTTTATGCCATTATTGGTAAAGAATACCAAGTTATCTTTGCGTATATGATTGATGCTTGTTGTGATGTATGCTTGTAGTGCAGGAAGAATGAATCACATGTTGATTGTATGGACGCATGTTGAAATATGTGTGATAAGCATATTGAATTGAATGATCATAAATTATATGTATTAAATGTGATTATCCATGATACTTGGCATGAAGTATGATTTTGAATTGTTGCACGTGTTATTCATTATGCATGTAGCATGAGATACATGCAATGGCATTGCATTGCATTTATGCACAGGACATTGCATGACAGAGGTGTGAGTACATGGTAGAGATTGACACTGTGTTTGGTGTTTGATGGTGGATTCGATAAAATGGGATAACGTCCAAACTAAGTCTCACGGTCGCATAAAAGAAACAGGAACTAAAAAATACGTGTGTTGGGTATAGCACGGGTGAAAAAACCTGGTATTCTTGGTTAGACATATGTATCAAGCATTGAAAGTTTGCGAAAGTTTTGGAAGGCGTGCGAAGCCTACGGTGAGACCTCAAAAATTCGCTACCCACAAAAACACACAGAACTTGATAAAAACAAGTTGATATCGAAGATTATCCAATGAATTTTGATTTATAAAACAAAAGCTTTGTTTTGGAAAAATGGTCATTAGTGGAACATAAATGGCGGTTTTTCACACTTCAATATGCTTGTGTGAGAGTGGTGGATCGGGACACTGGACGGTGGAGTCACATTCTCATCCATGGCATGTAGACATTTGAGTAGGAATGTGTATGTTTTTACTTGAATGTGTGAAATGGCATTGCATGCACACTTAGATTGGGAGTAGCCCTTGTAGGAATTATTCTCTACTGGGCATTTCTCATAAAATCATGGGACCCCTTTAGTACAAAGGTCAACACCGATGAGCGACACTTTCAGCGTGTAGTGATTGTGAAGAAGGCCGACATGTGGCCTTGATAAGACTTTTGTAAAAAGTATTTTGTATAAAAGAATTGTAATTAAATTTTTTTGGACTATTGCCAATATAGTCAGGTATGTAATTATGGTAAGAGGGTCATGATCGAACTCTTACGGACCGTATTTAAGTGTATTATTCTTATATTTTAGATTTAAATATGAATGAATGGGTCCCGATGAGGGGGCGTATCGAGGTGGTGCCGAGTAACTCGGTGTCCACGAGTAGTTAGTACCGGTCCGGTACCAAGACTTAGGTGCACGAAGACCTAAGGTAGAAATTCTACAGGTTCACGGCTAGTCAATGGGACCCTTGGAAATTTGGGATGTCACATCTTGGTATTAGAGCTTAGGTATACGAGTACCTAGGGCTTGGCAGACATGGGTTTAGGACATGCGGTTATAGTATAAAGCTTAGGTTATGAATGCCTAGGGTTAGATGTCTGATATCAGCGTCATATCTTGGTATCAAAGTATTCATTGTGCATTCTTGTGAATCATTGTGTGATGATTGTGTTACATAATGTGTGTTACATATTATGTGAATTATAATAAATGGTAAAATGTATATGGAAAAGACGAACACTAGGGTTAGAGACATAACTTGTAGGGGTTTTAGGAATGAATGAGCAGTTAGTTCATGATGTGAAGTCTATTATTGGATTGCTTACATTGCACTACTAGTTAGACAAGGAGAGGGATGTCAAAGTTTATGGAGATCACCTCCGATGCCACTATGATAAGGCTAGCTGCATTCCAGTTAAAGGGTGAATCCCAAGTATGGTAAGTGATGAATACACAATTGAGTGATAATTATAACGGAATCTAACACATTTAAATCATAATGTACTCACATTTGGCATAAGAACATGTACTTTAATCTCATGCATTGTTTTTAGATTTGTGCGAGTCTTTCGGGTTTAAACGTAAGTGCACAAGTTCATGCTTCGGGAAGCCAATATGAAGCAATGTGGATGTGGGTGAGAAATTGGCGAGTTTAGGGCCCAGTGAAGCAAGGGGAAAGCACCCGGAGGACGAGTCTAAATTAGAACTTCAAGTCACAGGGTGAACTTCTTGAAGTAGCGATGGACAAGTCCTGCAGGTAGAAGTTCAAGTCCCTCTGGGGTAGAACTTCTTTGAAAGTGGCGGAGTAAGCAAGTCTACCGAGTAGAACTTAAAGTCCTCTGGGGTAGAACTTTCTATGGAACTTCTGGAATTGTCAGAGAATTCAATCTAGGACGTGAGGCACTTTAAATGCTTGAACCAAAATGGGAAAATCACTTTGGAGGGGGCTATAAAAGGAGGAGGACACAAGTATTAGAGGATCCCTTTGGAGTCTTTTTAGTTTTTCTCTTGAGTTTTGAGTTCTTCACTTCTAGGGTTTAGGTTTTAAGAGTTTTTCTCCAATTTTTGAGTGGTACCTTGTAGATCGGTTGAGATTTCCATTCTTTTAGAAGTTTTGGATTCAAGAGTTTGTAATCTTTACCGGTATAAATATTTATTTTGCTTTAAATCATAGCATTCCCATATTCTTCATTCTCAGTTTTACAAGTTAATTCCGATTTCTTCAAGATCTTGTTTTATGATTAATTGTTCCTCGACTTTAATTGTTCATATAAATTTTATGGAGTTTTAGAAAGCCCCTCTTCTTTGGGATCATGCGGAAACTCACACGATCAAGGTAAAGTCCTCCAATTCTCTCTTGATTTTCAATGGATTGTGTAATATTGATCACTTGTGTAGAAAGGTTTTAAATCTTTAGTTGGAAGCCGAATTCTTGACAACGTGTTAGAATATTTAAATTTACCGTTGTGCTTGATCATAATGCCAACTAAGGGTTCGTTTTAGTGAGAACAAGTGTTTAGTATTGCTCAATCATCTTTATTTTCAAGAGCATTTAAAGATAAATCCTCCATCGAAGACCATTTATCAATGGTTCCTAGATGAGTTTATAAAATAAGAGTGGGACTTGATCGAGAAGTGAGTGGAACCCTAAAAATCCCAGCAATTGTCTTTCTATTTAAAACATTCAAACCAATCAGCCATTCAATCAAACAACACAACACTACAGTTTTCTTTAAATCATACTTTTAGTGGAGAATAGCTCCTATTGATCAGCGAATCAGACCCGCTCCTGTGGAGATGACACATGGATTCCCACGAGTATTACAATGCTAGGCTTGACCTTTATAATTCCCTGCGCTTGGGAATAGAGAATTAGGCATACTAATCAGGGCGAAGCATTTTTGGCGCCGTTCTTGCTAGAAGTGGCGACTAACAAGTTGATGAAGGAGCTAGAGGTAATTTGCAATTGCATTGCAAATCAGGAATACGTTCTCCGTTTTCTTTTATTTTGTTTTGTTTTGTTGAAATCTCGAGTAAAGTGTTTCTTGGGCCAGTAGTGTAGTGCATGTCAATGCGGGCTCATAGCGAAACACCGATTAGTGATGTATCCCTAGAGAGGCAACCAGAAATCCATTATAAGCCAAGTGTCTCAGATAACATTTTACCTCCGATGGATAATCACGAGAATCGTAGGGACTCTATGAGCCTCCTGACATGGGGGCCATGCTACGCTCCCAATAAACCCAGTGATAGGAGGAGGAAATGGTAACCTTCAGCACAATCAATATAGAGTTCCTCCTGCTCCTTTGCCCAATGTGAAAGAACCCTTGAGAAATTACGCAACCTCGAGAGGACCGCGCAAAATTCTTGTATTCACTTCACGATGAGGCTGACCAATTCTGATGAAGTCGGAAATGATGTCTTCTTATATACCAAGGGTTGAATACGAGAATCCTTGCTCATTCATGTGAGGGATTTTGAGGATATGCAGGTGCATTCCTCCAGTTTCCCCCTCCACATTATCTGTTTGGTCTTATTTCCTTTTTCTTTAAAGGAGAAAGCCAAAAATGCGGTTCCATTCACTTTGCACCTAGTCGATCTTTACGTGGAAAACATGCGGAATGAATTCCTCGATAAGTTTCCCTCACGCGCGTACTAATGCCCTCATGCGAGCAATTCCGAACTTTGCAGAAAGCCGGGTGAACCCTTTGCGGCGGTATGGGAAGATGGGATCTCATCCGTACTATCCCCTCATCATGGGTTGGATGTTAGACGAATTGTGCATACTTTCATCAGGATTATCTCTAGGTAATAAGCAGTACATCCAAATGATGTGTGCGGGAGAATTTTATGAAAAGAGTGCCGGGAGGCAATTCAACTTTAGACACTATAGCGAGAGGCATTTCGAGGCAGGAAACCAGTACTTCTTTAGACCTTGCTAAAGTGCGTAGCACACTGTGGTGGTGGAATCCACCACAGAGAGAATGATGAGTTGCGGAGCGAGATTGCCAGATTTGACAAGGAAATTGAGGCCATAGAGATGAAGAGAGTGAGCGAGGTAACTAGTGTGCCTCAAATACCCTCGATACCCACTGGACCTAGAGTGGAGGAACCATGCATTATATCGATGACCTACGCACTCGACCGTGCTTGCCCAAATCTTTCTCAGTTAAGGAGCCATTCAAGTGGAACAAGCCAACGCCCTTAACTACCAAAGGAAACCTTTCAACTCCCATACTACGAAACATACAATCTGGTTGGGGTAAGCATCTAATTTTATTGGAGGAAATGAGGGAGGACCACTAACACCTTATAACCCGAGGCCCTCACTATCAGGCAAGGTTTTCCAAATTCCATTCCTCCATTTCGAATCAAGGCCCCAAAGTTCAAGGAAATTCCAATCAAGGTCATCATCCACCGGAACCAGGGAATCAAAACTCACGACCTTACTGACCTCACATAGAGAAGTATGGAGACATAGTCACACAGTTAAATCTGAAGCCAGTAGCTACAAACACGAAATTCGAGCGCTCTGAATGATGTGAGATCGGATAACCAAGTTAACCTCATCTATAGGTAACCTTCAACAAGAAAAGGAAACTTCCATCACAACCCATCAAAAACCCACAAGGTGAACGGTGTGAAGTTTAGGTTCAGTGAGGCCTGCTGAGCATTGTAAGGAGGTCACTACCCTTCGAATTGGTAAGGTGTCGACAAACTATTCAACCAAGGAACCATCACAAGAGTCTCATAGTGAATTAGCTAGAGAGGATGAAAAAATCGAGACACACCTCATGTCCACTAATACAAATGACAAAGATAAGCGACAGGAGGAAGATAAGTCTAACCATATCCCTCCAGCTCCATACCCTCATAGGCTAAGAGAGCACCAAAGAAAGTGAATAACCATGCTGAGGGTATGAGTTGTTCAAGCGAGGTGAAAGCGCAGACATTCCCTTGTTAGAGGCCATTAAGCGAAATCCCATCATATCTTCAAATTCAAGGACTTGTGCACGGTAAAAGAAACTGGGGTGTCGACAAAGAGAGGCATTCATGACTGAACAATCTACGTCCCTAATTCGGAACAACTTGCCCCCAAAATACAAAGACCCAGGTAGTCCTACTATTTCTATAGTAGTTGGAAATTCAAAGTTGGGGCATGCTTTAGTGGACTTAGGAAAGCGAGAGTGTTAATACACATTTGCCTTACTCGGTATATGTGGACCTAGGGTTAGGAGAATTAGAAACTGACCAATATCACCCTCCAATTGGTAGACCGCGTGTCAAAATTCCTAGGGGAATAGTGAAGGATGTCTTGGTCGAGTGAATGATTTTACTTCACACATCGATTTTGTGGTGTGACACTCGGCTGTGGCCAACGGGAACTACGGTTCCCGGTAATTCTTAGTCGACCATTCTTGGCTTATTTGCTAATGCCATTATACATTGTAGGGAGGCCTAATGACACTTTCATTTGGGAACATATTTGTTAATCTGAATATTTTTCAATGTAATCAAAGGAATGAGATGAAGAAGACACGTGTGAAATTAATATGATTGACTCAGTGAATGCAAAAATACTGGATAATGTCTCACATGATGATCCTCTTAAGTCATATTATGCGGTCAGCCCGAATTGGGATGAGGAAGTGACCACTTCGTCGAGTTTCTCCACTCTATAATTGAGCATAAAGATGTATTTGAAGTTAACGAGGTGGAATTGCCGAGTTGAACCTTTGCCTGAATGAGGATAAGACATTGCCTTCGAGACCACCTAAGCAGGCTAAAACCCTTACCAACACATCTCAAATATGCATTCTTGAGGAGAGACACTTTTCCGATATCATATCTTCCTCCTTAGACATTACTCAAAAATTCAACTTTTGGAAATATTGAAAACCCACAGGACTGCTTTAGGTTGGACAATTGCAGATATTAAGGGAATTAGCCCCTTGATCTGCACACATAGAATTCACTTAGAAGAGGATGTCAAACCTTCTAGGCAACCACAAAGACGATTGAACCCAATAATGAAAGAAGTGGTGAAAAGGTTTTAAAACTCTTGGATCTTAAGGGTTATCTACCACAGTGCGAGATAGCAAGTGGGTTAGTCGACCTGCAGTAGTTCCTAAGAGTGCGGAGTCACGGTAGTTGCCAATGAAAATAACGAGCTCACCGTTCCACTCGTGTCACTTCAGGTTGGAGAGTGTGCATAGATTATAGGAAACTTAATGCGGGTACTAGGAAAGACCATTTTCCTCTTAGTTTGTTGATCAAATCTTTAGAGAGTTGCGGGGCATGAATTTTATTGTTTTCTTGATGGTACTGAGGAGTACAACCAAATTGAGATAGCATTAGAATCGAAAAACTACATTCACTTGCCCTTTTGGTACGCCGCCTTTAGGAAATGCCCTTTGGACTATACAATGCACCGGAACTTTCAACGATGCATGATGGTAATCTTGATGACATGATAGAAATCATGGCCAAATCTTCATGGATGATTTCTCGTTTTGGTGACTCGTTCGAGACATTTAGAGAACTTAAGTAAAGTTTTGGAGAGGTGCCAAGAAAAAATCTTGTGTTAAATTGGGAGGAAATGTCACTTCATGGTAACACAAGGTGTCTTAAACCACATTGTATCAAAGATGGAATCCAAAGTTGATAAGGCCAAAGTTGAGCCCGATTTCCAACCTCCCTACTCCCTAAGTGTGTTAGAGACATAAGGTCATTCTTGGGCCATCTTGGTTTTTATAGAAGGTTTGCAAGATTTTTAGTGCTATAGCGGAGCCATGTATCTGCTTTGCTCGCTAAAGATGTCCCTTTCCGTAGTCCTGGCTTGTGACTGCGCACCTGCTAAGCTCGAAAACATGCTAGTGTCACCGCCCAATCATGCGGTCTCCTAGTGGGACCTCCCATTTGAGATCATGTACGTGCTAGTGATTATGCCATAGGAGGCTGTGTTAGGACCAGAGGGAGGACAAAAGGCATTTGTCATTTACTGTACCGATGAGACACTAGACTCTGCCCGGGCTGACTACAGCCACGAGAAGAGTTTCTAGCAGTTGTCTTTGCTCTAGAAAAATTCAGGTCATATATTGTTGGCTCCCCTGTGACCATTTTTACAGATCACGCAACTTTGAAGTACTTGCTCTCTAAGCAGGATACGAAACCAAGGTTAACTAGGTGGATTTTACTCTGTCAAGAATTCAACTTGACCATTAAAGATAAAGAGGTCGAGAATGTGGTTCTTGACCGCTTATCTCGATTAATCCCGAGAATCCAACTCCCATGGCATACCACATAGGTGATAGCTTTCACGATGAACAACTCTTTGCTCTTGCTCATTACCCATGGTATGTATTATAGTGAATTACCTAGATCATGGCAGATTCCAACTCAATGGACTTCTCAGAAAAAAACTCTTGACAAATGTTAAAGAAATCTTATTTTGATGATCGTATACATTTAAATGCGTAGGGATCAAATAATGAGGAGATGTGTACCCAATGATGAGCAAGTACGGATTTTAACTTTTTGCCATTCTGAAGCCTGCGGAGGACATTTCTCCGCCAGCAGTGAATTTTGGTAGGTTTTATTGGCGCTCTATTTAAAGGTGTTTTGATTTACGCAAAACATGTGCTCAATACCAGCAACTAGGAGGGTCACAAAGCGAAACATGATGCCTCTTACTGATTCTAATCATTGAAATTTTTGATTGTTGGGGTATTGACTTCGCTAAGGGCCTTTTCCCCCTTCTTGTGGCTATCTCTATTTGTATCATTGACTACGTGTCTAAGTGGGTTGAGAGCAATTCCAACGAGAACCAATGACCATAGGTTGTTTTTGAAATTTATAAAGGAACATATTTTCTCGGTTTGGGCACTTCGGTAATTATTAGTGATGGTGGACTCCACTTTTGCAATCGATCTTTTGAAAATGCGTTAAAAATATGGAGTCACCAGCCAAAGTATCCTGACACCACCCCTGGACGATGGTCGGTGAGCTAGCTAATAGGGAGATAAAACACATTTTAGAAAAGACGGTTGCCCTGAATCGAAAAGATTAGTCACTCCGTCTTACCGATGCTCTGTGGGCATACCGTACTGCCTTTAAAACTGTTCTTGGTATGTCTCCCTATAGGCTAGTTTAGTAAAAGCTGCCATTTCGATAGAATGGAACAGGGCTTACTGGGCTATTCGAACTTTTAATTATGATCTAACTCAAGCAGGTAAGCAGCGTTTATTGGAGTTAAATGAACTTGAAGAGCTGCGGAGGGAATGTGTAAGCTCAAATTCTGAGCGACTCGAGTTATTCCGCAGCCAGTCGTACCGGAAACTTCGGGCAATCGAAGAAATCTTCTTGTATAGTTCAGGTGCATCTATTCCACACGGAAGCTCAGGCTCGTTGGTGGCCCTTTCGCTACGATCAAGGTGGTTTTATCCATACGGGCCGTGAAATTGAAAATCACGACAATGGGAACTCTTTCAAGGTGAATGGCAGCGCCTCAAACCATTCATGAGCATTTCTCCCTCACGAGCCTGTGGATTTGGTGACCGCCCAAACTCTCCTTCCAAGTAACCTCAGTCTCAAATTGTTGTAAATAGTTTTGTTTTTATTTTTGTTCTTGCTTTCTATTTTTATTGTTTTTACTTCAATTGCGTTATTTCATTTTGCTTTTCAATAACATAATACAAATCGTGAAGCATTGTTTTTGTGATCCTAAAGTGTTGTGGGGTACCTTAGTTCAATGCATTGGGGACAATGCTTGTTTTGTTAATGAGGTAGGTGTACCGCAGGGTTGAATGTAACTATGCGCTCGTTATATGTTGATGGAATTAGAATTGCAAAATTTGCGTCTTTGGAAATATTATGTTTTACATGCTGCTTGTACATACCCGTTTGATCTCATATACTCTCCACATCATCTTATCGCATGTGCATCTTAACAAGACTTATATTCTTCTGTGAACTGTTTACCCTTGCATTCTACCTACTTTACTTCTCACCCAAACCACAGACTTATGGCCGTTATTGCTATCATTGCCATCTCCATGGCACGTTCGAAGGCATCTGGGGAAGGAAGGAATGAGGTCCTCTATGGAGCAGCGGTGAAAGAAGAAAGCCAGATGCCACCCGGCCCGGTGAAAAGAAAGGAAAACGAGGCTATATCCTCTTCGGAAAGTGAGGATTTATCGAGAGTGTCGATGACGAATAGAGCTATGTTCAAGAGATTCGGGTGAGCAATGGAGTTCGAGTTAATGGCGAATAGGAGTTTCCGATCGCGAGAGGGTGTCAATTTGGAAACATTCCTTATATTCGCATCCCATCGAAGGTAATTATCCAGAACAAAATATGCGCCGTGCACTACGGGGATCAGCGGATATTTACCTTGGTGGATAGGAGTTCTACTCGATTTGAAGGAAAAATCGGCGGGTTGACTTCGGTATTGGAAACTGATGATGGGAAGCGACTTACGTCGTCGCTCGACTCGATAGCACATGCCTTGCATCTATATTACATGCAGCGTGTCGGGCCAGGCCATATCCGCTCGGGGCCATTGCGATTTACGATGCCCGGTATTCAACGAGGCTATATGCACCCATCACTGCCCATGAATGGATTTATGAGACAAGAATTTGTTCTGAAAGTTAAAGCAGGAATACATACACGATGAACAAGATCATCCACAATCGTGTTTGGCAGATGGTTGTAGAAAAGTCTCGATCAAACGGTCGGTTGTTATACGAGGTTATGATGGAAAACTGTGATTATGCACTAGTCATGTAGTGCTTGATGAAGAGTTTCTAATATTCGGCGTTCAAGCCGGGTATTCGATTCCCTCACTTGTGACTAGTATGAGTAGAAGAAGCGGGGATGAGGGGAACGGTTAAGGTGATACCTCGGCGGGGCCAGATCACGACTAAGACTTTAGCGAAGAGCGGCGGCCTCCAGCAGACCACGATCCTCAGTGCCTTGACCCCTCTACAGAACCATTTCTTCCCGCAGTTCGGCACCTGAGCACATCGCGCTGAAGAGGATGGAGCGGCGGATCGAGATGGTTCAAGTACATCCTTGGGAGGCGAGGCGGCTAGACCGGCGTCTCCGGACTTGAGAAACCCCATCTTTCAGGGAGAGCCAGCGATGGCGGATCTTACCTCTCGGATTTGAAAGGGAGAATCGAGATGAATTGGGCCCGATTGTGTGGGCGAGGGCGCTTATTCTCTTGTGGATAAGGGCGACAGCTGCGTGGTGTGTTAAGCTGTTCTAGAGTATCGTTGGCAATCGGGTAGTAGACCTTAGCCATGTTATGCCAACACCCGTTTTGATTTTCCCCTTTTCTTTCATTACACCCATGGTCATTACAAACTGTTAAGACCTTTTTGATTCGGCTTATGTTTTCTGTTCCTTTTGACTATGCATGATGGTTACATGTTCTATGTTATATGATTGCTTACCTTATTTTGATCATTACAGTTCACTATAAGCATGACTACGCTACACTTCTTAAACCCATGAAAATCCTTCTTTGAATAGCAAATTTGTGTTAACGTGTTATAATGTTCATTGTGTAAGGGAATGTGGTTGGGCAATTGAGTCATCTTTAGTGCATACTAGCAGCGGTGAAATGCTCTACTCCATAAGTGCTATTTTAGATTTTTGCAAAGCAGTTGTACCCGGCGCCTCGTTTTCCTTTAGTGGGTAGTTCGATCTAAATCTTGCTGAGGACTAGCAAGATCTGCAGTGAAGTGTGATGAATACACGATTGGTGATAATTATATGGAATCTAACACATTTAAATCATAATGTACTCATTTGGCATGAAGCAGTACTTCTAATCATACGTGTTTTTAGATTTGTGCGGGTCTTTGAGGGTTTAAAACGTAAGTGCCGCAAAGGATGTAAGCTCGGGAAGCCAATGAGCGCAATGTGGATGTGGGTGAGAAATTAGCGAAGTTTCGGGACAGTGAAGCAAGGAAAGCACGAGAGGACAAGTCCTACCGGTAGAACTTCAAGTCTGGGTAGAACTCTTGAAATTTATGATGGACAAGTCCCTCTGGGTAGAAGTTCGAGTCCTCTGGGTGGGAACTATTTGGAAAATTAGCCCGGTAAGCAAGTCTGCCGGTGGGGCAAGTCCCCTCTGGAGTAGAACTATGGAACTTCGAGATTGTCCAGAATTCAATTCGGACGTGAGGGGGCACTTTAAATGTGAACCAAAATGGGAGGAAAATCACTTTGGAGGGGGGCTATAAAGGGAGGAGGACACAAGTATTAGGGGGATCCCTTTGGAGTCTTTAGTTTTTCTCTTGAGTTTGAGTTCTTCACTTCTAGGGTTTAGGTTTTAAAGAGTTTTCTCAATTTTTAGTGGTACCTTGTAGATCGGTTGAGATTTCCATTCTTTTAGAAGTTTTGGATTCAAGAGTTTGTAATCTTTCAGCATAAATGTTATTTTGCTTTAAATCTTAGCATTCCATATTCTTCATTCTCGATTTACAAGTTAATTAAAGTTTCTTCAAAGTCTTGTTTTATGATTAATTGTTCCTCAACTTTATTGTTCATATAAATTTATGGAGTTTAAACCCTCTTTTCTTTACAGGATCATACGGAAACTCACCACGATCAGGTAAAGTCCCTCAATTCCTCTCTTGATTTTCAATGGATTGTGTAATATTGATCGCTTGTGTAGAAAGGTTTTAAATCTTTAGTTGGGCAAATTCTTGACAGCGTGTTAGCGAGATATTTCCGGTGCGTTGTGGCGATCATAATACCCGACTAAGGGTTCGTTTTGAGTGAGAACAAGTGTTTAGTATTACTCAATCATCTTTATTTCCAAAAAGAGCATTTAAAGATAAATCCTCATCGAAGACCATTTATCAATGGTTCCTAGATGAGTTTATAAAATAAGAGGTGGGACTTACGATCGAAGTAGTGGAACCCTAAAAAATCCAGCAATTATCTTTCTATTTAAAACATTCAAACCAATCAACCACATTCAATCCAAACAACACAACACTACGAGTTTTCTTTAAATCATACTTTTAGTGGAGAATAGCTCTGATGATCAACGAATCGAGACCACTCCCTGTGGAGATGACTGTGGATTCCCCACAGTATTACAATGCTAGGCGACTATGAATTCCTACGCTTGGGAATAGAATTAAGGCATACTATAATCGGGACGACGGTAAGATTTGGTCAAGGCCTTGAGGGACATAAGCCCGATGACATGGGGAGAGCTCCATGAACTCTTCATGGGGAAATATTTTTCGGCAATTGCTAGACATGCAAAGGCCCGGGAGTTCCTAGAGCTAAAGCAAGGAACGATGACAGTGTTGGAGTGCGTGGCTAAGTTCACCTAGTTAGCTCGTTTTGTTGATGACTATGTGGCCACTGACATGGCAAAGGTGAGGAAATTCAAGGATGGTCTAAAGTTGTCCATCCGAGGTAAGATTTTAGGATTTCTCCTGCAAGATATGGACTCTTTGGTCAGGACAACTATGGCCACGGAGAGAGAGATTGATGACGCACGGAGCATCCGTGATGCGGGTGTTAGTGAGAAGAAGAGGAGAATCGTGTCGTTTGGCTCGGAAACACGAGGATTTCGAGACGAGTCGGGGTTATCGGGGCTAAGGCCAAGGCATTTGGGTGATCCTGGCCGAATAGAGGCGGATGACATGCTATCTAATGAGTATCTTAAATACTCATTTTATCCCTATGCTTTAGTTAGTTTTCTAGTGTTTTATGTTAAATAAATTTAATGCTCTAAGTTCATACTTATGATCGGGTCATTCATTTTGTGGAATTGTGCAAAATTGGTGGAAAAACCTACGACGACTCTTGTATTTTGATGTTTTCAGATATCATATGAGCTCCAATTGAAGCAAGCTTTATATGTATGGATTGTTTTTTCCTTAATGAATTCTTGAATTCACCCCCCAAACTTGAAATGAACATTGTCCTCAATGTGAAACAAAAGCAAGAATGGATAATGAGTACTCCCCTGAGGTTGATCAAGTCTTTGAAAGTTGCTCTAATGAATATGGCTCGCTTTGGATGTGACGCCCCAAACCCCGGGGGTCCGTTGACTACCCGTCAACCCGCGGAATACTAGTGAATGTCGGGCGACCCGACATTTTTCACGAAAATCAGGCAGAGTCTCCTTTGTACGGGGAGCTCTACTGAATCTAAAACACATAAAACTGTCTCAAACGATTCAATATAACTTGATCTATGATTAAAACGGAAGCCACTTGGGCTCATAAACCAATACTCATAACAATGTATATATATTCGACTATCCAACCATAGTTCAAGAGTTCAAATTTTACTCTTATACAACATATATTAAAATTAAAACAATTCTAATACATATAATACATCACAGCCCCAAGCGCGATCCGGCTTTCTTCTAAACTCTCGTCTCTAGACTAAGCGTAGTCCCTCGCACGCTCTTTGTACTGTAAAATAGTATCCCTCGATAGAATTGAGCTAGTACTCAGTAGTGGAGATCACTTTAAGTGGGCTGCTCTTTCGGTGCGTCACGTGTTCCCAGAAATAAACACACATCCGAGAAAATGCGTGATCCTACTTGAATGTCTAACTTATCATTTCGTACTCGGGTTCTGCGACTCCGCTCATGCTAGCCTAAACACTCTGTGAATTTTATGTTTTATTTAAGGACAACCCTCCGACGTATAAGTAGTGGACCGTCTCCGATGTTACATTTAGTGGACTACCCTCTGATGTATATCAATTGGGCCGTCTCCGACGATTGATATTTTTCTTTAGTATGGACTACCCTCCGATCATTTTTAGTTTTAGACAACCCTCCGAAACCATTTTCTCTAGACTCACCTCATGCACTCACTCCTATCATCCTAGGGTGCTCTCAGTGCATATGGAATGCATGATGCCAATTCCATTACAGTCTATATCATATACAAATATATAAACATGCATATATTCACATAATTCAAATCACACAATCATGTTATGTAATTTCACATTTCCATACATCAAAAATTAGCTCACGTGGGCTAATGATCAAACACGAGCAATTCTATTTGAATTGCTCAACCAAACACATTATTTCACAAAAATTATTTTGTTAACACTATTCTCGGGAATAGTGAAACCCTGATTACTATTCGAAAAATCACCAATCATTGGTTCATAGTGAACACGGGTTTTCTTGACCATTACGGCTATACATACCAAAGAACCATTTAATACATAAATCAACACACATTTAACCCAAACAGCCCCTACCCATGGATTGTGCAGAAACGGGCCTCTAAAAAAATTACAACAATTCGGTCCCATGTTTTGGGACCGATCAACGAAAACAGTTCAGGTATCAATCCAACCGAAACATTGTAAAACACTTAAATAAAGTGTAAAACTCAAGTAGGGTGAAACCCTACCTCTCGGAGTTTGTCAAAAACTCTCAAAACTGGAGTCCACGCGTAGACTTCTCCGCGTAGAAGCGACTCCTTCTTGCCCGAAGAATTCAGGTCAGTTCTTAGGAAAACTAGAGAGAAATCTCTCTCTCTCTAAAAAAAACTCAAAAACCCCAAGAAATTCTTGCTACTCCGTTTCTGCTCCGATACCTTTACGCCCATTTTCTCCTTTTTGAAGAGATGACACTGTAGTTCTTTTGTTTTATTCTCATTTAATCAAATCCCAAAATGACCATTATGTCCTTCTTTTCCTAGTTTTGACATTCGGCACTATCTCGGCCATCCATTTTCATCATTTCTCTACTCATGCCACTTATGGCACATGAGTACGTGTTATATGTGACTTTCGTTGCATCGAAAATCGTTTTATGACACTCGAAGCGAGATGCCTCGAAAACTTGTAAGTCAAACGTCTCGAATTGACAGTCGATGTGCTAGCTAGATTTCGTGAGCGATTCAACGATGAAATCTGTTTTGTCATCGAGATCTAGAGAATAAATTTTGGTTTTAACCCGAAGTACAATTTTGTAATCCGGAATTACGATTTTGCCCTTTTTCCAGAAATTGGAATTTCTCGGGTCTTACATTCTCCCTCCTTAAAGGAATTTTGTCCCGAAATTCAGGACAATTACAATCACTCACATGCATATGCAACGTGCACTCTACCATGCATATGTGATCATTTAATCTTAAGCGACTAAACCACATTGCCTTCATCCTAAACAAGAAGGATAGGTGGCCATCATGTCCTCGCGTTCCATGTTGATCCTCCTCCATAGTGCCGCCATAGCACCCTCGCTAGCCTCACGGGTCTTGTCCCACAAAACGATTCTGTTCCATCCAAAATGCATCTTGGTCCCTCTCGAGTCCCATTAATGTCAACCTCAATGCATCCCTAATCCACCATGAGTGCCGGATGCGGAGTATACTTAGGACATGGAGGACGTGAAATACCTCGTGGACACCTGACATCTTTAGTGATGCAAAGCCAACCGATGCCTTCTAACGCCTATCCTCTCGAGTATCTCGAAAGGCCTAATAAACCTCGACAATAGCTTCTCGCTTGTGAATCTGACCACTCCTCTCTTAGGCATCGCCGAAACTATGATCCCCCGATCTCTCGAACTCACAGGGTCGGCGTCGTACATATGCATAATTCTTCTGCCGGCTCGGCGTGAGAGAGCTTATTTGTCATATTAAGCTCACCTTCTCAGGGTGTCTCTAATCAGTCGGGACAGTGATGGAACTCTCTCCCACCTCGGTCCATTGCGGTGATCTGGCCTCCCATACAATGCCTCATATGGTGCCATCTGTATACCCGCCTGATAACTATTGTTGTAGGTGAATTCCACTAAGGGCAATTGCTCCTCTACCCTCAAATCCTAGGACGTATTGTCCTCTAACACCTATATATAATCCACACAACGTGTAACCCTACACAACCCACTTAGCACGTATTATGGCCCGACCTTCCCAGGTCACAATCGCTGACAATCCAAATGGACGTCGACCTAGTCCATGTGTGATCGACACATCCATATCTGCAGAGCCTTCTTGGGCTCAGCAACGCAATGCAATTTCAAGGTATCCAAATCTCTAGTCACTCGACTCTCGTACTCAACTCTAAGTCTACGTAATAACTTTGACCTTGTGTTTTTCGTCTCGATTAACATAACTCTTCGACACACTTGAGCCTCTCACATTTCTGAATCGAACTATGAGTCTTCATTAGACGTAGTCTAAACAAACTCAACCCATACTCACCAGAGTGGTGAATGACCATACCGTATTACATCCACACTCGACTCGTATAATATTCTGAGTGCACACGAAAGCAATAATGCAATACTGTGACACCCTATCCCGGGGTCCACCATGAGTAGAATCTTGGAGACCTCTTACTCATAATCCCGACTTATCAGATCAACTCTCACCCTACATCCGAGGGAAGAACATCTATACCTGGCTTCTCTAAAGGCCTTAACCTCTAAGCCCAAATCCAAGGCCGTGTCGGGTATGACAACCCGGCTAAGGTCGATTCGCGACAACTTAGATGGTGTCGGCTCATCCATATCGAGCGACATCAATAACCCCGATATGTCTACCATCCTAAGGTCTGCGCCTGTTGTAACTTTGATCCAATGCGGCTTTGACCCACTCTACGGCCCCTGGCCTATCATCTTCTTTGGGAGTGGCAGTAACACCAGCTGGCGGGTTCCTCGACCCGTGCGGGGTGTGGAGGGAATAGGCAAATCTCTCTCACGTTCTCATTAATTGGGTTGCATTGTCCCAAGATCTGAGATCCCTATCTCTTGGAACAATCCCATTTTATGCAAATCTGTACTGGTCACGAAACTCGTGTGAAGCGAAGTGTACGCCTGTACGGCCTTTAGAAGAAAGGTTGATCTCATCTTGCTGCAGCACCGCATCTCAGTGCTCCAAGTATCTGGGTCTCTCTCTCTCCATGGTCGGGGCCGTCCCAACCATGGGTCATATCGTGGCTGAAATCCTACGATCTGCCTGAATGGACAACCCCGGCCCATTCTCGAATCTCTGTAATACCCGGCTGATCGAAATTCGTATCTAGAGAGATTGTTCGGTCTCTCTGACTCATCCTTTGCCTCAACCTTCTCTGGGTTGTTGGCATCCCGATCTTGACACCATGTCCTAAAAATCTCCTCCCGAGTAAGCCAAAACTGCACCTCTTGAACTTAGCGTCTGGTGATGAGTCTCGACAAGCGTAAAACAATCTGATGATACTCATGCTCCCACTCATTGGGGTAGATCAAAATGTCATCCACGAAGACTACGACAAGCCTGATCTAAATAGGGTTGGAACACCTATGCATGAGATATGAATCTTTCTTTGGCATTACAGTCGATCGAGGCATCACGAAGTAAACTCAAAGTGCCCATAACGTGTCTGGCAGTCTTGGGATATCATCTCTAACCTCAAGCGATGTAACTAGTCACGAAGGTCTATCTTGGAATTAGACTCGCTCCTCTCAAGCGATCAAACAAATCATCGATCTGATGATCACCGATTCTTGATCGTAACCTTGTTCAATTGCCTGTAATCAATACACAGTCGAAGGGTCTTGTCTTCTTGTTCGCCGTGAACCGGGCCCGTGGTGGTACTCAGTGAATGAACCCTTGTCGGTAGCTCTGTGGCCGGATGCGGTTCTACCCAACTCAGCGGCGCCATCTATGCGGGTCGTAGGAGATGGGTGGCAGCCAGGCGTCAACTGATAAAGTCTCTGCCCTGCGTGAGTAGTCCGGGTAGCTTATCTATAAAAACATCCACATAATCGCACACTAATCGGGGTAGATCCAGTCTGTCTCTCCTCTTCCTCTAGGAGTAAGGCTCGTAGCCAACCCACTAACATCCACGACACGGACCTGTGATATGCTGTGCGGGGAAAAATGTTTGTCCCCGATACCACACGTGTGCCGTCTTGCGTGTAGGCGGTAACTCTCCTAAACTGATTGATAACGATCACGTAGCCCGAGTCGACCAATCCATCCCCAGGATGACATCGAACTCTGACATGTCCATGCTCTTCAGGTCCAATGCGAGTAGAGTCCTCGAGATCTCCAGCTCGCAACCTCGACATATCATCCTTATTCTCGCCCTAATCTCTAGGGGAGAACTCACCTACAAAGGCTCCTCTAAGGTCTCTAGAAGTCCTTGCCCATTTCCACCATATTTGGGCCTCACTCTCTGGCTAGAACACGGCCTAGTCTAATCCTGATAGTGTCGGAGGTGTCTCAGCTAGCCTCCCCCAACACCTTCTCGTCTGCTATGAACCAATGGTGCGCCCCTTTATCGGGTCTCCTCCCCGTGTGAATGTCGGAGGATGATACGCTCTAACCTCTGGAGGTTACTAGGACCTCCCGACTACGTTATGCTGGCACATGCAATGCGCGGCCATTTGCAAACCTCTCTCGCCTCCAACCGAGGCTGCTTATCAAATGCGGCGGGCATTTGGTCCCGAATGTCGGTGGTGCGACCCGATGCCCCATGGACGACCTCTGCGTCCTCGTCCTCTACTAGCCATCTACACAATTAACAGGGCAGTCAATATATAATACAGTATCTCCAAAGCATAAACGACTGAGTTTTACTAATCATACCCGTCATCGGTCTTAACACACATTGTCCTTGCATTTGAATGTCTGAGGCAAATCAATTTGCATTCTTTATATATATATATATATATTTCAACAAAAAAATTTCATTTTTTGAAAATTTTATTTTCAGAAAATTTTGTCCCTTTTGTTTGATTTTATTTTATTTTAATTAAATTTAAAAATTTTTAACGGTGTTCATTTAGTGACTCGAGGAGCGATCTTGAGTCGGCTGGGTCAAGCGGTGGGTGCAGGAGTGCACGGCCTGCGGCCCGACACGTCGAGGCCGCCCGTGTGCTGATCTCTGCGCACCCGGCGTAGAACCTCTTGCCGCACCATTCCTGCCCCTTGGTCTGTCTGATTTGGGCGTGGCCATTTGATCAAACACCATTTTTTTCATTTTGCATTTGTTCCAGCCACTGGAAAATACTAAAAATAAATTATTTTTTTTTTGAACACTCAAATAAATTTATTAAAAATTTATTTTACCCATTTTTCTTCAATTTTACTACTTGTAAAATCAAAAGTCTTTTCTATCTCATAACAATAAATTTATGAAATTTGTTTTCTTTCATATGCTGGATTTATGTAAAACAGCAAAAATGATTTTTCATCACCTATAAACCAAATAAATTTATAAAATTTATTTTTCTTCATTTTCTTTTCTTTGTTCTTTGTGTTGTACACGGTGAAATTTCAAACTTTCTCTTAAATCATGCTATCAACCAAGCATATCAATCATATAATTTCAACCACATAACACCCTAATAATTCATATTATACGACCGAGCATGCGAAGCACACTTCACAAAAATCGATCACACAAAAACACACCTTACATGCATGCAGTGTCCAAATTTTTTGTCTGAAGTGAATTTCTGGTAATCTCATACCTAATCTTAACTGCCAGACCACCTGGTATGGTGATGTCATCTACGTCTTAAAGACTATGGCGTAAGCCAAAATCCTCGAAGCCCTAGGTGGCAGTATGCCTGGCTCACGATGCCAAGGCACGTGACGCCCCCGAGCCCGGGGTCGTTGTTGCCAAGTCGACCCGCCGGAATACCGTGAATGTCGAGTACGACATTTTCCACGAAAATCGGCGAGTCTCCTGCAATACGAGCTCTACCAAAATACAAAACACATAAAACACATCCCCCAACGACCCAATATAGCAGTCTATGATTAAAAGCGGCCACTTGGGCTCTGCAAATACTCATAACAATGTATATATATCAACTATATCCAACCATAGTTCAAAAGTTCAAATTTTACTCTTATACAACATATATTAAAAAAATTAAACAATTCTAATACATGTAATACATCATAGCCCAAAGCCCGCAATCAGGCTTTCTTCTAAACCTCGATCTCTGGATATAGTCCCTCATACGCTCCACTGTACTGTAAAATAGTATCCCTCGGCAGGGTGAGCTAGTGCTCGGTAGAATTGGAATCACTTGCACCAGAAGTGAGGCTGCACTATAAGCGCAGGGTTTTGTCTGATGTTCCAAAATAAACACATCCCGAAGCAAATCGATCCTGTGAATCTTAACTTATCATTTCGTACTAGAGTCCTCACACGACTCCCTCATACTGCCTAAGCCTCATATGAGAATTTTATGTTTATTTAAGGACAACCCTCCGACGTATAAATGGTAGGACCGTCTCCGTGTTACATTTAGTGGACTACCCTCGATGTATATCCAACAGTGGGCCGTCTCAGACGATTGATATTTTTCTTTAGTATGGACTACCCTCCGATCATTTTTAGTTTTAGACAACGCTCCGAAACCATTTTCTCTAGACTCACTCCTATCATCCTAGGGTGCTCCCAGTGCATATGGAATGCATGATGTCAATTCCATTACAGTCTATATCATATGCAAATATATAAACATGCATATATTCACATAATTCAAATCACACAATCATGTTATGTAATTTCACATTTCCATACATCAAAATTAGCTCACGTGGGCTAATGATCAAACACGAGCAATTCGATTTGAATTACTCAACCAAACACATTATTTCACAAAAATTATTTTGTTAACACTATTCTCGGAATAGTGAAACCCTCGGTTACTATTCCCAGAAAATCACCAATCATCGGTTCACTTAGTGAACCCGGGGTTTCACTTAGTGAACGGGTTTCCATGACATTACGACACATACATACCAAAGAACCATTTAATACATAAATCAACACACAATTAACCCAAACAACCCCTACCCACGGATTGTGCAAAAACGGGCCTCTAAAAAAATTACAACAATTCGATCCCAAGTTTTGGGACTGATCAAACGGCCGTTCAAGGTCTCAATCCAACAGAAACATTGTAAAACACTTAAATAAAGTGTAAAACTCAAGTAGGGTGAAACCCCTACCTCTCGGAGTTTGTCAAAAACTCTCAAAACCGGAGTCCACGCGTAGACTTCTCCGCGTAGAGCAACTTTCCTTCTTGCCCCGAAGAATTCAGACGATCGGATTTGCCGGAAAACTAGAGAAAGTGGCTCTCTCTCTAAAAAAACTCAAAACCCCAGCTGCTGGCATACGTTTCTGCTCCGATACTTGCCCTTTTCTCCTTTTTGAAGAGATGACACTGTAGTTCTTTTGTTTTATTCTCATTTAATCAAATCCCAAAATGACCATTATGTCCTTCTTTTCCAAGTTTTGACATTCGGCACTATCTCGGCCGTCAATTTTCATCGTTTCTCTACTCATGCCACTTATGGCATATGAGTACGTGTTATATGTGACTTTCGTTGCATTGAAAATCGTTTTATGGCACTCGAAACGAGATGCCTCGAAAAACGTGTAAATTCAGACTGTCTCGGAGACATTCGGCACTATCTCGGCCGTCCATTTTCATCGTTTCTCTACTCATGCCACTTATGGCACATGAGTACGTGTTATATGTGACTTTCGTTGCATCGAAAATCGTTTTATGGCACTCGAAACGAGATGCCTCGAAAAACGTGTAAATTCCGACTGTCTCGGAATTCGACGAAATTCGACGTGCTAGCTAGATTTCGAGAGACGATTCCAACGATGAAATCTGTTTTGTCATCCGAGATCTAGAGAATAAATTTAGAGATTTTAGCAGAAATTACAATTTTATCAAACAAGTCTGATTTTGCCATTTTTCCAGAAATTGGAATTTATCGGGTCTTACATTGGAGGCAAAGAGGTGTTAAGAGGGGTTAGACTTTAAGAAGTCCCGAATGAAGGGGATGCTTGAATATGGTTTCCTCTTTGGTTCTTTAAAGCGCCCGAGAATTATTGAACCTCAAGCTTTCAACCTTTTAGCTTCCAAAACCCGATTTGAATCCCCAAAAACACACGAAATTAAAAACTAAAACAGGAAAAACAAAATCAAGAATGAAAATTTATTAAGAAAAAGAAACTCAAAAGCAAGCTAGAAATAGAAAAAAGAAAAATAAAACTTTTTAAGCAGGAGTACCTTCACAGGAGTTGCTCCATTTTTTAGTCGACTGGGCACTCTACCAACTACGGATGGGTTGGTGTTTCTTGCCTCCATCCTTCTCTAAGAGCGATAGTTGTATAATCAACAACTTGAGCACATAGTCTTCCACAATCTTATTATTTTTTGATTTTCTATTTTTTTTTAATTTTTTTATTTACAATGGTTCCTCTCAATTCATTGTTCAAGTGAATGATGTACTCATCCACCTCAGAATTTGGGATCGTCTTCTCATTTTTCAATTCTTCATGCATCTCACCCCATAAAGTCGTCTCCGGAAAAGTCTCTATAACTTCCTCTTTTACCTTTTCATATGATTACGGAGAAGTTGACTATTTTTCCTCGGCTTTTCAACTAAGTCTTTTCGAAGTTTTACGCATCATCATCCTCCCTTTTGAAGCTTCTCAAGTTCTTCATTACCTCTTGAAAAGTGATTTCTTCATTGTAACCGGGTTTTTCTTCTGTGTTATTCACCCCAGAGTAGATGGCGAACTCTCATGTTGTCGCTAAAGAACATTGTAGCCATATTCTCTTGAATTTCATTCATATATTTTGTCACTAGTTCTTCTATACTCATACTCTCCTCTTCTTTAGGTTGTTCTTTCTCAAATGTAAGTTGAGTACCAGAAGTGGCCATTGGAGCCATCTCTTCTTTCAAGGTATCGAATGGTGTATGCTGAATTTGAACATTAGCCCTTGTCAATTCCATGAATTGAACTTGAGATGTCGCGTTCGGCTATGAAGCTATTTTCATTTCAACTAATCTTGCCTCTAACTTTGTCATTATCTCATGTGGAGGTTGACTTATCTCATTTGGATAAAAGCGAGGCAACCCGACTTGAGAGTAGTCCATTCGGCCATTGATCTTGAAAATTCAGGTTGTGCCATAGTAAATGCGGTTTAGGTTCTTCTTAATTCATCCATAGCTTCTTCTAGGCTTGATCTTTGGACTTGTGGAATTGAAAGAGTGTTATAGCTTGTATTCCATGAGGTGTTTGGGTGGTGGCTCCATCGAAATTATGATTAACTCAAGTTTGGAGTACCTCCATATTGAGCATAATCCGATGATGCATATGGTTGCCACACTGAAACCCGCCAATTGAGTTATCCTCTTCTTTGATGCTCATCGGTAGTGCGCATTTTTAGTTCTTTGCTCAAAGGTGAGCCAATGCATTTGTCCCAGCTACGATGATAGGATCCGTTGTGATTTAAGCTTGTGCTTATCTTTGCCCTCTTTGTAATCTATTTGTGGTTCTCTACGGCTCGGAATCAAAGAACTGGATTTGCCTTGACCTTGTCTTCGTATACACGAAAAATTAACCTCCTGAAACACACAAGCAAACAACAATAGAGACCAAGTCACAAGCACTAATGTAAAATGAATAAAATAAAATAAAATAATAATAATAATAATAAATTATAAAAAAAAATAAAAAATAAAGATTGATCCAAAGTAATATCTAAGTGCGTTGTTGTCAATATCAACACAAAAAAATTCTCCCCGACAACGGCGCCAAAAGCAATGAGGATTTTTGAGTAGTGTGTAAATTAAGTAAAATGTAGGCCGGAATGCGCGCAGTATACGTGTCGAGTTCACGTAGTGGCTCAAGTCAAATTAATGGTTCCCACGAAGAGAAGCGTGTCGAATACTGACTTAACGCTTTGAATAATATTTGGATCTCAGCTTATAGGGAATTAATGCTAATTTAAATAGAAACTAATATTAAACTATTGAATTAATTGATTGATGGAAAAAAAAAACTAGGGTTTTACCGTCACCTGCCACACTCGATGGATTCTAACCTAAATAAATTGTTTATTTAATATTTCATATGATTTACGCTAGCGAGTTGATCATGCCTACAAGATATTCTCTCGAGATATATACGCCTATCTACTTGATGGGGTGTATTGCGTCTGCGCGCCTGACCCCCTCGACTCCGAAACACTTAAATGTATAAACCCTAATGCCACACTTGGAACCCGGGATATCTCTATTCCCCGATTGACCACTTGTTGCTTTATTCATGTCCTTAGGAGTCATCATCTCTCGATCTCAAACTCCTAGCAATGGCATGCCAAAGTTGGCCAAACCTTAACATGTAATTGCGAAATAAAGCAGTCGATAAAAATCATACTTATATTAAATAAAAATGAAAATTAAACTAATCCATACAAGTGCGATTAGGTTTTGACAAAACACTGAAACCGAAACCTAGAACATCTCTATGTGGAAGCCATCGAGAAGAAGAAAAAAAGAAAGATGATGAAAATAAGCGATTTTTGGTAGCCCCATCTCTCTTAACAATCTTCTTCTTCTTCAGCTTTTCCCTTCCAAGATATGTACTAGGGTGTTTCCACCTAAAGAACTTCTCCTTCAAAAACAAATCTGTCACAAATCCTCCACTTCCTCGATTCCTCGAGGTTTGAGCTTAAAGCCCTCCATTATGGGCTCAAAGATGGGCTAAAAATCCGCAAGCCAACCCACAGAACGTCGCAGCATCGTGCGGCAAGCGTCACGGCGTCGGGGATGCTCTATTTACGCAGTAACCGCGGCGTCGGTTCTCGACTTGCTGACGTTAAGCTGCCGATCCACTGCCATCAGCTTAGACACAGGAGACGAGATTGCCCACAGAGGTAGGGATCCCAAGGTTATGGGACACCTTAGTCCTAATCATTAGTGGGACATGCACAAACACAGTTTGTCTCTTCTTACCCTAGCACAGACAAGGGGAATCGGTATCAATCCCAAGGTGCGGCACAGACGCAGATTATTTCGCAGACAGGCTAGAGAGGCTAGGGCATGGGTCGAGGTCGGGTACAGGGCTCACAAGCTTGGACTTCGAGGACCTAGTGGCATGTCTACGCCATTACACCTTAGACTGAGCCACTAGATTAATCGATTATTCAAGGCATGTTTCTACTCTCGCGCCTATAGGCAAGAGTATTGTTCGATTTTGTAGCATATGCATGTGATTGTGTGTGAATTTCGGGACGAAATTCTTTTAAAGAAAGGAGAATGTAAAGCCTGAAAATTCATTTTTACAGAAAAATGGCAAAAGCAGTAATTTCTTGTTATAATATAGGTGGAAATCTAAAATTTTTCTAGATCTTGGATGACGAAACGGACTTCACCTTTGAATTTTTCTCGTGAAATCTAATTACCCAGTCGAATTTCAATGAATTTTGAGTTAGTAGGAATTTCACGTTTTTCGAGGCACTGGGTGTCGGGTGCCACATGCGGTGGTGCCACATGGCATGACCAAGGGCTGCCACATGGCACCATAGGAGAAAGAAACATGGCATGAGAGCATGTGGTGTGGAAGGTGCCACCTAAAGCATGTGTCCATGTGACACATGGCATATGGCTCACATGGTGACACATGGCACATGATGGATGGACCATGTGAAAACACATTGCCATGAGAGAGAGAAGAGAAAGAGGGAGGAAACTTCCTGAAGTCAAGCCAAATCAAAAAAAAAATTGGTGGGTAAGGGGAGAAAGAAACGAAAGAAGAAAAAAAGGAAAAGAAAAGAAAAAAATGAAAGAAGAAAAAAAAAAGAAAAAAAAAAGGAATGAGGGAGAGTGCATGAGGGACGGAGACAGTGAGGGAGGAGTAAAAAAAAAATTACGCCACTTCCTTTCACGATCTCCGGTGAACCGGTGGTTGAAACGGGTTGGGGCAGAGACAAGTTAGATCCCACGCTGACGAAACTCGTGTGGGTACCGAGCTGCTTGGGTTTTGAAGCGTTACAAAAGTGAGGTATCTGCGGATTTATTTCTTGCCTAGTGGCCATGTAAGGGCCATTTTGGTTAAGCTCTAATCTTAGGGCTATGTTTATTGACGGTCAAGGACCGAATCCAATATTTCGAGACTGAAATTCTTGACCTCTTGGCTACCTGTGTGTAGCCTTGGTTATGACTGGGCGTGGCTGGGTATCCAACCTGCCGGTAGCCATGGATGATTTGTCCCAGGACTGAACCCTGACTATTGTCGTTTGGGCTGGCCGAGTGTTGGTCGTGGGCGTAGTGCTTGGTTTTAGGGTCTGAACAATTTTCGCATACCCATGCAAATCAACAACTTCGACTTTGGACGGTTATAACTTTCTCGTCCAAACTCTGATTTACGCGTTCTTAGACTCTATGAAAATCTCTTTGAGTCTAGAATTTAACCATATTCCAGTGAATGGCATTTGATACTCACAAATTTGGGTGGTTCATGCTCTTTTCAAAGAGCTGTGTTGTAACATCCCGAAATATACCCTAGTCGTTTTCGACATGTTTAGGGTATTTTGTAAGCATAATTTGAATGTTTCGTGATTTAAATGCGAAACATGGAAGTGAATTAGGAAGTGTATACAATGTAGACGAGTATGTAATTTTCAAAAGGGCATAGAAGTCAAAAGATGAAAAGGTTATGGGTTAAAATAAATTATGTCTAAGTTGATTTGCAAAGAAAGAACCTAAGGACCTAAATACAAAAATGAAACTTAACAAAAAAAAAAAAAAAGGGTTTTGAGAGCGAAGACAAGGCACAGAAATATTTTTGGATTTAAGACCAAAATTGGTCTCATTTTGAAGAGGAGAACAAACCGTAGAGAGAGAAGAGAGAAGGGGAGAAGAAGAAGAAGAGGAAGAGGAAGAGAAGCCATGCAAAAAGGTATGGAAACTAACCTTGAGTATGGATTCTATGATTTTTGGTATGGATATTACATGGAAAGTGAGGATTTTATGGTTTTGTATGGAATTCTAGAAAATTTTGTGATTTCCAAACCTAGGGTTTAGTTAGGGTGATCTAACTCTAGGTTTGAATGAAGTCGTTGAAAACTCTAGCCAGTTAATATAAGTATGGAATCCTCCCGGCGAGGTTGGATTCGTGGTTAAGTGAAGCCCGATTGAGTTAGGGTTTAGAACAAACCTAGCAGTCTTCATGTTTGGTTTATTGTGGCAGGTTGCCAGTATATTAGAATGGTTTTGGGAGAAATTCATGGAAAAGTTTTGAAGAAAGATATGTAATGAAAGATGAATTGAGTAAAATTGAGATTACAAGATGAATATGAAGGGGTTTTGAGGTGTATATTGAGTATTGAGTGGATTTGGGTGAAAATATATGGAAAAAGGAAGAAAAACCCACGATACGGGCAAGGTCGAGGGCTGTGCCGGTGCGGTCGGAGAGTATCTGCGTACGGGTAGTGTTACGTTTTCTATTTTGACCGGCTTTCGTATTTTGGCCATAACTTGCTCATTTCTTATCGATTTGGTAATTCAGGGTATTGAAGAGAAAAGTTAAGAAGCTGTTTAAAGGAGGGCAAAAATCCTGAAATAGGTACCCTAGAATTCCGACTCTATGTGGCCCAAAAAATCCCTCAAAGTAGGGCTATGTTCAAGCCAATTTTTGGTTCAGTTTTTGAACATAGAGTAGTCTGGGTTGTTCCAGACGTATCTTGAGTTTCGGTGCTTCGATTTGGGTGATTCCAGTTGGAGGAGAACCCTTATCACCTTAGCTTTAAAGGAGTACAAAGAACTAGTGTCAAATATGGAGTCAAGGCACTGGAAAATGAGTATTGCAAGCGTCCCTTAGGTAAATCGATTAAATTGACTAGTTTGGCATGAAAAATGCCATAACTTGAGTTTGGAAGATTCAATTGGAATGATTCAATTTACGAGTAAAAATTGATTAGTAGAGCAGATTAAATGAATGATGTGTGAATACATAGGCATCACCTTTGTATAAGTATATATCTGTGATAAGGATAAGAACATGTATAAGTATTCTTGTATAAGTCTATGAAATGCCATATGTAATAGGCATGAAACAAGAAAAGTATAGGAAATGAAATATGTAAGATGTGTTCATGAAACATGAATATGATATGAAATATGAAAACGATTTGAAAAGAAAAATGTCATGAACACGAGAATGTGATAAAGATAGGTTATAAGTTCTGAAAGACATATGATAATATGACTACCTTGGACCAAAGAATGAATGAGTGGACGTCCTGATTAGTGCTCCGACACTCTTGATTAGTAACCCCCGATGCTCACGATTAGTGCTCTGCTTGCTCACGGTGTGCTGGTACTCTTGTTGGCGCAGCACTCTGGTGGTCTTTCTGACACTCCTGTTGCGTGGCGACCACGTCTGTCGGTCTTGACACACTGTTGGTGCTCACACGACACTCTGTTGAAGTGGGCAACCACGTTTTGATCGGTACTACGGTACCTCAGTACTGTATTGTACCTTCGGGTACTTATTGTGCTGTGTCCTACTCATTTCTTATGATTGGTCTGAGTAGTCAAACAGTTATATGATAAGACTTTGAATAAAGAATAAGAGTAAAGATCTGAATGTACCTACGTATGCGAGTACGTAGTACCTATGGGTACTCCTCGTATCGATTAAGTTACATGAGTACTGGGTGCTCGTGTCGATAAAATAAGTATAAGAATCCCCGATGGTACCTACGGGTGCCTCAGAAGCAGTGTAACTCTGAATATGATTATGATATAAACCGATAATCTGTTTGTTTTTGGATATGTTCTGAATCTGTATGAATTTGGTATATGTATCTGTTGTGATCCGTACCTACTATGAACTAATGTCCATATCTGATATGTATCTGCATAAGTCTGATCTGACCTTGTATGTGATATGATTCTGATTTGTTTCGACTTATTGTACCTATGGGTACCTTCGCACAAGTATGAGATCCGAAATATAAGAATAAGTATAAGTCCTGTAGTACCTACGGGTACCTCTGTATAATGAATATGTTCTGTAGTACCTACGGGTACTATTGTACCAGTAAAATGTTACGTAGGCCGCCTCACAGTACTTAGTGTCAGAAATACAAAATTAGCTACGTAACATGAAGTATAAGTTCCGTAGGACAAGTATATGTTCCGTAATACAAGAATAAGATCCGAAATACAAGAATAAGTATGAGTTCTGTAGTACCTACGGGTACCTCCGTATAAGCTCCGGATAAGGATAAACTCAGTAGTACCTATGGGTACTCCCGTATGAGTATAAGATAAGTTTGATATAAGCACAAGTGTGCGTCTCTTGGGTTTATTTAGACAGTGAATTGTACGGGTACTTCCGTATAAGAATAAGTTCCGCAATACCAGTATACGTTCCGTAATATCTCGATAGTACCTACGGGTACCTCCAAATAAGTGTAATCTCTGTAGTATAAGTATAAGCCCTATGGTATAAGTAAAAACCTTGTAGTACCTAAAGGTATCTCTGTATAATAATAAGTTCTATAACTCCTACGGGAGATCGAGTATACACATGATTACGTAACTCCTACGGAGATCGAATACACATAAATTACGTATAAGCATAAGTTACGAATAAGAATAAGTTCTGTATTCCTATGGGAATCAGAGATATTATAAACTGTTATAAGCATAAGTACTTGTATAAGTCCAGTATACGAATGCATGGAAATTCTGATATCTGTTATTGTTATCTGCTGAATATAAACGTGAATATGCCTACTACATATGTTTCCCACTAAGCGTAAAGCTTAGAACGAGTTTTTAATCCGTGTAGGTACAGGAGAAGACGTCTGAAAACATCCGCATACGGTTAGACTGACCTGCTAGTAAGGTTCATCACGGTAGGTTCTGCGCTCTGAATATGTAATTGTAAATGTAAAAGTCTAGTTTTGTATATGTAAATGGGACTCAGTGTATGTGTATAGATACTGTAAACACCACTACGGTGGCAATTTTTATTTTGTACATGATATTTTGATTATGTTATAAGATGTGGGTCATACCTATAGGTACAAGTTCGGCTTTGAAAAAATAAAAACAGGTAAAGAGTCCCAGTATATAGTCTCGCGCCTCGGAACTCGGTTTGGATCTGCCATTCGGGTCGGACCGGGAATCGGGGTGTGACATGTGTGGATTGTTGTGGGTATTGTTAATGCCACAATTGGTAAAGGATACCAAGTTATCTTTGTGTATATGATTGATGCTTGGTGTGATGTATGCTTTTAGTGCATGAAGAATGAATCACATGTTGATTGTATGGAAGCATGTTGAAATATGTGTGATAAGCATATTGAATTGAATGGAAGTAAATTATATGTATTAAATATGATTATCCATTATTCTTGGCATGAAGTAGGATTTTGAATTGTTGCACGTGGCATTCATTGTGCATGTAACATGAGATACATGCAATGGCATTGCATTGCATTTATGCAAGGGACATCCCATGACATGGGTGTGAGTGCATGATTGAGATCGACACTGTGTTTGGTGTTTGATGGCGGGCTCGGTAAAATGGGACAACGTCCAAAATAAGTCTCACAGTTGCAAAAAAGAAAAAGGAAATGAAAAATACGTGTGTTGAGTATAGCAAGGAAGGATAGATACCCCATCGGGTGAAAAACCCGGTATTCTTGGTTAGACATATGTATCCAATGGTGAAAGTTCGCGAAAGTGTCGGAAGGCGTACGAAGCCTGCAATGAGACCCTGGAAATTTGCTTCCCACAAAAACACACGGGACTTGGTATAAACAAGTGAATATGAGTTTGTCTAATGGATTTTGATTTATAAAACAAAAAGCTTTTGTTTTGGAAAAATGGTCATTGATGGAACATAAATGACAGTTTTTCACACTTGGCATATGCATGTGTGAGGGAGTCGATGAGGACTTGGGACATGGGACAGTGTGACTCACATTCTCATCCATGGCATGTAGACATTTGAGTAGAAAAGTGTATATTTTTACTTGAATATGTGAAATGACATTGCATGTGCACTTACGTGGAGAGTAGCCCTTGTAGGAATTATTCTCTACTGGGCATTGCTCACCTCGTCGTGAGACCATATTTCAAGTGTAGGTGGTACACCAGAGGACGAAGCTCCTTCGAGGCCGTGATTTTGAAGGAAGCTAGGATGTGGCTTTGATAAATATTTTTGTTAACTATATTAAAATAAGCTAGTTTTAATATATGTTTTGTATAAGAGTATTGTAATAAACTCTTATGGACTATTGTGATATAGTTGTATATTGTGGATTTGGACAGATAGACCCTGTGTGGTCATTATTACTTATGTTAAGACCCTGGATAGGTTATGGATATATTGTTATACAGGTTGTATATTGGGTCGAGCTCCTCGAACAAATGAGACTCTGCCCGATTTTTGTGAAAATATGGATCCTGATAAATGGGAAACAACAGTGTGGTATGGGTTACTCGAAATCCACAAGAATTCCACAGGTTGACTATTTGCCAATAGGACCCCCGGGTATTGGGGCGTCACAGCTTGGTATCATATGTTAGGTATATGAGTACCTAAGGCTTGGTGGGCATGGGCTTAGGACATGCAATTATAGTACAGAGCTTAGGTTATGAATGCCTAGGGCTCAATGTCTGATATCGCTGTGTGATAATTGTACATAATGTGTGTTACATGTTGTGTGGATTATATGCATGATAGGTTGTAAATAGAAAACGAAGAACACTAGGGTTATAGAACATAACCTTAGGGGTTCGAAAAATAAATGAGCATGATATGTCGGGATTGTGAGTTAGAGATCTCTGGGATCCTACTCACTGTGAACTTAAGGGTCATGGACATTTCGAAGTTTGATGTCATTCTCGGGATGGACTAGTTGACGGCACACCGAGCTGTCATTGATTGTGATCGTAGGAGGGTTACCGCCTACACACAGGATTGTATTCGTGTTACTTTTCAAGGGGACAAGCACGATGCTTTACCCCAGACCGTGTATGACTCCGGATGGCACGGGCAGTTGATGGGTTGGCTAGAAAGCCTTACCTTTGAGGACCAGGTGAGATAGGATTTGGATCTACATTGGGAAGTTTGTGAGTATGAGGATGTTTTTCCGGATGAGCTACCAGGATTACCTCCGCAGAGAGATGTAGACTTATGTATTGAGTTACACCCTAGTACGTTGCCCATTTCTATGACTCTGCATAGGATGGCGCCGGTTGAGTTGCATGAACTCAAGGTTTGGATACAGGAGTTGTTGGACAAGGGTTTCATTTGACCAGGCACTTCACCTTAAGGCACTCCGATTCTGTTTGCTAACAAGAAGGACAAGACCCTTCGACTATGCATGTGATATTGAATGTGTATCTGTGTGTGAATTTCGGGGATGAAATTCTGTTAAGGGGGGAAGAATATAAAACCTGAGAAAAATGACAAAATGGTAATTTACCGCTATTAATACAGGTGGAAAATCTGAAAATTTTCTAGATCTCGGATGACGAAACGAACTTCACCATTGAATTCTTCTTGCGAAATCTAGTTACCCAGTCGAATTTCATTGAATTATGAGATTGTCGGAATTTCACGTTTTTCGAGTCACCGGATGTCAGGTGACACATGGGGCGGTGCCATATGACATGACCATGGGCTGCCACATGGAACCATGGGAGAAGGACACATGGCATGAGAGCCATGTGGTGTGGAGAGTGCCACCTAGAACATGTGTCCATGTGACACATGGACCATGGAAAAGGTGATACATGGCAAGATGAATAGTCGAGTGAGAGGAAGCTTCCTCTCACTTGAAGCAAACCAAACAATCCGGTGGGAAAAGAAAAGAAAAGGAAGAAGGAAAGAAAAGGGAAAAGAAAAGAAAAAAAGAAAGGAAATGAGGAAAAGGAAAAGAAAAGGAAGAGAGAAAGAAAAAGGAAAAAAAAACAAAAAGAGAGGAGGGAGAGCCATAGGTGGAGGAGAGGAGAAAGAAAAAAAAAATGGCACTTCCCTTCGCGATCTCTGGCGAACCGGCAATCGAAACGCGTCGGGGCAAGAGACAATGTTAGTCCACGTGATGAGAGATACGCGTGGGTACTAGAAATTTGAATTTTTCGTCGAAGTTCCTCAAGGTAGGGGTTTCTTCTACACTGGTTATTTCTTGCCTAGTGGCCATGTTAGGGCCATTTTGGTTCAGCTCTAATCTTAGGCTGTGTTTATTGATGGTCAAGGACCAAGTCCAGTATTTCAAGACTGAAATTCTAAACCTCTTGGCCACCCTTGTGTAGCCTTGGTTACGACTAGGCGTGGCTGGGCATCCAACCTACCCGTAGCCATGGATGATCAGTCATGGGACTGAACCCGAACTGTTGTGGTTTGGGCTGGCCGAGTGTTGGCTGTGGGCGCAGTGCTTGGTTTTGGGGTCTAAACAATTTTCACACACCCATGCGAATCGGCAGCTTCAACTTTGGACGACTATAACTTTCTCGTCCGAACTCCAATTTATGCGTTCTTGAACTCATTGAAAAGCTCTTTGAGTCTAGAATTTAACCATATGCTAGTGAATGGAATTTGGTGCTCACAGTTTCAGGTGGTTCCTTCTCTTTTCAAAGAGTTGTGTGGATTGTTGTGGAAATTGTTTATGTCATAATTGGTAAAGGATACCAAGTTATCTTTGCATATATGATTGATGCTTGGTGTGATGTATACTTGTAGTGCATGAAGAATGAATCACATGTTGATTGTGTGGAAGCATGTTGAAATATGTGTGATAAGCATATTGAATTGAATGGATGCAAATTATATGTATTAAATAGATTATCCATGATCTTGGCATAGTATGATTTGAATTGTTGCATGTGGCATTCATTGTGCATGTAGCATGAGATACATGCAATGACATTGCATTGAATTTATGCACGGGACATTGCATGACATGGGTGTGAGTGCATGATAGAGATCGACATTGTGTTTGGTGTTCGATGGTATGTCGTGAGTACATGGTAGATCGACACTGTGTTTGGTGTTCGATGGTGGGCTTGGTAAAATGGGACAACGTGAAAAATGAGTCTCACGATTGCATAAAAGAAAAAGGAAATGAAAAATACGTGTGTTGGGTATAGCAAGGAGGGATAGATACCCTATTGGGTGAAAAACTCGGTATTCTTGGTTAGACATATGTATCCGATGATGAAAGTTCGCGAAAGTGTCGAAAGGCATGCGAAGCCTGAGGTAAGACCTCGGAAATTTTCTTCCCACAAAAACACACAAGACTTGGTAAAAACAAGTGAATATCGGAGTTTGTCCAATGAATTTTGATTTATAAAACAAAAAGATTTTGTTTTGGAAAAATGGTCATTGATGGAACATAAATAGCAGTTTTCATCTTGGCGTGCTGCATTATTATTGAGAAATTAGAGTGAGGACTCGGGACATGGGACAGGGTGAGTCACATTCTCATCCATGACATGTAGACATTTGAGTGGGAATGTGTATGTTTTCACTTGAATGTGTGAAATGACATTGCATCAATGCCCTTAGTGGGGAGTAGCCCTTATGAGATTATTCTCTTGGGCATTGCTTTACCTCATTGTGGGACCATATTTTGGGTGGTGATTTTGGAGGCGACTCTCCTTCGGGCCGTGATTTTGAAGGAAAGCTAGGATGTTGACTTTTGATAAATATTATTGTAAACTATATTGAAACAATTTAGTTTTAATATATGTTCTATATATGAAGTGTTGTAATAAACTCTTATGGACTGTGATATAGTTGCATATTGTGGATATGGACCAGATGGGCCTTGTGTGGTCATTGCCACTTATGTTGAGGCGCGGATGGGTCGTAGATATATATTGTTATATAGGTTGTATATTGGGTAGAGCTCCTCGAACAAAAAAGACTCTGTCTGATTTTTGTGAAAATATGGATCCTGATAAATGGGACACAACGGTGTGATATCGGGTTACCAGAAATCCACAAGAATTCCACGGGTTGATGGATTGTCAACGGGACCCCCTAGTTTTGGGGCGTCACATAAATACATATATGATGAAATTAAACCACCCATCTTTGCTTGGAAATTTTCAACTTTGATAAAAATAAAAAATAAAAATAAAAACTATTAAATTTACAATAAAATGAATAAAAAAATAAAATTGAGAGGAGAATATATATAATCGTATGCATGAAATCAGACCACCTATGCTACTGAGACCACCTTTTTTTTTTTTTGTCAGGCCATTTGCTCAGGACTCCTCTTCACCTGACAAAAAAAAAAAAAAAAAAGTGATGAAGTCCCCTAAAGATAAGCTTATTTTAGGATCAATCTTTATTTTCTAACCATACACTTGGCATTAGCTTTGCTTTAAATGGAAGAATTATATACCCATTAAAGCCAAAAGACAATAAATTTTGGTCAAAATCCGTAGAAAAATGCCAAGATATTACATGGGAAAAAAAAAGAACCTTATGCTCAAAAATTATTTTAAATACAGAATCTTAAAAGTACGTAACTTTTTATGCAAATAGCATGGATCCTTTGAACTTAGCTAAAGTTCTTATTTAAAAAAATGAAGAGAGGTTGATAGGGTTCTTCCTTATCCCAAGAAGTCTCTAGTTCTAATTATATTATTATGGTTTTTTTTATACATTACCAAAAGGTCATATTTTATGTGTGCATTTTTAATTTTTTAGTTTTTAATTTTTAGTATTTTTAAAGATGGAAAACATTGTACTCTACAATCTTCTTTGAAATGGATTCTAGCATATTCTCAAATGTTAAATGGTAAAATTTGATACCTTTTAACCTCTAAACTTTAATTTCTTTAAAGACTTTTTCTGGGACATTCCGTGAGGTCTATTTAAGGACAATGGGAAGTATACCTGATCAATTGAATAGACATTAAGTTAGGCTGAAATATTTTCTAGTGTATTTAGAGTTGAGATGTTGGCAAATAAAGTGAATAGTTTATGTGATCCAATATTACCCTTTGGAAAAGCTTGTCAATGGTTGAAATGAAATCAGTGTTTGGTAACATAAATGAGAATAGATTGAAATGACTATGAAATAGCACTTTTTAGGTAATTTCATTGACATGAATTGAAATTGGTAATTTCATATTGATGAGAAAAAATAACCTCAATATATAATCATCATTGCCAATGTTGATAATTCCTTTCTTATTAAACAATCAATTGGATCTGCTATGTTCAGTATGCATTTCCCATTTGAACTTCTATTAGGGTTCCTAATTAGTTGATGAAAAATAATTGTATATCATTATTTTGAAAGTTGTGATATAAGCTTTGATATATATGATTTTGCCTAATTCTTGATCTCTAAAATGGATGCCTACATATTTTTCTCCCTTAATTAATTTTCATCCCTAAAATGGATATTAATTTTGGTTCATGCATTAATGCAAGCAATGGTTTTTTCTTCGAAAATTATTTTTTAAAGCTTACTATGGTTTATTTCTATATACACAGTTCTAAATTTCTATAAGATAAATATTCAGTAAATTTTGGATTCATAAAAGTTTTCTAAGCAGGTCTATCATGCCTAAAACGTTTCAAAAAGACAGGACATAAGGAGGGGAGAGGTCCCGTGTTCAAGTCCTAATGAGACAATTTACTACATTGTAATTGAAGTGTTTAGTTGTAAAAAAAAAAGTATCTAAACAGTTGCTTTGAAAACAAGATAAAATTTTATAATACATTAAAAATATTATGTAAAAACTGGGAAAAATTAAATTTTTTCTGAAAAAGGGCAAAACGGTAATTTGTCGCTATAGTACAAGTGGAAAATTTGGAAATTTTCTAGATCTCGGATGATAAAACAGACTTCACCATTGATTTTTTTTTGCAAAATATAGTTACCTAATCGAATTTCGTTGAATTCTAAGATTGTCAGAATTTCACTTTTTTCGAAGTATCGGGTGTCGAGTGACACATGGGGTGCTGCCACATGACATGACCAGGGGTTGCCACATGACACCATGGGAGAAGGACACACATGGCTTGGCCGTGTGGTGTGGAAAGTCTTGCTTTAGAACATATGTCAATGTGACCACGTGGGCCAGGTGTAAAGGTGACCTTGTAAGCGGAATGAATATTAAGAGTAAGGAGGAAGCATCTCGCCAGAAGGAAATCAAACAATACGGTTGGGTGAGCGAGGAAGAAAAGAAGAGGAAAAGAAAGAAAAGGAAAAGAGAAGAAAGGAAAGAAAGAAAAGTAAAAAAAAAAAAGAAAAAAAAGATTAGGCAGGTGTGAAACGGAAAAGGGAGAAAAAAAAAAAAGGAACGGTACTTCCCTTCAAGATTTTCTGTGAACCGGTGGTCGAAACGCGTCGGGGCAAGAGACAAAGTTGGTCCACGCGATAAGAGCTACGCGTGGGTACTAGAAACTAGGGGTTTCGTCACGTTTAAAAAGGTAGGGGTTTCTCCTACATTGGTTATTTCTTGCCTAGGGGCCTGTAAGGGCCATTTTGGTTCAGGTCTAACCTTAGGGTTGTGTTTATTGATGGTCAAGGACCAAATCCAGTATTTTGAGACTAAAATTCTGGACCTCTTGGCTACTCGTGTGTAGCCTTGGTTATGGCCAGGCTTAATTTGGTCATCTGCTTTGCTTGTAGCCATGATGATCGATCCCGGGGATTGAACCGGTTGTTTATGGTTTAAATGACCAAGTGTTGGTCGTGGGTGTAGTGCTTGGTTTTGGGGTCTGAACAATTTTCACACACCCATGCGGACGACCATAACTTTCTCGTCTAAACTTCGATTTATGCGTTCTTGGACTCTATGGAAAGCTCTTTGAGTCTAAAATTTAACCATATGCTAGTGAATGGCATTTGGTGTTCACAGTTTTAGGTGTTTTCCTGCTCTTGTCAAAAATTGATGTGTGGATTGTTTTATAGGCATTGCCTATGCCACAATTGATAAAGGGTATCGAGTTATCCTTGCTTGTATGATTGATACTTGGTGTGGATATATGCTTGAGATGCATGAAAGGTGAATAACATGTTTATTATATTGTGAAACATGTTGAAATATATGTGTTAGACATATAGAAATTAAATGGGAACAATTATATGTATTAATTATGATTATCCATGATACTTGGCATGAAGTATGATTTTGAATTGTTGCATGTGGCATTCATTGTGCATGTAGCATGAGACACATGCAATGACATTGCATTGCATTTATGCACAGGACATCGCATGACATGGGTGTGAGTGCATGCCGAGGACTTGGGACATGGGACAAGGTGAATCACATTCTCATCCGTGGCATGTAGACATTTGAGTAGGAATGTGTATGTTTTTACTTGAATGTGTGAAATGGCATTGCATGTGCACTTAGGCGGGGAGTAGCCTTGGTAGGAGTTATCGCTGCGGGTTTGCTCACCACAATAGGTGGGACCATATTATAGGTGCGGGTGGTACCTTTAGACACAGCGCTCATCGGGCCGTGATTTTGAAGGAAGCGAGATGTGGCTTTGATAAATATTTTTGTAAACTATATTAGAACAATCTATTTTTATTATATGTTCTATATAAGAGTGTTGTAATAAACTCTTATGGACTATTGTGATATAGTTGTATATTGTGGATATGGACAACTGGGCCCTGTGTGGTCATTACTACTTCTGTTGAGACCTTGGATGGGTAGTGGATATATTGTTATACAGGTTGTATATTGGGTAGAGCTCCTCGAACAAAGGAGACTCTGCTCGATTTTTGTGAAAATATGGATCCCGATGAATGGGACACAACAGTGTGGTATCAGGTTACCCGAAATCCACAGGTATTCTGCAAGTTTACGGGTTGTCAACGGACCCCCAAGTTTTAGGGCGTCACAGCTTGGTATCAGAGCCTAGGTAAACGATTACCTAGGGAGATCGGATGTGGGTATCCCTGAAGTGTAGTCTGATCTTGGCTCGTCTGACTATGTATCGAGTCTGTGCCACAGTGCCCAGGGGCTAATGGGCATGGGTTTAGATCATGCATTGTTGTGTGTTGCGTGCTTTTTGCTTAACATGTTGTGTGATATGTGTGGTGATTTGTGTGAATAATATACATGGTAGATTGTATGGAACCTTGGGGTTAGAAAACATAACCTTAGGGGTTCGGAGAAAACAAAATGAACATGAGTTCGGGGCCCAATTTGTATTAGTGTTTGGCGTATGCACCACTAGGAAAAAGGATGAATGGTGTAGTTCATGATGTAAAGTCTATTAATGGTTGGCATGTGCACTCTTAGTTGGGGCGAGATAGAGATTGATAACTCTATTCTTCATCGACCGCGTGTAGGTGGTAGCGGAAGAGGGCGGTAGGGTGGTGGGCGAATGTAACCACGACCACTTAGGCTTTTGACTAAGCCTTCATAGAGGTTGTTGTTCTTATTTGCCTACCCTTATGTGAGCGGGTGTTGTTGTTGCCACCTTGCTGTTGGTGTGGTGAACCAAGAGTGTGCCAACCTCTAGAGGTTCGAGGTAAATCAACCTCCGACCCACAAGAGAGGAGGAGACCTGATGGTGGTGGGTCATTGTTTTCGACTAGTCGGAAAGGATACATGCGCTAGTGATAAGAAGAAGGAGAGCCAACCTTCTTCTAGCTCTAGGAAGAAGTAGAAGACTTTTGTTTCGCATGGATCTCAAGGACAGGGCCGTGGCCACCAGGGCCAAGGCCAAGGTTAATCATTCAGGGGTGGGAGGCACTTCAATGCTCCTAGCCAATCGGGGTAGATGAAGTGTTACCATTGTCATTAGCTTAGACACAGAAGATGAGATTGCCCTCAGAGACAAGGATCCTGATTCACGAACTTGACATTCGGCGTGCGTGGGACCGCATGTCAGCGCCAATTTGTTCTTGTCGACATGGGCGAGAACCATTGTCGATCCCGGGGCATGGATTGAGGTCGAGGCGGAACCACAGCCAGGTGCCGAGACCCCAGGGTGTGTCTACGCTATGATACACACGCTGAGCTTGCAGATCAGTATGATATGCAGGGTATGTTTCTACTCTTGCCCTTGTTGACAAGAGTGTTACTTAATTTGGGTGCAACATATTCATTGTTGTTGCATCATGTGTGAAAGAGTTAGGCTTAGAGGTTGAGACCTTGGAAAAAGCCGTTGTATGTAAGTTCTTCCCTAGGAACTAGGGTGAGTGTTGGTTTGTTATGTAGAGACTATGAGTTAGAGATCTCAAGGATTCTACTCACGATGGACCTAAGGGTGATGGACATATCGGAGTTTGATGTCATCCTTGGGATGGACTGGTTGACGATACGCCAAGTCGTCATTGACTATGATCATAGGAGAGTTATTGCCTACGCACAGGATGGTAATTGTGTTATGTTTCAGGGGGACGAGCACGATGCTTTACCACAGACCGTGTACGATTCCAAATGGCATGGGTAGTAGATGGGTTGGTTATCAAGCCTTACCTTAGGGAACGAGGTGAGATAAGAGATGAGTCTACCTCGGGTAGTTTAAAGTATGAGGATGTTTTTCCGGATGAGCTACCGGGATTACCTCCATAGAGGGATGTAGACTTCTACATTGAGTTACACCTTAGTACGTCGCCTTTGTGACCGCATGGATGTGGTTGAGTTATAGGAACTCAAGGTCCCGGAGAATCTGGGATTTTTTTGGATGAGGTTTCATTAGGCCAGAGCACTTCTGCCTTAGGGTGCTCAGTTACATTTCTTAGAAGAGGTCAAGTTCAAGAGTGGAATGACTGGGTGCGAGGCAGGCGCCACCACTGGGGTGAGAGGCTCGTTTCGGCTCCTGTCGATAGTCCGGAAAGGGACGGTACACAATGGATTATGATGCCTTGAAGGGCCAATTTGGGATGTGTTTGTCTGATTTGAGAGGTTGTAACATGGTTCTTAGTAGTTAAAGGACCACGAGCGGAATTACCTCACACATGACATGGAGTTGGCGACCATAGTCTTTGCCTTGAAGATTTTGCACCACTATCTGTACGATTGGCTTGATTCGGTGTTGAACCCCGCGAGTGCGAGGTATATCTTTGCCTGATGGAGCCTCAACACGAGGCAATACAGATGGATGGAGTATCTGAAGGATTACGTTTTCACATTGCATTACCATCCTAGTAAGGCAAATGTGGTGGCTGATACACTCAGCGGAGAGTCCTGAGAACTTTGGCTAATGTAAGCTACCGGGGAGTCTTGGGATGCTCGAAGCGTAGAGACGATTAAGTACATTATAGAGGACATGCTCAGGGTACATTAGGGAATTTAGTGACTACGCCTTTCCTACTGAGTTGAGTGATTGAGTCCCAGGGACAGGAAACAAAGATAGTGTCTATCAGGGATAGGGTATAGTCTGGTACAGGTGATGAAGACTGGGCTATTCACACGAATGGTAGTCTTTGGTATAGGGGACGGGTCGTGGTTCCCCAGTCGACAAATTTGAGAGAGGAGATCCTTAAGGAGTTCCATTGCTCTCGCTTCGTTGTACATCCAAGTTGCACGAAGATGTACCATGATCTTCGTCGCCAATATTTTTGGAGTGAGATGAAGAGACACATAAGGGACTTTGTTTGATGGTCTCTCACTTGTCATCAGGTAAAGGCTGAGCACCAGAGGCCAATTGGGCTACTCCAGCCATTGGAGGTAGTGGAGTGGAAGTGGGAACATATCACGATGGATTTTGTGACTCACTTGCCATAAACATCGTGGAAGCATGATACGGTGTGGGTGATAGTGGACTGACTCACCAAGTCGGCACATTTTCTAGCTGTGCAGATAACCTTCACTTTGGAGGAATTCTGCAGAATGTATATAGGAGAGATTGTCTGGTTACATGGAGTGCCAGTCTCTATTGTATCAGACAGAGATCCTAGGTTCACAGCTCACTTTTGGAAGAGTTTCTAGAGAGCCATGGGAACACAGTTGATGATGAGCACTACATTTCATCCATAGACAGACGACCAATCGGAGAGGACTATACAGGTTTTAGAGGACACGCTGCGAGCATGTGTCCTGAATCTTAAGGGTAGCTAGGAGGAGCATTTTCCCTTGGTGGAGTTCACCTACAACAATAGTTATCAGGCGAGTATACAGATGGCACCCTATGAGGCTTTATATGGGAGGCCATGTCGATCTCCGATTTGTTGGACGGAGGTGGAAAAGAGATCCATCACGGGTTCAAATTTGATTAGAGACACATCTGAGAAGGTGGATTTGATACGAAAGTGTCTTCTCATTGCTCACAACCCATAGAAGAGCTACGCCGATAGACGACATCTACCTCTAGAGTTTGAGGTAGGTAATCACGTCTTCTTGAAGGTAATGCCTAAGAGAAGAGTGGTCAGGTTTGGTAAGCAAGGGAAGCTATCGTCGAGATACATCGAGCCCTTCAAGATACTCTAGAGGGTGGGCACAATTTCGTATCTGTTGGCATTACCGTCGAGTTTATTCGGTGTCCACGAGGTATTCCATGTCTCCATGCTCTGAAAGTACACTTCAGATCCAACTCATGTAGTGGATTGAGGCTAGCTGGTTGTTGATGCATATGAGACCTTCGAGGAGGGACTAGTGCGTATCATGGATAGCCAAGACCAGGTTTTGCAAGGCAAAACTGTGAGGCTGATAAAAGTGTTATGGCAGCACTGTGGAGTGGAAGAGGCAACATGGGAACATGAGGACACGATACATGCCAATTATCCTTTCTTGTTTAAGGATGGAGGTACGTTTTTTTTTTTTTAGTCATTTGATATTGAAATGACTATTGTATATACATGTGACTATGTAGGGTTACGTGTGGGAATTTCGGGATGAAATTCTTTTAAGGAGGGGAGAATGTAAAATCCGAGAAAAATTAAATTTTTTCTGAAAAATGGCAAAACGGTAATTTGCCGCTATAATACAGGTGGAAAATCTAGAAATTTTCTAGATCTTGGATGACAAAATGGACTTCACCATTGAATTTTGTCTTGGGAAATCTAGTTACCCAGTCTAATTTGGTTGAATTTTGTGACAATTGGAATTTTGCGTTTTTCAATGCACCGGGTGTCTGGTGTGACACATGGGGTGGTGCCACATGGCACCATGGGAGAATGACACATGGCATGAGAGCCATGTGGTGTGGAGAGTACCACCTAGAACATGTGTCCATGTGACACATGGACCAAGGAAAATGTGATACATGGCAAGATGAATAGTAGAGTGAGAGGAAGCTCTCTCACTTGAAGGAAATCAAACAATGATGGTAAGGTGAGAAGAGAAGAAAGAAAAAGAGAAAAGAAAAGGGAAAAATAGAAAGAAAAGGAAAGAGAAGAAAAAGGAAAAAAAGAAAAAGATTGGGTAGTGTGTGAAACTGAAAAGGGAGAAAAAAAAAAGGGAATGACACTTTTCTTCCGTCTCCCGATGGCAGAAGCGGTCAACGCCGGTGCAAAAAGAGAAAGGTTGGTCCGCCTTAGCGAGCTACACGTGGTTACCATAAACTACGGGTTTCATCGCATTCTAAAAGGAAGAGGTTTCTCCTACATGGGTTATTTCTTGCCTAGGGGCCTGTAAAAGAGTCATTTTGGTTCGACTCTAACAGAATTGTGTTTGGTGACGGTCGGGGCCGAATCCGATATTTTGAGGCCAGGGATTCTAGGCCTCTTGGCTGCTCATGTGTGTAGTCTTGGTTCACGACTAGGCATGGCTAGCATCCTGACCTACCGTAGCCATGGATGATTAGTCGGGACTGAACCGGAATGTTTCGAGTTTGGGTTGGGCGAGTGGCGTGGAGCGCAGTGCTTAGTTTTGGGATGCGAACAATTTTCACACCCATGCGAATCGGCCAACCGACGGACGACCATAATTTTCTCATCCGAACTCTGATTTATGCGTTCTTTGACTCTATGAAAATCTCTTTGAGTATAGAATTTATCCATATGCTAGTGAATGGCATTTGGTACTCACAGTTTTGGGTGTTTTCCTGCTCTTGTCAAAAATTGATGTGTGGATTGTTTTGTGGGCATTGCCTATGCCACAATTGATAAAGGGTATCAAGTTATCCTTACTTGTATGATTGATACTTGGTGTGGATATATGCTTGAGATGAATGAAAGGTGAATAACATGTTTATTGTATTGTGAAGCATGTTGAGATATACGTGTTAGACATATGGAAATTAAATGGGAATAATTATATGTATTAAATATGATTATCCATGATACTTGGCATGAAGTATGATTTTGAATTGTTGCACGTGGCATTCATTGTGCATGTAGCATGAGATACATGCAATGACATTGCATTGCATTTATGCACGGGACATCGCATGACATGGGTGTGAGTGCATGGTAGAGATCGACATTGTGTTTGGTGTTCGATGGTGGGTTCAATAAAATGGGACAACGTCCAAAATGTGTCTCACGGTTGCATAAAAGAAAAAGGAAATGAAAAATACGTGTGTTGGGTATAGCAAGTTGGGATAGATACCCCCTCGGGTGAAAAACCCGGTATTCTTGGTTAGACATATGTATCCAACAATAAAAGTTAGGTGAAGAAGATGTCGGGAAAGGCATCTGCCGAAGCACAGTGGTGAGACCGGTACTGCCACAAAAACGAGAGACTTGGTAAAAACAAGTTGATATAGGAGATAGTCCAATGGATTTTGATTTCTAAAAAAAAAAATCTTTTGTTTTGTAAAAAAAAAAGGTCATTGATGGAACATAAATGACGGTTTTCACACTTGGCATATACATGTGTGTGGGAGTCGACGAGGACTCGGGACATGGGACATGGGACATGATGAGTCACATTCTAATCCATGGCATGTAGACATTTGAGTAGGGAATGTGTATGTTTTTACTTGAATGTGTGAAATGGCATTGCATGTGCACTTAGATGGGGAGTATCCCTGGTAGGAGTTATCGCTAATGAGCTTTGCTCACCCCGTCGTGGGACCATATTTCAGGTGTAGGTGGTACATTGGTACACTGGAGGACGACACTCATTCTTGGCCGTGATTTTGAAGGAAGCCAGGATGTGGCTTTGATAAATATTTTTGTAAACTATATTATAACAAGTTAGTTTTAATATATGTTCTATATAAGAGTGTTGTAATAAACTCTTATGGACTATTGTGATATAGTTGTATATTGTGGATATAGACAAATGGGCCCTGTGTGGTCATTACTACTTTTATTGAGACCCTGGATGGGTCATGGATATATTGTTATACAGGTTGTATATTGGGTAGAGCTCCTTGAACAAAGGAGACTTTGCCTGATTTTTGTGAAATATGGATTCTGATAAATGGGACACAACTGTGTGATATTGGGTTACCCGAAATCCACATGAATTCCTAGGTTGACGGGTTGTCAATGGGACCCTCGGGTTTTGGGACATCACATATTAGCAAGTGTTTTTTTGTAGACTATTATGAAAAATATCGAGAATAAAAATAATAAATTAAAAACTTTGTTACTTTTAAGAAACTACGAAAATTCTTTCATGCTTGAGTTTCTATGTAGAATTAGAATTAGAATTAATCATTCATGTTCTTAAAATTTTATTGATATGTCATTTTTCTTAAATTCACTTAGACTTTTAGATTGATAGTGGAAATGGGTTCAAACTTCAAAAAAAAATATTTGGATGGTAGGCTTGCCAAATGGGACGATTGGTGCCAAAAAATGGATAGTAGGCTTGTGGGGAAAAGGTGCATAAATGACATTGACTTATAGCCGTAAGTCCATCCCTTGAGTTTTTTTTCGTGTCCCGATGTTTTGTGCCTTAACTCATTCATGATCCCATCATCACAAAACTTGCATAAATGAACAAGCGGACGTTTAAATGGCATTGATGTGGAGGGTCACGTGGATAGCTCCAATTTATCCATTTATGTAAAATTGTGACATAAAGGTACTTGATTGTCATTTATATTAGTTTTTGTGTATTTATGACCAATAAAAACTTGTGTCTAAATCGACATATCATTATAAGGCTGCATTTACGCATCTTATCCCTGGGACTATAAGATGGGACTCATTATAAATAAACAAATTGTTTGACGGTAAGCTTCAAAAGATAGGACCATTGGAAATGTAAAGTTTTTTTGGATGCTTAGCTTGTTTTGATTCCAAGAGAATCTTTTTTCTTTTTTTTTTTTTTTAAAAATTTGCTTAAAAGGGCCATTCATAAAATATATTCAATTTTGACCAAAGTTTACACAAAACACCAAAAAAATGAAAGTAAAAGTACAATAAACGCCAAAAGAAAACAAAGACAAGTATAAAGAGAAATACAGTAGGTTGGAGCATCAAATTGTTCAGATATTACAAAATTGAAATTAAATTCTTTTCTTTTTTTTTTTGCAAGAATCTTTGTCTAGGATATTACCAAAAATGGAGTTCAAGATTTTTGTTTTTGTTTTTTTTTTGTTTTTTTGCATGAATCTTTGTTATCTAATTTTGTACTTGGACTTGTAGTTGACTAAGTTTAGGGTCTCTCCTTCTTACAAAAATAAAATTATTTAAAATCACATATAACTTCTTATTAAATACAAATATGAACTTGGATCTTAGACATACTTTTTTTAGAACAAACCATCGAATATGTAAGTGAGATGGTCGGGTCTCTTTTAGCTTAACCAATAAGCCAGCTCGGTACTTAACGTAACTGTTCAGCGGTAGAGTTTTATCGGGCTCTTATTGGCCCCTCTTTACATATGAAGATTAGTTTGAGTTTAGCATAAACTTTCTAGCATGATTTACATGCTAAGATGCACCTACTCAAAACACCTCATGATTTAACCAAAAAACTTTGTTTAGAACATCAAAAAGTTTTAATAGGGAGAGTATGATTAAAAGTTTCTATATATATATATATACTCAAATACAAAATTCAATTAAAATATTATGACAATGGCAAGAAAAAGCCTTGGATTCTAGTCAATTTAGAATAAAAAAACTATTAACCTTAAGAAAAGATAAGAATCACTAAAGACTAATTAATCTTCCAAATGTAAACTATAAAGGATATGAAATTCAGCCTGCAAAAGAACCTAAATTCAAATTAATTTAAATATCATCATGGATAGCTTCATTCTAAAATGAGGTCAATTTTTAAAGAGATCACCAAATATTTTTAGTGAAGGACGTGGGATTGGAAGATTGAGACTTTTGTTTTCTATTGTCTACTTAACAACTAGAGCTTGCAATATTGACAAAGAATTTATTGTTCTTTTCTTAGATAATAAATCCCATGGATATAATATTGCACTTATTCAATGAAATATATTATGTCATACTTATAATAAATAAACATTTTTATATTGTGGTATACAATACATATATATTATATTATTTCAAATCAAATGTAACTTTTTATCCAAATATCAATATGCATTGGCAGATGCCCCCTAAAAACTCAAATTTTCAATGACAATTAGGTTTAACATTAATGTGCTTTGTCCCTTGGCCAACATTTCTGGCTCCGCCAGTGCTAATAATAATATGAACATGAATCTTAGTGGAACTTTGTTTAGAACATTATATATATATATATATATATATATAGAAAGAAAAGTAGGATTAAAAGTTACTACTTTTTTTATAGAAAAATAACTTTACGGCTCAAATTAAAGAATACATCAATAAGATAATCAAATTCGCTCAAAACCATACATTTAAATAACATTTAAAGTAATAGCATAATTGATTGACTCAAACCCTGTATATCTTGGAGAATGGCATTTCATATATTTGATTTTGGAGACACATACGACTAAAATACGGTATGCGACTCTAATTTCGCAAATACGCCGATAATCATTAATTGATTTGTTGTCTCTAATGGGATATGCATGCTTTGCCCGTTCGAATCACCCACACAAATAAATGTTGTAAAAAGATGGCGAAAAACAAAATATCAGATCGGTGACGACACAATCACAAAGTCTACTCAAATTTATGATACGCTGAACTAACCACTTTATCGAAAAAATAAAATAATCAAAAAGAGATGGTATTTAACGACTTGTAATTCAAAATAGAAAAAAAAAAAAAAAATATATATATATAAAGAAGAAAGAAGAGATATATATATATATATATATATATATATATATATATATATATATATATATATATATATATCCCTCCTAATTTATATTTAAAATGTACTAAGATATAAAATTGAAAGAAAATGAGGCTAGGGTTTCTCAACCAACTATTCAAGATTGAAAGTTATTGTATTAAAAAATTTAAAAAAAAGAAGAAAGAAGAAAGAAAGAAAGTTACTATATATAAATATAAACTCTTGAATATGATAAAAAAATTTCTATTAAATATTACTACTATATGACACTTGAGGATGCATCATCTTGCATTTAACCTTTTCTTCATGTTGTCCATCTAGCATGCATTAAAGTGTTATTATATATATGAATGAGTTATTGATAAACTTTGATAAAAAGATTAATTGTCTATACAAATATTCCCAAAATTAAATCAATTTTTTTCGATTACTAGCAAGAAAGCCTCTGATTCTAGTTAATCTGGAATCAAACAACTCTTATCCTTATGTAAAACTATATATATATATATATACATGTATTAATATTATTTTTCAACATATCTTTTTAACTCTTTTTTAATCACAAATCAAATTTCGTGATAAAATTTTTATTTTATAAAATTATGATAAAAATAAATAAAATAAATTTATGTCACATGGAATATTATATCCAAAATAAACAAACTAGAGACCCTTATCTACCGTAAATAGGGAATCTTGAAAGTGGTCCAATTTCTAACCCAATAGCATGGGCTTTAACTAAAGCTTATATGGAAAAAAAATATTCCAAGAAGACTGTATATCTGGTTCGGAAATTGACATAAAGAAAGAATCTCTAGAAAAAAGGTTTTATATATTCACCATAATAATATTAAAAGAAAAAAATAAAAAATAAATGAAAGGTGGAGAATCAACTGAGATTGAGGTAGATACGGCAGTCAAGAGTATTATAAATACTGCTTCTCTTCTTCCTTATTTCCATATCCTCAATTCAAACGATTCTCCAGTTTCAGGTGTGTAGTACAGACATGTTTTTAATACTTTGATCTCTTTATTTTGGCTTATTTATTTATTTATATTTTTTGTACATTATAAAAAAAATATAATGCAATTGTTGCCAACTTTTTCATACCAATAAAGTAGATAAGCTTCACAAAATACCTGAAATTTTTAATGCGCTGGCCCCCACTTTGCCTCGAACTTTCTTAAGTCCTAAGATCCTTATCCAATGTTCTACAACCGTCTCCGTTAAAAGTTCTGCCAAACTGCTCTAAACTCTAAACATGTAATGATTGTTTAATTATTACTTTAAATACGACTTTTGGGCTACTGAAAACTCTTACATGTGTGGTTATTTTAACCTGTATTTTAACAGATGTTTTAATGGGTATTTGGTCCACTCATGATATTTTCTAACCCATACGACGATTGAGCTACTAAGTAGAGCCAGTGTGTATTCGGGACCAAAAGTTCGGGGGCAAATTTTACATACATACAAACTCGGCGCATTTACACCTTATCCTCTAATAAAGTTTTATTTCTTCTTTCTAAAAATATAAGATATGAAATATAAATATTCACAAGAAATATTATCATGTTTAATAGTTAGTTTTACGTGCTTTTAAAATTTATGTTATTTAACTTGGTGTCCTCTTCTAATGTTATATACCAGAAATGACAACCTTTGAACAAGGACTGATTAACAACCGTCGCGGTGGTGGTGGTGGTGGTGGTGGTGGCGGAGGTGGTGGCGGTGGAGGAGGTGGTGGTGGCGGAGGGGGAGGAGGAGGTGGTGGCGGCGGAGGTGGAGGTGGAGGTGGTGGAGGTGGAGGAGGAGGTGGTGGTGGTGGTTGCAATAACTGACCATCTCCATCTCTTTCTTCACAGCTTTATGTAATTTGAATTTCTAGTGTCAAAGCACATGCCAGTTTCTACATGGATATCTTGTAACAGTGCTTTATTGCTACTTCTATAATAAATAATTTTCTGTTATATTCTTTAATATGCTCCAAATATTTTATAGGAAATAATAGACATCATCAAACAATCTCAAAATTAGATTAATGTGTGTACTCAAAGTCCCACGTCGGTTAAATATGGGGAGGATCATGAGTTAATAAAGGATGGATGGATAATATTCAATTGGTATAAGGTTTTTCGGGGGAGAAGCCGAAAAACGACACCATGAGGTTGTGGGTACCAGGCCCAGAGCCAACTCTACCATTCACCAGGCTCAAACACCTTTACCCGCAAGAAGGCGCGCAAGTAAGAGCCGCGCCTATCACCTTTCTACGGCCATGGACACAACTTCAGGGCTTATCCTTTCAGAGTCGGGAACCATCTCTATGAAGATGGTCGGCACGATTACCTATTGATCTCTACCTAAAGACGCCGCCTCCGCCCCTCCCCTCACACACAACCGCTGGAGGTATCAACATTTCTAGGCACAAGTCAGCGCCAATCAGGCTACAAAAGGAAGAACATGTCACACGCAAAAACGTCCGCTCCTTCCATTTAGATTTTGGGAGAATGCGCTTCCCATGTAAATCGGATCATCTTGCTCCTCCATAAAGGAATGAGGAATCACAACAAGAAAGTTATGAGATTCTTGACTAAAAAAGAATGTCTCTTTCACTCTCCAGATTCCCTAATCTGACTTAGGAATCGGAGCGGGTTAAGCGCCTACTTCTTGGATTTCCTTGGTATTTGCGGGTACATGTGGTGATTAATGCCTCGGCAGTCAATGACTCGGAAAATTCGGGAGACCCTCTACAAATTTAATGCACGACAGGAACGACCAAGCAAAAGCTCATCGATTTCGGGGCTTGTTCCTCGTTTTCAAGTGATCTACATTCAGGAAGCTTCACGGGTTCGGATCCTCCGGTGGAGTGGGTTTGTCACCATGACTAGCAACCCAATGAATCAATCCCTGGAAGACCGGAATTCATATTTGGCACTGGATATGGAGGCCCAGTAGAACATGGTGAATGGCAGGTTGTAGAGTCGTGCCGACCCACGTCTGCGGCGGGAAAGCGGCCCCTTGCGGGCTCGTTGGAAGCGAAGCCCGATCGAAAAGGCACGAGGGTAGCCACCTTGCACTGATTAAACAAAATAAAAGGCAAGAGGCGATCCAGATTGGAAGATAATTGGCATTGTAGTAGATGACGAGTTTTTCGATCACCTTAGAATGGAGCCCCTCAAAGAAAGAACAATGTGGAGCTGAGTCCAAGAAAAGGCCTCCCACATGGGTTCTAATTGGGTCTACTGTCGTGACATACCGAGTCGGGTGTGGAGAGAGTTCGGTAGAAAGAAAGTGACAAGACATGCCCACAACCTTGCGTGGCCGAGAGTGAAACCATAATCATGATTCGGGTATCCCACCTTTTAGAGCTACGCGGTCATCATGTTCACCTGATTATGTGGGATCTAGGATATGATCACATGATCCACTTTAAAATTAAACTACATCTTGAGTTATATGTAATTTCACTATAACTACAATCTGCTCATTTGCCATATGTGATAAATCTTTAAGACTATTAAACCCTGTGTTACCTTAGTAAAAAACAATGATTTTGAGTCTGCGGGGAAATATTTATCCTCTTATGCAAAGTGTTTCCAACCCATTTGAAGGACACATAAACGGTTCTAGCTCTTGAGGAGTTCCATAACAATTCAATGAGTTATGGGTTGTATTCCCAGTACTTGTGCAATTCTGTCAGGCTTGTCGGTTCATTCTGAGCAATCTTGACCCGGGAGGGGATGAATCCCCATACGATTTCTGAAGATTTCGTGGGTTCATTAACAAATTAATTATCTGACATGGATCTGGTCCTCATTTGCGAAGAAGCTTGGGCCGATCACCTTTGTGATCGCTATCTCTGGGATCGCTGCAATAATGGAAAGCCATCTGAGCGAGCAGACCAATACTACCTTTGGAAGACAATATCAGATGACCTCTGAATATTAATGATTACCGAAAATAGCAAGCCGACCATGAAAGGGGCCTTAGCGAGAGAGGAATTAGAATAAAGTGAAGAGCTCAGGGCAGGTGAGAGAAGGGGAACCTCCAGTTCACCTCACAGACATTTCCTATAGCGAGCTCCTCCACTCTCATTGGGATCACCACGACTTTAAATGGCACACCGCCGTTTAGTCGGATGTGACGTCTGATGATCTGCAGTGCGTTACCCACGGGGACCCACGGGCATGAAACTAACCCACGATCACGGGACCACGAAGTTCCCTAGTGGAGAAATTGATCAGGTTATTTTCAAGATATATTGGGGGCGCGCATGGCAAAACGGCGCTCGCGGTTAGAAGATCTTGACCGAAGGCTCAGAGCTCCAGTCCGAACCTCGACCCACTATCAATTACATATTGGGCGGCTCGGCCGATGACCTGTATCATTTCAAGTGTCAGAGGAGAAAGCTGCTACGAGCGGCCGCAGTTCAAACTCGAGTAAACTCCATCAATACCCCGGATAACAACATACCAATACAGTCGGTTGAATGGCCCCCGTATCCTTTATCGTGGCCCGGAGTCAGGGTCATCCTCCACAAGATGCGCGGTAGCGCTTTATGCATTAACAATTTTGATGTACACAGAGTGCTTGTTGACCCTGGTAGCGTGACCGACTTATTGCAACTTCCAGCCTTTAAGCAGATGAAAGTTCCACTTGATAAACTCAGTTCGGCTGGCAGAATTTTGTTCAGATTTAATGGGGCAACCACGCTAACCAAGGGTGATATTATCTCATCAAGGTAGGGCGATTATAAACCGATCTATTCTGGTTGTGAAGAGCTTGGGGCTATACAATGCCATCATTGGTCGGAGGGCACATTGCCATTCACATCAAAGCATTACCCTCAGCTGTGAGGTAGTTACTAACCAATGTCGGACAAATCGAGCCAGCCACGAAGCGGCCGATTAGAAGCTTGCCAATCTCTTGCATTTAATAGTGCAAATTATGAAAGATGAAAACTCAGCAAGCCCAGAGCTAAGACCTAGTTTCTAGAATAACGTCGGCTCACTTGCCGGATGGTTGGAGACCAGGAACAATTGGCTAAGGATCCCTTAGAATCCATACTCCTGGGCGGGCCAGATAAACACACTTATATAAGCTCTCTCTTGTCTAAAGAGGAAAAAGAACAATTGCGACATGTTTTGCTTGGTCACATCGATGTATTTGCCTAGACCCACTCGGACATGACTAGAATTAACCCCACACATTCTTCTCATAAGCTAAATGTCGTCCGTCTACAGTAGTGGACCAAATATAGTGGTTTCATCGGGACCACCCGTCGGGTTATTCATGCTAAGGTAGATAAATTTTTGAAAACAAGGTTCATGGAGAAATCAGTGTCGAGTGGCCAGTAACGGTGGTGTTTTGAAAGAAATTGTGTGGAGTATCGTAGGCCTCGCGATCTCGATGACACGTGCTCTGAAACGACTTCCATACACCTGCGCATAAGACCAGTTGTGCTTGTGTCCAATGGGCATGGGATGTTGTCGTTTCTGAATGCCTTCTCGAGATCACCATTAGATCTATGTGCCATTGGGATGTAGAAAAAACGGCGTTTATCACCCATGGACTCTACTTTTCTCATTCATGATGCCATTTGGATTGAAGAATCACGGAACGCTACTAGAGTAGTGACCAAAATGTTGATATGCCAGGTATTAAAACCATGGAAGTGCTCTGACTCAGCATTATGTTGGTAAAGTCTAAGAAGCGCTCGGACCACGCTACACATCTCTGAGCTTCAAAATCTCAGAAAGCATACCAGCATGACTGACCCCTTAAGTGTGTGAGATTCGATGGGCTGTTCTGGGTTTTTCATGGTGTGAGAGGGATAAAAGCCAACCCTGCTCAACTTAAGGCTATCTTGGACTCCTGAGCTCAATTCTAGAAAGGGGTACATGACTGCTTGGTACAGTTGGCCGCCACAGAAATTTATTCTCTCTCAAGGTTCCTGGACCTTCTAAAGCTATTCTTGCAACCCTCAAGGGGCTGACCCCAAGACGGATAGATTCTGAGTGATAAAGCGCTATGGAAATCAAGCAATATGCAGGAACGCCGAGTCCTCGCTAGCTTGAAAGGCTGGCGAGCCACTCTTCCATTATGTCGCGGTCTCGGATGTGTGATGAGTCGCATACATTCAAGAAAATACGGATGGAAGCGGAGGCCGGTGTTCTTGGTCGATGAGTCATGGCCAGACGTGAAATCGGATATCCACCTTGAGTGAGGTACTTTGCAGCTCTTCGGAATGACCGAAACTTAAGCGTACTTCGAGAACACCTAGGTTGTGGTGCTAGCTGACCTTCCCCCTTGAAGTACTATTAAGCTGACATCAGGAGAATGGCTCATTGGGCGATTGAACTAAGCGAATACGGTATCGAGTATAAGCCAAGGTTAGCTAAGAAGGGACAAGTTCGCGGAGACTTCTAGCAGACTTCTGGAAGCGAAACATGCAGACGAGTTTGAATTGGTGAATCTTAATCTAAGAGCGGGCGTCTCAGCCCAGGCCAGGAGCTAACATTAGCCTATAACTAAAATCTTCGATTGGGGATAAGATCGAGCAAGCAATCTGATTGGGCTTTAGCACCTCGAACAATGAATCAGAATATGAAGCCATCCTAGCCGGGATTAAATTGGCAGTTGCATTATCAGTTGATAAGCTCATAATTCGAAGTGATTCCCAATTGGTGGTGGGGCAAGTAAACGCAGAATATGAGTCTCGGGATCCCTGAATGGCGAATTATGTAACCCTGGTTAAACAACGGCAGGTAGCTTTTTCATCTTGGAAATTTAGAACACATTCCAAGAGTGTTAAAAGCGGAGGCATATGTGCCCGTGAAACCGCAACTCACCTATACTTGAAATAATATCTCTACCTATCTATTACAGTAGGATTATAGTGGCCTCTCCCAGGGTTAGCTAGGTCAGGAAAACCTCTCCTTCTGGATGGACCCCCATAACACGTGTATCATCACGGGAGGCTCACTGAGAAGGACAAGGCTCATAAGATTCAGAGGTCCGGTTTGCGAATTTTCTGATCCAATGGGCAGATTTCATTGAGAGCAGTCACTGGTGGAGGCCATACTCCAGTAGCCAACCTCAGAGACCAATTTGTTAATGTGTGTGAGATTACAAGTGTGTAGACCATCTGTGGTGAACTGGCACATGGGCCCGTACTGGGGTGTGTTGTGACCATGAAGTGCAGCCGCCGTGATTACGTGCAAATGTGTGGGTGCCAGCGGCGGCTCCCAGCATCTTAAGATCATGGGCTTCGAAGACCTAAATAATCATCTCAAGCCCATGGCCCTTAACTCATTGGGGAATTGAGCATAGTCAGGCCACTCTCTTTGTCATTTCGAGAAGAGTTGTTGCCAGTGGCCACTGATTTACTTCAACAAATGGATAGAGGTAGAGGCTTTCGCATTAATGAAAGACAAGGATGTCACTCAGTTTATCTGGAAGAATATAGTTTGCCGATTCGGTATTCCCCGATCAATTGTATCAGACAATGGGCCCCAATTTGATAGTCAGGTCTATAGAAACTTCTGCCAGGAGTTGAAAATAAATAATCTATCTGCCTGTGTCAGCGAAGCAACGGATTAGCGAGCACAATAAAACCTGACCATTGCTTTGGAAGAAACGGTTAGATTCAGCTAAAGGCAAATGGGTAGACGAACTCCTAGGGTATATGAGCTCTCAGGCACTTGAAAGGCCAATAGGCATATCTCCGCTTTTGTACTTACCTATGGGATGGAAGAATTATATTATAGTGGTATATTCCTTGACGACGTGCAGAGCAATTAAGTCACAGAATCATCAGTTAAAGATACAGACCACGACATAAGCGAATTGGCAGGGGCAGTAATTATGCAGAGGTGGCGTCTTATCTTACCTGTTGAGCTTATTACCAGCAATGTCAGCTAATTGATCGTTCCCAGATGACTTGGTCATACGGAAAGTCTTCAAGAACATAACCAATCTAGTGGCCGGAAAGTTTCAGCCCAACTGGGAAGGACCATATATTGTAACACGAGCTGGCGAGTCCGGTTCATACGCACTAGATAAACTAGACGGAACACTCGTCACTAGAATGTGGAATGCTATGCACCTCCAAAGGTACTACCAATAAAAAGGTTGATTCAGTCTCTAACCATGTTTTCATTTCAAATTTTAATTGCCAAAGTCCGGGTACGGTTGATGCCCTATTCGGCCCAGTATAGTTGATGCCTAGCTGGTTCATTACTAAGTTCGGGGAAGGCTGATGTCCTACTCAGCCCAGTATGGTTGATGCCCAGCTGGTTCATTACTAAGTCCAAGAGTGGTTGATGCCATATTCGGCCCATTATGGTTGTTGCCCAGCTGGTTCATTAAGTCCGGAAATGGTTGATGCTCTATCCGGCCCAGTATAGTTGATGCTCAGCTGGTTCATTACTAAACCCGGGAATGGTTGATGCCCTATCCGGTCCAGTATGGTTGATGCCCAACTGGTTCATTACTACTTTTTAGTCAGGAAGGGTGATATACAGGCCAGATATTATTGATACCCAAGGTTCATTACTAAGTGCGGGAAGGTTGATGTCGACTCAGTATAGTTAATCGCCCATACGGTTCATTTGCTAAGTTGATACGGTTCCTTTGCTAAGTCAGGAAGGATGATGTCATACCCGACTTGGCATGATTGATGCCTAGCTGGGTCATCCATCTATGCCTACCTGGCTAGACTTGACTTAAAAAAAAAAAAAGGAAACGGAGAGAGCAAGCAACAAAACAACACATCCTTTATTAAAAAACTCAGTTGGAGGACAATGAAAGCCAGGGATATAACGCGAAAGGCACAAGGCTAAACTGAAGGCAACAAAATACAATCCCTACTCCCTACCAGAGGCGTCAGGATCCTCATTCTCCCCAGTTACTCTGACGGGAGACTCTAACTAGGTACCTAACCCAACCTTAGCGAAAATTTGAAAGACTGCCAGCCTCTCGACGTCCACACGTCGGGATCGGTGTTATGAACCCTGAGAGGCGACGCAGGGGCATCGAGTTGATGAAAACTTCGGGGAGGTAGCGGCTTTGATGTATCGGCATCAGATGCGGGATCACGGGCTCACTTCTACCGTGTCGTAGACGCTATCGGTCATATCTATAATTGAATTTGACATGGCTTTGAGTAGAAAAGCCTTATCCACAACCCAGCACTCTCTTTGCAACCTACAACCCGGACCCACAGCAACTCATCTTTGCTAGCCCCAAGCTCCAGGAGTAAAGCTTCGTTTGTTTGTTAGGCAGTTTGGCCTCGTCTCGACACTTGGCCGGGCCTCTTTTGAAGCGAAGCTGAGGCGTGCGAGGCGGGGGCAGCAAACTCCCTCTTTTGAGGCAACCAAGGCATGTTGGACCTTGGCTAACTCAGATTCCACTTGCGCCCGGGCGCTCCCTGCCGTTTCGGCATCCAATTTAGCCACCGATGCTTCGCGCGGCGACATCTCGGCCTCGGCCCGGCCCAGCCACTCAACGACTTCTTCGTCTCGGAAGCTCGGGCCCAGTGAACTTGCCTCCGCCTCCATCAAGGAAGCACTTAGGGCCTTTTGGTCGGCTTGATCGGTAGGCGTAGAGTAGTAGCCTCTGCGCATCCGCGATTGGGTGAGAACTCGATCCTTTGGTAGGTCATGTTTTGGATGGCAGTAATCGCCTGTGAATGAACATATTAAGGATACGACAATGGCTAGGAAATAATACTAGAATACTACATAGCAATTACAAGCTTACAAGTTCCATCGACTGGGCAAAGTTACGGTTGCGGACCATCATCCCGTCCTCAACCATCTACAAGAAGTCCTCTTTACCGGTGGAAGTGGGAGCTGAGATGGCGTACTCTTCGCCTTTTCCCTCGGCTCGCACGATTACAGGCATTCGTAAAAGCGTTGGGTACATATCGTGTAAGTGAGTGCACTTGAAAGGTCGCCTGGTAAAGGCCTCCGTGATCTATGATCTCTGAGCCCTTTGGCCCCCAGGCTTGAAAAACCTCATCATGGGGAGGCGGACCCCGTGGAGGATGATAGAAGATCGTGCTTGGTTGGTCGAGGCAACCTTCGGCTGCTACGTTCGGTTCGGATGTGGGGTCTCTGCGGCGGAGCTAAGACACGCATGGAAGGTGGATCACTTGGATCGCTGTGGGAGGCAGAGAGGCCTCCCCTGACTCCATCATGGTGGCATTTTCTAGGTTTGGCTGGTCATTCAAACCCATCTTAGGCGAACCTGAGATGACTATTGCCTGCAGATCCGGACCCTCACCCTTGGACACCTCGGGCATGGCATCAATCGCCCACTTGAAGCTAGCATCACGGTTAAAACCATTTTGCAAGAGAGTTATGGACCGGTCGGACATTTCGTCCCCTCATATGCCTTAACTTCTTCCAATACGGGGATATTTGGATATTAGGGGACCGGGACGAAATCACCTACTCGGCTCAGGAACTTTTTGTCGAGGCGTCCCGCTTCTTTCTCTTCAATGCTTAGGAGGCGAAGGCAGGCCACTAGCGCTGAGGAGGACGCTCCAAGCGGCTACCGCTCGCGCGCTAGGATACCGGCTGGGCGGGGCATGGATCTTCACTAGCGAGGAAGGGTGCCGGGCAGTATGGATCACCAATTCCCAGGCACGCACCTCCTCGATCTCCAGATTCCACACTTTGGAGATCTGTTGCCCGGGAGTAAATTTAAAAGGTCTGTGATAACATAATACTCCGCTATGGTGTGTGGGTAGAGGCGCGAAATGGCCAGGAGCGACATGCCAGGGAGCCGAGTTGACTCAAATCATCTAGGAAATCTCCAACAACTTTCATATTTTTTCAAAACTGGCCTTCTCAACCCAATTGACCAGTTTACCCCCACATTTTCTGCACAAGCGGCGCACTATGATAAGGTCGTGCACCTGACGGCGTGTAAGCACACACACACACACACTACACACTTGGGAAAGCCATCGATCAATTTACAACAAACGATAGGTTAGGAGAGCCCGAGGTCTCATCCCAAGGTCCCCTGACGAGGATCACTAATTTTGCCTCAGACTTGGTGGTGGTGAGCCACATGACGAGTATGGCGGGGCTGCAGGCGTGTGCATAGTCGACCACCATGTATGCGAACCTCAGGTGTAGCGAAAACTTCCACCAATGAAAGGTCCAACTAATAAAGGAGGTTTAATATGTAACATCCAATCAAAATCTGAATGACGTTTGGGTGAATATAGGCAGGTGGCACTCTGGTGAAGTGCAAAAATTGTAGTAGATGTGCGAAGCGGCTTAGTGCTAGGTGTTCTCGGGTGAAAAACAATGCGTTATACTCTTTGCCCATAGTCGATTCAGCTGAGCCGTCAAACAACTTAAAGTTAATATCCTCGGGGATTTGACAATAAGACCTCACCTCATCTATGGAGAGGGAGGGATGAGTACTACTTGGCGGCTCTAAACTAGGCCAGCTTGCGCCCGGCAGTAGTAGAGTCTCTTCACGACCCTCTAGCCATACTGCACGTAGACAACACAGAATAGGCAAAAAGATGAAAATCAGCCCCAAGTACTTGATGCAGGACTAGATGGGAACCTATGCGAACCCATTGAACAGGGAGGGTTACCAGTTACAACATACCACAGGACACCCCCACTCCCCTTTCTGTATGTCTGAAAGCGTGCAGTGGCCAAAGAAGCTGAAGCATTACCTAGAGCAGAAACTATATTTACCTGAAAAATGAGAAGGAAACAAATGCCTAGTGAAACGGTTTGCGATGTACCAAAATATCCAGCGGTAGAAGCTCGAAGGAGCAATGAGAGCGTGGAACAAAGATGAAGAGCAGTGGCTTGATGATTACTCCCTATATATCAAGCATCTGGGGCCTGCAGATGCATTAAAGGCACCGCTGACTCGTCACTCCTACGGGTAATTTGAAACTTGGTGACACTTCGCTTCCTAGGGCACAGAAGACAAGTGTTGGCTAGGCTCGTGGGCGCTTGTGGGCCCTCGCGCCATCCTCACTGTTGAGTTTGGGCTAGTCGACTATGTTACATTCATGAGAATTACTAAGGCCGATCCATTCTAGGTTTTATCAAATGTCACAACCTGTGATCCGAGGAGTCGGTCCCTACCTCTAACCAGGGATCCGAGAGCGAAAAGAATCGCCCTTTGGACACAAAATTTGAAAATGTAGTTTGCGTTAATTGCTCCAGCGTTCACAACTACATGACAACGCCTGCGATCACCCTTCGACGGTCACATGACAATATGGAAGAAAGAAAAAGAAGAAACCAGTAGAAGAAGAAAATGAAGAAGAAGAAACCAGTAGAAGAAGAAGAAGAAGAAGAAGAAGAAGAAGAAGAAGAAGGGGGCCTAAAAAAAATAAAAAAAGAGAGAGAGAAAGGCCCGTTGATTTATGAGGGGAGGTTCTTGGATGTAGAGGATTCCATTCCAGTTTTCGAACCACCCAAGAACGTAACCAAGCAGGGGGGCATATAAGGAGAAAGGTGAGGAGCAAAAATATTCTACGAAATGCAAACATATTCATTCCGACCCAGCTCAGTCCTTACGGCCTTTGGCCTGATTCATAGTTGAAAATCACGTCCAACCCCCCTTCATAAGCCTCTTCCATGCAGTAATCATAGAAGAACGACAATGACAATGCCCGACGATGCCCAACCATATCTCCCTGCTGAAAAACCAGCAATAGCAAATGGCACAAAGGAATCCACCACGTTGCAATCCTTTTATATAGACCTCAAGCTTCAGGGGAATCCTAAATAGATGCATCAAATGTGACACCGAAAATAGAACATTCCTCGATAATACGTACATTGGAACATACCAACATTAATAGTACACTAGTCCCCACACCAAGCCAGTTACAAGCGTTCTCTTTTCACGCAGGGAAAGGTGCCCAATTTGGAAAAATGGGGGCATTGTGGAATTGCAAGTAGCCATTTCTACCATTCACTAGGCCCAGATAGGTAAGATAGGCCCAAACACCACCTTTGCAACGGGGAAGCCAAGTGCGGTCGAGGTCAAATATCACCTTTCGGTCGGCTATGGGACCTGACACCTAGGCTTATCTCTCTGGCCCAAGGACCATCTAAGAAGATAGCTTACTAATGATTACCCAGTTGATCTCTCAGTCTAAAGGGGCCATAACTGCATGCTACCTGTATTGACTCAAATAGGAGATGTTTCATGGGTGAGGTTTGCTAGTTAAACATAGATCCGGTTATGCCATGGACTATAGGTTGCATGTCATAACGCGAGGATAAAACCGAGGACCTTGTTTTGCCACTAACTTGCCCAGTTGGTGACTGAATTCTTCAAAGTTAGCTTTTTTTCACCTTGCTTCCAGTTTTACAGAGTTTTTCGAGTTTTCAAACCATTCCTTTGTTTTGAAACATAATTCAAGAGTCGAATAGAAAGCCTTACAGCTTCATGCGCGTGCAAACCATTTTTAGGATGAAAACCCATCGTGTTCGAATACTGAACCCTTTATCACTGCGTGCTTGACTACGGCGAGTAGTAGAACACTAGGTGTATATAAATTTTGTTGATTTTAGCTCAGCCTACTGTGGCACGAATCACCTTTCTGCTCGGGTATTTTCGTCATATCAACGTACTAGGGTTTATTCTCTGTTACGATATACTTTGTAACTATTCTCATATTTATAGTGAAACTTTCTTCTTTGCTCGTGATTTTTTTCCACAAAGGTTTCCACATAAATCTAGTGTTTTTCTTTGTTTTCGTATTTTATTATTGTGCTTTTAATTTCAACACATCTTGTAAGGCATGGGTCTGAACACAGTAAAAGACAAGGAAAGTGTTGGTTTAAGGAGATGCTCGGTGGAACTTTTGTAAAACCCGGGAAAATTTTAATTTTTCTGAAAAATAGCAAAAGTAATCAAATTACCAGAATGATTCAGGGAAGCCTGGAAAATTCTCTAGATCTAGGATGATGAAACCGATTTCACCGTTAGATTCATCTCATGAAATCTAGTTACTCAAAAACATTTCGTTGAATTTTGAGACAGTCGGATTTTCGTGATTTCTTTGGGTGGATGGTTATTCAATGACCTCGGGGACGATATTTTCTTGAGAATATTAGGAGTTATAAAATAACTCATGTTAAGTTCATTTAAAATAAATTGAACTTGAACTAGGACAAAAAAAAATTGTTTCAGGGTAGGAACGGATTCGAGTGAGGATCGCGTGACATGTGGCACCATGAGAGCCACTCATCCAACTTATCTTAAATTAAGTTAGAACAAACAGAAAGAGAAGGGGAAGAAAAAGGGAGAAACAGATAGAGAGAGGAGGGAAACAGAGAGAGAAATGAGAGAATAGAGAGAGAGGAGAGAGAAGTTCTACCTTTTCTCTACGATCTACGGAGATCGAATAATCGGTTTTCGGCGGACCAAGAACAAAAGTCGGAGTACTCAATGAGGGCTACATGTGGACACTGGAAACTCCAAGTTTCACCGAGGCTTCGCACGGGAGGTTCATGAAGTCGAAAGCTTCGGGTTCAGGACGTGTCCGCAGGACTTTCTCGGGGCGTTGCTCACGCTCCAAGAGGTAGGGATTCTTCCTACTTTGGTTTATTTTCCATTCTAGGGGCTGTTTGGTTGAGTTTAATGCCCTAAGGGTTTGTTTGTGATTTTCCTAAAGGCTATTTGGCAAATTAATGGGTTATGGGAATAGTGCTACTGTTTTGACTATGATGTCAGTTTTGGTTGCTGGGTTTTCGATTAGAAAAATGGAAAATTGGACTATGTATCCTTCATGAAATTTCATCCCTATCAGAGAACTTGATTTAGGCTTTTGAATCACCCAAATCGGGACCTCACATAACTCAAGTTGTGATGCGTTCCAGACACCCTGAGTTGTTTTGGCCAAACCCTACTATCAGTTTTCCAGTTGCTTTTAAACTCTGATAGTGAATTTGGACTAGTAACCCTCAAGGAACTTGTATCTCTATATGAGAACATGATGTTAGGATTTTGAATCACCAAAATCGGACTTCTATAACTCAAGTTATGGTCCGGTTTCAAAACGCTATAAGCTTAGGGCATTTTAATAATTTGTGTCAGTTTTGCCCTGGTGGTATATGATTGTAGTATATTGCTTAGATGGAGTGATATACTTGGTTGAAGGCCACCATGTTCCTAATGGTTTGTCTTGTGATGTGCTTGTATGAATAAAACCATTACATGAAAAACTGTGTAGGCTAATTGTGGACATGTCGCATGCAAAAAATTCGAAGCAGAAGGGTTGATGGATGTTAAGCTGCCTCGGTAGTAGTGACTTGTGATGTCAATGTATACGTGTATTGATATGATGGCATGAATTATGCTTTTTGATATAATGTCCAAATGATGCATGGGTAATTATGCATGAATAGGCATGCACATATAGCACTCAAAATATATGTAGCATGGTATGAATGAGCAATGGCATGATTGCATTGCATTATGCAATAGGACATCACATGACATGGGAGTGAGTGCATGGTAGAGATCGACAACGCTGTTTAAATATTTTGATGGTATGTCGTGGGTACGGTTTGATGAATATGTGTTTGGTGTTTGATGGTGGGCTTGGTAACATGGGGAATGACATCGAAATGAATCTCAGGTTTAAAAAAGTAGAAAAAATATATTGTTGGGCATAGCAGGACGGTTGATCCCCACAGGAAAGACTTGGAATTCGCGATTAGACATGATCACAGGTGGTGGAAGACCGTAAAAATGTTAGAAAGGCATGCGACATCCTGCGGTGTAAACCCGGAAATCCGTGGCGCACAAATGCATAATAAACCTGAAACTTTAGGAAATGCAGTTGATATTGAGAAGCTAGATCCCTTTGGATTTTGATTTATAAAACAAAAAGCTTTTGTTTTGAAAAATGGCCATTGGATGGAACATAATGACTGTTTGGTTTTCACACTCGGCATATCATGTCATGAAGTGGCGGGACTTGGGACATGGGATAGGGTGGAGTCACATTCTCATCAACAGGCGTGTAGATATTTGGTGGAATCTCGTGTTTTGCTTGAATGTGTGGTGTGTAGCTATATGTGCACTTAGGTGGGAGTATCCCTTGTAAGGTATTCTCTGCGGGCATTGCTCACCCGGATTGTGGGACCCCCTTTAGAATACGGGAGTGTATAAGGAGATGAGCTCACTTGAGGTGTGATTTTGAAGCAGGATGTAAACATTAAATATTTTGTAACATAACAAAATAATGGGTTTTAATATATGTTATGTATAAGAGTGTTTATAATAGCTCTTGGATTATTGTGATATAGTTGTATATTGGGAATATGGTGGGGATGGTGCTGCGTGATTAATTATACTTTGTTAAGACTCTAGATGGGTTATGGTTATATACTTTTACTCCCAGGTTGTATGTTAGGTAGAGCTCCTGAACAAAAGAGACTCTGGCCAATTTTTGTGAAAATATGGATCTGATAAATGGGACACAACATTGTAGTATCAGATTACTGAAATCCACGAATTCCGCGGGCTTACGGGTTGCGGGACCCCAGAGTTTTGGGGCGTCATAACGTGTTGAGCATGATGCGATTACCACCTGGGGAGCTCGGGTGTGGGTATCCACAAGTATGGTCTTTATACTAGCTCGTCTCACTGGTATCAAAGTGTATTCACAGTGCGATGGTGCCGGATATGGGATTACAGGTCGTTAGATTCATTGAGTTATGGTGTCGCAATTTGTATATCAGAACGTAGGTATGTGGTTACCTAGGAAAATGATAGGCATTGGGTTTAGACCATTGCAAGCATTGTACATTTTCATGTTGTGTGCTACGTGATTATGATTGTGTGATTGTGTGTTACAAATTGCATGAATTATATACATGGTAGAATGTATATAAGAAAAGATGAACACTAGAGTTAGAAAACATAATATGGGATTCTAGAAAAATGGATCGACAGATGGTTGGAATATTGATCTCTCATGTTGGATTGAGTACATGCACTATAGTATATTTACATGGCGAAAACAACAACCATGCACTACTATACATGGCTAGTGTCATCTTTATGTAGAATTAGATCTACGGCTGATAACTGACCACCACTTGTGTTTTGACCCGCAGGCTTTATAGAGGCTATGCGGCGTGCGATTCTATCATTGCACGGGCGAGCCTTGTGGGTGCTACCATTAATAACAGGACTAGTGCAACGATGATTCAAGGGAGGATGGTAACACTTTAGGTTTCAAGCACATCATATAGACATATATGGGAGGAGGGGACTCGATGGTTAGGACAACTTTGGCCATTAAAAGAGAACTGGATGACACATGGAGCATCCGGGACATGGGTAATAGTGCTAAGAGAAAGGAGAATCAATCTTCTTATAGCTCCAAGAAAAACGAAACTACGCTGCATGATCCTTGGGACAGTCATTGGCCACGAGGCCCAGGCCAAGGTCAATCATTTAGGGTGGGAACGCACTAAGGAAACCTGGCGATTAAAGGTAGAGAGCGTGTTTCCATTGTCACCAGCTTGGACACTTTAGATGTGATTGCCCTCAGAGGTAGGGACCCCAGAGTTATGGGACAGCACAGTCCCAATCATCAATGGGACATGCATAGTCGCAGTTTGTTCCTCCTTGTTGGAATCTAGCGTCAAAGAAAGCATAGCGAAGTAAAAAAATTAACGCTAGCGCATGGGTCCGCGGTTTAAAAAGTCAAACTAAAACAATAGGATCAGGAAATCAGATCTTGCCTCATATGAATGAATCCTTACATTATTATAGTGCCTCTTGATCACACACACATTTGAAACACAAAACGAGAACTCCTCACAAAAACGATCAACAATATGAGCCAAGACTGTGATGTTAATGTAGCCTCTAAAGGTATCCACGAATGACTAATGGATGGGATGGATGTGCTAGCACCTTATGATGAGTCTTTGTCCCACAAACCAAAGGCATAGTGCATCTTTAAAGCTAAAAATTCTCTCTCTCAAATACTTACTTAGAAAACACCACCTTTTAGATGATAAACCCCATACTTATATCAAGCCTCTAAATCTTTTATTAAAGCAATTTAAACCAAATTCCGTATTAACTATTAATGGGCTTGGAGAAGCAGGCTTGGAAGACATCATGGGCTAAGAGAGCCTTTCTAACATCCCATTATAGCTCCATTCTTATGTGTGACCACATAGGTTCACTCAATGACCCATTAGCGGGCACAAATCATATTCTAAAGCCCCTGAGACCTCAGGTGGTCTCTAGCAAGACATTATAACTTGATCAAGTGATTTGATGACTCGAAAAACCTTACCATAGTATGATAGCCAGTGTACAATGCACAATGTCGATTAAGCACAAGCATAGGATGAAGTCATCTTTATACAACTTAATCGTTTCTTGATTTCTCAAATGACAACAACAAATGATATTGATAACTCCCCCATCAATCTCATTTGAGCGTGATCATGCATTCTCAGTCTCACTTATCAAGAGGCGATAGACATCTACTTTCCGATTAAGGCGGGACAGAATTCCTTACTATCACTCCACGTTCCTCCACATGATTTGCATGCCCAGCTTATAGCTTGTTTACCATCTTATTGAAGCGTCATTTGAACTCGTCAAGACAGAAGTCCTCGCGGAATCCATAGGTGAATTGGTCGAATGACTTAAATACCCTCACTATGATGAGAATTACGTGACACTAATCCATATAGTATTTCTCATAGGTCGGAATCCAATAACATGAACTTAACATGTATTTATGTTTTAAGTAACATCTTATGTTCATGACCTAAGCGTGGTCTTTTCGAGAGAAAACATAATAGTCTTACTTCATTATTATTCCCACGACTAAGCGATCGACTATGGACCTATTTAGAATAGTGTTCTTATGCTGGTTTTACTATCAAAGAATTACATACTTGATGAAGAAACACAACTGAGCCAATATTAAGTTGATTTCAAGTTAAACACAATTTAATAAAAGATAAAGTAGTAAATACCTCATGTATATAAACATATAATGGCGATGTATATGCCTTTCGTGAAACATATCACTAACACTCCTTGACATAGGTGGAGGCAGTTGTGAGTCCCGAGTCTTTGCTGGCTTTCTGGCTAGTGGGACGGAGCCCACGTGGGCGAGGCGTGGTCGGTCGAGGCAGGAGCTTCTAGGCTGGGACTTAGGGACTGGGGGTATCTGCCGTCAGTGCATGTTGAGCTTCACGGAAGCGGTCGATATATAAGATACGTTTCTTCTCTCACACTTCTTGACAAGAGTGTTGTTTAAATTCGGGTACATCATATTCATATGGGTTGTTGCATCATGTGTCAAAGGTTTGGGCTTAGAGGTTGAGATCTTGGAAAAGCCGTCACATGTGAGCTCTCACTAGGAGGCCCAGGGTGAGTTTGGATCAAATATCACTGTTGAGGTTTGAGTTAAGTCTCTGAGTTCTCACTTTATGGACATCAAAGGTCTTGAACATGTTGGAGTTTGATGTCATCCTTGGGATGGATTGGTTGACGGCACACCAAGTCAACATTGACTATGATCGTAGTAGAGTTATTGCCTACACACAAGACGGGATTTATGTTATGTTTCAAGGGGATAATCACCATGCTTTACCCCCATACTGTATACGACTCCAGGTGGCATGGACAATTGATGGGTTGGCTAGCAAGCCTTACACTGGAGGACAAGGTGAGATAGGATTTGGGTCTACTGCGGGTGGTTTATGAGTATGAGGATGTCTTTCTGGATGAACTACCGGGATTACCTCCACACAGGGATGTAGACTTTGTCATTGAGTTACACCACAGTGCCTTGCTTCACACATTTAATGACTCGTAGGATGGCATAGATTAGTTATGAACTTAGGTCCAAGCTACTGAAATTATTGGATAAGGGTTTTATTAGTAGGAAGCACTTCACCGCAGGGTGCTCAGGTTACATTGCTAAGAGAAGGACCAGACCCTTCGTGCATTGACTATGAGTAGTTGAGCAGGGTTGATCCGAGAATCGATTATCAGATTGCAGGATTGATGATTTGTTTGATCAGTTGAGAGGGGCGTGAGTCTATTCAAGATAGACCTTCACACCGGTTATCATCAGTTCAAAGTTAGGGAGGCTAATATCCCTAAGACAGCGTTTAGAACGCGGTATGGGCATTTCGAGTTCATAGTAATGCCATTTGGCTTGACGAATGCTCCAGCGGAATTTATGGATCTTATGCATAGGGTATTCCAACCCTACTTAGATCAGTTCGTCGTAGTCTTTGTGGACAACATTTTGATCTACTCCCAGTCTGAGGAGGAGCATGAGGATCACTTGAGGATTTTTCTCCAGGCCCTCAAAGAACATTAGTTGTACGCAAAGTGCAGTAAGTGCGAGTTTTGGCTTATTATGGTGAGATTCTTGGGACATTTAGTGTCAGCTTCTGGCGTATCAGTGGAATCGGAGAAGGTCGAGGCAGTTATGAGTTGGGAAAGGTTGAGGTCAGTCTTTGAGATACACGGTTTCTTAGAACTGGCAGGGTATTATAGGAGATTCATTAAGGACTTCTCCTGATTAGCTGCACCTATAATGAGATTGACCCCGAAAGGAGGTCAAATTCGGAATGACCTATGTGAGAAGGCATTCCAGGAATTGAAAAGGAGGCTTACTACAGTTCCTATTCTGATAGTCCTAGAAAGGGGACAGAGGTACACAGTGTATTGTGATGCCTCGAAGGACGGATTGAGATGCGTTTTGATGCACCGAGAGGGTAGTAGCCAATGGTTCTCGGCAGTTAAAGAATCATGAGCGGAATTACCCCACGCATGACATGGTGTTAGTGTCCATAGTCTTCACCTTGAAGATTTGGCGTTACTACCTATATGGTGAGTAGTTCGAGGTGTTTTCATACCACAAAAGTTTGAAGTGTATCTTTACACAGTGGGACCTCAACATGAGGCAACGCAGATGGATGGAGTATATGGAGGATTATGACTTCACTTTGCAAAACTATCTTGGTAAGGAAAATGTACCGGTAGCCTTTCGTCGGAGTCACGGGAGTCTTGCTAGTGTAGCTTCCGGGAGTGGCAAATGTCTTGATTAACGGGACAATTTGGGCTCGTATAAGTCAGCTCGGGGTGTCTTAGGAGTTTAAGCGATTACCTTCCTGCGAAGCGAGTAGTTGAGTCAGGAGTAGGACAGAGATGAGTAATCCATCAAGAATTTGGGTATGGAAATACGGGTGTGAAGGATTAGGCCATTCACAGGATGGCGGAGTCTCGGTATAGGAGATGAGTTGTGGTTTCAGTTGACGGATACGAGAAAGAGTACTCGGGGGGTTCCATTGCTCGATTTGCGGTCAAATCCGGGTGTACGGTCTTTTCCTGATCTTCGTCACGATATTATTGGAGTTGGATGAAGAGACACGTTAAAGGACACATTACATAATATCTCACGTGTTAGCCGAGGTAAAGAGGCGAGCCTTTAGAGCCCAGCCAAGGGCTACTCGGCCATTAGAGTGGCAGTGGAAGTGGGAACATCTGATGGATTTTGTGGCTCGCTTTGCGGGCATCAGAAGCATGATGCGATGTGGGTGATAGTGGACCAACCCACTAAGTCGGCGCATTTTCTGGCCGTGCAGATGACCTTCACATTGGAGGAATTTTGCAGGGTATACATTTGAGAGATTGTTTGGTTACATGGAGTTCTAGTCTCTATCGTATCAGACCGGGATCCTAGGTTTATGGCTCACTTTTGGAAGAGTTTCTAGAGAGCCATGGGAACACAATTGATGATGAGCACTGCTTTTCATCCACAGACAGTGGCAAGTTGGAGAGGACTATACAGGTTTTAAAGGACATGCTACGAGCATGTGTCCTGGATCTTAAGGGTAGCTGGGAGGAGCCTTTGCCCTTGGTAGAGTTCGCTTACAATAACAGTTATCAAATGAGCATACAGATGGCACCCTATGAGGCTTTGTATGGGAGGCCATGTCAATCTCCGATTTGTTGAACGGAGGTGGGAGAGAGATCCATCACGGGTCTAGATTTGGTTAGAGACACCTCACAGGAAGGTGGATTTGTGCGAGCGTCTTCTCACGACTTAAAGCTAGGCAAGAGCTGCAACACAAGCGTCGTCGACCTCAGGGTTTGGGGTGGGAGATCATGTCTTCTTTAGGTGATGCTGAGATGAGTGGTTAGGTTTGGTAAGTAGGAAGCGCTCAACTGAGATACTCTCAGGCCTTCGAGTCCTCGAGAGGGTGGGCATAGTTGCATATCGATTGGCATTGCGGAGTCGAGTTTATCGGATGTCATGAAATTCTTCATTTCTCCATGCTGGAAGCCCCCTCGATCAGACCGTATGAGTGGATTGGGGGTGAAGCTGTGCTTATATAGATGGGACCTTAGTAGGGGCCAAGTCTTATCATGAATAAGCGGGATCGGGTTTGCGATGTAAGGCTAGTGAGACTAGTGAAGGTGTTGTGTAACAGGGATTGGAGGAGGCAAACATGGGATTGCAGGGCGTGTGTGCCAAATGCCGTATGTGGTTTAGGCCAGTTTTGTGATTAAATGGCTGAGTTTTGTAAGACAGAAATTCGATTTACGGAAAAAGAGACAAAATAGTAATTTCGGTCAAACCAAAATTTTCTAGATCTCGGATGGCCAAGCGGTTACTAAGTTGTAATTTTCATTGAAATCTATTCTTTGTCCAATTCATTGAATTAGAAACAGTCGGGATTTGCATGTTTCGAGACACCGAGTATCGAGTTCCGTAAAACAATATTGGATGTGAAAAAAGTCACATATAACATGTACTCATATGCCATAAGTTGCATGAGTAGAGAAATGATGGAAATGGACGGTCGAGATGGTGCCAAATGTCAAAAATCCAAGCTTGGGGACATAGATGACATTTTTGGAATTGTTTAAATGAGGAAAAGACAAAATAATGCATAGTAATCTTCTTCCTTTTTGAAGACCAAAGATCTGTGTTTGGGGAAAACGTGCGACGAGATGAAATGGTGGTTTAGAGTGAGAGAGACTTCTCTACAGGTTTCTAGGCTTAATCAGAGCATCGGAGTCGTCGGGACAAGAAGGAGAGTCGCTCACCTTTGAGTGAGGCCTCTGGCCAGTGGGTTCGGTTTTGTTTGACAAAACTCCATGAAGTAGGGGTTTTATCCTACTTGAGTTTTACACTTTGTTTAAGTGTTTTATGATGTTTTGGTTGGCTTGAGGCCTTGAACGGCCGTTTGATCGGTCCCAAACTTGGGACCTGAGTGTGAAATTGTGGAACCAAATTTATGCGATCCGTGACGTGAGGCTGTTCGGGTTGATGTGTATAATTTGTGAAACAAATTGTATTGTGATGTGTATGAGGCTGTTAATGACTATGAAATTCGGGTTCACGAAGTCGAATCGATGTTTGGTGTTTAATTAGCCCACGTGAGCTAATTTTTGGTGTAATGGATTGTGAAATTGCATAACATGTTTGTGTGATTAAATAATGTAAATGTATATCATGTTATATATATTTGCATGTGTTATATAAATTGTATTGGAATTGGCATCATGCATTCCATATGCATTGGGGCACCCTAGAACAATAGGAGTGAGTGCATGAGGTGGTTTATTGAGAGAATTGTTTCAGAGGGTTGACTAATAATAATAATAATTATCGGAGTGTGTCCATTACAATATCGGAGGGTAGTCCATATAAAATATCAATCGTCAGAGTCGGCCAAATTGATATACATCGGAGGGTTGTCCACAGTTAAAAACAAATACCTTTGTTTTGAAAATAATGTTTCTCATACATGGCGTAGGCAAGTGTGAGAGAGTCGGTGAGGACTTGGGATATGGGTTGGTCATTTAGACATTCAAGTAGGATCAATTTCTTGAATGTGTGTTTACTTTGGAGCATTGCATATGCACTTAGGTGGGAGTAACCCATTTAGGAGTGATTCCATACTTGGGCATTAGCTCTTACTATCAGAATTATATTATTTCGGTCTGAGGGCCTGAGAATGACTCATCCTAGAGGCGATCTTGCGAAGAAAGTCGGGTTGTGGCTTTGGTGTTGTATGATGTAGTACATGTATTAGAATTCTAGAATTTTAATATATGTTGTATAAGAGTAAATTTTTAACTCTTTGAACTATTGTATATAGTTGGGGTATATTGATGAGTATTGTGTATGGGCCCAAGTGGCCATTTTTACTCATGTTATGTATTATATTGGATTGTTTAGGACAGGTTTGTTCTTGGGTAGGGCTCCCCGCAAGGGACTAGATTTTCGTGAGATGTCGGGTCACAGGCATTGCAGTGTTCTGCGGGTTGACGGGTAGTCAACGGACCTCTGGGTTTTGGGGCGTCACAAGTTTGTATGCATGTGATTGTGTACAGTTGCATATGCATGTGATGTGCATGCTAGTGTGTGTGTGAATTTCGGGACGAAATTCTTTTAAGGGGGAAAGAATGTAAAACCTGGGAAAATTTTTAATTTTTCTGCAAAATAGCAAAAATAATAAAATTTCTAGAATGGTTCAGGGAAGTCTGGAAAATTCTCTAGATCTCGGATGACAAAACGGATTTTATCATTGGATTCGTTTCGTGAAATCTAGTTACCTAGAAACATTTTGTCGAATTCCGAGACAGTCGGATTTTCATGATTTCTTTGGGTTGATGGTTATTTAGTGACCCTGAGGACGAGATTTTCACGAGAATCTTGGGAGTTAGAAAATAACTCAATTTAAGTTCATTTAAAATAAATTGAACTTGAACTGGGACAAAAATAAATTATTTCGGGGTAGGAACTATTTCGAGCGATGATCGCGTGACATGTGGCACTATGAGAGCCACTCATCCAACTTAACTTAAATTAAGTTAAAACAAAAAGAAAGAAAAGGGGAAGAAAAAGGGAGAAATGGACAAAGAGAGGAGGGAAACTGAGAGAGAAAGGAGAGAAGAGAGAGAGAGAGAGGAGAGACAAGTTCTACCTTATCTCTACGATCTATGGATATCTGATAGTCAGTTTCCGACGGACCAACAACTAAAGTCGGAGTACTCGGCGAGGATACTGGAAACTCCAAGTTTCGCCGAGGCTTTGCGTCAGAGGTTCGTGAAATCGAAAGCTTCAGGTTCAGGAAGTGTTCGTATGACTTTCTTGGGGCGTTGCTCACGTTGTAAGAGGTAGGGATTCTTCATACTTTGGTTTATTATCCATTTTAGGGGCTGTTTGGCCATTTTGCCCTAAGGGGTTGTTTGGCAAATTAATGGGTTGGGAATAGTGCCCTGTTTTGACCCTATATGATGTTCAGTTTTTTGGGCTTATTTTTGGTTAGAAAAAGGGAGAATTTGGACTAGTATCCTTCAAGGAAATTGTAGCCCTATCGGAGAACTTGATGTTAGGATTTTGAATCACCTAAATCGAACCTCTATAACTCAAGTTATGGTCCAGTTTTTGGGATTGCTACAACTTAGGCTATTTAATGATTTGTGTCCAGATTTTTGCCACAATTGGTATATGATTGTAGTATATCATTGCTTGAATTGAGTGATATACTTGGTTGAAATTATGTGTTCTAATGGTTTGGCACATGATGTGCTTGTATGAATAAGGCCATTACATGGCTGTGTAGGCTAGTTATTGGATATGTCTTGTCTGATTCGGCTAGAGGTTGATGGATGTCGCTACTCGAGTAGTAGTGACTTTTGATGTCAATGTATGCGTGTATTGATATGATGGCATGAATTATGCTCTTTGATATAAATGTCTAAATGATGCATGAATATGCATGCACATATAGCACTCATCATATATATAGCATGGTATGAATGAGCAATGGCATGATTGCATTGCATTATGCACTAGGACATCACATGACATGGGTGTGAGTGCATGGTAGAGATCGACACTGTGTCTGGTGTTTGATGGTATGTCGTGGGTACATGGTTGATCGACAATGTGTTTGGTGTTCGACGGTGGGCTTGGTAACATAGGATAACGTCCAAAATGAGTCTCACAATTTAAAAAAAATGAAAAATATGTGTGTTAGGCATAGCAAGTTGGGGTAGATCCCCCCCAGGATGAAAGACCCGGCATTCGCGGTTAGACATGATCACTGGCAGGGAAAGACCATAAAAATGTTGGAAAGGCGTGCGGCGTCCTATGGTGTAAACTCGGAAATCCGTGGCCTACAAATGCATAAACACACGAAACTTGGGAAATGCAAGTTGATATTAGGAACCATCCACTGGATTTTGATTTATAAAACAAAAAGCATTTGTTTTAAAAAATGGCCATTGGTGGAACATAATGACGACTTGGTTTTCACACTCGACATATACATGTGTGAGGAAGTCGGTGAGGACTCGGGATGTGGGATAGGGTTAGTCACATTCTCATCCATGACATGTAGACATTTGAGTAGGAATGCACATGTTTTTACTTGAATGTGTGGTGTGCCATTACATGTGCACTTAGGTGGGGAGTAGCCCTTGTAGGAGGTATTCTCTATTGGGCATTGCTCACCTCGTCGTGGGACCCCCTTTCAAGTACAGGGAGTGTGCAGGGAGACGACACTCACTCGAGGCCGTGATTTTAAAGGAGGCTAGGATGTGGCTTTGATAAATATTTTTGTAAACTATATTGAAACAAACTGGTTTTTAATATATATTCATATAAAGTCTTGTAAGAAACTCTTATGCCATTTAATGATATAGTTGCATATTGGGGATATGGACGGATGGACCACGTGTTGTCAATTACTCATAGTTAAGGACTTTGATTTATGATCACTATTATATCTGGGTTGTATGTGGTGAGCTCTAGAACAAAAGTGACTCACCTTCGATTTTTGAAGAAGAATATGGATCCCAGATAAATGGGACACAGCGGTGTGGTATGGGTCACCCAAAATCACAGGAATTCCCACGAGTTGAAGTGGAGTTCATCAGCGGGGACCACCGGGTTTTGAGGCGTCACCGGCACATTCAAGGAAGTTATTAGGTGTTATTGCTCAACCATAAGATCTTGATTAAATATGAGGAGGGTCACGAGTTAATAAGAATTGACGATATTCAATTTGTATGACGCCTTTTGGGTGGGCCTCAGGCCAAAGTCAACAATAATATCTTATGTGAATTGAAGATCCACGGGGTTTAACATAATATTCAAGTTAAATTTGTCTAAAGCCCTTACTTGATTAATGCATTAATTGGATTAACAAATGAATATATCATTATCCTTTTCTCATATCCTGTCGTTTTCTCATTTCCCCACCATTCAATCTACATGTTTTTGTTTTGGCAATATTGTTTTATATATCTAAAAAGCATAATAATTATTTAAATAAATTAAATTTAAATTTTGAAATATTTAAATTTTAGATAAAGACATTTGTGGTAAAATTACTTTTTCACAACTATAGTCAAATTTTTATTTATAATTGAAATTTTTTTCATATACCACACATAATGGTTCATAATTAAGCTCAAATAAGGTGACAATATCTCAAATGAGTATTGCATGAGTTAATTTTATTTGTTATATTTTCTCAATTTCAACTGATTATATTTTATAATTAATCTAAATATTAATATAAACTAGAATAAGTCATATTAAAACAAATATTGCATAATAAATCAAAAGATATAATATCCTTTCTACAAATATATTAATTCACAGCAAAGATAGTTTAAATTATTTTTGTTTTTCTACATAGTAACAACCCTTAATTTTAGCTCTGTTTGTGTAGACCCCTAAAGTTGAAGGATTATGATATTTATTCCGAGAAACAATCTCATTAAAATGGATCAAAGGAAGAGGGCCTCCATAACATAAAAAGGGAGCCTCTCCCTTATTTGTAAGAAAAAAGGTATGGGCCCAGCCACAAAAACTAGGAGTCCTGTGAGCCAGCAGGATTCAAAATGTTTTTGGAATAAATTGGAACATAATTTGGCACCTTGATTAAACCATTAGGTCATACAAGTTTATTTTTAAGGAGACCATGGAGCCATTCCCCATATTGTGTGAGAGACCATAAGTAGTCTTAAAGTTTAAAAGTTTTTTTAAATGGGATGGGTCTTGCAGGGCGATGTGGATTCGAGGGCAATTTTGGTAGACAAGAGCCTGTACTTTGGCGATTTTGGGTTGGAAGATGACTTAGCGTGAAGCTACCCTCCTTTCTTTTTAGTTAGAAAATATTTTTTATTTTATTTTTAATTTATCACATTACATCTCTGTTTAATTTATTGTTTTCTTTAATTAGTCATTTAAATATATTATTCTTTGTTTTATTTTCTGGTAATTTATCAATAGTTAAGTTGATATGTGAGGTGCAATGGGGTCATAAAATTATAACCTAAGGTTCTCTCTAAATGTAGCATGACTCTTTTAATACATCAGTGACCTCTGGGACTCAAAGGATGGGGTTTCCTTCATGTAAATGGTTTGCAGTTGATTAAAAAAAAATTGAATGTCCATTTGGATTGAGTTTTGTAAAACAGGTGAGGGTTGGTGATTTTCTTTGAAAATAAAACTAAAGTAAAATATGAAAAAGAACTCCTTGAGCATCAGAGCCTAAGTTTAAATTCTAAGATAATGAGGGTTCTTGGGTCCTTTTCCTCGCGTTGGAGAGGGTGACCTATAGTCATTTCCCAAACCGCATCTTCATTTGACTATAAAAACTGAACCTTTATAATTTTTCCTTTTGAAATATAGCATTTAATGAGCATAAATATAGGACGTTAACACATCCTAAATCTACCCTACATTAACTGACAAGAGCGACTAATGAATCTAATGGATATAGCAATATAAGCGTCATTTTGAACTAACAACTTTGTCAAATACAGGATTAAATCAAGGTGCATTTAAGAAGATGTAAACCTAAGAGTAGAGAGATGACTTATAAATGACAATAAGTAGCATTCAAAACAAGAGAGAACCAACATTTTACCTCAAAACCTAGCCGGGTGGCCCCATAATCTTTAAAAAGGATGGAGGTTTAAAATAATATCATAGGGTTATCATCTCATAAGGAGTAGTTTGATGGTAGAAAAAATGGGAAAGGAGAGAGAAAATGAGAGAGAAAGAAGGGCTGGGAGGAAGGAGACTGCAGCCTCAGTGCTCATATCTCTAATGTAGAAAATGAAAAAGTGTCTTCTACAAGATTTGGTTTGAGCTTATATAGTGCTCAAATAAGCAGAAAACTACGAAGTACCCTCAATACCCATTATTTATGTTTGGCAGAGGATAAGGTGGAAGAATCCACTTAAAGAAAAGGAGAGTGGAAAAATGCAGTGAGAACAGCTTTTGCGAAGCTGAAAATTGTGAGTCTTGAAATTGCTGACTCTTGAAATGTTAAGACCTCCCAGGTGCTCTCACATTGTTTTCCTTGCCTTTTCTATATTTCTTTCATGTAGATTTATCAGTCTGATGTTGAGTTCCACTCAAATTCCTTTTCAGTGGCAGTTAAACTCAACAGATTGAAAGCGAGCAAATAGCATACAGAAACTATAAAATTAACCACAAGCGTGAATTTAGTAGTAAATTGGCACATAATGTGATAGGTTAATTCAGGTTGATTAGTACACAAAAAGTGCTCAACTTCCCTACAATAAATAGGGCTCGAGAATAACGCTTTTCAGGCACTAATCCTCGCTCTAACCGACAGTTTACTAGTTCCTTAATGAAAAGAAAAGAAAGAAAGAGAGAATAAACAAAATAACATAAACAAAATTATAATTCTTAAAAGTAAATATTCAAAAGTAATGTGGATGGGTGTTCTTACAACCTCAATAGGAATCTGAAACCTTTGCGATGAACTTAAATATCGAGAGAATGAATGCCATTTACTGAAAAATCTAACACAACAAGAAAAGAGTTTCCTTCCTAAAGAATCACTTGGAGCTTCCACAAAACCTAAGTGTTTACATATAAGTCAATTTCAAGCAATAAACTACAATTGCCTCTAACGAAAACTAATGCCACAACCTAGTACACTAACGACCTAAATAGATCAGGATGGCTCTTGTTCGCATTCTTTTTTTTGTGTGGCAAGGGTTGCAATGCTAAGGAATCGACCTCACGAGTCCATGTAGCGAGAGATCCACAGTGACTCCTATTGAATTAAGGCTTAGGGCATCAAGTCAAGGATCACTGACACAAGCTCTTAGGAGTTTCACTAGGACTCACGAATGACTTGAGGACTCTGCTTTATCTAGCTTGCTAAACCTTACCTATCCACCCAATAACAGCGAAGCACTAAATTGGTGTGAAACCCAGCCTTGAATGAGCAGGGCGTGAACTTCTGAGACTTTAAGCCATTTACCCACATGGACGTTGCCAAGTTTCAAGACAGCGTTACAATTTTCTTCATTTTTCTTTTTTTCTTCCTTTTCCTTCTTTTTATTTTAGAAGGCTCAATTATATCTTTCATGGGGATCATAAACCTATTAAAGTGAAGTCCGAGGCAGAAGATAGGATGGGTTTTAAAGGGTCCAGGAAGTTGAGCAAAATTTTATTCTACTATTTGAAACTTGATATTACCACAGTGATGTGGTTAAAAATTAAGTGAGAACAAAGGACAAAACAACGAAGAATTCTGCCTAATCATCCAATATTGACATGGAACCAATCTAGACATAAATTGACTAGGTTTAAATTTTCACACTATGAAGCTAAGCAAGCATTTAAAAAATGATAAATAAAAAAAATAAAAGACAGTTTGGCAAGAGTGTAAGGCGCGTATAGGCAGTATGTATATAAAAATAAATGAAAAAACTTACTCTTTTAACTACCTCAAACAACTAATATCTTCACAAACAAGACACCACAAACAAGCCTTTGAACAGCATCAAATGATGGCAAAATAATAACAAACATAGTGTAAAAACACTTCACTTGGCTAATATACCCGACTTATTTGTTATTGTGATGGGACTCAGTGAAAATTCAAGAAGGAAAGTGAAATCTCCACTGATGGATCTTATGATTTTGGATGGGATACTTTATAAGTTTTCCATGAGGGTTCATTATTACTTGAATTGGGACTTTAAATGAACAAGTTAAGAAAAAGAAAAGAGAAAAAAAGTAATGAGTTGGATAATTTTGAAACATTTTGCCTTATAAAATTTTAAAGTGTATTTAACTCATGGCTAGATTTGGATTCTGATATATAAGCTTTCAAGCGGTGCAAGAGTACTAGAAGCAGGAGATGGGATAGAAGGGAAAGTTTATGAGCAGAACAAGAATCAGTTGTAATTTTGGTATCACCATAAGATTTTCTGGGTTGAAGGTGCATCTTAAAAATTTTTGTGGCAGAAAAGTGTGGCCTGCACGATTTTAGTAAGCTACTAAATTTCTGGTATTGTAAAAATTTTGCTGTTTACCTATTTGGCTCCGGCATCTCCCATAGCTAAAAATTTAACATAAACTGCAAAACTAAACACCGAAAATTTTTTAAAAAAAAATCACAGGAAACAATATTCAGAAACAAAGATTAAATTAAATTCTGGGAGAAGATGCAAAAGAAAAACTAAATAAATGAAATAAGGCAAAAAACGGGAAAGAATCAAAATAAAATTGGGAAACTAAAACAAGTTTCTCTAAAAACCGTACATTTCTTTGAAACTAAATTAGACTTGTGAAATGCAGGATCTCAGGTTATACATGGATTTAACTTCTTTACAAACCATCATTTTAATACCATCAGTATAGAAATGACTTCTGCAAAGTCACTGATGTGTTGGCACGGTTGAATAATGGTATTCATTTCTTGAGGTTTATTAAGGGTGAGCGTTATAGATAGGACTGGCCTTTCTGCATTAAGGTCATTTGAGTGTGAATGTCTCCTTTGAGTGAAGGTTAGTTAAACCGCACATTAGATTGGGGAAGATTATCCCAGCCGGGTGAAGTACTTTAGTTGAAGTGAACAATAACATTAAGTTCATTATAGACTAGGTTGAAGGATAAGCTTTTTTAGCTCTTCCCACAGCTGCTTTTCCTTTGCCTCTCAAATCAACATTCGAGAGAATTACTTCTTTCTTTTTCTGCAGATGATTAACACACAATATCACAGAGGATTCAAATAATAAATTAACAATTTGTGTAACTCCTCACTTTGTAGTGTCTAGGCACTCTTCCCTACCAGTTTCTTGTCCTCTTGATGAGCATCTTTGAGTTAGAGCAGGCAGCGAGCTGAATATTGCAGGATGTCTATCTTCTGATCAAAATCACTTTGAAGCACATCTAATTTATGGTTTAGCGAGCTCTCCACAGTATGAATTCTTTGACTTAATTGGGCATTGAATGTCTTTTTCTCTCCCACAAAGTCACCCACCAACTTGGTAAGGTTCAAAATGGTTTGTTTGGCGGAGATGTTAGCCCATGGTAGTTGAGGCTGAGATGGAGGAAGCATCTTGTGGATGTGCGGAAAGGTGCATATTGTATGGGTTCGGTCTTGCACATAGGGGGGTTAGGTGGTTCTACTCTACAACTAGGGTTGTAAGCATTTCCATATGGTGCAGTTGTTGGAGGCACCATGCATGAGGGCACACTCATCCGTGGAGGGTTTATATAGTCCCTCATGGATCTATATGCATTAGAATTTATCTCTATTGGGTACTGACCGTGTTGATCTCCCTCTAGGTGTTCCATTTGGTTAAAACTAATATTAAATTCAAAATTTACTCTTGTAGAACACTTGAGCTTTGATGAAGCACCTTCAAGATTCCTTACCATAGGGTATTGCCCTTTCACGAGCTTCAAAAACTGAGTGGACCCAAGACAACCACGAAACAGTCCTACCTAAAGGGTTAGGGTTAGCTAAAAAATAAAAATAAATAAACAGGGAAACAAAATTAAGAAACTAACAGAAAAATATTACATATAAAAATAAAAGTAAATTCACCAGATCTTGTGATGAGGATCACAAATTGTTCGCATCAGTCATCATTGCACTTAGAGCCTGATCGAACAACGGTGCCATTTGATTTGAATGATAGCAATAGGGTGTGTCGGAATCAACAATATTTATAATCTAAACTCCTACTACCGTAGCATAGCTACTGCAGTATAGTGGCTCTAGGGTCGAACACAGGGATGAGTTTTCTTCGTGTAAATGATTTTCAGTTGGCTGAAAAAGGTGAATGTCAATTTGGATTAGGGGTTTTGTAAAAACAGTGAGGGTTGATGATTTGCACACTGAAAATAAACTAAAGTAAAATATGAAAAAGAACTCCTTGAAGCATTAGGCTACTAGGGTTTAAGTCCTAGGGTAAATGAGAGGTTCTCGGGTCCTTTTCCTCGCGTTAGGGAGGGTGACTGATTAGTGCCCAAAAAGCGCTATTTTGAGCCCTATTTATTGTAGGTTTTGAGCACTTTTTTTGTACTAATCAACCGAATTAACCCGATTTGCACATTAAGGTCAGCTATTCTACTGATCGTATTTTGTGGCTAATTTTGTAGTTTTTGCAAGCTATTTATGCCAAATTTGTTGAGTCGATCCAAGCACAAAGAATTCAAGTCGAACTCAACATTGCATATCAGAAATCAGAAGGAAAGAATAGCAGAAGAGCAGAAGAGTCAAGGAAAATGAAGTAATGCAGAAGATTTTGGCAGAATTTTGCAAATGTTTTGTAGGTGTGTTTTGCCAACCTAGGGAGTCTTTTCGCGGGAATGTAATTCCTTCCTTAGCACGCCTTTGTTCAGTTTGACCCTGTTGGTATTCCTGCTGCAGGTTTGACTTTTTCTTTGTTCTCTTTTGGTTTTTCTTCCTACTTTCTCCTTGTAATAGTGTTTGGATTTGTAGTTTTTAGTGTTTCGCAAAGAAGGAGTTTGGCTATAAAATCCCCTGAACAGGCGTATCAAGGACCTTTACTCATTAATAAGTGTGAGGAACCTTTCAGTTCACCCATGTCTTTCTCTAGTTTATCTCATTTTCTCTCTCACTACGGGTGTGAGCTTACCACTCCGAGGATGACAAATCAAAGGATGAGCGGCTAGAACCCCTTCTTCCTTGGAGTTGAAGGCTACTGGGCAGGGGTTATAAGGCAAACTGATGGCTTTCCATGTTTTAACGGAGGTATTTTCTACCATTTATGGTTTTATTCAAACGTCAACTTTAATCCCTTCGGGTTGCTTTGAATGATCGGTATTTGATAAGCTTTTGGGTTCATTGGATGCTTATTGCTAGATCCATTTACATTCGTTAGTTATCATCTATGGGTTATTAAAGGCAATTCAAGGATGTTTTTATTTTCTCCAAATTTTAGGTTTGATCCCTTCGGTTCACCTTAAATGGTCAGTACTTGGTAAGCTTAGGGTTCATTGTATGCTTATTGTTAGATACGGTGATATTCTTTAGTTATCATTTATCAGCTGTTGGAAAGTGAGTCAAGGTGATGTGTGTTATTCCTTTGTCAGAGACCAGTAATAGGAAGCAAATACCAAATTTTCAAAATATTTATTTAGATTAGTTTTATAGCCATGAAGATCTGGTTCGGAAGTGGCTATAGGTCATCCTCAGCACACGAGAGGAAAGGCGAGAACCTCTCGGTTGCTAGAACCCAAATCCGGTGGCGACACTTAGGAGACTGGCTTTTACATTTTATTTTATTTAACTTTGGTTTCCAACCATTAAACCCAGCATTTTTACTAAAACCTTGGAAATCCCGACAAATTCTGCCATTTTGAACCTCATTGCCAGGAGATGTTGCTGCAAAGAAAACTCATCCCTATGTTCGACCCTATAGCCACTATCTTGCATTAGCCGTACTTTCTACGGTAGTAGGAGGAGTAGGTTTATAAATATTGTTTGATTCTCTCGCATGCGACCTCACAGCATTATCGTGAATCAGTGACCTATAGTCATTTCCCGAACCGGATCTTCATTTGGCTATAAAAACTGAACCCTAATAATTTTTCCTTTCGAAATATAGCATTTAATGAAGGGCTCCATTCTTCGAGCCAGAGTAAAAGCACATCCCCTAAATCTACCATACAGTAACTAATAGAAATGACTAATAGTCTCAATGGATGCAGCAATAAGCATCCACTAAACCCTAAGCTTGCCAAAATACATATTAATCAAGGTACATTTAAATTTAAACTAAGTGAGGATGAAACATAAATGACAATAACTGCTTGCGTTAAAAACAAGAGAGCCAACATTTTACCTCAAAACCCTAGCCCTCCTCTTCCAAGGATGGAGGGGGTTTAGCCAACCATCCCTTGAGTTTTTATCCTCAAGGAGTGGTTGGTAGCCAAGAAAATGGAAGAAAGGGAGAGAAAATGAGAGAAAAGAAGAGGAGCGGGAAAACTCCCGCCTAGTGCTCTGTATCTTCAATGCAAAAAATGAAAAAGTGTCTTCTATAAGATTTGGTTTGAGCTTATATAGTGCTCAAATAATCAAAAATACAAAAATACCCTCAATACCCATTATACATGAAGGGCAAAATTGGAAAAATCACAAAAAGGGCTCAAGCAGGTCGAAAAGGCAAAAATCTACAAATACGGGAGGGAAATTTGCATACCGCTAAAGGAATTTCATTTTGCGACTGCTAAAATTTTGCGTCATTTTCCTTACCTCCTTTTTAATAACTACTTTCCTTCGGTTTCGATGCAATGTTAAGTTTGACCTAAATTCTTCGTGCTTGGATCGACTCAACAAATTTGGCGTAAATAGCTTGAAAAAACTATAAAATTAGCCACAAAACCCGATCAGTAGAATAGCCGGGACCTTAATGTGCAAATCGGGTTAATTCGGTTGATTAGTACACAAAAAGTGCTCAAAACCTATAATTAATAGGGCTCAAAATAACACTTTTTGGGCACTAATCAATATATTGTTGTTTTTTTAGATTGAATGTTGATGTTTTTTTTTTGTTTAATAATTTAATTCAGTTTACTTAATTTATGAACCATGACCCACCCTTAATTTATTCAATTTCCTAATTTCAAAAATCAAGTGCCCTAATCTCAAAATTCAACTCCCTCAATTTCTAATTGCTAATTTTTCAAGTTTCCAATTTTAAAAATCTAAGTGTTATAATTTCAAAATTCAAAGTCCTTCAATTTCTAATTTCAATTTTTCAAGTTTCCAATTTAAAAATCAAATTTAACATAGTATATAATTAAACTCCCCAAATTTCAATTTCATTTTTCCAAGTATTTATGCAGCTCAAGTTTTTTGTACTACAGTGGCCTCGAATGAGCGCTGTCCACCGGTGTTTGCCCTATACTTGAAATATTTTTCCCATAAAGGAGCGAATATGGTAAAAGAAAAGGGAAATTCCTACGAGGCTATACCTCACTGTACACATCTGATAGTCATATTCACAATTCACATTCACATCCCAAGTATACAACGTGCAATTTCTACTTTGGGATCCTAGATGTTATGCCATGAAATCAAATGATACTCAATCATGTACCATGCTCCGAGTCATTACCGATTCCATTACTCAATGTGATGCCGATGAGTAATCGACATTAGGTCAATCACGACTCTTTACCACACCATGATGTCCATGCGTGTCGAGAAGCCGTCCATCGATGAATAAGTCAATGATGCTTCAAATCAAAAGTTATTTGTTCTTTGAAACCAAAACTTTTTTGATGTCATATTCGAGCCGACCATTTGTTTTACAAGTATGTGTCTTTTTGTGGGGAAAAAAGAATTTTCGAAGTCTCAACGTAGAGCTTGCATGCCTTTCCTTTCACGAGCTTTCATCGGTGAAGCTATGTATAACCAATGTCAGGAAAAACACCCAAGAAATTATCTATCCTTACTTTATATTACTAACACATGTTTCATACTTTCATGTGTCTTTGTGAGACTGTTGGAGGTGATCCAAATCTAGAAGACCCACCATCAAACACCAAAAACAATATCGATCCATACCATGCACTCACACCCATGTCATGCAATGTCCCCGTGCATAATGCAATGTGATGCGCCACTACATGTCTATACCATGTCACATATATGATGAATGCTATATAGACAATTTAATTCACGCATACACCATGCATCTTGGATAATTATATCAACATTCATATAATTTCAAAACAAGCACCAAATCCACGAAAATGTCAATACATTAATACACATATCAAAATTTCATCAAACAAGCATGTCATTCCATGCAGTTAGTACACTTGGTGCTATAATCAAAATTTTCGCAATGGTGTGAGTACCAAATGTCAACTACTGTCATATGACCATATTCTAGACTCAAATATCTTTTCATAGAATCCAAGAACACACGAATCGAAGTTCGATCGAGAAAGATATGATCATCAAAGTTGGAGAGTGCTAGGAATGCATGCTATGTAGATCCAGTAATGAGTATTGCTAGGATTGTAAGACCCGCGCCAATTATGTGACTTCCATGCTCGACGTCTGAGGAATTTTGGAAGTTCCACCATGCAATGTTTCCTTGAGTTAAGTCGGGAAGCAACCCTTAAACCGGCTCTATGGCCGTCTCATGTATGAAGCATGATAGCAACATGGTCCCAAAACCAGCCCAAAACAATAGCCTAAATGATAGAAAAAAACCAAAATAGGAAGAATCCCTACTCTTGGAGCATAGTCCTTGTCGAATATACAAACTTTACTACTTGGTTTGACGAGTTCCGACCGTAGGAAAGTCGGCAAGCTGACAAAGAACACGCTGATTTCTTTTTCTCCCTCTTTCTCTCTCCCTTTCTTCTCCCTCTCTCTCTTTTCTTTTCTTCTCTTTCTTTGAATTCTCTCACTTTCCTTTTTCCTTCTCCTTTCCTTTTCTGTTCTTCCCTCCTTCTACGAAAACATCTCCCATTATACATGATTCTCCATTTGCATGCATTTTGACACATGGCTTTCCATTTGTCACTCACATGGCTTGCCATGTGTCTTACATGCACTTGTCTCAATTTGCATGCATTTTGACACATGGCTTTCCATGTGTCACTCACATGGCTTGCCATGTGTCCTCCATGTGTCATGATGACCTAAATCCTCATCCCATGAGTCACCCGACACTCGTTGCCTCGAAAAACGTGAAATTCCGACTATCTTGGAATTCAACAAAAGTTGCCTAGGTAACTAGATTTCGTAAGACGAATCTAGTGGTGAGGTCCGTTTCATCATCCTTTATCTAGAAAATTTCTAGGTTTTGAACCTATATGGTATCCTTGAATCAACATTTTGTTTTTGGTTTTTTGAAAAATTCAGTCTTGCTCCAGGTTCACATTCTTCCCCTCTTAACGAGTGGTCAAAATTCATACATATACACATTATCATGCATATGAAAAAATCATTTTTATTAAATGGTAAACAACGTACCTTCATCCTCAAATAAGAAAGGATAAGTAGCACGCATCGTGTCCTTCCGTTCCCATGTTGCCTTCTCCACTCCTCAATGCTACTACAACACCTTCACAAGCCTCACAGTCATGCGTCGCAAAACCTACTCCCCGCTATCCATGATACGTACTAGTCCCTCCTCGAAGGTTCCATCCACATTAACAAAAGATTGCTTGCAGTCTCGTGGGTGGATCTGGGTGTACTTGGAGGGAATGGAGATATGAAATCTTGCATGAACAGGGAGATGACATGACCAGGAGTTTCATGATATGCCGATCGATGCCTTAACTATACCTACCCTCTCGAGTATCTCGAAGGGCCCAACGTATCTCGATAATAGCTTTTCCCACTTACCGAACCTAACCGCTCATCTCTTAGGCATCACCTTTAAGAAGACGTGATCACCCACCTCAAATTCTAGAGGTAAACGTTGTCTATTGGCATAGCTCTTCTGTCAGCTTTGAGCCATGAGAAGATGAATCCATATCAATTCCACCTTTTCATAGGTGTCCCTTACCAATTCGAACTAGTAGCTGTTTCTCTCCACTTTTTGCCGTCTAATGGTCGGAGATCGAAGCGGCCTTCCATAAGTACCTCATAGAGGTGTCATGCGCATACTTAACATGGCCCCATTGTTATAAAAGCGAGATTCCATTAAGTGATGTATTCCCGAGCTACCACTTACAAGATCTGGGACGCAAACACGAAGCTGTGTGTTCCTAGCACGTCTAGATGGTCCTCTATAATTGACCGTTTGTCTAGGGATGAAAAACAATGCTCATCATCAACTGTGTCTCCAAGGCTCGTTGGAAGCTCTCCCAAAAATGGGCTCTAAACCTAAGGTCCTGGCCTGATACTATAGAGACTGGCACTCCATGTAACTGAATAATCTCTCGTATGTATAACTTGTAGAATTCCTCTAGAGTGAAGGTCATCCACACAGCTAAAAAGTGTGCTGACTTTGTGAGCCCGTCCATGATCACCCACACTGCGTCATGCCCTCACGATGTCTGTGGCAAGTGAGTCACAAAATCCATCGTGATGTGCTCCCACTTCCACTCTGCTACCTCTAACGATTGGAGTAACCCCACCGGCCTCTAGTGTTTAGCTTTTACCTGATGACACATAAGGCACCAACGAAAAAAATCCTCAACTTGCTGCTTCATTCCACTCTAATAATATTGGCTACGAAGATCAAGGTACATCTTCGTGCCACCTGGATGTACACTAAAACGAGAGCAATAGAATTCCCTGAGGATCTCCTCTCTCAAATCTGCTAACTGGGGAACCACAATCCTACTCCTATATTGAAGACCACCATCTCTGTGAATGGCCAAGCCTTCGTCACCTGTCCTTGATCGTACTTGGTACCTGATGGACCTATATTTATTAATCACGCTTACAGGAATCGATCACTCTACTCGATGTAGGGAGGCATACTGGGCTCTGAAAACACCTTAGTATCTACCCCATGACTTCCGGTTGGCGCATCAACCACTGCACATTCTTATATAGGGTGGTAATGCAAAGTGAAACTCATAATCCTCTAAATACTCATCCCTGCGTTGCCTCTCATGTTGAAGTCTATTTGTGTGAAAATGCTGAACTCTTGTGATCTGAAAACATCTTAAGCGCTCAAGTATGAATGGTGAGTTACCCAATCCTCAAAGTAAAGACAATGGCTACCAACTCCATATCATGTGTGGGCTAACTCTACTCATTGTTCTTCAATTGCTGAGAACCATAGACCACAACCTTCTGAACTGCATCAAAACACATCTAAGTTTGTCCTTAGAGGCATCACAATACACTGTGTACCTTTGTCCTCTCTAGAATCACTCGAGAATAGAATTTGAAATGCGGCAGCCTTTTTCAGTTCTTGAATTCCCTCTCACATAAGTCATTCCACTCAAACTTGACCTCCTTCTGGGTCAATTTCGTCATAGGAGGAACTAGTCGGGAGAAGTCCTCAATAAACCTCATATAATATCCTGCCAATCCCAAGAAACTACGTATATCAAAGATTGACTTCGGTCTCTCCCAACTCATAACTGCCTCAACCTTCTCTAGGTCCACTAAGACACCCGAAGCTGATACCACATGACCTAAGAATCTCACCTCAGTAAGCCAAAATTCACATTTTCTGCATTTGGCATACAACTGACGGTCTCTCAAAGCATGGAGAATAATCCTCAAATAATCCTCATGCTCTTCCTCAGACTTGGATTAGATCAAGATGTCGTCAACAAAGACCATATGCATGAGATCCATGAATGTCGCTGGAGCATTCGTCAACCTGAATGGCATCACCGTGAACTCAAAATGCTCATATCACGTTTTAAATGCCGTCTTAGGGATGTCTACCTCCCTAAATCTAAACTGATGATAACCGGTGCGAAGATCTATCTTCGAGTAGACCCGCGCCCTTCTCAGTTGATCAAACAAATCATCTAATCTTGGCAAAGGGTACCTATTCTTGATGGGAACCCTATTAAATTGTCGATAATCTATGCAAAGTCGAAGGGTCTTATCCTTCTTCTTTGCAAAAAACACTGGAGTGCCCCAAGGTGAAGTGCTTGATCTAATAAAACCCCTGTCCAACAATTCCTGTAATTGGACCTTGAGTTCTAACTCGGTAGTGCCATTCTATGCGAAGTCATAGAAATAGGAGATGTACCAGGGTGCAACTCAATAATGAAGTCTACATCCCTATGCAGAGGTAATCCCGACAATTCCTTTGGAAAAACATCCTCATACTTATAAACTATCCGAGGTAGATCCAACTCCTATCTCGCCTTGTCCTCCAAGGTAAGGCTTGCCAACTAACCCTACAACTGTCCGAGCCATCTAGATTTGTACACGATCTGGCATAAAGCATCATGCTTATCCCCCTAAAATATAAAGTGACTACCACTTGGTGTGTAGGGAGTAACCCTCTTACGATCACAATCAATGACGACCCGATGTGCCGTCAACCAGTCCATCCTATGGATGACATCAAACTCTGACATGTCTATGATCTTAAGGTCCATGGTGAGTAGAATCCCATAGATCTCTAACTCACAGTCCCAATAGATCTGGTTAATTGTCATCCCAGTTCTTAGGGAAGAATTCACATGTAACGACTCTTCTAAGGTTTGACTTTTTAAATGATTTGTTCGCATGATGCAAAACAAACAAAGATGAGATTCACACTAAGATCAAACAATACTCTTGCCTATAGGCACATTGCCACATGATTGCATTACTGCAATCTCGAGTCTGCGATATGTGCATAGACACGCCACAGGGTCTTGAGTCGGTTTGTGGCCTTGGCCTTGACCTTGACCCTCTACCCTGCCTTAATGGTCTGCTTTGACTATGAAGTAGTAGGGCCCTGTGTAGCAACCTACGATAAATCTCATCTCTCGGCCCATAGTGGGCTAAGAAGATGGCTGGCAATCTATATGCGTTCCAGCGATGGCTAGGGCGAGGTGTCCCATAACTGCAGGATTCACGCCTCAGGGGTGATCAGCCTCAGTGTCGGTGATGGCAATGGAAACTTGTCCCCTACCTTGGCTGGTTGTAAGCCTTGAAATATCTGCCACCTAGAGATGATCAGCCCTGGCCTTGGCCTTGCCCCTGAAATCCTTGCGGAGTAGAAGTCTTCTACTTCTTCCCCTAACCAGAAGAAGAAGGTTGATTTTCCTTCCTCTTATCTTTAACGCTAGCATCTCGGATGTTCTGTGTGTCCTCCACTTCTCTCTCAATGGCTATAACTTTCTTGACCATCAGTCTAGGTCCTGTAGGAGAAGTCCCACAATTTTTCCCTACATGGACAATTTAAGACCATCTTCGAACTTTCTCCCTTTGGCCATATATGTGGCTACATAGTCATTAGTGAAGCAGACTGGTCGATGAAACTTTAATATGTATTCAAAGCACCGTCATCATCCCTTGTTTAGACTATGAAACTCAGAGGCTTTTGCATGTCGAGTGGTGTTGAGAAAAACTTTGCCCCATGAAGAGCTCATGAAGCTCTAACACATGTCATTGCCTCCAAGTCCCTCAAGGCTTTAGGCTGATCCACATTACTTGGATTAAGCCCTCTTTTTTGGAATGCAGCCCAGCGTTATCTTAGTGGCGCCAGGAGGTACCCAGTCTTTCAGCTTCCATAATTTTTTTGACTTGGCGGAACCAATGATCAGCTACCATCGGGTCTCCTCCTCCCTTGAAGGTTTGAGGATTGTGTGCCTTGAACCTCTAGAGGTTACTTGACCCTCCTTGGCTCCCAGTTGCACTGCCTGTGCAATGGTGGTAGCCACAACAGTCGCTGTGCAATAGTAGCAATCGCAGCACCAAGAGCCTCTATGAAGGCTTGTTGGTCAAAGGTCGGTGGTCGTGGGTTGTTGCTTCGCCCACCACCTCGACTTTTGCTTCCTCTACTAGCCATCTACATATGGATAGCTATTGTAGCGACCACGCGCAGGCGAGCCATGGTTTGTGGGATCGAGCAGAAGCCTCGGGACCGCTCGCATAATAAAATCCGCTAGTTATCGTTTATTAAATTTTAGTTTTTCAAAGTGTCGCGACCCGAATCCCGACTTGGCTCGGTTAGCGGATCGGCGGGCATCCGGGTTTACTCAGAGCATTTTCAATTATCTTTATCAAAACAGTTTGAAACACGTGATGTCATTTTAGGTTTATGTAATTTGTGTGGAAACAACATTTAGATTTTAAACGGCCATAGCAGTTACATTTTCAATGCAATTCCTTTACAAAATATGCATTAAATCAAAAATATAACGTTCTATGCCTTTTACAACATATTGTCAAAATTATACTAAATAAGTATAGATACAAAATAATTTCTGGAGTTGAACTCCCCATTTGTTTTACAAATACTGTGGTATTCAAAATGATGAGAATGCAAATGGCCAGAACATTGCTCAAGTGAATTCTTTGATGACTCTGACTCCTCGATCCGCCGGTCAAAGCTTTAAAATCTTCATTTTCGCATTGATATAACAATACGCTAAGCATTTTCATGCTTAGTGGTTCTATCCAGTTCTCTAATCCATTTCCATTCAATACGAATCATGCATTTATCAAAATAATGCGTTATACCATATTCATGTTATAAGATAAAGATGCCAACAAATGGTACGAATCGTTTTAGCATTTCGGTTTGTGATTTCACATATGGCTATAGAAGTCGACATTCCACGGCTTGGTCGATTTAGTGAATCACCTTTTTGTTTTCATTGTTAGCAATGTGATTTTCACGTTCGATATCTTTATCTCCATAGATATAGAAACGACATTCACGGCTTGATTCGATTGGTGAAGATCTGTCACATTTGTCATTCGGTAGCAATGTAAATTTCGCATTCAATATTCACGATTTCTTAAGAGCGTTCGGTTGGTGGCAGAATCCGTCATGTAGTCATTCAATGATACATTTAAAAATCCATTTGCTCTCATGCGGTGAATTTCCCTCATATGTCAAATACACACATGCGGTGTTTGACAAGCAGGTTAGAAATACTGTCGTTCAAATCTATACATATCTATGAGGAATTCACGATAATTGCTTGAAATAAGGGGTTCGAGTTACGAACAAAGCAGAGATCAATATAGAGATCGATTATATAGAAAAAACTAGAGAACAATCATAAACTAACCAATTTAGATTCCTTGCTCACTCTTACTCAATATCGGTCCTAGGTGCAGGGTTGTCATCTTCACTGCACCTGATCAAATACAGAACTATTCACTCTTAGTGGTTAATGATTCTATCATACTAGCGCGATATCGACTATAGGCGTGAGGATGAGAATACGTTTTTTTTTATGATATCCATTCTTATTCGGGCCTAACCATTCATTTCTTAGGGTTCCTATCTACTATCGGAATTGTAAGATTTTGGGAGGCTGAATAAACAGGAAGAACTTAACTTTTAATCTGGTTATTTTGGGCTCACATGTATCGGTACACCTTGGACCTGTACCGATACATGTTGCATTTTGTTGGCATGTACCAGTACATGTTGGACTTGTACCGGTACATGTTGGCCTCTGGTGGGGTGTACCCGGTACCCATTACATCTTAGGTACATGTTCGGAAATTGTCAGTTTGGCACCTTTGCCACTTTTGATACAATTCTCCTTATTTTACTTCCATTCTGTAATTCCTCAAAATCATCATGGAAATCACATCGAAACAACCCAGAATAACAGCGTTCTTTGGTTTTTGGAACCTCATGCCTGGAAGCCTGAGTAAAAAATCTGTGAATTCACCCAAAAGGTCCATCAGTTCTTCACAAACATCATATAATTTTGATGATTCCATGTTTTATTTTCTACCATTTGGGGTTTCCATAAACTCAACAATTCAAGGGTTTGGATGATCCTCTTACAAAACCCTTGAGCAAAAAGGAGGACAATTCTCCAAACCAAAGCCTTAGGAAATGAAAATACACTTGATCCCAAGTTGAAAACATACCTTTTTGATCTTCTTCTTCTCCTCCTCCTTCTTCCTCTTATTCCTCTTCCTTGCTCTTTTCTCTCTCTTCTACAAAGTTGCTGGGCAAATTTGGAGACCAAATATGATTTGTGGTTTTATCTACACGCTTTTATGCTCCCATACTTCTCCACTATTTTGAATTTAAGTCTTCACCCTTTTAATTTTGCAAATCAACTTGTTTTATTTCTATTATGGCCCATCTCTACTCCCTTTATGATTTTTATATCCCTTATGGCAATTTCAATTTTATCCTTGTTCTAATGCCCAAATTTCCGGGTTTACTAAATTTACATTTCACAATTTGTCAATTTATCAATTTTCCCAGAAAAACCCAAGTTTGGCTCAATTCATACCCAGAATATATAATAAAATTTATTATAAAAATTATAGGGTATTTTTGGGGCGTTATAGCTATAGAGTTTAAAATTCAAGATTTCTCTCCTTGTCTAACTAGTAGTGCTTGTGCTAACCACAAATAGACCCCTCAAGCTCCCGAAATATCTCGTTCGTTCTTTTTTCAAACTCCCAAGGTTATGTTTTCTAACCCTAGTGTTCCCTTTTTATTTTTTTTAGTTTGCCATATACTTTATTTTTCCATTTATATAATTCACAAAACACATACCACACCATCAAGTAGCATATTTAGCACCAAACATTTAAATGCACAATGATTTGTCTCCCCATACCAATCTGACTGATCATTTGCAAAACCTGTTTAGTACAAGCTATGACATCCCAAAACCTGAGGGTCCGTTGACCAACTATCAACCTGCGAAATACTCGTGTATATCGGTTAACCCTATATCACACCATTGTGTCCCTTGACCACTTCTTTAAAACCCGAGAAAATTTGAATTTTCCCGAAAAAGGGCAAAACGGAAAATTGTCGTTAATATACAAATTTCAAAATTGTAACTTTTCTAGATCTCGGATGAAGAAATGGACCTCACCGTTTGATTCTTCTCGCGAAATCTAGTTACTTAAAAAAATTTCGTTAAATTATGAGATAGTCGAATTTTCACGATTTTCGGGGCATCGAGTGTTCAATGGACCCCAAAAAGGGGATTTTGAGAAAAAATATCAATAGAGGAAAATAAATTAAGTAAAGTTCATTTAAAATAAATTGAACTTGAACCGGGAAGAAATAAATTGTTTCAGGGCAAAAAAGGACCCGAATGAGTAATGAACACATGGCGCGATGTGGACCACGTCTCCAAACTTAAGAATTAAGTTAGACAAAAGGTTAAAATCAGATTTGAGGGGGGGAAAGAGCAGATTTCTACTGGAAAAAAAAATGTAGAGAGGAGAAGATAGTAGAGAAAGAAGCTCCAACTTCTCTCTACGATCTAAGAAGCTTGGTTGCTCGGTTTTTGTCGGACCAAGAACTAAAGTCATCTACACGACGAGAGCTACGCGTGGGTACTATAAACAAAGGATTTCACTGAAGATTCAAGCGAAGAGTTCTGGAGATTGTGGGTTTGAGTCTTCAGGACTTCCGAAAGCTTCGTCTTTGCTCCAAAGGTAGGGATTCTTCCTACTTTCGTTTATTTTCCATTATATGGGCTATTTGGTTGAGTTTTAATGCCCTAAAGGGTTGTTTGACTGTTTTTTCCCTAAGGGGGTTGTTTGACAAAATAATGGGTTATGGGAATAGTGCCCTGTTTTGACCTTATATGATATTTAGCTTTTGGGGATGATTTTAGGTTAGAAAAAGAGGTAATTTGGACTACTGTCCTTCATGACAATTGTAGCTGAAGTTGTGAACTTGAGGTTAGGCTTTTGAAGTACCCAAATTGGACCTCTATTCCTCAAGTTATGGTCCATTTAATTCCGGGTATTACGACTTAGGTTGTTAACTATTTGTCAATCACGGGTTTTGGGACTGATTGTGGTTGAGAAAAAGAGGAGTAATTTGGACTAGTGTCACATGACAGTTAGCTAAAGTTGTGAACTTGAGGTTAAATTTGAAGTACCCAAATTGGACCTCTATAGCTGATTATGGTCCATTTAATTTAGAGATTGTATGCAGAAACAGAGAAACATTAGCATTTTATTAATCGGAGTTTTGGGGCCCGATTTTGGGTTGAACAAAGGTAATTTGGACTAGTGTCCTGCATGACCACTGTAGCCGAAATTGTGAAATTGAGGTTAGGCTTTTGAATCACCTAATTGGACCTCTATAACTCAAGTTATACTCCATTTTTCGGGATTGCCATAGGTTGTCCTATTTTGGCCGAACCTACTGTCCAAAATTTTGGAACTGATTTTCAGTTAGGAAAAAGTGAGACTTTGGACTAGTATCCTTTAAGGAAATTGTAGATATATCTGAGAACTTGATATTAGGCTTTTTAATCATGCAAATCAGACCTCTATAACTCAAGGTATGGTCCATTTTCGAGGCCCATTCACGACTTAGAGTATTTAATGGTTGATAATGCAGATTTTGGAACTATTAGGGGGCTAGTTTTCTGAACCGAGTTCAAAACTATCCATTGGTCTATTATGGCTTGTTTTGTGGAATTTTTTGTGGGCATCTTTATTACCACCCAAAAAGTGCTATTTTACACCCTTATTAATACAGGTTTTGAGCACTTTTTGTATACTAATCAGCCTAATTAACCCAATTGGCATGTTAAGGACCTAACAAAGCTACTAATCAAATTTTGTGGCAAGTTTTGTTGTTTTTGCAGGCTTTTTATACCGTAGCTAGGGATTCAGCTCAACCATGGAGAATCCAAGTTCAACTCATAGTACGTAAATCCAAAACAAGAGAAGAAAGAGGAAGCGGAAAGCAAAGAAAAGAAAGGAGCAGAAATTACACTTGAATTTTTACTTAATATTTGTAAATTTTCCATTTCTGTGTGCTTGTTCCATCTTTGTTTTTGACTTTTTGACTTTTTTGCTGTTATTTTTGTGTCTTCTTGAATTGCCCCTCTTGTAATAGTGATTAATTCAGGCTCTTTTGTAATTTTGCTTGGCTGAGGGATAGTATATAAGTCCCAGCCATCACTGTAACATACCCCTTTTTTTGCTCATCAATAAAGTTACGGGCGAGGAAGCTCGGCTCTCAGCTCTTTTCATTTCTCTCATTTCCTCTTTCTCTCCCTTTCTCACTAGCTAAACACCCTCAGGGATGACAGCTCGAGGGATGAGTGCTAGAACCTCTTTCTCCTTGAAGAAGAAGGCTCTTGGGTAAAGGATCTGAGAGCGGTGAGGGTTCCATGTTTTTCAACCTTGGTATTCCTCTGGTCTTGTTCTCCTTTTTGCTTTCAGATTTTGATCCCTTTTGAGTCACTTTTATTGAATGGGATTTAGCTACTTGGTAAGCTTTTGGGCTCATTGGATGCTTAATGTTAGATCCATTGATGTTTGTTAGTTATCATTTATGATCCATTTTAAGGTGAGTCAAGGTGACTTGTATTTTAATGATCGAGAGCACTAATGGCCAATGGATGCCATTTTTCAAAGGATAGTTATTAAGGGTCAATTTTTATAGCTAAATGAAGATCCGGTTTGGGAAATGACTATAGGTCATCCTCCCCAATGCGAGGAAAGGACCTTGGAAACCCTCAATTGCCCTAGGAATCCAACCCCAGTGACCTAACACTTCAAGGAGTTCTATTTTACATTTTTTTAACTCCCTTTCTTGTTTTCAGTTTCCCATTAGACACAATACTGTTTTTATCAAACCTTAAAAATCCAAACCAAATTCACCATTTTGAACTTAACTGTAAGTCATTTCTGCGAAGAAAACCCATCCCTGTGTTCGACCCTAGAGCCACTATCTTTGGTAATATACAGGCAGCGGTAGGAGGAATTAGGTTTATAAATTTTGTTGATTCCAGACCACCTCCGTGCACCACGAATCAAATGGCACCGTTGCCGGGGATGGTGCCTAAGTGAAAATGATGAACTATTGAACACTTATGATCCTCATCACAAGTTCTAGTGAATTTTCGTTTTTCAGTCTTTTTAGTGTTATACAGTCAGTTTTTTTTTTCATTTCACTGTTAAAAAAAAAAAAAAAGGAAGTAGGATTGTTTCTTTGTTGTCTTGTGCTTGCCTTGTTCTTGTTATAGGAGTGCATGTTCCAGTGGGCTTGAATTGTGATCAAATGGAACCCCATGAAGGAAGCGACATAGTCGGTATCAATGGAGAAATCAAACACATATAGGTCCATGAGGGACTATAGAAACCCTCCATGGGTGAGTGCACCCTCCTACATGGTGCCTCCAACAAATGCACCATATGGAAATGCTTACAACCCTAGTTGGGGGAACCACCTAAATCTCTCATGGGGACAAAAACCTCCATAATATGCACCTCTTGCACATTCACAATATTCTTCTTCATCTTAGCCTCAACCACCACAGTCAACCTTTCTAGTTGAATAAGCCATTCTGAACCTTAGCAAGCTAGTGGGTGACTTTGTGGAAAAGCAGACTTGATCAGTAACCAATTAAGTCAAGGAGGTGACAACTGTGAAAACAATGTGGACAAGAGAATTGATGGACTTCAAAGTAAAATTGATAAGAAATTTGACAACCTGTAGAAATCAATTTCTAGGCTTGCCAATCAGCAACATGTTTCTTTAGAGGAAGAGTGCCTGATTGACACCATGGTGGAGGAGCATTGTCAACAGCAGCTACAAGAAGGGTTGATAGAGAATTTTGCTGAATATTCTAAAGGGTTATCGAATCATAGACATTGGTCTTTGCTATTTGTCCATGAGAAAGAAAAACAATCTCATTCTTACGACTAAGAGCTTGATGGAAAAGAAGCGATGGAAGAGCTGGCTTTTATTTACTGCCCCCTCTCGACCAAGTGCACATCCTACTAAACCTGCCTTTTATGAAACCAATGGAACACCCTGCTTCCAAGCCATCCTATCGATCTTGCACGTACAATACTTTAGAGTTAGTGGCCTATGTTCAAACTTTTACCACTACATCAAAGGCATTGGCAATTGCTCATGCGCGACCGCGATGGATTAGCTCTTACCATATTAGTTGAGATTTGGAGCACACAGACTCCGATAATTCCCACCAGCTCCGCGGAGTTCCGGTGGCCTCTAAAGGCTTGGCGGTTAGAGACTCGTCTCCACTTTTTTGTTTGATTTTATTTTTGTTTTATTTTGTTGCATTTGGGATTTATTCAATTTTTCTCTTTAGATTTCCTCTAATTTTAATTTAATCCTTGCTTATAGCTCATTTTTAATTTTCCTACATCTTTCTTTAATTTTTCCTAACTTATTTTTGCAAGTTTGAGCTTAATTTTGCGATAGGGAGAGTGCGGGAAAAGCTGCGAAGAAGAAAATTTCGTAGGGTTCTTTTGAAAATTTCACAACTATATATGCTTGATTATACGGTTGAGTTTAGTAAGAAAAGACAAAACCCGGCCATTACTTGTAGTACACTATAACATTTGTCTTTTAATAAAGAAAATTCTTATAATATATATATATTTCAAAAAAAAAAAAATTTGTTCTTAAAATATATATATATATTATATATATATATATATATATATATATATATATATATATATATACTGACAGCATATATATATATATATATATATATATATATATATATATATATATTTCGGTCTCTGATATATACGCACCCCTATTTTGTTTTGACCATAACTTTTTCATCCAAACTCCGTTTTGGGAAATTTTGGTATCATTGGAAAGGTTAGAGAGTGTAGAATATAAATATAGCAAGAAAGAACATTTTTGAGATTATGATAAAGGAATAATTTTAAAGATGTCAATGAGTGTATTTTCTCTCTTTTCTTCTTTCAACGTTTCATTTGAGCACCTAAATGAAGTGAATAACGTCTCGTGGAATGACTTGCGAAGTCTCTATCTAAGCGAATTTTATTTCATCAAGAAAGTATCACTTCCTCCCTTAAAATTCCATTCCATCCACATTAAGGACAATGTTGAATTTGGTTGAAGGGAGAGTTAAGGAAGGAAGTGTTGTTTTATGTTTTTGAGCAAGTCTTTTTGTTTAAGTTGTTTGGCTTGCTAGTTTTTTTTTTTACAATATAATGCATGATTTTTTTAGTTTCTAGTTCATGCTTTCAGTTTCTGATTTTCTGATTTTTTTTTTTTTTTTTTTGTAATGCTTTCGGCATAGTTTAGAAATTAGTACGTTCGATGATTGTTGATGTTAGAATTGTGTTATTCTTAGTTTACCGAGTTGATAACCCATTGAAATTCTTATTAGATTCAACCTTTTTTTCTTCCATTAAACTAACCACCATAGCATTGCACATTAGATTGTTGAAAAAGCGCACATTAAAATACGCAAAGTTTGGCCTAGTACCTTTGACCACCTTTAATAGGTCGGGACCCCTTGAATAAAAAGGGGACCAATGAGTATTTCAAAAAAAGAAAAGAAAAGAAAAAAAAGAAAAAGAAAAGAAAAATAAAAAGAAAAAGAAAAGAAAAATTGTGACGCTTTGTCTTGAAACCAGTGCAGTCCAGGGTATATGGCGAAAGTCTTTAAAGCGGTGCCCTAAACCAATGATTAAGTCACCGACTTTGTGCTAGATTACATGGGTGAATAGGTTAAGTTTATAAATTGTAGGTGCTGGAGTTTGAACTTATTAAGAGTCAGAGCTGAAGCACGAAGGAGTTAGTGGTCGAGATCCTTATGACTTGATGCCCTAGGCGTAATTGGTTGGGGTCGATCTATGGACCTCAGATTACATGGACACTTGTGAGTTCGAATGCCCTCAGGTGCACCCTACAAAAAAAAATGGAGTTGGAATAAAAAGTGGGTCCTTGATCTATTGGGGTTAGTTTAGTGCTGCTGGGTTTAGACTAGGCTAGGTTGGGGGAGATGGAGTTTGTGAGGCGGAGAATGGTTTTGAGAGTTTATTTTGGGACACAATCAATTAAACACTTAGGTTTTTGTGGAAGGTGTCAAGTTGGTTCTCTAGGAGTTGACACTATTTTGATACTTGATTTTGCATAGCACTTACTCTTCTTGAGACAATCATTGAGTAGGATTTTGATGACTCTTGTTGAAGGATTGGGCATTATCACTTCTTTTTTTTTTTGAAACATCATTTTTTTTAAATGTATAGCAAATCTTGCTTTTGATTGCTTTCTTCTTCTTTCATTACTAAGGGACTAGCAATGTGTCGGTTGGGGGGTGTGATTATTACCCAAAAAGTGCTATTTTGCACCCTTATTAATACATGTTTTGAGCACTTTTTGTGTACTAATCAACCTAATTAACCCAATTGGCATGTTAAGGACCTAGCAAAGCTACTAATCAAATTTTGTGGCAAGATTTTGTTGTTTTTGAGCTATTTATGCGTAGCTAGGAGTTCGACTCAGCCATGGAGAATCAAGTTCAACTCTCATTTTGCAAATCAAAACGAGAAGAAAGAAAGCGAAAGAAAAAAGAAAGAAAGGCGGCTGCGAAATTTTCACAACACTGTGAATTTTCCATTTCTTGTGCCACTGTTCATGCTGTTTTGACTTTTTGACTTTTATGTTGTAATTTTTGTGTCTTCTTGAATTATCCCTCTTGTAATAGTGATTAATTCAGGATCTTTCATATTTTCTTGGGTGGGGATATTGATATATAAGTCCCGACCATCCTTTGTCTTCATACCCCTTTTTTTGCTCATCAATAAAAGTTTCTTAAGTGGGAGAGCTTTTAGCTCTCATCTCATTTTCTCTCATTTTCCCTCACTTTCTCTTTCTGCTCTCACTAGCGAGAACACCCTTGAGGATGACATTCGGAGGATGGAGTGGCTAAGACACCTCTTTTCTCCTTGAAGAAGAAGGCTGCGGGCAAAAGGATCTTGAGCGGTGAGGGTTCCATGTTTTCATCTGGGTATCCAACTAACATTCTTTACATTCTCCTTTTTAACTTTGGGTTTTGATCCTTTTAGGTTACCTTGAATGGTTATTACTTGGTAAGCTTTGGGCTCTCATTGGATGCTTCTAATGTTAGATATTAAGTGTTTGTTAGTTATCATTTGCCCAGTCCATTTTAAGGTGAGTCAAGGTGACTTGTGTTTAATATTGAGAGCCCTTTAATGGCCGATGGATGCATTTTTCAAGGATAGTTATTAAGGGTCAATTTTGCTAGATAGGAAATGAAGATCCAGGTTTGGGGAAAATGACTATGGGTCATCACTCCATGCGAGGAAAGGACCTTGAAACCCTCAATTGCCCTAGGAATCCAACCGACTATTTGCTTCGAGGAGTTCTATTTACATTTTTTAACTCACTCTGTTTCGATTTCCAAACAATTCAACCTTTATTTTTATCAAACCTTAAAATCGAAACAAAAATTCACCATTTTGAACCTCTCACGTAAGTCATTTGTGCGAAGAAGGCACATCTGTGTTTGACTTCCCTAGAGCCTTATCTTTGTGGTATGTCTGCAGCCAGTAAGAATTAGGTTTATAAATTACATTGATTCGGACCGCCTCATTACCGATCATCTCTATGCCACAATTGGTCTTAGGGATGAGGTTGTCATTCCTTGTGTTTAAATGACATGCTTGGTAGTAATTTATTGGATGTCAATATGTGTGTCCTAATGTAATGACATGTGGAGAGTATGTATGTGTGTATGAGTATGTTGACATGATTTGTGTGATTTAATTGGAAATTGTATGTTGATTGATATAATTGTCCAAGTGATGCATGGGTGTGGACCTCTTTTGAGACAGGTGGGCGATATTATTGATGGAAGAAGGGTTGATTTTCTGACTTTGGAAAATCGTCCCAGTGAGGAGGTTTTTGGGTGGCGCTTAATTTTATTTTATTTTTTAAAATGAGGAAAATGAAGTAAAAACAAAAAAAAAACCCCTCATTGACTTAAGTCGGGAAAAGCGGGACTCTAACTAGATTTACGGGTTGAGGATCAAGTTGCTTGTTGGTACCTCGTACAAGGGTAGCACCCACCTCCCAAGCTTGGAATTTGGTCTCTACTAATGAATTGGGTGTGAAGACATATAGGTCAAGATTGATTGACCTTAGACTATGTAGATGATATGAATCACACAAACCAACTCGGTATCTAGCATGCATATATACTCAACCAGTCAAAGAAAATGGTACGTACTTGAGGTCCCAAGCCATGGGTTTGCCAGAAAGATTAGTCGGCACACATAAACACCATAGCTTAAGCATTCTGCATCAAGCACCAGCCGTACGCCATAGATTCATAGTCTCTAAATCAAAGTAAGCTACTGTGGTCCTAGCCATACCTTTGCGGCAAGGTGAAGTCAACCATACAACATGTATTCAAATCAAACATTAAGATTTTCACCAAAAGGAGAGGCGGGGTTGAAGTAAGGTAAGTGACTTAAACGTCATACAAATCAAACTAGACTTATAGATCTGCATAACTCTAAAGTAGATTTTAACAAACCAAACATAAACTCAAACCTTTAAGATGGCCCCCAAATGTCCCATAGCAAATGGGTTTGAGCCTCAATGGATTCGAGCTTGAAAAAAAAAAAAAAGCCAAAATTGAGGGCTGCTCATAGTTGTTTTGAAGAACAGGTTAAACTGGTTCCTAACTAGTTCAATTGATTGAGTAGAATTCCCAAATTTTGTCAGAAAATTCCTCAATGAATAAGGAATCTAAAAAAAGCAACAATGCTCAATTACAAGCCCGGATAAGTGAGAACCAATTGAAACAAGCCAAGGTGTTACTAATAGATGGTAGAGTCAATGAGTTATAGTGCAAAACATGTTGAACCGGTTAATCTAGTTCAACCATTTGAGAAAAATTCACAAGCATCCGAAATTCCTCAAGTAGGGAATCCAGCGAAAAAATGATGCTTTCAATTAGCAGGGCACGGACAAGTAAAGAACAAGTGAAGGCAGGTAATGTGTTCCCTAAAGCAGGGTTTCCTAAGCCGAACTTGTTGAACCCACGGTTCAATGTGGGTTCACAAGCGGATTGATAAAAATTCTTAAACCTTGTCAAAAAAATTTCTAAAAGAGTAAGGAATCAGTAAAACAAACAATGTACAATTCCAACTCCGAATGAGTGAGAACTTAGCAAAACAATGCAAAGTACCCTAACTACTGTTCCTGAAAACAAAACCTAATGAACTGGCTGATCTGGTTCCCCAACCAATTGAGCTGGTCGAGAACAGTTCTAAAATTTCAATTTTCATCGAAAGTAAGGAATCAACAAAATAAACGATTTATGCGATTCCCACAGACTCGAATGAAGTGAAGCGACCCAAACAATCTGATGTGTTTTCTAAAACCGGGGCTGTCCAGCAAAACCTATTGAACCTTCCCCTAGTATTAGCATGAAAACCATACCATTCAATTCAAAGGAATGACACCCATGGAATTCCCATAGTTATCATAATTGTAGCAGACCCTGAAGGTCTCGTGAGATAATCAAAATGAAATATGCATAGGAGCCCAATGAGCCTTCTTACCAAACTGAAATCTTGGTCCCATGGACCATTACCTTACCCAACAAACTGTGCTTGGGCCAGCCAAGCAAGAGATATATTTAATTCAAGGATTAGAGCACAAAGAACAAGATATGAAATAGAGTGGAGCAAGGATCTAAGTCTTACCTTTTCTTCTTTCACTCTTCCACAAAGCGAGAGCCACCACGGATGTACTAAGAATTTCCCACTTTGAGCCAAAAACCTTCCTCTGACAGGTCTCTATTTCAAACATCTTCTTTTCTTCCCTTTATTTCTATTTCCCCTCACACTTCACTCTCATCTTAGCACTCCAAGACTCTCGGGTAGGACCTCTGCTCCTTAAATCAAAAGACACCTCCTACCTAGAAACTAGAAAAATCCTAAAATAGGGTCTCTCCCCAAAAAAAGTGCCAAAAAAGGTGACTACACTCTGATTTTTTTTCCTCCTTTTATACTGATTCCAACCTAAGCATCTGAGCCCACCTGGTGCTTTCCACCTTCAAACTTTGGAAAGAGCTCCTTCAGCCTCGAAACGATACTCCCCAATAACTCTCCTCACCAATTCCATACCAAGTAGCTCCCAGCCAAGTTTTCCAACTTGTAATATAAGGACCAGAATATGGATTTATGATGGGCTGCAAGTAACCCAAGACAAAGCCTAAAATGGACCCAAAATACTGCCCAAGACCGATCTGGAGCTTATGGGCCCGATCCATGTAGGATTTGGGCTCCAAACTTACCAAAAACAGTGTTCCACAAGCTGGCTTGAAGAACCTATTGAACCTGATGCCAACTGGTCGAGCCGGTTGAGAAAAATTCTGAAAATTTGACATAATGTTCCTTGAAAAATAAGGAATCAAAAAGGTGCGTTAGGAGTTCGGATGAGGAATCGACCAAAAATTATTTCGGGCGCTCAGGTCGAACTTGCTCTAATAATGAACTTTAATTGAAATCCGTCGAACCGGTTGAGCCGATTCCCAATCGATCGATCCGATTGATAAAAAATTCTCAAATTTGCGGACCAATAAAAAACTTAGAAGCCAAATTAGACATATGACTATAAGTTATGGGCATTTATACACCTTATCCTTGGACTTGTAAGATGGGACCATTTGAAATGGGTACAAAATTTGTTTTGGACGGTAAGCTCGCAAGATAGGACCATTGGAAATGGGTGTAAAAAAGTTTTTTTTTGGGATGCTTAGCTTGTTTTGAATCCAAGAAATTTTATTTTATTTTTTTTAATTTTGCCCAAAGAGACTGAATTCATAAAAATATATTCTAGTTTGACCAAAGTTCTTACAAAACACCCAAAAAAAAAAAATGAGTAAAAAGTACAATAAGCAAAGAAAACAAAGACAAGTATAAAGAGAGAAATAGAGAGGGGTTGGAGACAAAATTGTCTAGGATATTACCAAAAATGGAGTTCAAGATTTCTTTTCTTTTTTTTTCTTCCAAGAATCTTTGTTATCTAATTTTGTACTTGGACTTTTAGTTGACTAAGTTGAGGATTTCTCCTTCTTAAGAAAATAAAATTACTTAAAATCACATATAACTTTTTATTCAGATATAAATATGAACTTGGATCTTAACCATACTTTGTTTAGAGCAAACCATCGAACATGTAAGTGAGATGGCTAGGTCTCTTGTAACTTAACCAATGGTTTCGAGTTCGAGTCTTGAGAATATAGTCGTGTTCAGTGGTAGAGTTTTACTGCCCTTATGGTCCCTCTTGGCTCTTATAGAGATTAGTTTGGGTGTGGTATGACTTAAATGCGCATTCCGTATGTGTACGGACTTCTTTCCCAGCTGCACCGTGATTTAAGCAAAAAACTTTGTTTAGAAACGTAAAAAAGTTTTAATTGGGAGTAGCAAGTGGCAACTAAATGCTCAAATGCAAATTGACAATTAAATATTATGATAATGGCAAGAAAAAGCCTTGGATTCGAGTCATTTTAGAATTAAAAAACTATTAACCTTAAGAAAAGATAAGAACCACTAAAGACTAATTAATCTTCCAAATGTAAACCGTAAAGGATATGAAATTCAGCTCAAATGAACCTAAATTCAAATTCAATTTCTAAATATCATCATGGATATTTTATTCCCAAAATGAGGCCAAATTTTAAAGAGATCACCAAATATTTTTAGTGAAGGATGTAGGATTGGAAGATTGAGACTTTTGTTTTCTATTGTCTACTTAACAGCTAGAGCTTGCAATATTGACAAAGAATTTATTGTTCTTTTCTTAGATATTAAATCCCCTGGATATAATATTGCACTTATTCAATGAAATATATTATGTCATACTTATAATTATTTTGGAGAATGAATAAAAAAAGGAAATGAAATATATACTATTTTTTCATATTTAAAAATGTGAAATTTCTTTTATATGTAATTTTGATATTCATTATTAAAATATTTAAACTATATAAATAAACATTTGGCCTGTGGTATTCAATATATATATTATATTTCAAATCAAATGTAACTTTTATCAAATATCATGGAATTTGGCAGATGCCCCCTAAAAACTCAAATTTTCAAATAACAATTAGGTTTAACATTAATGTGCTTTGTCCCTTGGCGAACATTTCTGGCTCCGCCAGTGCTAATAATAATATGAACATGAATCTTAATGGAACATTGTTTAGAACATTAAAAAATAAAAATAAATAAAAATATAGAGAAAAAAAAGTAGGATTGAAAGTTACTATTTTTTTAATGGAAAAATAACTTTATTGGTTCAAATTAGCAATATATCAATAGAATCATAAAATCAAATTCGCTCAAAACCAAAGAAGATGAAATAACATTTAGGTTAATAGCATAATTGATTGACTCAAACCCTAGACATTTGATAGTTGAGCCTACATATTTGATTTTTGATATTACTATTATGATTAGAATCCTTATGACTATAATTTTGCAGCATGTTGATAATCATTAATTGATTTGTTGTCTCTAGTAGGATATGCATGCTTTGCCTGTTCGAATCATCCACACAAATAAATGTTGTAAAAAGACGACGAAAAACAAAATATTGTACCGAGACGACATAACAACAAGCTACCCAAATCTATAGATATATGTGAAATAACCACTTTATTGAAGAAGAAAATAATCAAAAGAGATGTAGATGGATGATTTTAGACCAAAAATAGGAAAAAAAAAAAATCATCCCTCCTGACTTAAGAAAAATAGACTACTAGAGAAAATTGAAAGAAAATGAGGCTAGGGTTTCTCAACTAACTATTCAAGATTGAAAGTTATTGTATTCAAAAAAAAAATAAAGAAATAAAATTACTATATATAAATATAAACTCTTATATATGCTAAAAAAATTTCTAGTAAATATTACTACTATATGACACTTGAGGATGCATCATGTGGCATTTAACCTTTCTTCATGTTGTCCATCTAGCATGCATTAATTATTATTATATATATATATGTATGAATTATTTGATAAACTTTGATAAAAGATTATTGTCTATACAAATATTCCAAATTCAAATCATTCATTTAGATTACTAGCAAAGAGGCATCTGATTCTAGTTGTCTAGATCAAACAACTCTTATCCTCATGTAAAACTATATCATATATATATATATATATATATATATGTATACATGTATTAATATCATTTTCCAACATATCTTTTTAACTCTTTTTAATCACAAATCAAATTTCGTGATAAAATTTTTTATTTTTATAAAATATGATAAAAATAAATAAAATAAATTTATGTGTACTGAGATATTATCATCAAAATAAACAAACTGAGGACCTTATCTGCATATATAGGGATCTTGTGAAAGTGGTCCAATTTCTTAATAGCATGGGCTTTAACTAAAGCTTATGGAAGAAAATATTTGAAGATGTATATCTGGTTCGGAAATTGACAGAAAGAATCTCTCTTTGAAAAAGGGTTTAATATATTCACCATAATAATATTAAAGAAAAAAAGAAAAAAAAAAAATGAAAGGTGGAGAAATCAACTGAGATTGGGGTAGATACGGCGATTAGAAATTTATATAATGCTTTTTGGCTTCTCTTCTTCCTCATTTTTCCATGTCATCAGATTCAACAGTTCTCAGTTTCAGATTGTGTAGTACAGACATGTTTTTAATACTTTAATCTCTCTATTTTGGCTTATTTATTTATATTTTTTGTACATTATAAAAAAATATAATGCAATTGTTGCCAACTTTTTCATACCAATAAAGTGGGATAAGTTGTACAAATATCCTGAGTTTTGCATGTATTAACCACACTGCTGAACTTTCATGAGTCCTCAGTAGCTCAGTCCATGGTTAAATATGTCCAATCATTAAAAGGAGTCACAACCAACTTTTAGGCTCTAGCATGTGTAAAAGGTTGTTTAGTGGGACATTTAACATGAGTTTTAATGGTTCAAACTCTTGTGTGTGGGATTATTTAACAGTATTTTTATGAACATTTTAATAGGTGTTTGTCGAATTTGTGATATTACTATTAGGCGTATGCATGATTGAATTATAAATAAAGCGAAAGATTATTTGGCACATGCCTTTCTTCTACATGGATAATATTGTAACAAGTGCTTTGTACTACTTCTATAATAAATAATTTTCTCTGATATATTCTTCAATAACTAACCAAATATTTGCAGAAATAATAAGACATTAATAAACAATCTCTAAAAGTGATTATTATGTTATCAAGTCAAATAGAGTTAAATATGGGGAGGATCATGAGTTAATAAAGGATGGATGGATAATATTCAATTGGTATGAGGTTCTTCGGGGAGAAGCCGAAAAACGACACCATGAGGTTGTGGGTACCAAGCCTGAAACCTGACTCCATTCACGGGCTAAACACCTTTACGCATAGAGACTGATATGGCAGTCCAAAGTATCACCTTCAGCGATGGGGATAAACCATGAACCCCATCCTCTTCTGATGGGAACCATCTTTAAGAAGGCGGCCGACTAATGATTGCGTTTGATCTCTGATGCAAAGAAGGCCACCCACCATCACGCTGTGGTTTTGGAGGTGGTCAAAGATTTCTTAGGGCACAAGTTGCAGCCAATTGTGCCATCAAAAAAAAGGAAGAACATGTCATGGCGCGCAAAGAACGACCTCGTTCCCCTTCCGTTTCAGAAGGAAATCACCCACTTTCCATATAAATCGGATCATCTTCCTCCTCCATAAAGGAAGGAGGAATCACAACAAGAAAGGTATGATATTCTTAACTAAAAAAGATTGTCTCTTGCACTCTCCAGATCCCCTGATTTGACTTAGGCATGGAATGGCGAACCCCTAGTGCCGTTCTTGACTATTTACAAGCGTACATAACGAGGGTTATTATAGTTCAGCGACTTCGAAAATTTAAGAGACCTTTGCTTCTAATATTGGCGTGTCAACCGGGCGATATATAACGCTCATCGACGATTTTGGGCTTGGCTATCTGGTTTCGGCGTTCTCGCATTCCCGAGAGCTTTATTGGTTCTGATCCTCCCACCAGAACGTGGTTTTTCGTCTGACCGAAGCCATCGTCAGCCACGCACTAGAACGATTCCTTCATGCGCGGATATGGAAGCGAAGCGGGAGAAACAGAGGCTAGGCGGATATAGTAAAATTCAATAGAGTGATTAATAAAATATCTATATTGAAACGACCTTTGACTGCTGGAAGTAGACGGTCCAGAGCACAAAGGATGTTAGCACTCTTCACCAGGTTAAACAAAATGCAGCGAGACTATCCGGCCGAAAACCAATGCTAAACCTTTGTAGCGGATGTGTGAGGATTATCTTCACGGGAAGCTCCTCGCTTTGGTTGAGGCCTACAAAGGACAAGTCTGGAGTCAGTCGAGAGGAAAGGCCTCTACGTGGGTTCTAGTCGGTCTGTCGGCGGCATGCCTCGTCGAGAGTGCGAGAGAGAGTTCAGGGAAAGGCGAGTAGTCGGACGCGCACAAAACATGCCCATGTTGGCTAAGAGTCTGCGCCGTGCCCTGAGATTTGGAGTATCCCATTTTGGAGGCGCACCACTCAGTATATGCTACTGGCTATCGGGGACTGAGGACATGTTTTGTCTGCTGGAGTCAGCACGTCTTGGGTTAGGACCTCCCCACGGCTTTGCAATACCCTTGGTTGCCATGTCTTGAGTGGCTCCTCGGACCGTACGACCACATGCTGCACTTCAACCAAGAGATGATTCTGAGTGCGGGAAATGACCGTCTACTATGCAAAGTGTTCCCAGCTAGCCTGAAGGGACCCACCCTCGCCTGGTTCCACAAACTCCTGAGGGGTTCGATCAACTTGTTTAGTGAGTTGTGGGTTATATTCGTTTCCCAGTACTTATGCTCGGTCCGTCAAGAGGGAAGCATCAGCTCACTACAAACAATCTTCAAGCGGGAGGATGAATCTATCCTTAATTTCACCAGAAGATTTGGGCAAGTTGTCCAACAAATTGAGTGCCACAACATGGATCACGGTCCTCGGGGCTTTCGAAGAAGCTTTTGGGCGGCTACGCGGCTTTACTAACCAATCGTTATCTCACTGGATCACTGCACGATAATGGAAGAACTATCTGAGACGGAGTGGAGACAAATACTCCTACCTTTGGAAGACAATATCTGGCGGCCTCCCGGATAGTAATGATTCTGACCAAAATAGCAAACCGTCGTAAAGGGCAGCCGAGTAGAAAGGAGCTAGGTAAGAACCGGAAGAGCTGGGGACGCGTTGAGAGAAAGGGGGCCTCCCAAATTCACCCCTCTTAACATCTCTCTTTGACGGGCTCCTCCTCTCCATTCGGGATCTACGACTTTAAATGCTTTGCACACCAGTTCGGTAGGATCGAGCTCAGCATGTCGATCTGCAGAGATCTTGCGATGACCATAGGGACCCGCGGGCATGGAAACTAGCGATCTTGGGACCACTAAAGTTCTAGTGGAGAAATTGATCAAGGCATTACCTTAAAAGGATATATTACGAGGCTGAGCCTAAAGGAAAATAGAAACACTTTCTGCAGGTTGAAAGGATAGCGGCCAACTCAAAACTCCCTTCCAAACCCCGGCCCACCATTAATTACATATTAGATTGGCGAGCCAGATCTTTGTATCAATCTAAGTGTCAAGGAGCTGCTACGACGAGCCTGATTGAACACAGGTAAAACACCATCAATACCTTGGATACTTGAGTAGACCAATGTTCGGTTAGCGGCTCCATATCCTTTCCTCCCATCAACCTTTGTCTAGGGGTCAATAAACCACACCATGATACACTTGTGCGCTTACTTTGTCATTAACAATTTTTTGATGTACCACAGAGGTGTATTAACTCTAGTAGCGTGGCCGACTTGTTGCAACTTCCAACCTTTAGGCAAATGAAAGTTCCACTTGATAAACTCAGTTCGGCTGGTAGAATTTTGTCCAGGTTTAATGGGGCTACCACGCTAACCATGGGTGATATTGCTTTCCCCATCAAGGCAGAGCCACTTACTCAACAAGTCTTATTCTCAATTGTCGAAGAGACTTGGGACATCTGATCGTCGTTGGTGGGCCTGGCACCTTTGCTGCAAGGCAATACCTCATTCACCATCGGCGCAATCAATTACCTAACCGGTCTTTGAGACGAGATCGACCTCTGGCAATAATGGCGGCTATTAATACTGTTGTCGATACAAAGTGTGAGAAAAGATGAAAACTCGACAAACCGGCCTCAGGAACTGGATTTCGAATACTTGATCATAGTTATTTTGCCCGAGGCGGGTTCGAAGGGCCCGGGAACAATTGGTTATGGATCCCCTAAAATCCATACTCTTGGGCTGGCCAGATAAACACACTTATGTCAACTCCCTCTTGTCTGAAAGAGGGAAGAACAATACGACCGGGTTTTCTTAGTAGCTGTCGATGTATTAAGCTTGGACCCACTCGGACATAGTAGCATTCATTTACGCATTCTTCTCATAGAAACTAATGTCATCATCTGCTAGGGCGGTCAGGACAAAGGGTAAGGTGTTTCCACCGGACGCCGTGCCGTTGTACCAGTGGAGTGGTAGCCTTTTGAAAGCAGGGGGTTCATCAGAGAAATCAAGTATCCAGAATGGTTGGCCAATGTGGTGGTGGTACCCAAGAAAAGTGGCAAATGGAGAGTATGGATAGACTATACCGATCTCAACAACACATGCCTTAAAGATAGCTTCCCTTTACCCCATATTGACCAGATTATCGACGTGTCAGCCGGGCATGGGATGTTGTAGTTCCTAGATGCCTTCTCGAGATACCGTGAGGATCCACAGCGCCCGCCTTTGCTTACACCGGATCACGGAAAAAAATGCCCAGTTTATCACCCCGCCCATGACTCTTTTGCTATAATGTGATGTCGTTTGGATTAGCGAAGAATCTTTAAGAACCCTTACAAAGGCCCCGGTTACCAAAATGTTTAGACCATTGCTAAGTAAAACCATGGAGGTATACATTGACGATATGTTGGTAAAGTCCAAGGAGCGCCCGGACCACGCTACATATGTACAAGAAGCTTTCGAAATCCTCAAAGCATACGGCATGAAACTCAATCCTTCAAAGTGCGCCTTCAGGGTCAGCGTAGGCCGGTTCCTGGGTTTCATGGTGACCAGAGAGGGATAGAATCCAACCCTGCTCAGCTTAAGGCTATCCTGGACGGCTCCCAATTCTAGAAAAGGGGTACAGCAGCTGACTGGTCGGTTGGCTGCCCTGGGTAGATTCATCACTCGGTTCACAGATCGTCTAAAGCCATTCTTCGCAACCCTCAAAGGGGGCCAATCGGCCGGATGAAATGACGAGTGTGATCATGCCTTTATGGTAATCAAGCAATATCTAGCGGAACCTCCAATCCTCGCTAGCCCTGAGGCACTCTTCGTATATCTAGAAATCTCAGATGTCGCAGTGAGTGTCGCCTTGTTCTAAGAAAATACTGATGGAAGGCAGAGGCCAGTGTTCTTCGTTAACAAATCCTTAGCCGATGTAGAAACCAAATACAGCCACCTTGAGCAGGCTACTTTAGCTTTCTGGGTGGCAACTAAGAAACTTCACCCGTACTTCCAAGCACACCCATTGTGGTGCTAACCAACCTTCCCCTTCGAAGTACTGTTCACAAGCCTGACTTATTTGGGAGAATGGCTAGCTTGGCGGTCGAACTAAGCAAATATGGTATCCATTATAAGCCAAGGTTGCTTAGAATGGATAGGTTATAGCAGACTTCCTAGCATAAATCCCCAAAGTGAAACATGCGGACGATTTGAATTAGTGGACTCTCCAGTAGCCAGGCGGGCGATCTTTAGATGAGGCCAAAGAAAGTTGGCATTGTTGGCTGTAACTAAAATCCCCAAGACTAAGGGACAAGATGGAAACAAGCTTAATCGGGTGGGCTTTAGCACCTCGAACAATGAATCAGAATATGAAGCCATCCTAGTCGAGATTGAACTGGTAGCTGTATTATTAGCTAATAAGCTCATAATTCGAAGGGATTCCCAATTGGTGGTGGGGCAAGTAAACGCAGAATATGAGTCCCAGGATCCCCGAATGGCAAAGTATGTAACCCTGGTTAAACAACGCTTGGGTAGCTTTTCAACTTGGAAGCTAGATTTTCATTTCTAGGGACCGCAAAGAAGCATGTAGCGATCGTGGCCGCAACTCTACCCCTCTTGAAACAATGTTTTGCCTGTACATCTATTACTAAAGTCAGTTCCTCGAAACCTCCCCTTCTTGGATGGACCTCATAGCACAGTATATTAACACGGGAGAACTCCCTAACGAGAAGGACAAGGCTTACAAGATTAAGTCGATGCAGATTTTTCTTAATCGATGGGCAGCACATTGCGACGATCCCCTAAGAGGCAGACCATGCTATGCTGAAATGCGCAACTACGAACAAAGCCCGGTATGTGTTGGTCGAATTACGAAGGATATGTCGTAACCATCAAACGCGAACTCGCTTCTGAGCCTTACTCGGGAGTGTGTGGCTAATACTTAAAGTCCGACACCACTGAATTAAGTTGCTAAAAATGTGTTGAGTGCCAATGAGCTCCCATATTAAGATGCTGGAAGCTCAAGACCTAATGTCCATCTCAAGCCCATGGCCCTTCACTTAATAGGGAATTGACATAGTAGGGCCGCTCCCTACCGCCCCGGCTTAGAAGAATTTGTTTCTAGTGGCCACTGATTACTTGACAAATGGATGAAGAAATTTGAGGCTTCCGCATCAAAATCAAGACTGAGGATCATCACTTAGTTGCTCCCCAGAAAGAATATCGTTTAATCGATTGGTATTCCGATCCAGTGTATCGAGACAACGGGCCCCAATTTGATAACTGAGTCTGTAAGAAACTTGCGGGAGTTGAAAATAAGAAAATCTGTCCTCCACCCCTCGGTATCATGGCTTGATAGATTAGCAAAACTAACAAAAACTTGTTGGTGATTTGAAGAAAGCAGTTAGATCTTTGACTAAGGCAAATGGGTAAACGAACTCTCTAGGGTACTATGGGCCTCTGAGCATTGCTAGAGATGGCAGCATATCTCCCTTAAGCACTTACCTATGGGATGGAAGAATTTATAATCCCTCACCTGAAATTAGTATGCCTCACAATAGATTGATGATGCTTGGCGATTAAATCTGAAATCTATAGTTAAAGACAGACATGGAAGATGAAGCGTGTGGGAGGCCGACGGGTTATGTGAAGTAGCGTCTTATCACCACTAATTGGAAAACTTGTACAACAAGTGCATGAAACCCCGAGTGTTCCACCTAGGGGACTTGGTCCTAAGAAAAGTCTTCGAGAACACAACCAATCCAGTAGTCGGAAAGTTTCGGCCAGCGGGGAAGGATACGCTATGTTGTAACATGAGGCAGCTGAGGTGTTCATACTCACTAAGATAAACTAGACGGAACACCCGTCCCTAGAATGTGGAATGCTATGCACCTCAAAGGTACTAACAATGCAGGTTGATTCGATCTCTTAGTGTTTTTCATTCAGTTTTAATCGCCAAAGTCCGAGATGCGGTTGATTACTATTGACCAGTGTGGTTGTTGTTTGGTTCATTACTAAGTCGGGAAGTGATATCCTGCTGAGGCCCGGTATGGATTATTGGCCAGAGCTGGTTCATTCACTCAGTCTAGGAATAGTTGATGCCATATCGACCATTATGTTATTGCCTTGACTGGTTCATTCGGTTGGGGAATGGACAGTGCCTATCTAGGCCTAGTATGGTTTATGCCCGGCTAGTTCCATTACAACTTGAGTGGTTGGTGCCATCAGGCTAGTATGGTTGATGCCCAGCAGCTGGTTTCATTGCGTCGAGAATGGTTGATGCCCTGTCAAGACTGGTAGCTAAGTTGATCTTATTTGGTTCGTTTACTAAGTTCGGGGAAGGGCGTGTCCCTACGACCCGGTATGGTTGATGTGCCAGTTCTGGTTCCTCTTGGGTTGATGCCTGGTGAGTTCTTCTTACAGGTTGATGCCTAGGCCCGGTTCCTTTGTAAGTCAGGAAAGGATGATGTCATACGGCGAGCGCGAATTGATGCCGGCTAGGTCATCCATTTATGCCACCTACCCGGCTGAACAAAATCATTGCCCGACTACAAAAAAAAGAAAAAAAAAGGAGGAAACGGAGAGAGCAAGCAACAAAACAACACATCCTTTATTAAGAAACTCAGTCAGAGGATAACGAAAGCCAGGGATATAACGTGAAAGGCACAAGGCTAAATTGAAGGCAACAAAATACAATCCTACTCCCGACCCAGGAGGCGTCGGAGCCTCATTCTCCTCGGTTACTGCGACGAGAGATACAACTAGGTACTGTGAAAGACTCTTGCAGCCTCTCGAATGTCCACATTAGGATTAGTGTTATGAACCCTTGGGGCAGCACTCGGGGGACATTGGGGATTGATGAAAACCTCGGGAGGTAGCGGCTTTGATGTATCTGGCGTCCCGTCTGGGATCATGGGCTCACTTCCACAAATGTCGTTTGCAAAGGCATAACAACCATATCCATAATTGAAGATCACGCCAAAGTCTGCATCAAAAACCTCCTCTACAACCTTTTTCTATTTAGAAGCCTCTACCAGAACCCCTGCCATCTCGTCTTTGCTATGCTGACTCCGGGGTAAGCGGTCGAAGCCTCGATCCTCTGCCTTCCACCAGGGCCGCCGGGAAGAGCTGAAGTAGCTTTGGGCCCGGACGCGAAGAATCCTTACTGCGGGGCCTCTTGAGAAAGCGGCCAAAGGCATGTTGAGACCTAGCTAACGCTTCCAGTTCCACTGCGGCGGGTAGCTTCTCGCCTCTTCGGCATCCAATTTAGCCATTGATGCTTCATGCCAGCCGAAGCGTCTCTCGACCTCGGCCGGCGCCCTTTCAGCGGCTTCACGGGTCTCAAGGCTCCCGGCGCTGTAGACTTCGCCTTTACCTCCATCAAGGAAGCACTCAAGGCCTTGCCTTCTTATCGGAAACAACCAACTGGATGTAGAGCCATATCCTCTTTGCATCCCGCCGGGCCAGGAACTCAAATCTTGTAAACACGTATTTCGGATGTGATGGCATCCGCGAGAATGAACATATTAAGGGGATCGACAATGGCTATTAAGCCATGCTAGAATACTACATAGCAATTACAGAAACGCAAGTTACGCCATTGGGCAAAGTTTGATTGCCGACCATCGTCCCGTCCTCGGCCCCATGAGGTGCTGCGGATGCAGGCGAGTTTGAGACTAACGCTCACTCTTCGCCTTTCCCCTAGGCCTTCACGATTAAGGGCATCCGCAGCTTGTCGGGTATAGATTACTTGTGAAGCAGTGCTGCTTAGAAGGATTGCCACCTGTTAAAAGGCCTCAATCGATCTACTCGTCTCATGGCACCACTCTGGCTGAAACCTCATCTCCAGGGAGTTGGGTCAGTGGAGGATGATGCTAATTCGATGCTTGATGTTGATGAGGCGGTAACCGCCTGCCATGTTCGGTCCGAGATGCGCGAGGGGGTCTCTCGCCCGACCGGGGCACGCTGGAAGGGTGGATCACTTGGATCGCTGTGGGAGGCGGATAGGCCTCCCTTGACTCCATCAAGGTGGCATTTCGAATCAGGTTGGTCATTCGAACCATCTCAAGTACGAGATGACTAGCCATGCTGCACATCAGACCCTCTTCCCTCTCGGACACCTCGGGGAAGGCATCAACCGCCCGGTTGAATCTAGCATCACGCTTCTGCTTCCGAGCGGCAAAGTTATGGACGAGGAGTCAAACATTCGTCCCTTAGCTGTATTTGCTGCTTCCCGATCTAGGGATATTTGGATATGAGAGGAACGCGAGGAGAAAAAAATCTTCTACTTTGGCTCCATGAACCTTTTGTTGTCTAGACATCCCTTTCTTTCTCTTCAATGCTTAGGGGGTAGGAAGGGAACCCTTCCTTGCTAGAAGAAGGGCCAGCAACAGTGCGCTTCCTGCTAGATGGCAGCGGATGGGGCACGAATCTTCACTTTGGCTGGCGAAGAAAGACTACGGGGCATGATATGGATCGCAATTCGACTAGCCTATGATTAGTGCCCAAAAAGTGCTATTTTTGAGCCCTATTTGAGATAGGTTTTGAGCACTTTTTTGTGTATTAATCAGCGAGAAATAACTTGGTGCACATTAGGTCTTTTAGGTTGTTCTCTTGATCGCATTTTGTGGCTAATTTTGTAGTTTTTGCAAGCTTTTAATGACAAATTTGTTGAATCGATTCAAGCAGGAAGAATTCGAGTCAAACTTAGCATTGCAGATCAGAAATCAGAAGGAAAGAAGAGTAGAAAAAGCTGAAAAACGAGCAAGTTCGCAGGAGGGTGTGAAAATTTTGCACCATTGTGCGAAAATTTCTTCCTGCATTTTCCCTTTTGATCCCATTTTAACCTCTTTTGAATTTTTTCCCAAATTACCCCTTATGTAATAGTGATAGTTCATGTAATTTGGTAATTTTGCTTGTCTTGGTGGCTATATAAGCCATTTTGACCCTGCTTGTAAAGGAGACTTTTGTCCAGTGAATAAATTTTTAGCGCGCCACGACCGATTTTCCATTGCTTTTATTTTTCTCCCCATTTTCTTTGCATTTTCATTTGCCGACACCCCTTGAGGATGACAACACAAGGGATGGCTGGCTAAAACCCCTTCATCCTTGAAGAGGAGGGCTACTGGGCTTTGGAATTGAGGTAAAATTTTGGTTCTCCTGTTTTTAACGCAAGCAGTTATTAGCATTTATGTTTCTATATTTCAATTTAGGTTTAAATCCTCTTGAGATGCCTTGATTGACGTGTTGCAGCAATCTTTTTGGGTTCGGTGGACAGCATTACTTCTAGATTCCATTGGTCGGTTAGTTGTCTTCTATGAGTGTGTAGGGTGGATCGGGGACATGTTTTCCTTTGTTAGGAGCATTTATGCTCAATAAATGCTTTGTTTCAAAAGAGAGAGAAAATTGTGCAGTTCAGATTTTAAAAGCCAAATGAAGATCCGGTTCGAAATGACCATGGTCATCCTCCCAAACGAGGAAAAGGACGAAAACCTCTCATTACACCCAGGACCTCGACATTTTCTTTGATGCTAGGAGTTCTTTTTCTTATTTTTCTTCAATTTATTTTCAGCTTGCAAACCACCATACACTATTGTTTTTATCAAACCCAAAAATCCAAACTGAAATTCACCTTTTGGAGCTTATTGTAAATCATTTGTGCGAAGAAAACCCATCCTTGAGTTCGACCCTAGAGCCACTATACTGCAGTAGATAGGCTACAATAGTAGAAGGTTTAGGTTTATAAATTTTGTTGGTTCGGAAGTTGCCTAGCTACTGCGTTTGCGTGTGGATGAGTGTCTCGCCAGTGTGGGTTCCGCTTGCCAGGAATTAAATTTAAAACGTTTGCGATAGCAGCGTGTGCTCCCTTCCGCAATTTCTATGCGGGTGAGGGCGGAATGAATGGAGTTTCTGGAAATTGGGTTGCGACTCAGCATTCATCTAGTTCTTCTTCCAAAGTAAAGTAGGACTTTGTCGATGTAAACTCCCGGCTCGGAAATCTCCGACAACTTTCGTTTTTCAAAAGTTGGCCTTCTCAACCCAATTATTGAGTTACCCGTCGGTTTTTCCCTACGGCGACACACTATGATAAGGTTCGGTGCACCTGAAAGTGGCGTGTGAAAGCACACCCCCGCGCACTACACACACGGAAAGCCATCGATTAGTTTACAACAAACGATAGGTTAGGAGAGCCATAAGGTCTCATCCGAGTCCTTGACCGGGATCACTCCTTCTCCTCGAAGCTTGGCGGAATGAGAGCCTGTGATGGTGTGATCGGGGCTGCGAGGCGACATGCATAGTTAGCCCACCGTCGCTGACCTCGAGGGGTGTAAGCTAAGCAAACTTCCACCAATGAGAGGTCCAGTTGATAAAGGAGGTTTAGTACGCAACATCCAGTCAGAATCCAAATGACGTTTGGGTGAATATAGGTAGGTGGCGCTCCGGTGAAGTGCAAAAATTGCTTGATCAGGGTCGACACGGGAAAGCGAAACTCGACTGCGAGGTGTTCCCGGGTGAAAAACACTGCGTTATATTCTTCGCCCACAGTCGATTCGGCTAGGCGTCCAACAACTTAAAGTCAATATCCTCGGGGATTTGACAATAAGACCTCACCTCATCTATGGAGAGGGAGGAGATGATGCTTCTAAGGCGACTCTCGGCTAGGCCCCCGCCTGCGCCCAGCTTGACTAGTAGAAGTCTTTTCTTGACCTCTCGCCATACTGTAAGAAGACAACACAGAGAAGGTAAAAAGATGAAAATCAGCCCCAAATAACGATACTAGACTGTGAAAGATGGGAACCCATGTGAACCCATTGGAACCAGGGAGGATTCCACCAGTTCTAACATGCCCTAAGGACACCCTCGGCTTTGTCATAGAAAGCGTGGCGATAAGGCCCAGGCATTACCTAGAGCGAAACCATATTCACAGAAAAAATGAAGGAAACAAGTGCCTAGTAAACGGTCGCGATGTGCAAAATATCATGATGGGAGGCTGCGACGAGGGAGAAAAGCAGGCGATGGAACAAAGATGAAGCAGGTAAAACCTGATGATGGCTCCTATATGCATCAAGTGTCTGGTCTCTGAGATGCATTAAGGCAGCTGGCGAGTTATCACTCATATGGGTAATTTGAACCAGCAGCACTTTTTTTTTGCTTCCTAGGGCATAGAGACGGCGTGGGCCAGCTGGAACAGGCCCCTAGCCATCCTCAGCATTGAGTTTGGACGGCCTTGACTATTTTACGTTCATGAGAATTACTAAGGGCCGATCCATTCCAGGTTTTATCAAATTTCACGACCTATGATCCGATGAGTCGGTTCCTACCCCTCTAACCAGGGATCCAGGTGCGAAAAGAATAAATTGTGCAAGGACACAAAAATATCATAAAATGTACTTTCATTAATTACTCCAAAAAACATTCACAACTACATGACAAACGCCTACAACAAAGCAATCACACACTTGGCAGTCCACATAGCCAATGGGCCAAGGAAAGAAGCACAAGAAAGAAGAAACCGGTAGAAGAAAAACTTGTGGAAGAAGGAAAGAGAAGAAGAAGGGCATAAAAAATAAAAAAAAAAGAGAAAACATTGATTTAGGAGGGGGAGGTTCTTGGCTCACAGGATTCCATTCTGAGTTTTGAACCACGAGGAATGCAACCAAGCGGGGCATGAGAAGAAGGAGGAAGATTCTGAGGCGAAAATATTCTACGAGGAAATACACCGAAGAAATCGGTTCCGACTCGGCTGTCATGCGGCCCAGCCGGCCTTATTCATGAGTTGAAAGATACATCAACCCCACCAGCAAGCCTCTTCCCATGGATGTCAGAGAAGAACGACAACGACAATTGCGGCGACACCCAACCATATCTCTACTGGTGAAAAACCGAGAAATGGCATATGGCAAGGAGATCCACCACCACGCATGACCTTTTATAGAGACCTCGAGCTTCAGGGAATCGATAATTTGTAACATAAATGTGACATCGAAAATAGAACATTCCATTAATACGCATTGGGAACTGGCATTAATAGTACACTATTCCCCACACCAAGCCAATTACAAAAGTTCTCTTTTTTCGGCCGGGGAAGGCTACCTCCCTTAGTTGGAAAAAGGGGTCATTATTGGGTATGCGGGCTGCAGGCTAGCTCTACCATTCACTGGGGCCTAAACCGCTGAGGCCCAAAACACCTTTACTACCTGAGGAAGGCCCAGTAAGCCAGGTCTAATTATCACCTTCCAGCCGGCCAGGGGACACAACGCTTAGGCTTATCCTCTCTTAGCCGAGAACCATCTAAGAAGATGGCTGACTAATGATTACCCGGCTAATCTCTCAGTCTAAAGATGCTCCCCCCCCCCTTTCACACACAACCGTTTTAGAGTTGGTCAAACATTTCTTAGGAATAAGTTAAGCCCGATTATTGCCATCAAAAAGAATAACATGTCATGAAAACGAAACGCCCTCGTTCCCACCAGTTTCGGAAGGAAACCACCCACTTTCCATGTAAATCGGATCATCTTCCTCATCCATAAAGGAAGGAGGAATCACAATAAGAAAGGTATGAGATTCTTGACTAAAAAAGACTGTCTCTTTTACTCTCCAGATTTCCTGATCTAACTTAGGCATTGAAAAGCGTTGAGCACCAAAAGTAGCTTTCTTGGTATTTTGCGGTACATCTTGGTAGGTTAATGCCCGATGGTTAGTATTTCCGGAAGAATTAAAGACTACGAGGTTTCCTACCAATGTGGAGGAAGGGTCTATGAGGTTTCCTAATAAGTGGTGTCAGAGTCGAGTTCAGGTTTAACCATGTGGGTAGATGCCGAAAAAATGATGAGCCCCTGATAGGTGGTGTTTCTTGTTGATTTGTGACTCGAATTTGGTTTTGGGCTTATGTCCAACCCGAAGCCCCACAATGCCACTTTTGTGAAAAGAAAAATTGAGGACCTTTCTGCTCGAGTATTTTCTTCATATCAACATACTAGGGTTTATTCTCTGTTATGATATACTTTGTAATTATTCTCAGATTTATAGTGAAGCTTTCTCCTTTGCTTATGATTTTTTTTCCGCAAAGGTTTCCACATAAATCTAGTGTTTTTCTTTGTTTTCGTATTTTATTATTGTGCTTTTAATTTTAACACTTCTTGTAAGGCATGGGTCTGAACCCAGTAAAAGGCAAGGAAAGTGTTGGTTTAAGGAGATGCTCAATGGAACTTTTGTAAAACCCGGGAAAATTTTAATTTTCTGAAAAATAGCAAAAATAATAAAATTACCATAATGGTTCAGGGAAGCCTGGAAAAATCTCTAGATCTCAGGATGTGAAATCTGGATTGCCAAAATGTTTCATGAATTTGAATAGGTGGATTTTCATGATTTTGCCCCAGGTGGATGGTTGATCGGTGACCCAGAGAATGATATTTTCATATCTTTGGGTTGAAAATAACTCAAGTTAAGAAGTTCATTTGAAATAAATTCTGAATTTGAATTGGGACAAAAAATAAGTGTTTGGTAGGAGCAGTCCAGGGAGGGATTGTGCATTTATGTAGGAGCCACTCATCCAACTTAGCCCAAATTTAGTTAGAACAAACAGAAAGAGAAAGAGGGGAAGGAAAAAAGGAGAACAGACCAGAGGAGGAAGCCGGAGAGAGAAAGGAGAGAATGGAGAGAGAGAGAGAGTTCACGTACCTCTCTACGATCTATGGAATCGGATGTCGGTTTCTGACAGACCAATTAAAGTTAGATTAACTCGGGAGGGCTGCTATGGACTGCAATCACATGAAGTTGTAGAGGTTTAGTGCGGGAGGTTGTGGTGAAAGCTTCGGAGTTCGGGGAAGTCGTAAGTGGGACTTCCTTGAGGCATTAACTCATGCTACAGAGGTGAGATTCTTCCTACTTTGGTTTTATTCCATTCTAGAGAGGGCTGTTTGGTTGATTTTTAATGCCCTAAGGGGCTGTTTAGCCATTTTTCCCTAAGGGGCAGTTTGGCAAATTAATGGGTTATGGGAATAGTGCCCTGTTTTGACCCTATATGATATCTAGTTTTTGGGGCTGATTTTAGGTTAGCAAAAGGGGCGAATTTGGACTAGTATCCTTCAAGTAAATTGTAGCCCTATCCGAAAAATTAGAGTTAGGCTTTTGAATCACCCAAATTGGGCCTCTGAAATAAGGTTATGGTCCTTTTTCGGAGCCCGCTGGCCGCCTTGTTTAGGCTAACCTGCATCCCGAGGTTTTGGGACTGATTTTCGGCTAGGAAAAAGTGAGAATTGGACTAATTCGAATCTCTTCTGAGCTTTTGCCAGCTCTATCTAATAACTTGATGTTAGGATTTTGAATCACCCAAATCGGAATTCTATAGCTCAAGTTATGGTCCATTACGGCACGCTATAGCAGGTTGTTTATGGTTTGTGTCAAATTTTGCCACTGTTGATATGATTGTAAATATATGTTGCGAGTGAGTGATATACTTGGTTGAAATTTTGTGTTCTAATGGTTTGGCTTGTGATGTGCTTGTATGAATAAGGCCATTACATAGTTTATTGTAAGCTAATTGTGGACATGTCTTGTCACACTTCGGCCTAGAGGTTGATGGATGTCGCTACTCGAGTAGTAGTTAATTGTGATGTCAATGCATATGTGTATTGATATGATGGCATGGTGTAACGCACGATATAAATGTCCAAATGATTACGTAGGTAATTGTAAGCGAATGGAAAAACCACGCGTAACACTCATCATATAACCAGCATGGTATGAATGAAACTGATGTAACCTCTTGCATTGCATTATGCTAGGACATCACATGACATGCGGTGTGATGCTATAGTAGAACCAGAATATTGTGTTTGGTGTTTGATGGTATGTTGTGGGTACATGGTTGATTGACAATGTGTTTGGTGTTCGATGATGGGCTTGGTAACATGGGACAACGTCCAAAATGAGTCTCACTATTTAAAAAAAATGAAAAATATGTGTGTTGGGCATATCAAGTTGGGGTAGATCTCCCACTGCCCCCTCGGGGTGCAAGGCCGCATTCGCGATTAGACATGATCCTGCTTGATAAAGCGTTAAAAATGTTGGAAGGCGTGCCGGTGTAACCCGAAAAACTGCGGGCCTACAAATGCATAAACACACGAAACTCGGGAAATGCAAAGTTGATATTCCGGGAACCATTCACGGATTTGGATTTATAAACAAAAGCTTTGTTTTGAAAATGCACATATTGATGGAACATAATGAGGGTTTGGTTTTCACACTCAGCATATACATGTGTGAGAGAGTCGGTGAGGACTCAGGACATGGGATAGGGTGAGTCACATTCTCATCCATGACATGTAGAAATTTGAGTAGAAAACGCATGTTTTTACTTGAATGTGTGGTGTGCCATTACATGTGCACTTAGGTGGGGAGTAGCCCTTGTAGGAGGTATTCTCTATTGGGCATTGCTCACCCCATCGTGGGACCCCCTTTCAAGTACAGGGAGTGTGCAGGGAGACGACGCATACTCGAGACCGTCATTTTGAAGGAAGCCAAGATGTGGCTTTGATAAATATTTTTGTAAACTATCTTAGAACAAGCTAGTTTTAATATATGTTATGTATAAGAGTGTTGTAATATACTCTTATGGATTATTATGATATAGTTGTATATTGGGGATATGGACAGATGGACCCTGCGTGGTCATTACTACTTTTGTTGAGACCTTGGATGGGTTATGGTTATATTGTTATACAGGTTATATGTTGGGTAGAGCTCCCCGAACAAAGGATACTCTACCCGATTTTTGTGAAAATATGGATCCCGAGAAACGGGACACAACAGTATGGAATCGGGTCACCCGAAATCCATAGGAATTCCATGGCTTGGCGGGTCACGCCAGACCCCTGCTTTCGGGCTTCACAGCTTGGTATCAGAGCTTAGGTAAACGATTACCTAGGGAGATCGGGTGTCGGTATCCACAAGTATGGTCTTTATACTAGCTCGTCTCAGCTAGGTATCAAGAGTCTAGGTACACGAGTATCGATGGCTGACGGATATGGGTATAGGTCGTCAGATTCATTGAGTTATGTTGTCGCAGTTTGTACATTTTCTTGTTGTGTGCTACGTGATTATGATTGTGTGTTACAAATTGCATGAATTATATACATGGTAGAACATATATAGGAAAAGATGAACACTAGAGTTAGAAAACATAACCTTAAGAGTTCGAAAAATGGATGAATGGAATAGTTCAGGATGTTGAGGTTTATTAGTAGTTAGTACATCTTATTTGCTAGTTAAACGAAGAAATCCTCATTTTCTATTTGACATGTGTAGATGTGGGAGTCGAGAAGAAGGACCGTGAAGTGCTAGATCCACGGCGATAACCCGACCATACGTGTTTGACATGGAAGCTATAGAGGCTATGGGAGGCTGCGGTGCTATCGACTGCCCCGAGTGGCGTTGTGGGCTGCTACCATTAATACCAGGACTAGTGCAACAGTGGGCCAAGGAGGGATGGGTAACCTCCAAAGGTTTCAGGCAAATCATCCTTCGACATACATGGGAGGAGGGGACTCGATGGTTAGGACAACTTTTGCCATTGAAAAAGAAGTGGATGGCCTTGTGAACATCGGGACATGGTGTTAGTCTTTGGGAGAGAGTGATCTTTGCTGACTCAGAAGCAAAGGGCCGCGGCTCACACGGATCTGAGGACAAGGCCATGACCCTTTAGGGACCCGGGCCAGGTCGATCGATCGGTAAAGGGTGGGGTACTTGAGGCTCTGGCCCGGTGAGCATAGGCGTGCCATTGTCACCAGCCTGGACACTTTAGACGTGATTGCCCTCAGAGGTAGGGACCCCATAGTTATGGGACACCATAGTCCTAATCATCAGTGGGATATGCACAGATGCAATTTGTTCCTTCTTACTGACATAGGCCGGAGGCAGATTGCTCCCGATCTAGGGTGTTCATGGCTTACCTCACTACATTTCGCAGATAGGCCACATGGGCTAGGGCATGGGTCAGGGTTGGGGTCGAGGCTAGGACTTCTAGGTCGGGACTTCAGGGACCTAAGGGCCTATCTACACCATGATACCGCAAGATGAGCTTGCATATCAGTTTGATATACAGGGTACGTTTCTACTCTCACACTTCTTGACAAGAGTATTGTTTAAATTCGGGTGCATCATATTCATATTTGTTATTGCATCATGTGTGAAAGGTTTGGGCTTAGAGGTTGAGATCTCGGAAAAGTCGTCACATGTGAGCTCTCCCCTAGGAACTAGGGTGAGTTTGGATCCGATATGTCAGGGTTGTGAGTTAGAGATCTCCAGGATTCTACTCACTATGGACCTAAGGGTCATAGACATGTCAGAGTTTGATGTCATCCTTGGGATGGATTGGTTGACGGCACACAAAGTCTTCATTGATTGTGATCGTAGTAGGAGTTCTTGTTTTACCGTAAAGCCCGGTGTTATGTTATGATTCGAAGGGGATAAGCACGATGCTTTTTACTGGCCCGGGCATCTCTACGACTCAGTGTACGGAAAGTTGATGGGTTAGCTAGAAAGCCTTACCTTGGAGGACGAGGTGACAAAGGATTTGGGTCTACCTCAGGTGGTTTGTGAGTATGAGGATGTCTTTCCAGATGAACTACCGGGATTACCTCCGCACAGGGATGTGGACTTTGTCATTGAGTTACACCCTAGTACGTCACCCATTTCTATGACTCCTCATAGGATGGCAGCACCGGTTGAGTTGTAGAAACTCAAGGTCTAATTGCAGGAATTATTGGACAGGGGTTTTATTAGATCGAGCACACTTCACCTTAGAGATTACTCAGGTTTTGTTGCTAGAAGAATGAAGACCCTTGTTGCATTGACTACGATAGTTGAGCGGGTTCACGATCAAGAATCGGTATACGTATCGAGGATTGATGATAGTTTGATCTCGGCTAAGAAGACGCGATTCTATTCCAGGAATGGAGCCTTTACGCTAGGTTATCATCGGTTGAAGTTAGGGAGCGAGATATCCGAGGCGGCGTTTAAGGACTCGGTATGGGAATTTCGAGTTCACAGTGATGCCATTTAGTTTGATGAATGCTCTAGCGGAATTCATGGATCTCATGCATTGGGTATTCCAACCCTACTTAGATCAGTTCGTCGTAGTCTTTGTGGACAACATTTTGATCTACTCCCAGTATGAGGAGGAGCATGAGGGTTACTTGAGGATTGTTCTCCAGGCCCTCAGAGAACATCAGTTGTACGCTAAGTGCAGTAAGTGAGAGTTTTGGCTTATTGAGGTGAGATTCTTAGGACATGTAGTGTCGGCCACAGTGTGTCGAGTGGAGCTGGAGAAGGTCGAGCAATTTTGAGTTTGGAGGAGTCGAGGGTCGATCTTTAAGATATGCGTTTTCTTAGAATTTGGTAGGGTGTCTAGGGAGATTCATTGAGGGGACTTCTCTAATTAGTTACTTTATGATGAGATTGAACCGAAATGAGGTCAAATTTGAGTGGAATGATTTGTGTGAGAAAGGCATTCGGGAATTAAAAAAAAGGAGACTTACTACGGCTCTATTATGATAGTCTAGGGAGACGAGTACACAGTGTATTGTGATGCCTCGAAGGACGAATTAAGATGCGTTTTGATGCAGTCCGGGAGGGTAGTAGCTTATGGTCCTCAATAGTTAAAGAATCATGAGCGAAATTACCCCACGCATGACATGGTGTTGGCAGCCATAGTCTTCGCCTTGAAGATTTGGCTCTACTACCTATATAGTGAGCAGTTCGAGGTGTTTTCAGACCACAAAAGTCTGAAGTATATCTTTACATAGCGGGACCTCAACATGAGGCAACATAGATGGATGGAGTATTTGGAGGATTATGACTCCACTTTCTAATACCATCTTGGTGAAGCCGATGTGATGGTAGACAGCTAGGTTAGAATTCACGAGAATGCGGCTGGTGTAGCTTCAGGGAATGGCGGTCTTCGAGGTATGGGACCAATTTAGGTTACGATCTGAGAGAATCAAGCTCCAGGGTGTCTTAGGGAGTTTAGCCACACCTTCCCTGCGGGTAAGAGTGATTGAGTCCTAGGGGCAGCCACCTTGAAGATAGTGTCATTAGGGACCTTCGATGCGATCAGTGCGGGTGACGAAGGCTAGGCTATTCACACATATGGTAGTCTCCGGTATAGGGGACGAGTTGTGGTTCCCCAGTTGACAGATTTGAGAGAGGAGATCCTCAGGGAGTTCCATTGCTCTATATTTAAGGCTGCGTCAATTAGCGAAGATGTACCGAATCTTCGTCACGGTATTGTGACGCCGGCTTAGAGTCGGTTATTTACCATCGACAGCGGAAAATCTCTGGCGTCTCGTGTTCTGAGCCACACACATGAGTGAAATGGCCACATGGGGCCCATACATCCATACGCATCGAAATAATCAACTATCTTCTTATATAGTTTCCATGCATGTTTCTGAAAGATTTATACATATTTACCCAAAAATATTTACTCAAAGCCACATTTCGACTTTCTTCTCAAAAGCTACCTCTGCTGATCTTAGTCTCTGGATGGTCGCATGCACGAAGGGTCCCACGACGGGGTGAGCTAAGCCCAGTAGAAAGTTTTCCCTCTGAGGTTACTCGCCTAAAATGCATGCAATGGCATATATAATAATCAATCGCATTATCTGATTATTTACTATTATATGAAATGTCCATATCATGCATGAGATGCAACCCCTCATGCAGGGCCAAATCTGTGGCATTGCCTCACACTTGGAATTCCCAGTGTGAATAAAACAAGTCACACACCATGACTAAACCATTGGAGACCCTCTAATTTTAATTATCAAATTATTTTTCCTTTCTTTTTGTGGTTGCGGATTTTAGGGTTTACACCTTGAGGACGTCGCCACGCCTTTTCAACATTTTCACGAACACATCCATGGGATTCATGTCTAGCAGTGAATAATAACATTTTGGGACTTTCACCCTGGGGGATCTACTGACTTGCTCCATGAAAACATGTAATTTATCATTTTGATTATTTACACATACTCGTGAATCTCTACCTTGGACTTTGTCCATTTTCCCCGATTCGACCACATTCTAATTAGGTGAATAAACCTTACCACCCACGGGCACAGAAATGCGATGTGACCCGTGCATATGTAATGCATGATGCCAATGCATTTCCTCCGTATTACATGCATGAATGAGCAAGCACATGAAACATTTACACACCATGGGCGATTATAATTTTACATATAATCTTCCTGCATACAAATATGCTAATACATCAAATAGCATGCACCGACATCGCATTTTCACACTGCTTTGCATGTTATTCAGGCAAGCCATAACACATAACTAGGTCTGGATTTGGACCATTCGACGGGGCACTTCACTTAGTCCCCTTCCGCAGGCATGAACGTGGTTCAGAGCCTTATTTTCCGCAGCCGACAAGCTACAACACTAGAAACTTTTCGGTTTCTAATTAAAACCACAACCCACGGTCAGGTGCAGCGGGGTCGCGAATCCGCCGCGCCAGTCCTGGGCTGGAACTAATTTACCCTGGCCTCTGGCTGGCCTCCGCGAGCAACCCCTGCCATTATAAAGCCTTTTGACTAAAGTAAACAAAGTAGGGAAAATATCCTGCCTCTTGGAGTTTGTCGAAACTCCCGACTTTTCAGTGTCGCTATTAGATCCCACTGCGTGCACCAAGTTTAGTACTCGAACTGTCGAACGTCGACCGCCAGAAACCCGAAAAATCCTTCCTTTCCCTTTCCTCCTTTCTCCTTTTCCTCCCTTTTCTCTCTACGAATTCTTTTCTCTTTGTTCCTTTTTCCCTTTCTTTTCCTTCCTTTTTTCTTTTCTTTCCTTTTTCTCATTTCTCATCTCACTCGCTCACTTTCTTAGTTCTGTATACATGTATTTTCTCTCATTTTGAATATTAATTGGTATTGCGATGAATTGAGAAGAACTATCTCTTTATAAGTCTTAATAATGTATCGATTTTTCCTTGTTTATTCACTTATTTCTTTATTCCCTTTTTATGACACCATCAACCACATGGCTTCATGTGAGCCATGGGATTCATTTCCCACATGCTAATTGTGAGCCTTTTCCTTTTTGTTTCAAAGTGTCACTTTCTTTTATGGTGCCATGTGGCATCCCTGACCTTGCCATGTGTCCTCCAGGCACCTCACGCCTCGCGTGAAATCCAGGCCACCTCGAATTCACGAAATTCGGCGTGGTAAGCTAAAATCGACGAGGAGCGATTTCCAGCGGAAGATGCATTTCGTCATTCGAGATCTAGAAAAAGTGGGATTTTCATCGAGTACTATTTCTACTTTATCCAAAATCTTTGGATTTTACGGGGTTCACGGTATTCTTGGAGGCCCGGATAAAGAGAGACACGTTAGGGACTTTATTCGACTATATCTCACATGTTAGCAGGTAAAGGCTGAGCACTAGAGGCCAACAGGGCTACTCCAGCCATTGGGGGTAGTGATTACTACCCAAAAAAGTGTTGTTTTATACCTTTAGCACTCTATGTTTTAAGCACTTTTTGTGTAGTAATCGCCTTAATGAACCCAATTGACATGTTAAGGACCTAGCAAGGCTACTAATCAAATTTTGTGGCAAGTTTGGTTGTTTTAGGGGCTATATATCTTGAAGACATGGATTGAGTCAAGGCATGAAGAATCCCGGTTGCGGAGTGTAGAGCACGAAGCCCGGAAGAAAGAGTGAGCGGAGATGGAAGAACATGCACTCGCTGACCATTGTGAAATTGCCTTGCCCTGCGAAAATGCCTTCCTGCCACTATTCCTACTGCTTTTGACTTTTTGACTCTTTTGTCACTTTTTGGATTTCTTCCCAAATTGTTGACCTATAATAGTTATTGTTTTTTTTATTTTGGTATTTTGTAATGGGGTTTGGCTATAAAAGCCCCAAGACAAGACATTGTAAAGGATATCTTTTATTATTGCAAAGTTTTAGAGGGAAGCTTTCAGCAGTTCCCGCTCTTTTCATTTTTCCTCACTTTCTTTTAACTTTCTCACGAGCCAAACAACCTCTAAGGATGACAACTCAGAGGATGAGAAGTTAGAAACCCTTCCTCCTTGAAGGAGAAGGTTGTGAGGGATCCTGAGGCAAGCTGAGGGGTTCCATGTTTTTCACGTAGGTATTTACTGTCATTATTATTCTCCCCTTTTACTTTAGGCTTTGAAGTCCTTGAGTCACCTTGAATGAATTAATTGCTTGAAGTAGATTTTTGGGCTCATGGGATGCTTAGTGCTAGATCCGATTGATGTTCGATTAGTTATCATTTATGAGCCATTAGAAGGTGAGTTAAGGAGATTTGTGTTTCAATGATTAAGAGCTTTAATGGCGTTAGATGCCATTTTTTAAAGAAGATTTAATAAAGGTCGAGTTTTATAGCTAAATGAAGATGCAGTTCGGGAGATGACTATAGGTCATCCTCCCAATGAGGAAAAGGACCACAGGAAGCCCTGGGTTCACTGAGATCAACCCTAGTGACTAACGCTGGGAGTTATATTTTACATTTTTAACTTCTTTGACTTTTAGTTTCACCATCAAAACCTCCCTATTTTTATCAAACCCAAAAATCCAAAATAAATTCACCATTTTGAACTTCATTCTCATGACTATTTGTGAAGAAAACTATCACCCATCAGCGACCCCAAATTATTTAATAAGGTAGTAGCAATCTTTACAGCAGTATAAGGAAATAGGTATAAATATTGTTGATTCTAGATACCTTACTGACCACGAATCAGGTAGCAGAGTGGAAGTGGGAACATGTCACGATGGATTTTGTGACTCACTTGCCATGGACATCAAGGAAGCATGATGCGATGTGGGTGATAGTGGACTGGCTCATTAAGTTAGCGCATTTTCTGGCCATGCGGATGACCTTCACATTGGAGGAATTTTGTAGGGTATACATTCGAAGACAATGGGATTGCATGGAGTGCAATCTCTATCATCATTGGGATCCTAGGTTTTAAGGCTCGCTTTTGGAAGTTTTCCGAGAGAGAGCCATGGGAACACTGCTTGATGATAAGCCTTGCTTTTCATCCCCTTGAGAACCAGGACGACGATTGGAGAGGACTATCGGGTTTTAGAGGACATGCTACAAGCGTGCAATGGCCCGATCTTAAGGGTAGGCCCAGGAGGAGCATTTGCCCTTGGTAGAGTTCTCTTACAGCAGCGAGTTATGAAACAGCATCACAGTTGCACCACATGAGGCTTTGTATAGGAGGTCATGTGATCTACGTTGTTGGACGGAAGTGGGAGAGATCTATCGCAGATTACGGATTTGGTAAGAGACACCTGCGAGAAGGTGGATTTGATGCGGGCGTCTTCTCACGGCTCGGGGCGCGGAAGAGCTCTGTTGTGGCGGCCGTCGACCTCCTAGAGTTTGAGGTGGGAGATCACGTCTTCTTGAAGGTGATGCACAAAGAGGGGTGATCGAGGTTTAGTAAGCATGGAAAGGTATCGTGGGAATATATCGGGCCCTTGAATGCTCGAGAGGAGTGGAGAGCAGGTGCATGTCGATTGGCATTACGGCCAGAAGTTGCTCGGGTGTCCCGTAGGGTATTCCATGTCTCCATGCTTTCGAAATCTGATCAAATTAGACCCATATAGTGGATTGAGGCGATCTTATTGTTGATACAGATGGGACCTTCGAGGAGGGACCGGTATGTATCATGGATAGCCGGGATTAGGTTTTGCGATGCAAGACCGTGAGGCTAGTGAAGGTGTTGTGGCAACACCAAGGATTGGAGGAGACAACATGGGAACACGAGGACACGATGTGTGCCAAATACCCTTTCTTGTTTAAGGATGAAGGTATGTGGTTTAGCCGTTTGGTGATTAAATGACTAGTTTGTATGCATGTGATTGTGTATGGTTGCATATGCATGTGATGCGCTTGTGGATTTCGGGACAAAATTCTTTTAAGGGGGGAAGAATGTAAAACCTGGGAAAAATTTAATTTTTCTACAAAATAGCAAAAATAATAAAATTGCCATAATGGTTTAGGGAAGCCTGGAAAATTCTTTAGATCTCGGATGATGAAAAGTTTCACTTAAAATTTGGTTAATCTGCAAAATCTAAAATTACAGAAACATTTTGTTTGATTTAAAGAATAAATTAGAATTTTGTGATTTCTTTGGTGGATAGTTTATTCAGGTGATACAGGGATGAGGTGCTGAATCTGGGAGTTAGGGAAATAACTGAGATTAAGTTCATTTAAATAGATAATGAAGCTGGGGCTGAAATAAATTGTTTTGGGGTAGAAACGGATCCGAGTGAGGATCGCGTGACATGTGGCACTATGAGGAGGCCACTCGTCAATAGCAAATTAAGTTAAACAAAAAGAAGGGGAAGAAAAGGGAGAGAAACGGGATAGAGTGGAGGAAATTGAGAGAGAAAATGAGAGAAGAGAGAGGAGAGAGAGAGGTTATGCACCTGCTCTACGATCTACGAGATTAGATGATCGGTTTAAAGTGGACCGAGAACTAAAGTCGGGTACTTTCGGTGGGGGCTGTGGACACCAGAAACTCCAAGTTTCGCCAAGGTTTCGCGTGGGAGGTTCGTGAAGTCGAAAGTTTCGGGTTCAGGAAGTGTCCACGGGACTTCCTCGGGGCCTTGCTCATGCTCTAAGAGGTAGGAATTATTCCTACTTTGGTTTATTTTCCATTCTAAGGGCTGTTTGGTTGAGTTTTAATGCCCTAAGGGGCTGTTTGGCCGTTTTTCCCTAAAGAGTTTGTTAAAGCGAATAAATGGGTTATGAATAGTGCCTGTTTTTGACCTTTATATGATGTCCGAGTTCTTGGGGCTGATTTTCAGTTAGAAAAAATGTAAATTTGGACTAATATCCTTCAAAGGGAAGTGTAGCCCTATCGAAAGAACTTGATGTTAGGATTTTTGAATCACCAAAAATCGAACCTCTATAACTCAAGTTGTAATTAGTTTTAGAGGCTACTTGAAGCTGCCCTGTTTTGGCCAAACCTACTGCCCAGGTTTTTGGGACTGATTTTAAATTGGGAAAATGCAAGAATTTGGACTAGATTTTTTGAGGAAATTATAGCTCTATCTGAGAACTTGATGTTAGGTTTTTGAATCACCCAAATCGGACCTCTATAACTCAAGTTATGGTTCGTTTTCCGAGACTGCTACAACTTAGGCTATTTAATGATTTGTGTCCCGGTCACACCCGCGATTGGTATATGATTGTATTATATCAGCGCTTGAATTGAGTGATATGCCCAGTTTAAGTGTGTGTTCTAATGAACGTCTTGTGATGTGCTTGTATGAATAAGGCCATTACATAGCTTATTGTGAAATTTGGTGTGGACATGTCTTAATCCTGGTCGGCTAGAGGTTGATGGATGTCGCTACTCGAGTAGTAGTGACTTGTGATGTCAATGTATGCGTGTATTGCTATGATGGCATGAATTATGCTTTTTGATATAAATGTCCAAATGATGCATGAATAAGCATGCACATATAGCACTCATCATATATGTAGCATGGTATGAATGAACAATGGCATGATTGCATTACATTATGCACTAGGACATCACATGACATGGGTGTGAGTGCATGGTAGATATCGACACTGTGTTTGGTGTTTGATGGTATGTCGTGGGTACATGGTTGATTGACAATGTGTTTGGTGTTCGATGGTGGGCTTGGTAACATGGGACAACGTAAAAAATGAGTCTCATGGTTTAAAAAAAAAAAAAATGTGTTGGGCATAGCAAGTTGGGGGTAGATCAGCCTACGCCCAAAGTGAAAGACCAGGCATTTGCGGTTAGACATGATGCCGGCGGTGAAAAGACCTAAAAATGTTGGAAAGGCTTGAGCGTCTGCAAATGTAAACCACCACCATCCATTGGCCCACAAATGTATAACCTGAACTTGGGAAATGCAAGTTGATATCGGGAAAGCGTCAGTGGATTTTGATTTATAAAAACAGATTTTTTTAAAATTGGCCATTGATGGAACATAATGACGACTTAGTTTTCACACTCGGCATATACATGTGTGAAGGAGTCGGTGAGGACTCGGGACATGGGATAGGGTGAGTAACATTCTCATCCATGACATGTAGACATTTGAGTAGGAATGCGCATGTTTTTACTTGAATGTGTGGTGTGCCATTACATGTGCAATTAGGTGGGGAGTAGCCCTTGTAGGAGGTATTCTCTACTGGGCATTGCTCACCTCGTCGTGGGACCCCCTTTCAAGTAAGAGGAGTGTGCAAGGAGACAACGCTCACTCGAGACCGTGATTTTGAAGGAGGCTTGGATGTGGCATTGATAAATATTTTTGTAAACTATATTAGAACAAGCTAGTTTTAATATATGTTCAGTATAAGAGTCTTGTAATAAACTCTTAAGAATTATTGTGATATAGTTGTATATTGGGGATATGGACAGATGGACCCTGTGTGGTCATTACTACTTTCGTTGAGACCTTGAATGGGTTATGGTTATACTGTTATATATGTTGTATGTTGGGTAGAGCTCCCGAACAAGGGGCTACGCTTGATTTTTATAATGGATCCCGATAAATGGGACACAACGGTGTGGAGTATCGGTCTGAAATCCACGAGAGTGAACGGATTAACGGGTTGTCTTGGGACTCGGATTTTTGGGTCGTCACATCTTTATTCGAGAAGAGGATTATTGGGTGTGTGCTCTTATAGTCATCGATTAAATATGAGGAGGGTCACGAGTTAATAAGAATTGACAATATCAAATTAGTATGACGCCTTTTGGGTGGGCCTCAGGCCAAAGTCAACAATATTATACCAATGTGGATTGAAAGATCCACGAGGTTCCCAACATAATATTCAAGCCAAATTTTGTCTAAATACTTATGAGTCTATTCATTAATTGGATTAACAAATGATTATATCATTATCACTTTTCTCATAATATCCTATCATTATCATTTTCCCCACAATCCCATCTACATGTTTTTTTTGTTTTGGCAATATTTACATATATCTAAAAGCATAATAATTATTTAAATAAATTAAATTTTAATTTTGAAATATTTAAATTTTGATAAAAGACATTTGTGGTAAAAGTACTCTTTTCACGACTATAAATTAATTTTTATTATAATTGTAAATTTTTTCATATACCACAACCTTAATAGTTCATATGCTTTGAATACAGTGACAATAAAATAGAGTATTGCATGGTTATGTTATTCGATTATATTTTCTCAATTTCAATTGATTATATTTTATAATTAATCTAAATATTAATATAAACTATGAATAAGTCATATTAAAACAAATATTGCATAGTAATCATAAGATATAATATCCTCCCACAAGTATTTCATTCCACAACAAAGATAGTTTAATTATTTTTACATTTTTCTACATATGTTTCTTAACGATATTAAAGCTCTGTTTGTGTAGACCCCTAAATTTGAAGGATTATGATGTTTATTCCGAAGCAATCTCACATTGGAAATGGATAAGGGAGAGAGGCCTCCCTTTCCCTATAAAAGGGGCCTCTCCCCCTTGATTTGTGAGAAAAAAATGAAGGGAAGACCATGGGCCAACCCACCAAAGAGTGGGAGGTCATAATGACCCTTAGTTAAATATTTTTTTGGAATAAATTGGAACATGAGCCTTTGTAATTTAGGCTCTATTAGTCCCTTAAGTTTATTTTTTTAAGGAGACCATGGGCCTTCCCCATATTGAGTGAGAGACCATAAGTAGTCTTAAAGTTTAAAGTTTTATTTTTTAAATAAGATGGTCTTGTGGGCAATCTTGATTCTGGGATGCAATTTTGGGAGATGAGCCCAACTTTTGAGGCGATTTTGGGTTGGAAGACGACTCGTCACAAGAAGCTACCCCTCTAACTTTTTTTTAGTTAGAAAGGCTCTTTTTTATTTTATTTTTGGTGTCTTGTACATCTATTTAATTTTTTCTTAGTCGTCATTTAATATATTATTATTGTTTTATTTTTTTTGTGAGTATATTGTTGGTTTTATAGATTGATTGTTGATGTTTTTTTTGTTTAATAATTTTACTCATTTTACTTAATTTATGAACCATGACCCACCCTTAATTTATTCAATTTCCCAATTTCAAAAATCAAATTACCTGACTCTAAAATTCAACTCCTCAATTTCTAATTCTAATTTTGTATTTAAAATTTAAATCTAAAGTGTCATAATTCAAGAGTAAAGTCCTTCAATTTCTAATTTCAAATTTTCAAGTTTCCAATTTAAAAAATCAAGTGCCATAATTTCAAAATTAAACTCCCCAAATTTCAATTTCATTTTTTTCAAGTGCTATAAGTTGGCTTTCTGTACTATAGCGGCCTCGAATGAGCGTTGTCCACCGATGTCTGCCCTATACCCAAAATATTTTTTCCATAAAGGGCGAGCCACACCCAGTAAAGAAAATTCCTATAGAGGCTACTCCTCACCTAAGTATACCTGCAATGGTCATGTTCATAATTCACATTCACATCCCAAGTATACAACGTGCAATTTCTACTTTGCGATCCTAGATGTTATGCCATGAAATGAGATGATACTCAATCATGTACCATGCTTCGAGTTACTACCGATTCCATTACTCAATGTGATGCTGATGAGTAATAAACTTCGAGTCAATCACCGACTCTTACCACACACCATGATGTCCATGCGTGATAAAATCGTCATCGATGAATAGCATCCAATGATCACTTTCAAATCAAAAGTTATTTGTTCTTGAAACCAAAAATTTTTGATGTCATATTCGAATGACCATTTATTTTACAAAGTCATGTGTCTTTTGTGGGTAGAGAATTTTTGAGGTCTCACCGTAGGCTACGCACGCCTTCCTACACTTTAACGAGCTTTCACAGTTGGAAACATATGTATCACCAAAAATACCGAGGCTTTCACCCAAGGGGGTATCTATCCCTGCTTGCTATTACCTAACACATGTTTTCACTTTCCATGTATGCAACCGTGAGACTCTGTTTGACGTCGTCCAACAATACCAAGCCCACCATCAAACACCAAAAACAATGTTGATCCATACCATGCACTCACAACCATGTCATGCAATATCCCCGTGCATAATGCAATGCGATGTGCCATTGCATGTCTATACCATGTCACATATATGATGAATGCTATATGGACAATTTAATTCACGCATACACCATGCATCTTGGATAATTTTATCAACATGCATATAATTTCCAAAACAAGCACACATCCAAATGTTAATACATTAATACACATATCAAAATTTCATCAAACAAGCATGTCATTCCATGCAGTTAGTACACTTGGTGCTAGAATCAAAATATTCATAATGATTTGAACACCAAATGTAAACTACTGGCATATGACCATATTCTAGACTCAAAGATCTTTTCATAGAATCCAAGAACACACGAATCAGAGTTCGGTCAAAAAAGATATGATCGTCCAAATTTGAAGTGCAACAGGGACCACGCTACTGCGCCAATCCCATGCAATAGTGTGCCTGAGGATTACGATAGCCACGCAATTGTGTGGCTTCCACGCTATAGCGTGCAAGGGAGCCACGAAGTTCTCGTGCATGCAATGTTTCCTTGAGTTCATCGAAAGCATCCCATGCATGGTATCAGCCCGTCTCATGCCATAAACATGACTGTATGGTCCCAAACCAGCCCTGAAATAACCGCCCCAAAGGGATAAAAATAAAGCCAAAATAGGAAGAATCCCTTGCTCTTGGGCGTAGTCGTCAAATATCTGAGACTTTACTACTTAGTCAAGCGAGTTCCGGCCGTCGGAGCAGCGAATAGGCGAGGAAGAACATGCTGATTTCCTTTTCTCCCTCTTTCTCTTTCCCTTTCTTCTCCCTCTCTCTCTTTTCTTTTCTTATATTTATTTCCTTTCTCTCACTTTCCTTTTTCCTTCTCCTTTACTTTTCTGTCCTTCCCTCCTTCTACAAACACATCTCCCATTTATACATGATTCTCCATTTGCATGCCCATGTGTCACTCACATGGCTTGCCATGTGTCTTACATGCACTTGTCTCAATTTGCATGCATTTTAACACATGGCTTGCCATGTGTCCTCCATGTGTCATGATGACCTAAATCCTCATGCCATGAGTAACCCAACATTCGTTGCCTCGAAAGATGTGAAATTCCGACTATCTCAGAATTCAACAAAAGTTGTCTAGGTAACTAGATTTTGTGAGACGAATCTAGTGGTGAGGTTCGTTTCGTCATCCGTTATCTAGAAAATTTCTAGGTTTTCAACCTATATGGTGTCAACAAATCCAGCATTTTTTTTTTTACGAAAAATTCCAATATTTTGGGTTTATTCTTACCCGCCGCGCGAAATTCGTCGAAATTCACATACACATATACACATTATCAAATGCATATGAAACAGTCATTTTATTATTAAATTACCAAACAACGTACCTTCATCCTCAAATAAGAAAGGATAAGTAGCACGCATCATGTCCTTACGTTCCCATGTTGCCTTCTCCACTCCTCAATGCTACTACAACACCTTCATGAGCCTCACGGTCATGCATTGCAAAACCTGATCTCGGCTATCCATGATACGTACTAGTCCCTCCTCGAAGGTTCCATACGCATCAATAAAAAGATTTCCCCTTTCCACTACGTGAGTCAGATCTGGAGTGTACTTTTGGAGAATGGAGATATGAAATACTGCATGAACAATCAATAAGCTTGGTGGTAACGCTAGTCAGTGCAACTGTACCCACCCTCTCGAGTATCTCGAAGGGCCCAATGTATCTCAATAATAGCTTTTTTCGCTTACCGAACCTAACTACTCATCTCTTAGGCATCACCTTTAAGAAAACGTGATCACCCACCTTAAATTCTAGAGGTCGTCACTGTTAGTGGCAGATCTTCACATCGACGCTTCACGAGCCATAAGAAGATAGCCCAAAGTCATCAATTCCACCTTTTCCACGGGTGTTTCGCCTTACCAGTCTGGACCGTATAGCATTTCTCACCCACAGCCGTCCAACGGTCCAGATCGACATGGCCTCCCATAAAGTACCTCATAGGGTTCCATCTGTACCCTCGCTTGGTAACTATTGTTATAAGCAAATTCAATTAAGGGTAAATGCTCTTCCCAACTACCCTTAAGATCCAGGACACACGCTCTCAGCATGTCCTCTAATGTCTGGATGGTCCTCTATAATTGACCGTTTGTCTAGGGATGAAAAACGATGCTCATCATCAACTGTGTCCCCAAGGCTCACTGGAAGCTCTCCAAAAAACGAGCTGTAAACCTAGGATCCTGGTCTAATACTATAGAGACTGGCACTCCATGTAACCGAACAATCTCTCGTATGTATAACTTGCAAAATTCCTCTAGAGTGAAGGTCATCCACACAGTTAAAAAGCGTGTTGACTTTGTGAGCCGGTCTATGATCACCCACACCGCGTCATGCCCTCACGATGTCCGTGGCAAGTAAGTCACAAAATCCATCGTGACGTGCTCCCACTTCCACTCCGCTACCTCCAACGATTGGAGTAACCCCATTGGCCTCTAGTGTTTAGCTTTTACCTACTGACACGCGAGGCACCAACGAACAAAATCCTCAACTTACTGCTTCATTCCACTCTAGTAATACTGGCTACGAAGATCATGGTGCATCTTCATGCCACCTAGATGTACACTAAAACGAGAGCATCGGAATTCCCTGAGGATCTCCTCTCTCAAATTTGCTAACTGGGGAACCACAATCCTACTCCTATACTAAAGACCACCATCTCTGTGAATGGCCCAGCCTTTGTCACCTGTCCCCGATCGTACTTGGTAACTGATGGACGCTATATCTGTGTCTTGCCCCTAGGACTCGATCACTTTGCTCAGTAGGGAAGGCCTAGTCACTAAACTCCCCAAAACACCTTGAGCCTGATCCATGTAGTGTAGCCCGAACTGTCCCACAGCCTCGAGCATCTACCACTCCCGGGAAGCTATACTAGCCAATACTCCCCATGACTTCCGGTTGAGCACATCAACCACCACATTTGCCTTATCGGGGTGGTAATGCAAAGTGAACTCATAATCCTCCAAATACTCCATCCACATGCGTTGCCTCATGTTGAGGTCCCTCTGTGTGAAAATGTACTTTAGACTCTTGTGATCTAAAAACACCTTCAACTGCTCACCGTATAGATAGTGGCTCCAAATCCTCAAAGCAAAGACAATGGCCGCCAACTCCATATCACGCATGGGGTAACTCTGCTCATTGTTCTTCAATTTTTGAGAACCAAAGGCCATAACCTTTCCAAACTGCATCAAAACACATCTAAGTCCGTTCTTAGAGGCATCGCAATACACTGTATACCTCTGTCCCCTCTCTGGGACTATCAGAATAGGAGCTGAAGTACGCCGCCTTTTCAATTCCTGGAATTCCCTCTCACAAAGTCATTCCACTCAAACTTTAACTCCTTCCGAGTCAATTTCTTCATAGGCGCAACTAGTCAGGAAAAGTCCTTAACAAACCTCCTATAATATCCTGCCAATCCCAAGAAACTATGTATCTCGATGACTGACTTCGGTCTCCCAACTCATAACTACCTCAACCTTCTTTAAGTCCACTAAGACACCCAAAGCTGATACCACATGACCCTAGAATCTACTTTCGATGAAAGCCAAAATTCACATTTTGCAATTTAGCACGCCACAGGCGATGGTCTCTTAGAAGCATGGAGAATAATCCTCAAATAATCCTCAAGCTCTTCCTTAGACTTGGAGTAGATCAGGATGTCGTTAACGAAGACCACAACAAACCCATCTAAATAGAGTTGGAATACCATATGCATAAGATCCATGAATGCCGCTAGAGAATTCGTCAACCCGAATGGCATCACCGTGAACTCGAAATGCTCATATCGCGTTTTAAATACCGTCTTAGGGATGTCTACCTCCCTAAATCTCAACTGATGATAACCGATGCAGAGATCTATCTTCGAGTAGACTTGCGCCCCTCTCAATTGATCAAACAAATCATCTATTCTCGGAAAAGGGTACCTATTCTTGATGGTAACCCTATTCAATTGCCGATAATCTATGCAAAACCGAAGGGTCTTGTCTTTCTTCTTGGCAAACAACACCCGAGCGCCCCAAGGTGAAGTGCTTGATCTAATAAATCCCCTGTCTGACAATTCTTGTAATTGGACCTCAAGTTCCTACAACTCAGCCGGTGCCATTCTATGCGGAGTCATAGAAATATGTGATGTACCAGGGTGAAACTCAATAACGAAGTCTACATCCCTATGCAGAGGTAATCCCGACAGTTCCTTCAGAAAAACATCCTCATACTCGTAAACTATCAAAGGTAGATCCAACTCGTGTCTCACCTCGTCCTCCTGGGTAAGGCTTACCAACTAACCCTGCAACTGTCCGTGCCATCTAGAATTGTACACGGTCTGGCGTAAATCATCATGCTTATCCCCCTAAAATATAAAGCGACTACCACCTAGTGTGTAGGTAGTAACCCTTTTACGATCACAATCAATGACGAGCCGATGTGCCGTCAACCAGTCCATGCTATGGATGACATCAAAATCTGACATGTCCATGACCCTAAGGTCCACAGTGAGTAGAATCCTAGATATCTCTAACTCACAGTCTCGATAGATCTGGTTAATTCTCATCCTAGTTCTTAGGGAAGAATTCACATGTAACGACTCTTCAAAGGTTTCGACCTTTAAGCCCAATTTGTTCACACATGATACAAACAACAAAGGAATGAGATGCACTAGAATCAAACAATACTCTTGCCTTAGACCACGAGTAGAAACATACCTGAATAGCAGGCGATCTAAAATCTCGATGCATGGACCTGGCAGCACTGAACCACGCCTGAGTCCTTAAAGTCCCGGTTTGTGAGCCTTGGCCTTGACCTCAACCTCCACCCCTACCTTGGCCCATCTGGCCTGACTATGAAGTAGTGAGATACGTGTAGCACCCTCAGGCGATATCGTCTCTCTGTGTGGTGGGAGGTAAGGAGAACAAGCGAGTGTCTATGTACGTTCCACTGATGGATGGGACTAAGGTGTCCTATAACTCTGGGATTCCTTCCTTTGAGGATAATCCCGCCTCAAGTGTCTAGGCTAATGGCAATGGAAACATGTCCCCTGCCCTGGCTGGTTGTAAGCCTTGAAATATCTGCCACTTGGAGATGATCAGCCTTGGCCTTGGTAGTCGTGGCTTTGTCCCTGAAATCCTTGCAGAGTAGAAGTCTTCTACTTCTTCCCCTAGCCAGAAGAAGAAGGTTGATTTTTCCTTCCTCTTATTTTTAACACCAGTATCTCAGATGTTCTGTGTGTCCTCCACTTCTCTCTCAATGGCTATAGCTTTCTTGACCATCGAGTCCAAGTCCTGCAGAAGAAGTCCCACAATTTTGCTCCGAATGGACAATTTCAGACCATCTTCGAACTTTTTCACTTTGGCTATATATGTGGCTACATAGTCATCAACGAAATGGGCTAATTTAGTAAACTTAGCCACGCATTCAAGCACCATCATCGTCCCTTGTTTTAATTCCAGAAACTCCTGAGCTTTTGCATGTCGAGCAGATGCTGAGAAAAACTTACCTATGAAGAGCTCATGAAACTCTTCCCATGTCATTGCCTCCAAGTCCCTTAAGGATTTGACCCAATCCCACCATACTTGGGATTTGCCCTCTTGCTGGAATGCAACTAGCCTTATCTTGAGCGTGGCATGAGGTGATCTGTAAGCCATAATTTTGCGGCAGGTGGAACCAATGATCAGCTACCATCGGGTCCCCTCCTCCATTGAAGGTTGGAGGATGGTGTGCCTTGAACCTCTGGAGGTTACATGACCCTCCTTGGCTCCCAGTTGCACTAGCTTGTGCAATGGTGGCAGCCTGTGATCGCACGTGAAATAGTAGCGATCCCTTGTGCAAGAGAGCCTATGAAGGCTTGTTGGTCAAAGGTCGGTGGTCGTGGGTTGTTGCTCCCCTCACCGCCTCGACGTCCTCTTCCTCGACTAACCATCTACATATGGATACCAAAAGAGTTTAAAATTCAAGATTTCTCTCCTTGTCTAACTAGTAGTGCTTGTGTTAACCACTAATAGACCCCTCAAGCTCCCGAACTATCCCGTTTGTTCTTTTTTCAAACTCCCAAGGTTATGTTTCCCTAACCACAATGTTCCACTTTTTGCTTTTTTGATTTGCTGCTGTGAAAAACATATATATGATTCACACAGCTTTATACCACATCATTAGCATATTTATACCAACATTAAATACTGCCAGATGCAATGGTCTAAACCCATACCCATCAAGCCCTAGGTATTTACAAACCTAGGCTTTGATACCAAGCTGTAACATCCCAAAGCTCGGGGGTCCGTTGACCAACCATTAACCCGCAAAATACTCGTGTATATCAGTTAACCCGATATCACACCATTGCTTCTCTTGACCACTTTTGTAAAACCCGAAAATATTTGAATTTTTCCGAAAAATGGCAAAACGACAAATTGTCGTTAATGTACAAGTTTCAAAACTATAATTTTTCTAGATCTCGGATGACGAAACGGACATCACTACTAGATTCGTCTCGGAAATCTAGTTACCTAGACGAATTTCGTTAAATTATGAGACAGTTGGATTTTCACAATTTTCGAGGTGTTGGGTGTCCAAAGGACCCCAAAAAATGGGATTTTGAGAAAAATCTCGAAAGAGGAAAATAAATTAAGTAAAGTTCATTTAAAATAAATTGAACTTGAACCAGGACAAAATAAATTATTTTGGGGTAGAAACGAACCCGAATAAGTAATGGACACATGGCGCGATGTGGACCATGTCTCCAAACTTAAGAATTCAGTTAGACAAAAGGTTAAAATCATATTTGAGGGGGGAAAAGAGCAGATTTCTACTAGAAAAAAAATGTAGAGAGGAGAAGAGAGAGTAGAGAGAGAAGCTCCAACTTCTCTCTACGATCTACGGAGCTCGGTTGCTCGGTTTTCGTCAGGTCAAGAACTAAAGTCCATCTACGCGACGAGAGCTACATATGGGTACCAGAAAAAAGGATTTCGCTGAATATTCAAGCTAAGGGGAGATTGTGGGTTTCGAGTCTTCAAGACTTCCGAAAGCTTCGTCTTTGCTCCAAAGGTAGGGATTCTTCCTACTTTGGTTTATTTTCCATTCTAGGGGCTGTTTGGTTGAGTTTTAAAGCCCTAAAGGGCTGTTTGGCCATTTTTGCCCTAAAGGGGCTGTTTGGCAAAATAATGGGTTTGGGAATAGTGCCCTGTTTTGACCCTATATGATGTCCAGCTTTTATGGATGATTTTAGGTTAGAAGAAGATGTAATTTGGACTAGTGTCCTTCATAACAATTGTAGTTGAAGTTGTGAACTTGAGGTTAGGCTTTTGAATTACCCAAATTGGACCTCCATAGCTCAAGTTATGGTCCATTTAATTTCCGGAATTGTAATAGCTTAGGTTTTTAACTATTTGTGTCTAGGTTTTGGGACTGATTTTCGATTGAGAAAAAGAGGTAATTTGGACTAATGTCCTGCATGAAAATTGTAGCTAAAGTTGTGAACTTGAGATTATAATTTATAATTACCCAAATTGGACCTCTATAGCTCAAGTTATGGTCCATTTAATTTCAATTATCCGCGACTTAAAATTTGTTAACTATTTGTGTCAGTTTTGGGCGATTTGAGAACAAAGGTGGTGGGGCTAGTGTCCTACATGACCATTGTAGTTGAAATTTTAAAATTGAGGTTAGGCTTTTTAATCACCAAAATTGGACCTCTATAACTCAAGTTATGGTCCATTTTCCGGGACTGCCACAGGCTGCCCTGTTTTGGTCGAACCTACTATCTAGATTTTTGGGACTGATTTTCGGTTGGGAAAAAGTGAGAATTTGGACTAGTATCCTTTGCATAAAATTGTAGCTCTATTTGAGAACTTGATGTTAGGATTTTGAAGCACCCAAAGCGGACCTCTATAACTCAAGTTATGGTCCATTTTCTGGGACTACTACAGCTTATGTTGTTTAATGGTTTGTGTCCAAATTTTGGGACTATTAGGGGGCTAGTTTTCTGAACCGAGTTTAGAACTATCCATTAGTTTGTTATGGCTTGTTGTGTGGAATGTTTTATGGGCATCTCTATTCCACAATTGGTCTTGGGGATGAGGTTGTCATTACTTTTGTTTTAATGACATGCTTGGTAGTAATTGATTGGATTTCAATATGTGTGTCTTAATATATTGACATATGGAGAGTATGTATGTGTGTATGAGTATGTTGACATGATTTGAGTGATTTAATTGGAAATTGTATGTTGATTGATATAATTTTCCAAGTGATGCATGGGTGTGGACCCTACCCGATCCACAAGACGGCACGACTCACTATTAATAGAAAAAAATAGAGTTTATTTTCGAGTTTTGGAAAATCCGTCCCCAGTGAGGAACAGTTTTGTTTGGAGTCACCACTTACTTTTAATTTTTATTTTTATTTTTTTAAATGGGGAAAATGAAGTAAAAACAAAAAACCCTTTGTGTCCGGTCGGGAAAAGCGATCCTGGCTGGATTTGGGTCACAGGATCGGGTTGCTTGTTGGGGAAGGTACCTCATGCGAGGTAGCACCCCTCTAAGCCCGGAACTTGGTCTCTACTAATGAATTGGGTACATGGGAGCATATGGGTCAAAGATCGATTGACCTTAGACTATGTAAATGATATGAATCACACAAACCAACTCAGTATCTAGCATGCATATAAACTCAATAAGTCAAAGAAAATGGTATGTACCTGAGGTCCCAAGACATGGGTTGTAGAAGAGATTAGTCCAACACACATAAACACATAACAAGCATTCAAGATTAAACACCATGCATGCATATGAATTTAAATCCTGATCAAAGTACGTACACATTGGTCACCAGCCATGCCATGACAATGAGAATTGGAGTCGACCATATGACATGCATTCAGAATCAAACATTAAAATTTGCACCAAAGAGGAGGAAAGCTGGTTGAAACGAGGTAAGTGACTCACCAAAAGTCATACAAATCAAACTAGACTTACCTAGACCACAATGCCCATAACTCCAAAATGGGTCCACACTAACTCAAACCAAACATAAACTCAGGCAAGAGGCCCTAAGTGTGCAGATAATGGGTTTGAACTTCCCGATGGATTCGGGCTCGAAAAAAAAAAAAAGCCAAAATTGAGGGTTGCTCATAGTCCTTTTGCAGAATAGGTTGAACTGGTTCCCAAATAGTTCATCCCATTGAGTAGAATTCCCAAATTTTGTCATAAAATTCGTCAATGAATAAGGAATCTAACAAAAGCAACAGTGCTCAATTACGAGCCTGGATGAATGAGAACCAATTGAAACAAGCCAAGGTGTTCCTCATAGATGGTAGAGTCAATGAGTTGTAGTGCATAACTTGTTGAACCAGTTAATCTGGTTCAACAAGTTGAGAAAAATTCTAAAACCTTTTTAGAAAATTCCTCAAAGAGTAAGGGATCAATAACTTGAGCTCGGTGTATGAGTGGGACGAATGAGAACCAAGCTGAGAAAGCAACAACGTGTTCCTAAGCAAGGGTGCCTGGCGAATAGTGAGAAATTACAAAAACAGTAAAAGTACCTAACTCGCATTCTACGAAAATGAAACCTAATAAAGCTGGCTGATCGGTTCCCCGACGATCATTTGGTGAAACGATTCTAAAATTTCCAAGAACATTCATCTCAGTAAGGAATCAACAAAATAAAACGATTAATACGATTAGAGCTAGAGATAGTGGCCGGCCCAAACAATCAAATGTGTTTTCTAAAACCGAGGTTTCCCAGCAAAACCTGTTGAACCTTCCCCCAGTATGAGCATGGCAAATTGCCATTGATTCGAAGGAATGACACCCATGGAAGTCCCATAGTTATCATAACTGTGCAGACCTTGAAGGTCTCGTGAGATAATCAAAATGAAATATGCATAGAAGGCCAATGAGCCTTCTTACCAAATTGAAATCTTAGTCCCATGGACCATTACCTTACCCAACAAACTGTGCTTGGGCCAACCAAGCAAGAGATATATTTTATTCAAGGATCAAAGCATAGGGAACAAGATATGAAATAGAGTGGAGCAAGAATCCAGGTCTTACCTTTTATTCTTTCACTCTTCCACAAAACACAGAGCCACCCGCGGATGCTAAAGAATTTCCCACTTTCAGAACCAGAAAACCTTCCTCAAACAATCTCTTCACTTTATCTTATTTTCTTCCCTTTATTTCTATTTCCCCTCACACTTCACTCTTGTCTGAGCACTCCAAGACTCCTAGGTAGGATAACTGCTCATGATCAAAGACCTCCTACCTAGAAACTGAAGATCTAAAACAGGTCTCCCTAGAAAAGTGCCAAAAAGATGTGGCTACACCTAGTGTTTCCACCTTCAAACTTTTGGAAAGAGCTCGTGACCTCGAAGTATGCTCTGATAACTCTCCTCACCAATTCCCTATGCAAGCGAACTCCATTAAGTTTTCAACTTGCTTCACCACAAAGGATCCATATGGATTCATGGTGGACCGGAAGTAACCCAAGACAAAGCCAAAAATGGACCCAAAATACTGCCTAAGACCGATCTGGAGCTTATGGGCCCGATCCATGTAAGTTGGGCTCAGGCACCACAAAACAATGTTCCATAAAGCGGCTTGAAAGAGGCAAGTTAGACAAATGCCAACCGGTTGAGCCGGCTAAGAAAAATTTTGAAAATTTGACAAAATATTCCTTGAAGAATAAGGAATCCAACAAAAAAAACGAAGTGCGATTCCGATTTTGGAGGAGGGAAATATGACAAAAACAAGCTCGGGTGATTCAAATTTGAACCTACTTCAATAATGAACTTTAATTGAAATCCGTCGAACTAGTTGAGCCGACTCCCAATCGGTCAATCTAGTTGATAAAAATTCTCAAATTTGTGGATCAATAAAAAAACTTAGAAGCCGAATTAGACGTGCAGTATAAGTTATGGCGTTGTCTGTATCACTGAAACATGCAGATGGGACCATTAGAAATGGATACAAAATTTGTTTTGGACGGTAAGCTCGCAAGATAGGACCATTGGAAATGGGTGTAAAAAAGTTTGTTTTTGGATGCTTAGTTGTTTTGATTCCAAGACAATCTTTTCTTCTTTTTTTTTTCTTTTTTTTTAATTTGCTTAAAAGGGCCATTCGTAAAATATATTCAAGTTTGACCAAAGTTAACACAAAAAACCAAAAATATGAAAGTAAAAGTACAATAAACGCCAAAAGAAAACAAAGACAAGTATAAAGAGAGAAATAGAGAGGGGTTGGAGACAAAATTGTCTAGGATATTACCAAAAATGGAGTTCAAGATTTCTTTCTTCTTTTTTTTTGCGAGAATCTTTGTCTAGGATACTACCAAAAATGGAGTACAAGATTTTTTTTTTTGCAAGAATCTTTGTTATCTAATTTTCTCCTTCTTAAGAAAATAAAATTACTTAAAATCACATATAACTTTTTATTCAAATACAAATATGAACTTGGATCTTAACCATACTTTGTTTAGAACAAACCATCGAATATGTAAGTGAGATGGCCAGGTCTCTTGTAGCTTAACCAATGGTTTTGAGTTTGAGTCCTGAGAATATAGTTGTGTTCAGTGGTAGAGTTTTACTGCCCTTATTGTCCCTCTTAGCTCGTATGAAGATTAGTTTGGGTGTGGTACGACTTAAATGCTCATTCCGTATATGTACGAACTTGCTCAAAACACCTAATGATTTAACCAAAAAACTTTGTTTAGAACATCAAAAAGTTTTAATAGGGAGAGTATGATTGAAAGTTATATATATATATATATATATATATATATATATATATATATATATATATATACTCAAATACAAAATTCAATTAAAATATTATGATAATGGCAAGAAAAAGCCTTGGATTCTAGTCATTTTAGAATAAAAAAACTATTAACCTTAAGAAAAGATAAGAACCACTAAAGACTAATTAATCTTCCAAATGTAAACTGTAAAGCATAAGAAATTCAGCTCAAATGAACCTAAATTCAAATTCAATTTCTAAATATCATCATGGATATTTTATTCCCAAAATGAGGCCAAATTTTAAAGAGATCACCAAATATTTTTAGTGAAGGATGTAGGATTGGAAGATTGAGACTTTGTTTCTATTGTCTGTAACAACTAGAGCTTGCAGTATTGACAAAGAATTTATTGTTCTTTTCTTAGATATTAAATCCCATGGATATAATATTTCACTTATTCAATGAAATATATTATGTCATACTTATATTTATTTTGGAGAATGAATAAAAAAAGGAAATGAAATATATACTATTTTTTAATATTTAAAAATGTGAAATTTCTTTTATATGTAATTTTGATATTCATCATTAAAATATTTAAACTATATAAATAAACATTTTTATGTTGTGGTATTCAATACATATATATTATATTATTTCAAATCAAATGTAACTTTTTATCCAAATATCAATATGGATTGGCAGATGCCCCCTAAAAACTCAAATTTTCAAATAACAATTAGATTTAACATTAATGTGCTTTGTCCCTTGGCGAACATTTTTGGTTCCGCCAGTGCTAATAATAATATGAACATGAATCTTAGTGGAACTTTGTTTAGAACATTAAAAAAAAAAAAAAAAAAATATATATATATATACCATATATATATATATATATATATATATATATATATATATATATATATATATATATATATATATAGAGAGAGAGAGAGAGAGAGAGAGAGAGAGAGAGAGAGAGAAAAGTAGGATTGAAAGTCACTATTTTTTTAATGGAAAAATAACTCTATTGGTTCAAATTAGCAATACATTAATAGAAGCATAGAATCAAATTGGCTCAAAACTATAAAAGATGAAATAACATTTAGGTTAATAACATAATTTATTGATTCAAACCCTAGACATTTGATAGTTGAGCCTACATTTTTATTTTTAATATTACTATTACGACTAGAATACTTATGACTATAATTTTGCTGCATGCTGATAATCATTAATTGATTTGTTGTCTCTAATAGGATATACAAGCTTTGCCCGTTCAAATCATCCACACAAATAAATGTTGTAAAAAGACGACGAAAAACAAAATATTGTACCGAGGCGACACAACCACAAGCTACCCAAATCTATATATATGTGTGAAATAACCACTTTATTAAGGAAGAAAATAATCAAAAGAGATGTAGATGAATAATTTTAGACCAAAAATAGGAAGAAAAAAAATCATCCCTCATGACTTAAGAAAAATAGGCTAGTAGAAAAAATTGAGAGAAAATGAGGTTAGGGTTTCTCAACCAACTATTAAAGATTGAAAGTTATTGTATTCAAAAAAAAAATTGAAGAAAGAAAGTTACTATATATAAATAAAAACTCTTATATATGATAAAAAAATTTCTATTAAATATTACTACGATATGACACTTGAGGATGCATCATGTGGCATTTAACCTTTTCTTCATGCTGTCCATCTAGCATGCGTTAAAGTGTTATTATATATATGCATGAATTATTGATAAACTTTGATAAAAAGATTAATTGTCTATACAAATATTCCAAAATTAAATCAATTGTTTTAGATTACTAGCAAGAAAGCCTCTGATTCTAGTTAATCTGGAATCAAACAACTCTTATCCTTATGTAAAACTATATATATATATATATATATATATATATATATATATATATATACATGTATTAATATCATTTTCCAACATATCTTTTTAACTCTTTTTTAATCACAAATCAAATTTCGTGATAAAAATTTTTATTTTATAAAATATATGATAAAAATAAATAAAATAAATTTATGTCATATGGAATATTATATCCAAAATAAACAAACTAGAGACCCTTATCTACCGTAAATAAGGAATCTTGAAAGTGGTCAATTTCTAACCCAATAGCATGGGCTTTAACTATAGCTTATATGGAAAAAAAATATTCCAAGAAGACTGTATATCTGGTTCGGAAATTGACATAAAGAAAGAATCTCTTGAAAAAAGGTTTTATATATTCACCATAATAATATTAAAAGAAAAAAAGGAAAAAAAAATGAAAGGTGGAGAATCAACTGAGATTGAGGTAGATACGGCAGTCAGAGTATTATAAATACTGCTTCTCTTCTTCCTTATTTCCATATCCTCAATTCAAACGATTCTCCAGTTTCAGGTGTGTAGTACAGACATGTTTTTAATACTTTGATCTCTTTATTTTGGCTTATTTATTTTTATTTTTTGTACATTATAAAAAATATAATGCAATTGTTGCCAACTTTTTCATACCAATAAAGTGAGATAAGTTGCACAAATACCCTAAGTTTTGCATGTGTGTCCCCACTTTACCTTGAACTATCCTTAAGTCCTAAGATAACCCTAAGATCCGTAGTTCACGCATGTTCGTCAAATTAAAAAAGTCACAACCAGCCTGGAAACTCTAACATGTATGGGTTGCTTAATGGACATTTTAACATGAGCTTTAATGGTTGGAAACTCTTACATGTCTGGGTTATTTAACCAGTATTTTAACAGATGTTTTAATAGGTGTTTGTCCATTTGTGATATTTTCTAATGGCATATGCATGATTGAGCTACATAAATAAAGCGAGAGGGTATTTGGGCTGAAAAAGTTTGGGACAAATTGGGACAAACACGTAAAACTTGGGGGCATTTATGCACCTTATCCTCTAATAAAGTTTTATTTCTTCTTTCTAAAAATATAAGATAAGGAAATATAAAATATTCACAGGAAATATTATCATGTCTAATAGTTAGTTTTACGTGCTTTTAAAATTTATGTTATTTAACTTGGTGTCCTCTTCTAATGTTATACACCAGAAATGGCAACCTTTGAACAGGGCGATTAACAACGTCGCGGTGGTGGTGGTGCGCGGTGGTATAGTGGAGGTGAGTGGCGGTGGAGGAGGAGGTGGTGGTGGCGGAGGTGGAGGTGGAGGTGGTGGAGGTGGAGGAGGAGGTGGTGGCGGTGGTTGGTAATAATCCGACCATCTCATCCTTTCCCACCTTTATGTAATTTGAATTTCTAAAGTGTCAAAGCACATGTACTGCTTCTACATGGATATCTTGTAACAGTGCTTTATTACCACTTCTATAATAAATAATTTTCTGTTATATTCCTTAATATGCTCCAAATATTTTATAGGAAATAATAGACATTATCAAACAATCTCAAAATTAGATTAATGTGTGCACTCAAAGTCTCACGTCGGTTAAATATGGGAGGATCATGAGTTAATAAAGGATGGATGGATAATATTCAATTGGTAGGAGGTTTTTCGGGGGAGAAGCCGAAAAACCACACCATGAGGTTTCCTACCAATGTGGAGGAAGGGTCTATGAGGTTTCCTAATAAGCGGTGTTAGAGTCGAGTTCAGGTTTAACCATGTGGGTAGATCACTAGAACAAAATGATAGACCATGATGAGTGGTGTTTCTTTGTTGATTTGTGGCTGAATTTGGTTTGGGCTTGTATCGACTCGAAGCCCTGTCGAACTTTTGTGGAAAGAAAAAATTGATGACCTTTCTGCTTGGGTATTTTCGTCATATCAACGTACTAGGGTTTATTCTCTATTATGATATATTTTGTAATTATTCTCAGATTTATAGTAAAACTTTCTCCTTTACTCGTGATTTTTTTCCACAAAGGTTTAAATGCATCGATGTTTTCTTTGTTTAACGTGTTTATTATTAAACACCAATTTCAACCTTATACCAAGGCATGGAGTGCAGACACAATAAAAGACAAGGAAAGTGTTGGTTTAAGGAGATGCTCGATGGAACTTTATTCGAGAAGATGATTATTGGGTGTGTGCTCTTATAGTTATCGATTAAATATGAGGAAGATCACGAGTTAATAAGAATTGACGATATCCAATTAGTATGACGCCTTTTGGGGGGGCCTCAAGCCAAAGTCAACAATGTTATACCAATATGGAGTGAAAGATCCACGAGGTTCCCAACATAATACTCAAGCCAAATTTTATCTAAATACTTATGGGTCTATTCATTAATTGGATTAACAAATGATTATTTCATTATCACTTTTCTCATAATATCCTATCATTATCATTTTCCCCACAATCCCATCTACATGTTTTTTTTTTTTTTTTTTTGGCAATATTCACACATATCTAAAAGCATCATAATTATTTAAATAAATTAAATTTTAATTTTGAAATATTTAAATTTTGATAAAAGACATTTGTAGTAAAAGTACTTTTTTCACGACTATAAATTAATTTTTATTCTAATTGTAATTTTTTTTCATATACCACCACCTTAATAGTTCATATTCTTTGAATGCAGTGACAATAAAATAGAGTATTGCATGGTTATTTTATTCGATTATATTTTCTCAATTTCAATTGATTATATTTTATAATTAATCAAATATTAATATAAACTACGAATAAGTCAAATTAAAACAAATATTGCATAGTAGTCATAAGATATAATATCCTCCCACATGTGAAACCCCGAAAAATTCAGATTTCTTAAGGAAGGATAAAATGGTAATTTCGGTCAAAATCTGGAATTTTTTCTAGATCTCGGATGACGAAACGGACTTTACCGTTGGAATCGTCTCACCAAATCTAGCTACCATGTCGAATTTCGTTGGATTCCGAGGTGGTCGGGATTTCACGTTTTTCGAGGCATGAGGTGTCGGATGACACATAGCTAGGTAAGGCGATGCCAAGTGGCAGGAATAGAGGGCTGCCACGTGGCAGGGGACCAAATACCAACAATTGCATGTTCTCGTAGGGACACATGGCATGTGAGATCATGGCTCAAGTGGGCCGTGTGTAAAGTGGGTTGAGAGAAGTCAAAGAAGAAATGAGGGCAAACTTGTAATATTAAGGAGAAGACATCATCTTCTCCGTCTTCATTTCTTGCACGGTTTTTGGACGGCGTGGTTGGAAGTGGGGTTTAGAGAGAAAGTCCGACTTCTCTCTAAGATCTCACAGTGATGGACCGTGGTTCGCTTTAGCGCCGAGAGGCAAAGTTGGTCTACCTACGTGAGGCTGCAGCGTGGATCACAGGATTTGGGAGTTTCGACAAACTCCGAAAAATGTAGGGGTTTTTCTCCTACTTGTTTTACTTTTTGCTTAAGGGTCATGTAATGGATGGGGATTTGTTGAGGCATGGATGGTCGTGACTTCGGTTCCAAAAGATTTGGACCGAGTGAATAAATCCTTGGTGTGGTTTGGACAGTCCACGGACTGTTTGTGTGATTTGTGTGATGTGTGTTGTTGCCATGGGTGAATAACATGTTGATTGTGAAATCGTGAACATTCCAAGGTGACCCAGTCGGATTGTGCGCCAACTATGTGAAATTTCAAAGTTTATGTTATTATTATAAGCCCAGATAACACTGATGTATGAAATTAATTATGTTAATATGCATGAGTGATATATTAGCATGTGTTGGATGTTGGTGTGCCATTGCATTTCCTTAGGTGGGGGAAGTAACCCAAGTAGGAAATTCCACTCTTGGGCATTGCTCACCCGGTGTTAGGACCCCTTTTTGGAATGCAGAAGGCACTTGGGATGGGAGACCTTAGGGACCTTAGAGGCAGAAGCGTACGATGGCTTATCTTGTATTTTTCGAGTTTTTTGTAAAATTAAGGCAAGAATCGATTTTGTATAAATTGTAATTAAATACAATTGTAAATAAGTTCTTTTTGTATAAAAATTATATTTGGGTTGTATGGATGTGTAGGCCCAAGTGGCCATTTTTGCACAGGTATGGGTCTCATGAAGAGAGACTTGTAGATTTCCGCGGGTTGACGGGTAGTCAACGGACACCCCGGGTTTGGGGCGTCACACCACAAGTATTTCATTCCACAACAAAGATAGTTTAATTATTTTTACATTTTTCTACATATGTTTCTTAACGATATTAAAGCTCTGTTTGTGTAGACCCTAGGGTGAGTTAGGATGTTTATTCTCTCGAGCTGATCTCACTTTGAAAATGGATAAAGAAGAGATGTCTCCCTTTCCCTATAAAAGGGGCCTCTCCCCCTTGGTTTGTGAGAAGAATAGAATGGAAGATCATGGGTCAACCCACCAAAGAGTGGGAGGCCCTAATGACTCTTAATTAAATATTTTTTTGGAATAAATTGGAACATGAGCCTTTGTAATTTTCGGAGAGGAACCCGACTTTTGAGGCGATTTCGTCTTGGAAGACAACTCGACACGCGGAGCTACCCCTCTAACTTTCTTTTTAGTTATAAAATCTTGTTATTTTTATTTTTTAATTGTCATGTACATCTATTTAATTTATTATTTTCTTTAATTAGTCATTTAAATATATTATTATTGTTTTATTTTCTTATAAGTATATTGTTGTCTTTTTAGATTGATTGTTGATGTTTTTTTTTTGTTTAATAATTTAATTCATTTTACTTCGTTTATTCAAATTCCCAATTTCAAAAATCGAGTGCCCTAATCTCAAAATTCAACTCCCCTAATTTCTAATTTTTAATTTTTCAAGTTTCCAATTTTAAAAATCTAAGTGCCATAATTTCAAAATTCAAAGTCCCTCAATTTCTAATTTCAAATTTTCAAGTTTCCAATTTTAAAAACCAAGTGCCATAATTTCAAAATTAAACTCCCCAAATTTCAATTTCATTTTTTTCAAGTTCTGTATGTCCGCTTTCTGTACTACAGCAGCCTCAAATGAGCGCTGTCCACCGGTGTCGGCCCTATACCTGAAATATTTTTCCCATAAAGAGCGAGCCACGCCTAGTAAAGAAAATTCCTACAGAGGCTATTCCTCACCTAAGTGTACATGCAATGGTCATGTTCACAATTCACATTCACATCCCAAGAAGACAATGTGCAATTTCTACTTTAGGATCGATCCTAGATGTCATGCCATAAAATAAGACGAGACTCAATCATGTACCATGCTCCGAGTCGTTACTGATTCCATTACTCTATGTGATTATGATGAGTAATAAACTTCAAGTCAATCACCGACTTTTACCACACACCATAATGTCCATGCATGATAAAATCATCATCGATGAATAGCATCCAATGATCACTTTCAAATCAAAAGTTATTTGCTCTTGAAACTAAAACTTTTAGATGTCATATTTGAATGACCATTTATTTTAAAAATTTCATGTGTCTTTTGTGGGCAGAGAATTTTCGAGGTCTCATCGTAGGCTTCGCACGCCTTCCTACACTTTCGGGAGCTTTCACCGTTGGAAACATATGTATAACAAAAAATACCGAGGCTCTCACCCAAGGGGGTATCTATCCCTGCTTGCTATTACCTAACACATGTTTTCACTTTCCATGTTTGCAACCTTGAGACTCTGTTGGATGTCGCCCAACAGTATCAAGCCCACCATCAAAGACCAAGCACAATGTTGATCCATACCATGCACTCACACCCATGTCATGCAATGTCCCCGAGCATAATGCAATGCGATGAGCCACTGCATGTTTATACCATGTCACATATATGATGAATGCTATATGGACAATTTAATTCACACATACACCATGCATCTTGTATAATTATATCAACATGCATATAATTTCCAAAACAACCACACGTCCAAATGTCAATACATTAATAAACATATCAAAATTTCATCAAACAAGCATGTCATTCCATGCAGTTAGTACACTTGGTACTATAATCAAAATTTTCGTAATGATGTGAGCACCAAATGTCAACTACTTGCATATGACCATATTCTAGACTCAAAGATCTTTTCATAGAGTCTAAGAACACACGAATCGGAGTTCGGTCGAGGAAGATATGACTGTCCAAAGTTGAAGTGCAACAGGGGCCATGCTATTGCGCCAATCCCATGCAATAGTGTGCTCAAGGGTTGTAGGAACCATGCTACTGAGCCAATCCCATGCAATAGTATGCCCGAGGGTTGCAAGAGCCACGTAAGTATGTGGCTTCCACACTACATCATGCAAGGGCATTTTGGCACTTCCCGTACATGCAATGTTTCAACCAAAGTTCGTCTCAGAAGCAGCCCTTAAACCGGCTACCAACTCGTCCCATGCCATAAACATGACACAACATGGTCCTAAAACCAACTCAAAACAATAGCCCAAATGATAGAAATAAACCAAAATGTGAAGAATCCCTACCTCTTTGAGCGTAGTCCTCGTCGAATATACGGACTTTACTTCTTGGTTCGACGAGTTCCGACCGTAGGAACGCCGGTAAGTTGAGGAAGAACACGTTGATTTCCTTTTCTCCCTCTTTCTCTCTCCCTTTGTTCTCCCTTTCTCTCTTTTCTTTTCTTCTCTTTCTTTCCTTTCTATCACTTTCCTTTTTCCTTCTCCTTTCCTTTTTTGTTCTCCCCTCCTACGAACACATCTCATATTTATACATGATTCTCCATTTACATGCATTTTGACACATGGCTTGTCATGTGTCACTCACATGGCTTTCCATGTGGCCTCCATGTGTCATGATGACCTAAATCCTCATGCCATGAGTCACCCGACACCCATTGCCTCGAAAAACATGAAATTCTGAATATCTCGGAATTCAACAAAAGTCACTTGGGTAACTAGATTTCATGAGACGAATCCAGTGGTGAGGTCCGTTTCGTCATCTGTTATCTAGAAAATTTCTAGGTTTTCAACCTATATGGTATCAACAAATCATTGTTTTGTCCTCTTTTTTTTTCAGAAAAATTCAATCTTTTTCGGGTTTTACATTCTTCCTCCCTTAACAGAATTTCGTCCCGAAATTCACATACACATATACACACTATCACATGCATATGAAACATTCATTTTATTATTAAATGACTAAACAACGTACCTTCATCCTCAAATAAGAAAAGATAAGTAGCACGCATCATGTCCTTACGTTCCCACGTTGCCTTCTCCACTTCTTAGAGCTGCTACAACACCTTCACGAGCCTCACGGTCTTGCATCATAGAACCTGATCCCGGCTATCCATGATACATACTAGTCCCTCCTCGAAGGTTCCATCCGCATCAACAACAAGATTGCCCTAGTCCACTATGTGAGTTGGATCGGGAGTGTACTTCTAGAGAATGGAGATATAAATACCACATGAACACCCGATAAGCTTGGTGATAACGCCAATCAGTATGCGACTATACCCACCCTCTTAAGTATCTCAAAGGGCCCAATGTATCTCGGTCATAGCTTTTCCTGGTTATCGAACCTGACCACTCATCACTTAGGCATCACCTTTAAGAAGACGTGATCACCCACCTCAAATTCTAGAGGTCACCGTCGTTTGTCTGCATAACTCTTATGTCAGCTTTGAGCCATGAGAAGACGCTTCCGTATCAATTCCACTTTTTCACAGGTGTCCCTTACAAATTCTGGACCAGTAAGCCTTTCTCTCCCATCTCCGTCTAACAGATCGGAGATCAACATGGCCTCCCATAAAGTACCTCATAGGGTGGCATTTGTACACTTGCTTGGTAATTATTAATATAGGTGAATTCCATTAAGGCTAAATGCTCTTCCCAGCTCCCTTAAGATCCAAGACGCACGCTCGCAGCATGTCCTCTAACGTCTGGATGGTCCTCTATAATTGACCGTTTGTTTAGGGATGAAAAATAGTGCTCAACATCAACCGTGTCCCCAAGGCTTGCTGGAAGCTCTCTTAAAAATGAGTTGTAAACCTAGGATCCTGGTCCGATACTATAGAAACTGGCACTCAATGTAACCGGACAATCTCTCATATGTATAACCTATAGAATTCCTATAGAGTGAAGGTCATCCACACAACCAAAAAGTGTGCCGACTTTGTGAGCCGGTCCACGATCACCCACACCATGTCATGCCCTCGCGATGTCCATGGCAAGTGAGTCACAAAATCCATCGTGATGTGCTCCTACTTCCACTCCGCTACCTCCAACGATTAGAGTAACCCCGCCGGCCTCTGGTGTTTAGCTTTTACCTACTGAAACGTGAGGCACCGACAAACAAAATCCTCAACTTACTGCTTCATTCCACTCTAGTAATACTGGCTACGAAGATCATGGTACATTTTCATGCCACTTGGATGTACACCAAAACGAGAGCAATGGAACTCCCTGAGCATCTCCTTTCTCAAATCTGCTAACCGGGGAACCACAATCCTACTCCTATACCGAAGACCACTATCTTTGTGAATGGCCTAGCCTTCGTCACCTGTTCTCGATTGTACTTGGTACCTGATGGACGCTATATCTGTGTCCTACCCATAGGACTCAATCACTTTACTTAGTAGGGAAGGCTTAGCCATTAAAATCCCCAAAACACCTTGAGCCTTATCACTATAGTGCAGCCCAAACTGTCCCACAACCTCAAGTATCTACCACTCCCGGGAAGCTATACTAGCCAATACTCCTCGTGACTTCCGATTGAGGGCATCAACTACCGCATTTGCCTTAACGGGGTGGTAATGCAAAGTGAACTCATAATCCTCCAGATACTCCATCCACCCGCATTGCCTCATATCGAGGTCCCGTTGTGTGAAAATGTAGTTTAGACTCTTGTGGTCTAAAAACACTTTAAACTACTCACCGTATAGATAGTGGCGCCAAATCCTCAAAGAAAAGACAATGGCCGCCAACTTCATATCATGCGTGGGGTAACTCTACTCACTGTTCTTCAATTGCCAAGAACCATAGGTCACAACCTTTCCGAACTGCATCAAAACACATCTAAGTCCATCCTTAGAGGAATCACAATACACTATGTACCTCTGTCCCCTCTCTGGGACTATCAGAATAGGAGCTGAAGTACGCCGCCTTTCCAATTCCTGGAATGCCCTCTTACACAAGTCATTCTACTCAAACTTGACCTCCTTCCAAGTCAATTTCATCATAGCCACAACTAGTTGGGAGAAGTCCTCAATAAACCTCCTATAATATCCTGCAAATCCTAAGAAACTACGTATCTCGAAGACTGACTTCGATCTCTCCCAACTCATAACCGCCTCAACCTTCTCTAGGTCCACTGAGACACCCGAAGCTGATACCACATGACCCAAGAATCTCTCCTCACTAGCAAAAATTCACATTTTCTAAATTTGGCATACAACTGATGGTCTCTCAAAGCATGGAGAATAATTCTCAAATGATCCTCATGCTCTTCCTCAGACTTGGAGTAGATGAGGATGTCGTCAACGAAGACCACAACAAACCGATCTAAATAAGGTTGGAACACCCTATGCATGAGATCCATGAATGTCATTTAGAGCGTTCGTCGACCGAATGTCATCACGTGAACTCAGCGCTCGTATCACGTTAAATGCGAGTCATAGCAGGGATGTTTGCCCCCCTAACTCTCAACTGATGATAACCAGTGCGGAGATCTATCTTCGAGTAAGCCAACGCCCCTCTCAGTTGATCAAACAAATAATCTGTCCTCGGCAAAGGGTACTATTCTTAATAGTAACCCTATTCAATTGTCGATAATATCTGTGAAATGCCAAGTACATCCTGTGCCGGAGAGTAATCCGGCGTGATTCCTTTGGAAAACACATCCTCTTTTCGTAAACTATCAGAGTAGATCCAACTCTGTCTCACCTGCGTCCTGGGTGAGCGCGGCTAACCTTGCAGCGTCCGTGCATACAGGGTGTACACGATGGCGTAAAGCTTCATGTAACCCTACTGAATATAAAGCGACTACCACCTGGTGTGTAGGTAGTAACCCTCTTGCTATCACAATCAATGGCGACCCGATGTGCTGTTAACTAGTCCATCCTATGGCTGACATCAAACTCTGACATGTCCATGACCCTAAGGTCCACGGTGAGTAGAATCCCAGAGATCTCTAACTCACAATCCCGATAGATTTGGTTAATTCTCATCCCAGTTCCTAGGGAAGAATTCACATGTAATGACTCTTCCAAGGTTTCGACATTTAAGCCCAATTTGTTCACACATGATGCAACAACAAAGGAATGAGATGCACTAGAATCAAACAATACTCTTCCCATAGGCACGATAGTAGAAACATACCCTGAATAACCGACTTATCTACAATCTCAGTCTGTAGTATAATGGCATAGACACACCCCTGGGTCCTTAAAGTCTCAATTTTTGAGCCTTGGCCTTGACCTCGACCTCTACCCCTGCCTTGGCTCATCTGGTATGACTATGAAGTTGTAAGGCCCTATGTAGCGCCCTGCGACTGATATCGTCTCTCCTGGCCCATGGTGGGTTAAGGAGGAACAAATTGTGTCCATGTACGTTCCACTAATGGCTGGGACTAAGGTGTCCAATAACTCTGGGATTCTTGCCTCTAAGGACAATTCCGCCTCAAGTGTCCCCTGCTCTGGCTGGTTGTAACCCTTGAAATATCTGCCACCTAGAGATGATTAGCCCTTACCTTGGCCTTGGTAGTCGCAGCCTTGTCCTTGAAATCCTTGCGGAGTCGAAGTCTTCTACTTCTTCCCCCAACCAGAAGAAGAAGGCCTACAGGAGAAGTCCCATAATCTTGACCCGTATGGACAATTTCAGACCATCCTCGAACTTTCTCACTATGGCTATATATGTGGCTACATAGTCATCAATGAAATGGGCTAATTCAATAAAATTAGCCACGTATTCAAGCACCGTCATTGTCCCTTGTTTTAGTTCCAGAAACTCCCGAGCTTTTGCATGTCGAGCAGATGTTGAGAAAAACTTGCCTATGAAAAGCTCATGTAACTCTTCCCATGTCATTACCTCCAAGTCCCTCAAGGCTTTGACCGAATCCCACCATACTTGGGATTCTCCCTCTTGTTGGAATGCAACTAGCTTTATCTTAGTGGCATCAGAGGTGATCTCTATAGCTTCCATAAATTTTCTGACTTGTTGGAACCAATGATCAGCTACCATCGGGTCCCCTCCTCCCTTGATGGTTGGAGGATGGTGTACCTTGAACCTCCTTGACTCCCAATTGCACTAGCCTATGCAATGGTGGCAGCCACAACAGTCGCCTATGCAATAGTAGTAGTCGCAGAACCAAGAGCCTCTATGAAGGTTTGTTGGTCAAAGGCCGATGGTAGTGGAATGTTGCTCCGCCCACCGCCTCGACGTCCTCTTCCTCGACTAGCCATCTACATATGGATAGCAATAGAGATTAAAAATTCGAGATTTCTCTCCTTATCTAACTAGAAGTGCTTGTGCTAACCACTAATAGACCCCTCAAGCTCCCAAACTATCCCGTTCGTTCTTTTTCCAAACTCCCAAGGTTATGTTTTCTAACCCTAGTGTTCCCTTTTTATTTTTTTTAGTTTTCCCTATACATTTTTTTCCATTTATATAATTCACACAACACATATCACACCATTAGGTAGCATATTTAGCACTAAACATTTAAATGCATAATTAATGCAATGGTCTAAACCTATGCCCATCAAGCCGTAGGTATTTGCAAACTAAGGCTTTGATACCAAGCTGTGACACCCCAAAACCCAAGCGTCCGTTGACCAACCATCAACCCGTGGAATACTTGTGGATATCGGTTCACCCGATATCACACCATTGTGTTCCTTGACCACTTCTGTAAAACCTGGGAAAATTTGAATTTTTCCAAAAAAATGGTAAAACGGCAAATTGTCGCTAATAATACGAGTTTCCAAGCGGAATTTTTCTAAATCTCGGATTTGATGAAATCAGACCCATCGCTGGGATTGCCTCTGTTCCAGTTACCTAGACGTAATTTCGTTAAATTATAAGATAATCGACTACGATTTTATGGTGTTGTGTCCGTGATTCTAAAACGAGATTTTTGAGAAAATCTCAAAGAGAAATAATTACAAAGTTCATTTAAAATAAATTGAACTTGAACTGGGATGAAATAAATTGTTTAGGCGTAACGGACCCAATGGGAGTAATGTGACACGCATGGCATGACCAGCTATTCTTCAACTCCAACTTAAGAATTAAGATAAAAAGGTTAAAATCGTATCGGTGGGGAAAAAGAGTGATTTCTTCCTGAAAAAAAACCTAGAGAAGAAAAGAGAGCAGTAGAGAGAGCTCCAACTTCTCTATGATCTAATGAGCCTGCTGCTCTGCCATCGGGCCAAGAAATGTGTTTTTCTCCATCTACGTGACGAGAGCTACACGTGGGTACCGAAAACAAAGGATTTCATCGAAGATTCAAGTCAAGAGCTTGGGACATCAGGGCTCTGCATTCTCACTCCAAAGCTTCATCTTTCGTACCCAAATGGTGGATTCTTCCTACTTCTCGGCTATTTTCCATCATAGGGGCTATGAAGAGTTAATGCCCTATGGGGTTGTTTGGTCTTTTCCAAGCGGACTGCTTAAAATAATGGTTATGGGAATAGTGCCCTATTTTGACCCTATATGATGTCCACTTTTGGGGCTGATTTGTTGGCTATAAATAGAGGTAATTTGACTGAAACTTTCATGAAATTGTAGCTGAAGGTGGAACTGAGGTTGCTTTGAATTTCCCCAAATTAACCCTTATAGCTTAAGTTATGGTCCATTAAAATTTCAGAATTGTCACAACTTAGGTCGTTAATCGTTTGTGTCCAAAGCCAGGACTCCATTTTTGGTTGAGAAACAAGGACTACCAGTCTCTGATTAAAAATTGTAGCTGAAATTGTGAAATTGAGGTTAAGTTTTTGAATCACCTAAATTAGACCTCTATAACTCAAGTTATGGTCTATTTTCTGAGATTGCCATAGGCTGCCCTGTTTTGGCCGAACCTACTATCCAGATTTTTAGGACTGATTTACAGTTGGGAAAAAGTGAGAATTTAGACTAGGATTCTTCAAGGAAATTGTAGCTATATCTGAGAACTTGATGTTAAGCTTTCAAATCACACAAATTGGACCTCTATAACTCAATTTATGGTCCGCCGACTTCTATAACTTGTGCTATTTAATGTTTGTCCAGATTTTGGATCGTAGTTTGAACCAGTCTAACTATCCTCAGGGTCTATTATGACTTGTTGTGTGGAATTTTTTATGGGCATCTCTATGCCACAATTGGTCTTGGGGATGATGTTCTTATTGCTTGAGTTTGAAATGACATGTCGTAGTATCTGATCGGATGCCAACATGTGTCCCTAATATATTGACATGTGGAGAGTATGTATGTGTGTATGAGTATGTTGACATGATTTGTGTTATTTAATTGGAAATTGTATTTTGATTGATATAATTGTCCAAGTGATATATGGGTGTGGACCCTACCTAATCCATGGGTCGGCGTGACTCACTATTAATAGAAAAAAAAAGAGTTGATTTTCAGTTTTGCACCGGTCCTCAGCCGAGAACGGTTTTTTTAATCCACCACTTTACTTCTTTACTTTATTTTTTAAAATAGGCAAATAAAGTAAAACCAAAACCCTCATTGACTCAAGTCAGAAAAATGCGGTCCACGAAAACTGATTTATGGGTCTGGGATCAAAACATTTATCGGAAAAGGTACTTCATGCAGGTAGCACCCTCTAAGCCCAAACTGGGCCCTACTAATGAATTGGTACATGGGAGCATATGGCCAAAAGATCGATCGAATTTTTAGACTATGTAGATGTTATGAATCACACAAAACCAACCTTGTCTAACATGCATATAAATCTAATCCAACAAGAAAATGGTATGCACGAGGTCCCAAGCTATGCATCAGAAGAGATTAGTCCAGCACATAAACACATAACAAGTATCTGGGCATTACACCATGTGCTTCTCGTTTGGTTTCGTGTGTTGAAATTATTCCCGCCAGGAACCCGATGTCGCCACATTATAATACCATGGAGTCCATGTGTCATTTCCCAAAGGGAGTGGTTTCCTAGGGTGATCTTTAGGGATTGTTTCCAATGAATGTGCATTAAAGTAAAATTCAAGTTGTGGATTGAATGATTTATTAATCGATTGACTTAAACTATTGTAAAACTAGGAGGGCGAATGATAGGATCCTTAGGTTTCGCCATCACCAACTAGGGTACCACCAATTTCACTTATAAATCCCATCTAGAGCCATTGATGAATGGCCTCGACAGATTGACCTGCAAAGCTTTGTAAGACAAAGAATAATCAACGATATCAAACACTTGCTCGTGATAATTTGTTTAGACTAGTTTGCATTTGAGATCAAGCATGCAGCCAAGAATTTCTCGCTCACGTTGTCAAGAAGATGCAACCAAGGTTTTAGAATACTTTTCACACAAGTGTTTAATATCGTACAACCCCATTGAAGCACAAAAGAGGATTGGAGGGTTGTTACCTTGAAGGGGGTGAGTTTCCACCGTTAGAACCCTATCATGTGGTGGCTTGCAACCCACATGCATGCGAGAATTGATCTGTAATTGTCGAACACTACTAGTAAATGGGAATTGAGAAATAACACTGCACGGCAAGGTTGAGATATCAAAACGCCGAGTCTCTCAATGAACAATTTCGTTATAAAACCAACTGAAAGATTACAAATGCTTAAAAACTTGAATCAAAAGAAAACTAAGTACTCTACTCTATGAAACCCTCGAAAAATATGAGAAACACTCCAAAACAGCCAGAGCCAAACCCTAGAACCCTAACTCCCTTCCTATTTGTCTGCCGGGCTTGAAACACAAATCCTCATTAATGATCTGTGAAGTGGGATCAAAAAATGAGCGTGCCCTTTTGCACCAAGATTTGAATTCCACAATCCTCAGAAAGATTGCATGTTGCACTTCATGATTTTCGCCATGTGTACTTGGCATTTAAAAGTGCAATCGGCATCTACAGTTCCTTTGGGGTACGGTCACTAATTATCTTTGAGACCACAGATCATCTGCTCCATTGCATGTGGGTACCCAGATTCAATTAGTGGTAATGGTACCACTGGCTTCACAACCGCCTCTCTTCACTAGAAGTACCTAGGCCTCCCGGGACGGTGTCCCACCATCGGGACAGATCTGCGCACTGAACCAAACCGCTTACGAAATGCATCGGACATCGAATAACCCGCACACGCATAAAAACAAGAGAAAATGCGAAAGCATCTATTCTGGCAAGCCAAAATGAAAAATGTGAGCCCAGGCCAAAACCTATATAAATGTATACCTTTTATGCTCCAACACACTTAACCTACATCTTCGCTAGTCCCTAGTAAGATTTGAACCAAGAACGCCACTACTATGAGTTCAAATTAGCAAAGTAAGGAGCATGCGGTGCATCGAAGATTCTAAAAGAGCTAATATGAACATAGTGCTATAACCTGACAAAGTATGCAACCACCTGAACTAAATGAACACCAACAGTCCCAAATGTAATGGACAAAATAACAAATAGTTACCAAATAGAGAATCTCCTATAAGGGATCACAGATATGAAATAAGGCTGCAATGAAATCACCAAACTGGAATGAACTTCATTAAGACCTGTAGTTACAATTACAACTAAGTAAGCTAACATGCATAGAAGTCATAAGGAAACACCCCACATAACTAAACAAAAAGGTCTTTAAGTCAGAATGACCATGGGTTACACAAATAGGTACTAAACAAAATGGGTAAGGTACAACATGGTCGCAGGTCTCACCGCTAATTTCAAGACTACCCTATTCTAACCCAAAATACCACTCACTTCATCTCCCTCTCCAAATTAAGGAGAATGCATCTTCATCTACACAATCATCCAGTTCGTCAAAATCCTTTTCCAAATCAAGAGGAGGGTCATCTACACAAGGGCTCTCCTTAGGATGTGACTCTGCCCAGAGAGCCCGTGGATTCAAATGCTTCGTCTGATGCATTTAAACCATCCTTTTGAATTCTACTTCATTCTCTTGTATATGTATAAAAATTTTACTCCACCAAGAGCCAGAACATGATGACACGCCCGAAATAGCCTGGGGACAGGTCGACCGAGGCCTGTAGCCGGGCCTGCTTTTGCTTCTATCTTGTTTATGATGGGCCCTAGCCTAGGAAGAACTCTTTTTTCTCTACAAAAACCCCTTATCCTAGTAGCTTCCACCAAATTTGTAACTAGGGTCGGGAAAGGGATGTGCTTGTTCTCAGTTAGGGACCTCAGAAAATCCCTCCTTATACACCATATTACCAAAGCATAGTCAATAATTTTCCCATTCATTACCTCATATAGAAACTGGATTTCTTCCTTGCTTGGTAACTTCTCCATTCCCTTCGGCCCGATCATATTGTGAATAACCTTATTCATTAATGAATACTCAGGCTTTAATTTACCCGGGATGAACTCCTTGCGCAAAAAACCCCCCATGGGTACCAGGTTGGTGCACATGGTGGTTGCGAACAGATTAGCATCAAACTCTGTGATAGCTCTGAGTGGGTAAGGTTTGCCATGTGTGGTAGGGCAATCATCATGTGTCGATCTAGCGATCAAGTCTGGGCTGACCATTAGTTGCTTCCCCGAGATCGTGGTCTCCAAAAGGGAATCCACATTTAAATTCTCTCTCAAGTTGGAATAAAATTCCCTGACAATGGACGACAGATAGCCTTTTACTTCCTCACCGACAAATTGCAGATTCTGATCCTGAATAACGGCATGAATGAGGTGGGTAAACAGAAAAGTTTCAATTTTCATTCCCCGTCACGCGGAAACCTCGCTCTTTCAACCGACCGACCTAATCTTCACTTCTGATTTCGAGGACTCAAGAAACATAGCCTCAATTTCTTCGTCTCGTCTCACTTTCTTCCTCACTCTCCGACTTACCTTTCCCTCTTCTTTCCCTTTTCACAATTCCATGGCATCGGCCTTTGTTTCCTTTACTAGTTCATCTTAAGAGCTGTGGCCTTTCCCTTCCCTGTGTTCTTCAATCTCGCCATAGATATGGCCAAATTGGCGAATATTGCGAGAACAGTCCATACACAAACAAAAGTTTCCCAATAACCTATATCTAGCAGTATTGGACTCACCCTTTCCAGATCATTCAAAACCTTCCTCCCCATACCGCTCGTAGCGGATGCCCTAACCAACCAAGAGCATAGAACCGCAACCCAAAGCCACCTAACACAATCCATACCAACACAATGAAAAACCAGGCAGATTTCTCTATAAAAGACGAGAAGCACTTACCACCAAGGGTCCAACACTTTCAGGCTCTGTGTGTGAAGAATTATGGATGCCCCGGGTCGGAGTGATGAAGACACTAGAGGAAACCGTTTGACCTACGGCTTGCTTTAGTGAGAGGGGAACTTAGGTTAGGGTTTCTCTTATATAGGAGTTAGAGGGAGAATATGGAAGGATTAAAAAAAATGGGAGAAAAAGGCTCTTCAAATACCCATACATGCACGGTGGTACTGGTACCCGTAAGTGTGGTACCGGTATCAAAAGTGTACCGCTGCTTTTTTATGGGCATCTACATCAGTGCTGCAAACGTACCACTTGTTACCGCCATGTTTTCTAGCCTTGGCAACAGATAAATTCTTTAGTGGTACTTGCAGACCACTTACAAAAATTTCGTAATTTCTACATTTTGATTTCACTCGTATGCTCGCTTTTGCATTGCTTCACACCCTCCAAACTGATCAGGCACCCGAGAAAATTTCCACTTCTCTCGAAAAATGGCAAAATCGTAATTTCAAAAATCCAAATTTTCTAGATCTCGATTTACGAAACGGATTTCCACCGCTGGTAATCGCCTCGTGAAATCTAGCTATCATCATTAATTTCGTTGAATTTGAGACAATCAGACTCTGCATATTTTAGAGGCACCAAGTATCGGTGCCTTAAAACGTATGTGATGTGACAAAGTCACTATAATACGTGACTCACGAAGCATAAGTCGCATGAGCAGAGGGATGATGGAAATGATACGATAGTGCCACGTGTCAAAATCCATGTCGGGGGACATGATTGGGTTCTTTAAATTTTAAATGATAATAGGACAAGATAATAATAAGGTCATCCTCTACCTTAATTGAGAGCCAAAAACGTGAGGGGAAAAAACACTTGCATTGCTTGGTGTTTTTGATTTTGAAGGAGAGCAGGTGACTTCTCTAAGATTCCGGCGACGGACCGTCGGATTTCTTTCTGCCAAGAAGGGAAGTCGCTCTAAGCGGTATGAGATACGCAAAGGGCAATTGGTTTGGAGTTTCGAATAAACTACGGTGGTAGAGGTTTTATCTCACTTGAAGTTACACTTTGTTTAAGTGCTTGTTGATGATTCAAGTTGGTTTGAGGTCTTAAATAAATATTGATCGGTCCCAAACTTGGGGACCATGTGAAAATAATGGAGCTCAATTAGATAGTTCGTGACAGTCCACGGACTGTTTGGGCTGTTAGTGTATGAATTATGCATTAAATCATGTTTTCATGTGTATGAGGCCGGAAATGGCCATGTATTTTGGGTTCACGAAGTGAAACCGATGTTGAGTGATTGGCCGTGAACAGTAACCCGAGGGTTTCACTATTCACATGAATAGTGGTCATCAAATATTTTTGTGAAATAATGTGTTTGGGTCAGATTGTTAATTAGCCCATGAGCCTAATTCTTGTGTATCAATAAGAAATGTAATAATATAGCTATGTATTAATATGTTAATATGTATGTTATATACAAGGTAAGGATAATATAATGAATATATAATATATTTACAAAATGATAGTTTATATAAATTAGTGTTAATAATATGAAACAATGAAACAGAAAATCAAGATGGTTTATGAAGGAATTTACAGGATGATTTTTCTGAGAATGGTGTTTGAGATGGTCCTACACCTCATACTCCGCTCTGGAGGAGCCCATGTATTGTTTTGAAAGGTTCTCCAACACATTCGCCTCGGAAGGTAGTCCCATAATTTTTACCGAAACTCGGTAGTGTATTTTCGAAAACAACAAGTTTTGTTTTGAAAATGATGTTTTCTCATACATGGCTTAGGCAAGTGTGAGGGAGTCGGTGAGGACTCGAGACATGGGTTGGTCATTTAGACATTCAAGATCAGCTAATTTACTTCGAGAGTGTGTGTTTACATTTATGCACGTGATATGCACTTAGGTGGGGAGTAACACATTTAGGGTGATTCCACTATTGGGCATTAGCTCACCCTGTCGAGGGAATATTATTTTCAGGTACAAGGAGCGTTCGAGGAGACGACTCATCCTAGAGGCCGATTTTGAAGAAAGTCGGGTCAGGGTTTGGTGTTTTAGTTGATACATGTATTAGAATGTTTTGTAACTTTAGTATATGTTGTATAAGAGTAAAATTATTAACTCTTGAAACTATGGTATATAGTTAGTGTATATTGATGAGTATTGCTGTATTGGCCTAAGGCCGCTTTACTCATGTATGTCTTCCGATGTTGATGTTGGGACAAAGGGTTCTGGTAGAGCTCCCGCATAAAGGAGACTCTGCTCAATTTTCAAGAGGTGTGTCGGGTTACCCCGACATCCATGATTATTCCACGTTGGACAGCACAACGGACACCCCGCTTGGGTGTCGCGCCTGGTATCGAGCAAAGGTAAATCGATTACCTCGGGAGACGGCAGAGTTTAGCAAATGAATACCTAGGGCTTGAGGGGCTTGGGCTAAGGCCATAGTCTTTAGAGATAAGAACATCACCACTTGGTGGCTCGATGTTAGGGTTAGGTATGTGATTACCTAGGAAGTCACGGGACAAGAGTAGAACACAACATGCATGGTGTTTTATGTGTGATCGATGCATATAACATGAATGATGTGTGATCATGTGATTAATTGATGAATGTGTTGTGTGAATTGGGTGCTTAGGTAAATAGCACATCGTGTGTTGGAAAATATTTGGAGTTTTGCAGTGTGTAAAATTGGAAAAAGAAAATAAAGGAAATAAATTTTAATAAATTTATTTAGTGTTCGAAAATTGAAAAATGTATATATATATATATATATATATATATATATATATATATATATATATATATATATATATATATATATATATATATATATATATATTCGGGTGTTTTCCAACAGAAGAAATGAAAAAATTAATGTGAGAAACGAAAAAAAAAGGTGCGTAATCGAATGGGTTGGGCCATCGCTTCAACCGTGTCACAATACAATGGAACAGATTGTGACATGCCAGGCCAGGAGTGCAAAATGGTCGGAGAGTGTGTCACAACACACCCATCAGACGTGACATGGTGGGCTATAAGGCGCTTTGGCCGAATTATATTGCAAACCTTAGGTTGCCGGGTTTCGGGGGTGTATTGCAATAGAGCGCAAATATTAGGGATATCGTGTCACGATACAAATTTTGTATCATGACTAAAGGGCTTGAATGACTAGGGAGCTGTGTCACAATACAAGGGTGTATCGTGATAAGTAGGTCATTGGCATGGTCACGATACGCTTAATTGTATCGTGACAAAGTGAGCTTGATCACCGAGGTTTTGTATCGCAATACACCGCAGCAGGTTGCACTGCATCAGGCATGAGGCCAGCCGATCACGTCGCCACACGGTAGCCGCATAATAACAGCCGTGCCACGACATCAAGGCAGGGCGCTACCGCGACACTCCGCCGACTGGCCGCGGCTACGCCCAGTGGGCCCGCCACGACACGCAGCATCAAGGCGCTGCGGCAAGACGCGTTGTGCCGCGGCACTTGGTGCACCTAGCCGCTTTTGATCCAGCGTATCGCTTCGGGCCACTCGCTGGGACTCTCGCTCAGCGAACATTGTTCACAAGATTTTTCGAAAAAAAAAAAATGAAATAAAGTTTTTTTTTGAAAAATAAAATAAAATAAAATAAAATGAGATAAAATTTTAAAAAAATGAAATTTTCAAAATAAAATTTTGCTGATAAAAAAATATCTGAGGCGTGGAATCGCTTGTCTCGCATTGCTTATGAATGTGGACTTAGTATATAGAATATTTTCTCTGTGTATGAATATGCGTTCCTGGCTGTGTTTATGTCTTAGAGATACGCATCGAATTTAACTTCCATTTGAACTGCATACTAGTCGAGGCGAGGATGCAAAGAGAGATGCTCACAGGAATGTCACACCACTCAAGAACACTGAAGAAGCTTTGATGAGGTGGTAGGCAATAAGGGCCGCAAATATAACACAGCTGGTGCAGTGTGTAGTCATGGAGGTTCCAGTAATCCCAAGAGGTTTAGGGCACATCATCCCTCGACATTCATAAGGGAAGGAGATCCGATAAAGGGGCGTGTACTATTGGTCTAATGCAGTCGAGAAGGTAAGGAGTAAGGAGATTACCTCTAAAACGACCAGGATTATACTAGCTACGTTCCAGATAGAGGGTGAGGCCCAAGTATGGCGGAACTGGGTAAAGGACCTCTAGAGATCTGCAGGCAATGATCAGCGGCACTCATGATCTTTTCATGGGTATATTTCATATCGCGGAGATATGCGGAAGGCTCAAGAGTTCCAGGCCGGTTAGGGACGATGACCGATGATTATGTGGCTAGATTCAATCGAAGCAGCTCCGCTTTGCCGATGATTACGTACAGGTACGCCATGTTATAGATCGGAGAATGGACTAAGTTGTCCATTCGTCAGATCGTAGACTTCGCCTATAGATACGGACTCCACGGTCAGACGTTCCCACGGCGAGAGAGAGATCGAGGATGCTCGGAGCACTCGGGATGCAGGTGTTAGTAGTAAGAGAAAGGAGAGCTAATCTTCTTCTAGTTTGGGAAAGAAGGAGAGGGCTTCTAGTCTACGCCTAGGTTCCAGCGCGACCATCCGCCAAGGAAGGACTGAGCCGCTGCAATCAGTCGGGCGTGATGGTGTGCTACCATCAAGCAAAGACGACATATGAGGAGGGGATTGCTCCTAGAGAGACAGATCCAGCTCGGGACAACACAGTCCCAAATAATGGGAGAAGTGAGAGGATACAAAGACATTCCTCCACACCCGGCACAGCCGAGGAGCCGCTCGCTCTGGGGGAGCACACAGCACCTCCCATACTGTGCAGCGCAGAGGCCGACTATGAGCCGTGGCAGAGGGCGAGGGCTCCACAGTGTGGACATCATGGGTTCGGGGGCGTGTCTACGCGATCACACCGCCGGCCGAGCCGGCAGAGATCATCTCACCATACAGGCACGTTTTGCTATCTCGCCTACGGGCAGAGTGTTATTTGATTACGGTACTACATTCATTCATTGTCAGATCATTGTGATGGGGAGTTGGGCCCAGAGTTGGCACCTCGGAGGTTTTTGTATCGTAAGTTCTCCCCTTATGGATTAGGAGAGGATAGGGATGATATAGTCGTGGAGCCATGAAGTTAGAGATCTCAGACTCTACCGCAGCCGACTCAAGATCATGGACATGTCGAGTTCGATGTCATCCTTAGATGGATTGGTCGATACCATGTGGTCGCGTATCGATCAGGAGCGTGAGGAGTGGCTATCGCCCACACACAGATCAGACTCGTGTTGTATTTCAAGGACAAGACAGACATTTTGCCCTGCATTTGCACGAGTCCAAGTGTCGTGGACAATATGAATGGGCTAAAGAAGCTCATTTAGAGGACGAGGTGAGATCGGACTTAGATCTACCTCGAGTAGTTTTCGAATATGAGGATTTTTTTAGGATGAGCTACCGGGATTGCCTCCGCAGAGGGTTTTAGACTTCGGTATTGAGTTACACCTTGGTACTTCGCCCATCTCTATGACTCCGCATGACGGCATCAATGAGTCATAGGAACTCGTGAGTCCATCTACAAGAGCTATCGGACAAGGGTTCCTTGATCAGCACTTCACCATAGGGCGCCCTGCCTATTTGCGAAGAAGAAGGACAAGACCCTTTGATCAGGTATTGATTAATGATGGGGCTTGAACAAGGTTACGATCAAGAATCTGCATCTATCGGCCGAGGATTGATGACTGGTTTCGATCGCTTAAGAGGAGCGCCGAGTCTACTCCAAGATAGACTTTCGCACTGGTTACCACGCTTGAGGGTTAGGGAGACAGATATCCCTAAGACAACGCTTAGACGCTGCTATGGGAATCCTTGAGTTTACTGATGCTCTCGATCACCGAATGCGCCAAGAAGATTCATGATCTCATGCATGTGCGGTATTTCAACCCTATTCCAAATCATTTTGTTTGTCTTCGTGGATGATATCTTGATCTACTCCTGGCAATGCAGTGGGAGCATGAGTATCATTTGAGGATTGTATTACAGTTGTTGAGAGACCATCAGTTGTACGCCAAGTTCGCAGTTGCAAGTTTTGCCATCGAAGTAGATTTTCGACACGCGTATCGTGATCAGGAGGCTGCTGACCCGCAGAAGGTCAAGGACGTGATGAGTTGGGAGAGGCCGAGGTCAATCTTCGAGATATGTAGTTTCTTGGGATTGGCTGGGTACTACAAGAGATTCATTGAGGATTTCTCCTGATTACAAAGACTCTTATGACTCCAGATCGACTGAAGGAAGTCAAGTTTGATTGGGATGACCACGTGAGGGCATTCCAGAGTTGAAGAGGAGAATTACTTCAACTCCTATCTTGATAGTCCCAATAAAGGGTGGGTACATACGTTGTATTGTGATGCTCTCAAGGGTCAGCCTGATGTGTTTTTGATGCAGCCCGAGGGTAGTATTTATGGTTCCGGGCTGGCCTGAAGAATCATGATGCACTACCCCACACACGATCGAGTTGGCGGTCGTAGTTCGCCTTTGAAGATTTGGCGCCACTACTTATATGGCGAGGAGTTTGAGGTGTACTGTAATTCACAAAAGTCCTGGCATATTTTCAATGCCAAATGGACTCTCAATATGAAGCAACGCAGACGGATGGAGTTCCTAGAGGATTATGACTTCACTTTACATTACCACCTCGGTAAGGCAATGGTGGCTGATGCGCTACCGGAAGTCATGAGGAGCTGCATAGTATAGCTTCTCGGGAGTGGCGGATGCTCGAGATCAGGATGGGCCAGTTACGCATACCGAAAGCGTGCCTGTGGCACGTTTGGGGAGTTTAGTGGCTCCACCGTCTCGCTGAGCAGAGTGATCGGGTCCCGTGGCAGACGAGATAATGTCCATCGTGACCGGTACACGTACAGGACGAGGCTGGACCGCTTTACGATGGTAGTCTTCTCGTGATAGAGGACGTAAAGGTTCCCCACGACCGATTCGAGAGAGGAGATTCTCAGCAGTGTTCATCGCCTCGATTCACGCAGATCCGTGTGGCACGAAGATGTACTAGGATCTTCGCCGCCGCATTCATTGAGGTGGGATGAAGAGACACCGTAGGGCAATTTGCGCTAATGGCGTCTCACGTGTCGCAGGGTTAAGGTTGAGCACTAAGATGCTAGGCTACTTCGCCATCGGGAGGTGGCAGAGCGGCTGGAGCACGTCACGCCATGGATTTTGTGACCCACTCTTCCACCCGACGTCGCAGAGACATGATGCGTATAGTGATAGTGACCACCACGGCGGTGGCAGCCATTTTCTAGCCGTGCGCATGACCTTCACATTGAGAGATTCTGTGCCAACAGAGCATTCAAAGATAGTCCGACTACATGAGCACCAGTATCCATAGTGCGATGTGGACCCGAGGGAACATAAACAAGACTTTTGGAAGAGTTTCTAAAAGGCTATTGGCACATGGCTGACGATGAGTACAACTTTCCACCTACGCATGCATGGCCGGCCCGAGAGAACTATACGTGTTGGGAGGACATGTCAGGGAGCATGTCTTGGATCATAAGGGTAGCTGGAAGAAAGACTTGCCTTTAGTGGAATCTCGCCTACAACAGCTATCGCTAGTATACCTGATGGCACCATATGAGGTATCAGGCGGGGAGGCCATGCAAAGTCACCGCTATGTTGGATCGAGGTGGGAGAGAGCTCCATCAACGGGTCCTCGACTGATTAGGAGACACCCCAGAAGGCGAGCTTGATATTTATTGCAGTCTTCACGCACAGCCATCGGTTAGCTGGCGTCGATGCACGGCATCGACTTAGAGCCCGAGGTCGTGATCACGCTTTCAAGGTGATGCCTACAGGAGTGGTCGTGCTCCGTGAAGCGAGGAAGTTATCACGAGGTTTATCGACCTTCAGATACTGAGAGGGTAGGCACCGTCATGACTTATTATTACCGCCAAAGATGCGTGTCCACGAGGTATTTCACGCTCCATGCTCTAAGTATACCCGCATCCATCTCATGTTATGGATCGGGACGATCGAGGTCGACACCGATCGACCTTCGAGGAGTGACTGGGCGGTGCATTTTGGATACCGCGATCAGTTTTGCACACAAGACCGTGAGGTTAGCGAGGGAAGTACGGCGTGACTATAGAGTGGAGGAGTCAACGTGGGAGCGCGAGGAAACGATGCGGGCCACCTATCCCTTCTTGTTTAGGGATGAAGGTACGTGGTTTATTCGTTTAATAATTAAATGACGAGTTTACATGTATGGTATAGTGCACGTTGCATATGCATGTGTTGTGTTATGATTATCCAGAATTTCGGGACGAAATTCCTTTTAAGGAGGGGAGAATGTAAGACCCGAGAAAATTCCAATTTCTGGAAAAATGGCAAAATCGTAAAACGTAAAATTGAAATTTTTCTAGATCTCGGATGACGTAAACGGATTTCACTGTTGGAATCGCTCACAAATCTAGCTACTCACGCCGAATACTTCGTCGAATTCCGGTGACAATGGAATTTACATCGCTTTTCGAGGCACGTATATCATGTCGTAAAGACATGTGATGTGAAAAGTCAATTATAATATAAAAATTCTCATGTGACATAAGTTGCATGAGTAGAGAGATGATGGAAATGGACGGTCAGAGATAGTGCCACGTGTCAAAATCCAAGCTTGGGGGCATGATTGGTATTCTTGAATTTTAAACGACACAGACAAGATGTACCACATACAACCTCTCTACCTTTAATTGAGAGCCAAAACGGAAAGGAGAAAACACTTACGTAGCTTTCAGTTTTTTGATTTTTATACTGAGAGAGAGCATGACTTCTCTAAGATCCCGGCGATCGGACCATCGGATTTCTTCGCTGCTAGGCGTGGAAGTCGCTCTAAGCGGCGAGGCAACGCAGGTACCGGCTGAGTTTCAATTAACTATGAGGTAGAGTTTTATCCTACTTGAAGTTACACTTTGTTTAAGTGCTTTGTTGATGATTCGGTTGGTTTGGGGCCTTGAACGGCCGTTTGATCGGTCCCAAAACTTGGGACCGAAGTGTGAAAAATAATGGAGCTCAATTGGATAGTTCGTGATAGTCCACGGACTGTTTGGGCTGTTAGTGTATGAATTATGCATTAAATCATGTTTTCATGTGTATGAGGCCGGAAATGGCCATGGATTTCGGGTTCGCGGCGGAACCGATGTCAGATTGGCCACGAACGCGGAATCCCGAGGGCTCTACCGCTCATGTGAATAGTGTTCATCAAATATTTTTTGTGAAATAATGTATACCGAGCAATCACCTGAATTGCTCGTATTTTGCCACTAGCCCATGTGAGCTAATTTTTTGGTGTAATTGATGGTGAATGCAGCAATATGTTTTATGTGTTTAATTATGTTAATATATATATATGTTATATATTAGCATGTGGTTGTATATATTGTGTTGAAATGGTATAATGTATTTCATATGCACCGAGGTAGCCTAGAAATTAGGTGTCAGTATGACATGAACAATTGAAATAAAAACGAACATGGTTGCGAAAGGAATTTCACAGGATGATTTTTCGGAGAATGGTGTTAGGAGATGGTCCTACAATTACACGTCGGAGGAGCCCATGTATTGTTTTGGAAGGTTCTCCAACACATTCGCCTCGGAAGGTAGTCCCATAATTTTACCGAATCCTAGAGTGGTATTTTCGAAACAACAAGTTTTGCTTTGAAAATGATGTTTTTTACATGGCTTAAGTAAGTGTGAGGGAGCTCTGGTGAGGACTCGAGACATGGTTGGTCATTTAGACATTCAAGTAAGATCACGAATTTACTTGAGTGTGTGTTTACATCGAGCATTGCATATGCACTTAGCGGGAGAGTCTATTTAGGTGATTCCACCATCGCATTAGCTCACCCTATCGAGGGAATATTATTTTCAAGTACAGGGAGAGTTCGAGGAGACGACTCATCCTAGAGGCCGATTTTGAAGAAAGCTGGGTTGTGGCTTTGGTGTTTTAGTTGGATACATGTATTAGAATGTTTTAAACTTTTAATATATGTTGTATAAGAGCAAATTATTAACTCTGAAACTATGGCATAGTTAGCATATTGATGAGTATTATTGTTTGTGGGCCCAAGTGGCCGTTTTTACTCATGTATATGTCTTCCGATGTTGATGTTGGGACAGGTGGTTCTTGGGTAGAGCTCCCTGTACAAAGGAGACTCTGCCCAATTTTCATAAGTGGTGTCAGGTTACTCTACATCCATGATTATTCCACGGGTTGACGGGTTGTCACCGACCCCCGGTTTTCTGGTGGCACAACTCAGGAAGCATTCAAATTGTACTACACTCTCTGCACTAACGCCATCCTCGAGCTGTCCAGACTCACGGATCAAGAATCCCGTTCGAATAGAATCGGCAACTGGCGCTTCATGAAAAGTAGTGGATCATTATGATTGTAAGTTTAAAAGAGAGGTATGGTCAAAACTGTCTTCAACACGTATATTTATGTTCTCAAAGAATAAGATGGCGAAGCGACATGGAAGCTTAAAAATTCTGCAAAGTGAAAGTCGGCTAAATAGCAAGCAAAAATGAGCTGTAATAAGAAATCAATGAGTTGTGTAGTTTATGAATGAGAGGGTACCAGTCAAGATCGACCTGAGAATAGAAAAGAATCGGGGTCAATACGTCCCAACATGAAAAAAAAAAAGTTTTGTGCACGCTTGTTACCATGTGCAATGGAAACTATAGAGCATAATATAAGTTCATAAGGTTGTACATCACAAAACAAATGCTCATACTTTAAAAGAACAAACTGTAAAAATAACACTTAACCCCCTATAACACTAACAAACCATGTTATTATAATAAAATAGCGAACGGTGTATGCCCATCCTCACCATGGAAGAGTATTGCCCTCTCAATGCACCTAATTATACACCACGCATTATAAGAGAGCCAAAAATAGTTATATATGGGTTGACCTTCCTCGCTAAAATGAAGTAGCAGCCCAAATGAATAAAGCCGTAAAGAAATGCAAGAAAAGAAAGAAAAATCCAGAAAGGCGCAGACAGATTGAAACATCGGAAAGGAACATCCCTGCAGAGCGGGTTCACTCGCCTCACTACTCTCCCGGGCGGTCAAAGTTCTCCAGAAACGCCTTGCTTGAATCATTGATCTTAAAATTTTTTCCATTTTCCGATTCTCAACTCCGTATCATGGGTGAACTACCTAGACAATGAAAGGTCAAGTCCAATTTAGAACTGATCTGACCAGAAAGATGTGTTAAGAGTTTCCATAGAAGTGTCTTTGGTGAGGTTCAAATAATCCCATAATGTTCGTCCTCTTTCATGGAAGAGCTTTAGCCTCTCTTTGTAGAGTTTCAGCCTTTACACATCTGCGCCTCAATTCATCAAGCTCGCTCATCCAGCAGTTCTCGTTTTCATCAGGCCTGTTTAAATTAAAACAGCTTTAATGCCCAATATGCTCTATGTTCCATTTCCAATCGGGAGATGACATGCCTTGCCATAAACTAGCCTAGGAGACATACTAAGAATAGTCTTAAAAGTAGTAATAAAGAGTCTAAAGTAAAGGCCAATTAGTTTGGCTAACAATCTCAGATTTAGTTGCAATCTATTTTTCCTAAAATGTTTCTTGATGTCTCGCGGCTGTCTCACTAACATTGGCCCAGAAGTCAGGAAATTGTGCACCTATACTTTTTTAACAAATTTTCAAAGGGTCGGTTAAAAAATGGAGCCTACCATCACTAATGATTGCACGAGGCATTCCAAAGCGAGAAAAATATGTTCTTTCAAAAATTTAAAAACAACCTTGTGGTCATTAGTTCTCGTTGGAATTGCCTCCACCCACTTAGAAACATAGTCAACTGCCAATAAAATGTAAAGGTACCCACGTGAGGGGGGAAAAGGCCCCATGAAGTCTAAACCCCATCAATCGAAGATCTCAATAATAAAACAGTGAGTAAGAGGCATCATGTTTCTTTTGTGACCCCCTCCTAGATCTGTTGGCACTGGTGCACAGAAACAAAAATTCAAAGCAGTGCTTTAAAAAGAGTGGGCCAATAAAAACCCGCCAGATTTTGCCCACCGCTTTTTCTACTGCAAACAAGCCTTCCACAGTTTCTGTGAGTGGCAAAGGTGAGTGCCCTAATCTGATCATCATTGGCTACACACCTTCTCAAAGAATTGATCAAGATATATTTAAACAAAGTAAGGATCATCAAAGTAGTACTTTTATGTCCTAACAAAATTTCCTCTTCTATCGAGGTAAGACAGATGGAATTAAATCCTGCCACTAGATCACTATGTCCCAGATACCACGGGCTGGAAAAAGAGCAAAAGTTGCTCATCAAAGGAAAGTGTTGAAGCTCTATGGGTAGAACTTTGTAAAGCGTCTCCCAACTCAATCTACAAAAATAGCCACCACATTCTCAACTCCCTTCATCCTTAATGGTCTAAATTATTTACAAAGCAGATCCACTCAGCCAAACTAGGCTAGTATCCCGCTAGAGAGCAAGCATCGCGACTCGCATACCATGGAAATAGTTAGGAGACCCCCACAATGTAAGACTTTGAACTTTTCTAGGGCAAAGATGACAGCCAAGAACTATTTTTCTGTAGTTGTGTAATTACTGTTGAATCTAAAGTCTTGCTAGCATGTAATAGATCACAAATGCTTTTTATCTTCCTCGCTCTAATATGTTCTCTATGGCGATAACTTCATTATACTCACATGATCTCAAAAGGAAGTGTCCAATTAGAGATCGCATGATAGATATTACTAACATCATTTTTAGTTTATCAGTCGCCCGCATGCCCTGACAATTCAAAGGGGGACATCTTTGGAGTTAAATCACAAAATGACAAGGCACTAAAATCTCTGAGAACTCCAACCCTACATCCAAGAACAGACCAGATATCCCTGGACACACTTAGGGGTGGGTAAGTCGAGATCAACTCAACTTTTGTTTATCTACCTCTATATTCCTTCTCTCTGAGACGTGTCCTAACACAACTCAGGGTCACCATAGCGACGCCTCCCAATCAAACATCAACTCTTTTTCCCGACATCTCTCCATTACTCTCCTTAAACTCTCCAGACATCCCTAAGAATCTCCAAAAAACAGAAATGCCCATTATAATCAAAATATGTTCATCATTCACTAAAATCCCATCATGCACTACTCAAGGTTCCCGCATTATGATATCCAAGGGCATTTTCCTAAAGGCAATGTGCCAAAAGGGCATGTGAACGTGGTTTTCTTCTTAATCTCTGCACTGGCCCCAATTTGATTAAAATCCTGAGTACCCATCTGACTGAAAAATAATAATTCATGCACTGCAACCCTCCAACATTTAATCCACAAAAGGTAGGGAAATGATCTTCCATGTCAAAGCATTTTGAGCCTTATAGTCTATACATCCAACCCAGAAACTCGGGAGTGGGTTAACTCATCGGTGTTCATTTGCTACCACAGTGACCCTAGATTTCTTAGGAACTAATTGGGTTGGACTGACCCACTTGCTATCTGCGATGGGGTAAATAACACCTACATCCAGCGCTTTTAAACCCTTCTTGACAACTTCTTTCATGATTGCCCGCTGTCAGCCAGAAGCCAGCCAGGGTCACATCCTCTTCCAAGTGAATCCTTGTGTGCAACCAAGGGGCTAATTTAATATATAATTGTCCGTCTCATATGCTTTATGGTCTCAATACATCTTAAAAGCTGATTTTCCTTCTGATCCAATTCGAAAGAGAGGATATGATTATCGGGGAAAGTTTCTTCTACCTTTAGGAATGTAATTATTTGAGATGCAATGGTAAGGGTTTGAACCCTGCCTCTCTAGGTGGTTTCTTCCTGCTGTAATACTCCTGTCCTCTATTGGAAAAAGGCAATTTTCAAATATGGTGCCCACCCATTTGCTTCCATTACCTCCTCCGTGCTCAATTATGGAGGCAGTAAACCTAATCCAGATGTGCCACTCCACACAACCCTCAATGCTTCACAGACAAGTGACTTGAGAGGAACTTATATGAAACATGATCTACATAGTTCCTCGCACAATGTATCTCATCATATTTACCTCTGGGCGCACGCCCTCATCATCCTCATTCCTTGATAACATCAAAAATATTCAAATTGGGCCAACATGTTACCAAAAGATAACATCATTAGTCCTCCCCTACAATGTATGATGGCATTGCAAGAATATGAATGCATCTACCAAGAATCACTAGGAACTGAGTCCTGATCACCGACAAGTTTGAGCGTCTAAGAACAACAAAGTCCACAGAAAGTAGAACTTGTCTACTCGCACCAATACATCCTTCACTGTCCCTCTCTAGGAATTTTCATCACGGTCAAACTAGCTTCCAAGGGTGATATTAAATGTTCTCAACCTCCTAACCCTAGCTCAACATATACGTAGTATGGCAACAAATTAACACTGGGCTCCTAAAGTCCACTGTAGAGCATGTCCCAAATTTTAAATTTCACCATCAGAGAAACAGCTTCCTGTAGTTTGTATTTTGTGAAAATTTGTCTTAATCAAGGAAGTGGACTGTTCGGTCACAATGCATCCTTGGCTGATGACCACCTCTTTTCACAAGCAATGTCTTCAAAATTTTATATGACTTAATTCTCGTCTTGTTCTGCATCCACAGTGAACGCCATCTTTTAACTGTTTGAATTAAATCTGTAGATTTCAGAGTGATTGTTCACTTTTTTAGGGTCCAACCCATTTAGGTATGGAGCAAGAGTAATAGAGTTTTATCTTTTCTGTCAAGATCACATTATCTGCTTGTAACATGAGGCTTCATCGCATACCCCATCATCCCTGTGGTTCATTATTTTCACATCTTCTATTGTTTCTTTGAATTTTGGCCGAATGGTTTTATCAACTGATTTTCACTCAAATAGTGCATGTTCTGCAATGTTCAAAGGCTGGCATCGCTGTAATTTCAGATTCCAACACTACTTTGACCTCGGGGTTTTCGATGGCTCGGTAAGGAGTTTCCTTCTGCTGAAACGCCATGTATGAGGCTCATCTTAATGATTCGCATCTCACATCATTTAAGGCAGTTAGAAATTCAGTGTTAGTAGATTTTAATGAGCTTGAAAATAAATCAATGTTGTCTGTCCTCTAAACTTCTTATGTGAGGTCAAAGCCTGCCAGGTTTTCATCCCTCGAGAAAATGGGTGGAAACCTTGCTTAGACTTGCAAACCTGAGAACTTTTGATTTTAAATTGAGGTCGACTTGAAAACTTGGTTTTAAAAAGTTTGGCCTTGCTGTATCTGAAAATGGTTTCGCCTCTCATTCCTCCTCCCCCAACTAAAATTCGGTGCTTACCCCACCTTGGCTATAAGTTTCATTTAAGTAGAATTTGGTATGGTTTCCTTTGGTAATTAAGCATTAGCTTGCCTTGTCGTATCGTCCCTTGACTTGAAAGGGTTAAAGGCTTAATGGTTGAATGAGTGGGGTCATCGCAAATGATGCATGACTCCTCCACTACAGATCCCATAGGCACCGAAGGTACCTTGGGTACAACAATCACCTCATTCACTTTTCCTCAATCTGAAGTGTCTCCCAACTTCCTGGGGCGAAATTGGCTATTTTTGCCTGTAGGTCATCATTCTCTCTAAGTGATGTATTCCTCCTTCCTATAGGTGTACTTATGCACTTTAAAGTAAATGTCTAGGAGGTATTATTAGTCTCCCAAGTTCGCATTTTCTTTCTATCAGACAAAAAAATTGAATGTACCTCCCTACCTTTTTTCTGATAGAATTCCCCCAATACTAATATCATTTGCCCACATTGACATCATTTGATGGCTGCTTGTTATCTAGGGACAGTCCTTGGTGTTCCAAATAATTTGTCCAACATCCAAACTACAGAGGAGATGAGAGGTCCTTATATCTTTCCTCATATAATAGTAAAATAAGACACTGTTTTTCAAAAGTTTTAAATTGCTCGCATGAGTGCATTAGTACTTGCTGGAGGGAAGAATTTATTCAGAATTCATTTCGTGATGTCTCCGCAAAATTGAATTGGGAGAAGCAAGCAGGAAACTGTATTTCGCCTTTTCCTTCAAAGAGAACGGGAATAAAACAAGGTGGTACTCTGAAGAGCAGCTGATCCCAGAGAAAAGAAAGCAACGCAAACATCCTCAAAATCTCTCATGAATGAGTAGTCTTAATCGCGCCCTTGGTCACATGGGGAGAAGACGAATCATCTCTGACTTCATATGATTTATTAGCCTCTTCTGAGAGGCTGAACATGCATTTATTTGTTATGGTTCTCGAGGCTGCATTAATCTATCGAAGGGTTCTTTCCACATTAGGTAAATGTAAGCTCAATGTTGATTTTCTGAGTACCGCAATTTCCTCCCGCCACCGGATTGCCTACGGCAGCAAACATTCATCTCCTGTTGCGGAGGTTCATGGTCTTGGAATACTGCGCAACCCTTTCGCCATTGATTAAAAGAGTTTGTCGACCACGGATGTCCATGCGGAGTTTTTAGGTTCTCTGAACAAACGCCTTACCGACACTTCAAATGTCTTTGAGACATAATCTACAAGTCGCTGCTCGTCATGGAACAAACCGATATGCACCAATATTACTCCCAGTCCAGACAAGGTATCCACTATATCATCTACAAAAATTAAAAAGAAAATGTAGAGAACGTACTAGATTTGCAATGCAATTGAAAATTACCACTAGCCTCTGGATCATCATGTCGCTTACCCGGCAACATCAAAACAGCCGCTCACTGCAGTCGAAATTGTATCCTCGCCGAACCGATAAGTCAAGCATTATAATACTATGGATTCCACAGGTCATTTCACAGGAGTGGTTTCCAGTGACCTTAGATTGCTTTCCAATTGAATGTGCGATTAAAGTAAAATTTGGGGTTGTGATTGAATGATTTATTAACCTATCAATTTAAACTATTGGTAAACAGATATACTTACAGATCCTCGAAGCGTCACCGCCAACCAGGTAACACCCACCTCCTCACTCATAATCTCATCTAAGAGCCATCGATGAATGTCTTCAATGGGGGGATTTAACTTTTAAAAGCTTTGTAAGACAAAGAATACTGAACAATATCAAATGCTTGCTCGTGATTATTTACATCGGACTCAGTTTGTATTTCTAGACTCACATCGCGTACCAAGAATTTCATTCACACGTTGTCAAGAAGATGCCAAACTAAGGTTTTAGAAGAATTTCAAGTGTTCAATATCGTGATAACCCCATAGAAGTACAAAAGAAGGATCAGGTCGTTACCTTGAAGGGGGTAGTCTGTTAGAACCCTTACCTGGCGGAGGTTTAGAATCTTGGCTACAGCTTGAAACTGATTCATAATTGCTGAACACTACTAGTAAATGTAACGAGAAATAAAACCCCAATTGGGTCAGATATAAAAACGCAGAGTTCTCAATGAACACCAAGTTATAAAACCAATTGAAAGATTACAAATGTTTAAAACTCAGAATCAGAAGAAAACTACACTCTACCTGTTAGAAAACCAGAAAATATGAGAAAACACTCCAAAGGTTAGAGCCAAAACCCTAGAATCCGAACTCCCTCCATTATGCCCTAAAGCAGGTTTAAATACAATCCTCATTAGTGTTTGTCTGTGAAGATATAGACTAAACCACTCAAATTAACACTTATACAAGCCCACACTCCATTATACCAAGTTAATATTGTTTGAAAATGAATAAAACTTATTTTTTATGTTCGAATCAATAATGGATTTAGTCTATGACACCGCAAGTGCACAGTCATTCAAGTAGTAAAATCGATGTAAGTCCGCATATCATTCTAATGTAGATTAATAAGAATTTGAAGTTCAACTACCCCAACTACTCAAGATCCATACTACATTTGAAACTCTATGTGACGCTTTCTAAATTACTAGAAAATAATTCTAGAGATTACACTTAAAGGTAAAAGAAGTTGACATTATGATTGATAAACTACACAAAATAAAATGTACTGGATCACAGTCTTCACAGAAATGAACACTACCAAAGAAGCAGCCAGTAAACAGCCAATTTTGACCATCTTGCATTGTTATCTCCGTTTGTGGCTGATTTGACTTTGTCCAAGATGCCTAACAATGCGGTTGGATTTCTCCATATTTCACTGACCAGAGGTCCCTGCTTCTCTAGAAGAAAAGAGTCTAACTAGTTACTCGTGCTCTGCACAATCTTAATAAGACCCGGGTATTTTCTTTCTCAATACTTCATACCCATTTATTGAGACTGCAAATTTCTTGCTTCACAAGTAAAGGTTGTTGCAAAATTTCTACAACTTGATTTAATGACTTTCCCGTCTCTTAAATTTGAAAGGAGAGTTTCATTCCCTTGATTAGATCTCAACTAACGCAGGTTTAGAGCTTTCCTTAACAGATTAAGGTGAAATTTCTGATTATTTTTAAAATTGATAAATATTCCCTCTAACACTAATTATGGCGAACTGAATTTATCTAAGGAACTCTCAGAGTTCAAATAGTTCTTCAATGTAGTCTAATGAATCACCAAATGAATGTGTTCAAAATCCCTAAAGAATCTCCATCTCCGTGTCACTCGGGAGGGTTTCCTAAAAATCAAAAGGTGATACACTTTGAAGGGTATTCCTGATACTGCTATTGGGAACATAATCGTCTGACAATACATCAACCAAATAAATTCCAACTGTGTGATTCTCTCTTCAATTCATATAGAAAAGTTCAGGAAGCACAATAATCCAATCTAGGCAGGAAGTTGTGCTTTCAATTACAGAATACAATCTACAATGGAGTGTTGATCAAGAACATCCATTGTAGTTGCACTCTTGAATGAAATGCACTCCAAAATTTGCTTGAACCCTACTGATTTCAGCCTGTAATGAAAAAGAGAGAATAAAAAATTAAAATACAACTTTTACATTCTTAACATACACTCGGGTTCAGATCCTAAAAAAGGAAAGAAAAGAAAGAAAAAAATCTATTCTAAAATATATAGTGAGTCTTCCTCCTCCACCTCCCAGAAAAAGGGTTTAGAAAAAAAAATTGGAAGCTCCTTTACTAAAATTGTATATGCCTATTTATAATCTTTGGCACCGGCCCATTCCAAGGCTCTAATTGATTTCAAATAAATGGCCCAGCTTCTTCATTTAGGTTAATTTCAGAACCCGGTCGCAACATGAAATCCTTGTTCGTCCGTTGTTCGACAGACCGCAGAACCGCCGCACGTCCTTCACTTAGTTCTTGTAATTGCTCGAGCTACCACCGAATGCTTTCACGCATTACGTTTCGCCGCCACGATTGAGTGGTCGCTGGCAAATCTTTATCGCGAACGCATTAGCTGTAACACCGAGAATTCCGTTGCGACTTTTTCTTGTTTCCGCAACGAAGGTCACACCTCACCTCTCGTTGTAACTTTCGCTTCGTCACAACTTCAACAGCGCTGCGTGATAATGCTCAGCTGTTCAGCCGCTGTGCCTGCGACCAAACTGCCGGTTCTGGTTGTTTCTTCTTGTCTCGACGCTGACATTAGGTCGCCAATTAAGCATTTTCTTTAATCATTATAATTCGTCACAACCTCGCAGCAGTGTCTTCTGCCGCAACCATCCCTTTCTTCCTATCCATAATCGCGATCCCATTTCTCGCCTCAATACCCTTCAATTTTTCTACTTCGTCGCGACCGACCGCGGTGCCTTTTCAAATATATGTCGCGACCTTGATTTGATGTCCCGACATTAGTTCCTGTTATCGCTATGTTAATCTTGTTGTGACTACGTTTTTTCAACTTCTTAACAACTATGTCACACCGCCCATGTCACGACCGCCGTCTCTTCTGTTTTTTATCAGATTACGTCATGACTCAAAAGACGTCGCGATCTCATTTTTCGGTCGCCAAATACCGATCCTTGGTCACGCCTTATGTAACTTAAATTGTTTATCTGTTCATTATATTGTCGCTGATGAATCTGCGTCGCGACCTAGATTGGTGTCCTAAATTTTTGTCTTGTCGCAACCTAATGCCTAGCAAAGACAAAGTCCATCCGATTATCCGGGTCATGACATCATTTCGTTGCAACCAACAATATCTTCTTTCATGTCGCGGACCTTCAAAACATAGAGCTGGCCATTGTCTTCCTGAAGTTCCTCCCGTTTCGTTCGGCAAGTTCTCTTCCAGTCAACGAATGTACCTTACCCGCTCGCCATCACTCTACCGCGGATCAATTCTTTGTCGCGGACTTCAAATCGTTGTGTTACTCAATTACTTGTCGCGATGTAAGATCCAATCGTGGTGTTCATATAATTAGTCTTTTTGTGTCGTGATCTCTGCACCAGACATCGCGACATAGAATCCTTTACTTAAAAGCCCTTTTCTCTGTCTCTTCAACAACTTCTCCTTTGTCACAACAACTTTTATCAAAGATAGTAAGATTCTTTGGTCACGACTTCGCCATTGGACTGTTTTCATTTCGATCCTTGTCGTGAATTTTCATTTCACCTGCTGCACAATTTATGCAAATAGAGTCTTGGTAAATAGCAAGATGTCTTTCTCGCATAAAAACAAGCTAATACATTGTAAGAACAAAAATGTAAAATGGACTAACCAAAATCAATAAGTTTTTTATCATCAGCCTCACTGATGACCTCAGTACCTTTGTTTGTCCCTGCCAAAGAAAGATACTTTGTTTGTCCTCAAACAATTTAACTATATTTTAGCGATATTTTCTGCCTCTGATAAAAATAATCTTTATTCTACCCTTGACTCTGGAACAAGAAGATCATATTTATTTCAATCTAGTTTTAACTGAGAAGAAGAGTCGTTTTCTAATCCTCTATTATGTACTAATTATTAAATTACTTATAGAAAAACAGTTTCGCCCCATTAGATCTGCTCAAGAGTGTTTGTGTTTCTTTCCTTTCATCTTTTGTTGAATTAGTGATTTTCTGGGACTAACTGATCAATTTAAAAGTCCACAGTTTGTTTTTTCCATATTGACCCACCATCGTAGGCAAATCAAACTTCAAGATTCAAAGAGCCCAGCCTTATAATGTTAGGTCGCAATTCGGTACAATTAAATTGAAATGTACCACTCCAGATCCATTTGCCTTCGTATAATGGCCTTCATCCTTCACATTTTCCTTCCTTGTAAATGTAAACCTCCCACTGGGCTTTGCATACTCATTCATGTCAGGGCTCTTTGATTGCCACTTTCAACTTCTACGCCCGGCCCCTTTTTATCCAACTCTTCTATTTCTTCTGTTTTCGCACTGAGAATACTTGCCTTCTCAGGTTTTCTATCATCCTTAGAGAACTTTGGGCTAAAGTAACTCCATGTTTAGCTAAAATACTGCAAATAGTTTTCAAAACACCCCAAGAGCTTAATTGTTCAGATAGCCACAAGACAACTATTCTTCAACTCTTCTTTATCTCTTGTTCTTCAATTTGAGTTTTCTTTTTCATCCGTCTTGTAATCCAAAAGAAATATTCCCAAACTTATTTCTTTCTCTCATGCACAAGAAGATCCTATTCAGCAATCAAGAATTTCAAGTCTTACTTATGATTTTTGCAATGAGAATCACTTCAATTACTCGCTATTTAAAGAATAATACTTTTGCCTCAAAGCATGGAACTAGGAGTGAAGCCTTACTATAATGAGAGGGTAGGTTTGAAAAGTTCAAAACTTCCAAAGATGGCCTTTATCACTTCTGATATTTGTTTTTACCTAGATTCATTGATCATTAATCTAACAAAGTCTCTAGGAACCTTGTAATTCTTATCAGGAATCATCCCAAAGATGTTCCTAATCCTCCTAAAGTTTCAAGAGTTCTCTTAACTATGTACTGTTTTTCCAAGATTTGTATTGATTCTCTAACGTTTCATACACACAGCCAGACCATCTATTTGTTCTCATTAATCATGGTATTTTTTTCTCAAATTTATTTAAACTATTCAACTAACTGCAACTTTTATTTGGCCTACACTAGATTTGCCTTGCTTATAATGTTGTTTTTGACAAACTGGGTCACAAAATACTAAATGCATAAGGCCTTTAATATATAGGTCATTTATTGGCTACAAACACAATGACACCATCAAATGACAATTCACTTAACTTATTCACATCCATAAAATACAAATTACTTATTTAGGCAATCAGATTCCAATCGCTATTTTTAACAATATAGTTCTATCATCATTATTGAAAGCAACAAACACGTCATCAATCCACAAGAATACATCACAAGATATTTCAAATTGGAACCCTCTGAATCTCAGTATCAATGACATAAAGCGAGTACGCTTGAAAAGAAAGTTACACCAAAGTTTTCACTTCCCTCCTCTGGTAAGATTTTTCGCATGATAGAGATCTGTCGCTTTCTGCTAAGCACGGGGAAATTGGGAAAGGTCATATATCCGCCCTTCTTCTGAGGTGTGGCCCCCATCTATCAAAGAGATTTAAATCATTTGTTAAATCCACAAATCTGACCGCGCACTCTACCCGTCATCCGATTCATTGGTTTTTCCAGCTCAGAAATACAACCCAGCATGTCTGATAAATTTTTGTTCATCAAATCTAAACTCTCATGCCAGATTTTTCTTCTATAAACATTATTATCTTCTAGCTCTTTATCTCCGTCCTTCATCAATTTCCTAACCTGAATCACCCTTATATGTACTTTAATGGGTTTGAATCTTTACATGTTACCTTCCACCCACCCTTCTTTTTTCTTTCAGAATGTACACTCTCTTTATCTCTTCTAAATTGGTTGTTGTAGGCGCTTCCAACCGGTTTTCATCTTTTCTCCATTTCCTTTCTTCTGCTCATCTTCTCTCCATTCGCCCTCTCTCGTCTTGTGTAGTCCTGCCAAATAATTTTTTCTTTTCTCTTAATTTCAGCTCCTAAGAGCTCTTCTCTGAATTGCTGCTGTTTTTCCCATTTATGTTCCCTTTCTTCCATATCTTTCTTCATTGTCCTCAGGATTTCCATGATTTCAGTGTTCCTTTCTCCTCTTCTGGAGCTTTCTTCTTGCTCAGGGAAATTCTCTGTTATATCCGGATAGGTATGGCTCAGTAAACTCATTCTAAAATGCATCTCTTCCTCTTTTGCTGGAGGAATTTTCTTTGGGATAGCTTCCATTTCTCTGTGATCATGATCCTCAGCAGGCTCTGCTTCTACTTCCACCATCCTTTGTTGCTTTTTATTTCTAAGCCCCTTCGTCACCCCAGCATACGGAGGAGATACCTGGGATGTGCTCTTCTTTCATCCCATGATCCTCTCACCCACCGGTTATACAGTCCGCTAATTGTTGTTGGGAGGATGTCCTCTCTTTTTGTTGCTTAAGTGGTATCCCCTTATCGGGCCCCTCATCAAACCCCAACACCATTTATAAATCTCTTCAAAAGGGCAAATAGAACGATTTGCTCTGCCTCTCATCGCACGAGATGTTTAGCTCAATGATCACCGGCCATTTAAAGTAGTACCAAACCTTAGCTTCCTCAGTGAGGGATCCTTTGTGGCTTCCCAGTTCCCCTGCCTAGTAGTCAAGAGGTCTATGATCTTCTCATGATCTGGGTTTGCTACCAATTTCTTAAAATTTGAACCGTGCTTGAGTTCCTTTAGCTTGAACATCCTAGCCAATTTTATCCAAGGGCATCCCAGACTCCTCACGAAAATTGTGTCCTCTCTCATCCCTATGTTGGTGTGAAATTCCCCGCTAGAGCAAAAGAACTGTGCACTGTGTGTGCAATGGCTCTCCCAACCTCTCTTTTCTATTATCTCCAAAAAACTGGGAGATTAGCTTCCCAAAACCTCTTTCGCTGACGAAGCCCTTGTCATCCAAAGACCTTACCCATAACCTTATTTCCCGAGACAAAGTCTTTTTGTCTTCTTCATTCTTCACCTGTTCTGCTACTCTCTCCCGCCTTTGGTTCCTCAGAACCTGCCTTCACTTTAGCCGTTTCGCCTCTGATTCATAATAGCCTTCGTGACGGAGGTTCCAAGTGAACCTCTCTACTCGCATGCCCATCACAGTCATCAATTATTCGCTTAGGTCCGGAATGTGATTTGCTTATCTCGCCATGGATGGAATTTGGAATGGAGCACTTGTTGTAGGGCTTTTGTAGTCGTAATAGAGAAAGAGAATGCAAAGTTTCAAGAAAATGCAACTGATTGTAATTTTCGATAGAAGCTGGCCATTCGACTTTAGTCCGAGCCTGACATTAACCATGCTAGGCCAAACAAGGCATTAACACTATCCGGACTTTATACTGAGCTAGCTGGGCATTGGGCAACTAGGCCGACAAGGCATTAGTCATCCGATTCTTACACTCGATTATGCAATGGAAGACATGCTTAGAAAATAACATCTTTATCGATACTTTTGTGGTAGAATTCACATCTTCTGGGAATAGGTGTTCCATCTAGCTTATCTAAAGCATATGATCCAGAGCCAACCTGGCATTAAATTATGTTATCGGGATAAAGGTTATTAGTTTTCATCCTGATTTCTGAAGGTCCTGAGCTAAACTGGCATTAATCTGAGGGCTCGGCCTATAGGCAGCGCCGATCCGACTTTAGTCTGCTTCAGCTGGCATTAACCATGTCAATGATAGTGGGTCAGCTCTGGTCCCATTTTTATACTCAGGGCTGGTTGGGCAGGCACCCATGTTAGTCAACAGTATTAACGCCAGAACGACTCTTTATATCGCAGCCGGGCCATGGGCTGAATTTATGCTTCGTCACAAGCGCATACAGCGCTTATCAGGACTTTAACTGCCACCGGCATTAACCATGCCAGTCGACAGACAGGCGCTCATCCACTTTAGTCCGATTTAGGCATTTAATCACTGGGTCGACAGCACAATAGCGCCATCCGTCATGCATCAAGGCCACTGTACACCATGTCAGGCCGGCGGTATTATAGCCATCCAATATACTGATCAATGATATATGGGGCTGAAGAAAAATCATTTATTGAGAAAACTTCAGGTGTATAGCATTCCACATTCTGGTGTGTGTGGTCCCATCTAGCTTATCTGTGCTATAAAAACCCGGATTTACCCACCAGTTACAAATATACGCCATTCAGCGTTAATGAAACTTTCCCGCCACTGGGGACGCTGTTTTCAAAGACTTTCCTGCATCAGGTTCCCCGGCTGGAACACTCAGGTTTCATTACGCTTCATTGTGAACATTTTCCAGCCGCCGTGGTAGGATGCTATCCCGTATGGTCGCTGTCTCGGCGCTCATCTGTCGCACCAGTGGTTCTTGATTATGGACCTCGCATCTACTATTCTCTGCATATTCGCCGGGAGCATAAAGTGTTCATTTTGTAGATTATAGCTTCAATCCCATAAGTAAGTGCAAAGGAGATATACCGGTTACCACAGACGTCGCCTGTGCTCAAAGGACTTCGGAAAGCTCATCTACCCCATTTTTCTCACGCATAATCATTTCGCGCCGCCAACAGGAGCTATTGAAGCCTTTGGTTGCCATTTGCCTTCAAGATACCAAGGGTGGAGTATAATCTGTTTGCAGAGATAGTGCAAATGCAATTTCTATCCCAATAGATGGCTTCAATATTCTAATTCATTGTTTTGAGGCGCCAGTTTAGCTGAATAGCTTTCTCGATCTGGTCCTCGCTCGAGGACTTTAATCGTAGTTAATGTCGGGTCTTGTCGAGATGCAATCGTTTGCCACCTGGGTAAGAGTCCACCAATTTAACTAGCAGAGCTTGTCTAGGTTAGGGACTGGTGTTAGAAAGTCGGCCAGACCGCCCTTTCTTAGCTAACTTGGCTTTATACATGATCGTATTCGCTAGCCTGATCGCCTGGGCCATTCTCCCAAATAAGCTCCTAGCTTGTATATAGTTGTCGGGTCTTAAATCAAAATACGCATAAATTTATACACTATTGCCAAAAGACTATTAACAACGCAACGCCATAAACTGTTAACGTATATGTCTTAGCTATTTGATTAGTTCAAAGATTATTGTTTCAATTGAGTAAATTGTTTATCGAGTGGCTTCATCCGCAGCCGCAAGTGCACAAATCGAACAAGTAGTAAATCGGGATTTAAGTCCTATATCATCCAGCACAGATCTGGAATTTCAATCACCACCTCCACTGGCTCAAAAATCTACACTATTTGGACTCTGATAGAAGGTAATTGTTGAATTAGCTTTCGACAACTTAAAATAATAAAATCAAGAAAATCAATGGTTATTGAAACAATTTAATATTGAAATACAAAAATAACAAATTAAGACTTAACAGTTCTCTACAAAAGGCATTGAAAAGAATGCTACTATGGTTAACACCCGGCAGTAATGCACTGATCTTGTTTTTATTGAACCATTTATCAAACAACCAAGGAATATAATAATGTATCGATCCTCCAAACCACACCATATTATCTAAACTCCTCACTGCCTTCTCGAAGACAGAGTGTTAAATAACTACTTTTAATCCGTTGGTTGCCTTTAGCCCCTGCATTTTTCTTTTTCAATACTTCATACTCCACAACATGGATCGTGAATCCCTGGGAGCCCTAAGATATAGCCACTGCACTGTATCTACATCATGTTCCAAGCTCCTCTTCCTCCAAATTAGGAACAACCATCCTTTCCTCGATTAGATCCTCGCTAATACCTGGATTGATTTAATAATCAATCAGGAACTCCCGTGTGCCTAAACTGATAAATTGTTCCACCTGCTCGCCTCCCAAGTGAGAAGAGATTTACTCCATTTAATTATTATCAGAGCATATTAGATCACATAGCCAGTTCTTGCTACCTTCTTTAAATTGTTCACATTACTCTCGTGAATTCCTTCTCCGTGTCACTCGAGGTCTCCCGAAACTGAGCTTGAGACAATTCTATTTATCGGTATGACACCGATATTGGGTCCAGTAATGTAAAATACACAAGACCAAAGTAGCTTCAGAAATCGAAGTTCAACAAAGATTGAATAAAATTTATGCAATGAAGATATTTTCAATAATGAGGCTGGCTAATCCACGTGAAGAGAATTCAACCACTAGATTACACCATACATCAAGCCTGACGCAGAAAGTCACGAATCGCAATCAATCCGACTTCAGACTTATCCAATCAAACAAACTGCATGTTAATTAAGAAATACAACTCAGATTCAAACAACTAATGTTGAACGCTCGCATCCAAATTTGAAAACAAATACAAACTAATCTAAAATAAAAACGAAGAAAAGAAAAGAAAAGAAAATTAAATACAGAGCCTCGTAAAACCCGCATTCTCTTTCGCCGCCAAGAGTCGCGTCATTCCGGGTAGTTAGCCAGACATTTATAGAGTTCAAGTCGCTCCCACTCTCGAAGCACTTCTTTTCGATCTGCAGTTTGAAACGGCCCGGAGAAGAGTGATGTCGCCATATCAATTATTGTCGCACTCGCTATCTCACCATGCCTAGAAGCCTGGTTTGGTCGCGACGTGGCTCGTATTTGATGTCGCCGATGCGCTTAAGGACGTCACGGCCTTAATCGCGGTGCATTCGATGTCGCCACAACCAATGTTGTCGCGATCTCCTTCGCAAATATTGATCTTCCGATGTTGTCGCACTTTGTCATCGCGAATGATGTCGCGATTATCTTCGATGTCGCACCTCGCCTGATAACGATACCGCGACAAACTGTGTGTTGTCGCTGACCTTCTTTCCCTGACAACCGCTGTCGCGAACCCATTGTCGATGCCTTTACTCTTTCTCGTGTAGTTGATGTTTGACCATCTCTCTTTAGTCGCTTGTCGCCAATTTTAGTTTCCTTGTGCTGATGTCGCGCACCGCTTCTCGATTAGCGGTCGGCGTCGCGACCACATCTCGCATGTCGCGACATACTGTTCACCATTGTTTATCTTCTCTATTGCTGATTCTCTATTGCGTCGCCAATCATTATCCACTGTAACTGGTTTAATTCTGTCGCGACCTCCGGTTATGTAGAAGCATATCATGTCTTTCTTCATCACTTCTCATGTTTGCCTTTGAGTTTCTTCACGCCCACGCTTTGTCTTCAATACTTTCATTTATGACGAGCTTTCAGAATGCAAACTCGAATATGCATTTTGATTTCCGTGAAAAGCTTCATGACATCAAATTTCTTGCATCCTTTGCGCTTTCTCCCCGCCAGCACTTCACACTATATCAAGATCGCCATGTTTTACACTTTTCCATCGCAAATTTCGCTTTCTGAATCCTCACGCACAAATATTTGGTGAAAGTTTATTCATATTCTTTTATATAACCACTTTTTCATATAAAAATCAATCGTGAAAAATGGATCAGCATTTAGAGATGGACTTTTAAGCTCATCAACTCCCAACTAAAATTTTGTCGTCTCCCAAGCAAAGAAAAGAAAGATTTGTTTGTCCTCAAACAAAAGAACATTTTTCTATTCGTTTTGCAGTTGTAACCAATTTAATTGAAAGACAAAATCGATTCGCTTCTGCATTCACTGTCCGATAAAGGTTAATTTCTACTCAATCAAAAATATTTAACAAATTGTTGAATTTGTTTTATATAAACAAAGATGGCATCATCATCTTACTTTTAATGTGCTGGTTTTCTTTCATTTTCTTAATGAGTCAATTAACCCTGTAGGATGTTCACAATGATTCTTTTCCTGATTTTCCAAAATTCCATGTTTGTTGTTCATATTATCTCAACTAATGTAGGTGATTACAATCCTCAAGATCAATCCAGCCTTTTTCCGGGCCTTGTAATGTTAGCTTGGGGTAAGTGTGAGGATGATGCGAAATTTTTTGTGGTTAAGATTACCAATACTCTTTTTCCCTTTCTTACTCATCCGTCCTCTTCCTCCTCTTGTACTTCCTTATCAAACTCCCCAAACTTCGTGTTTCGGATACCACCTTGATTTTCTTCTATTCAAATCGTATGCCCATAATTTCATTCATAATTCAACCTGTGGGATTTTCTTTTTCTCTGTCACCATTCAGAATAGTGCAATGTTTTGTCTTCTTAGGCTTTCTAACACTCTAGCGACCTCGGGTTAGTAACTCCCATACCAGATGGTGATAGTGGTACCAGTGTTGAAACACCCCTAAGAACTTAATTGTTCAAGAGAGTCGCCAAGACAAAACCTATTCCCTTGAGCTTTCTTTCCATTGTATTTTCTCCCGAGTTCCCCAAAAATTTACACTCCCTAAACTTCATTTCTTTCCTTTCAATTCTTTGGTAATCATGAAGGTTCTTTCGAGGACATTCCTTAGACGGTTGTTCCATCGGGTTTATTTTGAAAAATAGTAGCTTGTTTGGCTCTGTCTGAATCAAGTATGCATTAGCATATGATAGGAGAGCTGGAATGCCCAAACTTCTCCAGATACCATCGCTTCCTGATTGTATCACCTAGATTTCGCCTGATCACTAATCTAATGTCTTCAGAAAACGCGGCTGATTAACTTCATCAAACCTTGGTACTTTACCCATATCGGGATGAGAATGGGATGATGTTTATTTCCACAAAGCCTTGACTCCACTGCTCATACCCACAAACTCAAGAAAATTATTTTGTTCCTCTAATTAGATAACCTTTCCTTATCCTGACTTAGTCACAGAAAATTCGTAAACTAAATCGCAATTTAAACAATGAATTGTCATTTGGCTCTTATTCTGCATTGAATAGAATTATTAAATTGATTCCCAAATCAGAAACTAAAATGAAACAGAAATAAAATTCATATATTATGAACAACCAATTTGGTAATCCAAGGAAACTGATTCTAAAGAGCCAAAACATTTTTAATCATACAACTGCTTTACAATTACATCTGTATCTAAGTTCGAGAAAACCCTTTATTTCTTCGGGATCTAAATCCCTATATATTCTTCTGGTTGCCATAGTCTCGCTTCAAAATTGGCTCACCAGACCTTGAGCTCTAAGAGTGATTCGGCTCTACCAGGTCAGGCAACAAATCAGCGGCCTCTCCCTTTTTCTTTGAGCTTTCGCCGATGGATTCCAACTAATCCATATTCCCCTCCCATCAACCATTCTTTATTACACAAATGCTTATGAATAACGAATGGAATTTATTTGTTTTCCGACTATCATTCCATAAAACCTGTACTCAAACCCTTGAAGCTCTTCTTTTTCTCTTCATTCTCCTTCCTCCATTTTCTTTGCTCGTTTTTCTTCCTTGTTCTCCCCATCCTTTATATAAGTGGCTTTTCGTTGGGAGGAACAACCATTTATTCCTTTTTTTTTTATATTACACTGAAAGATTATGAGATTCCTTCGAACCTTGCTCTTCCGGTAATTCCAACAGAGGTCAGGTTTTTATAGAGAATTTTAAAGTTTTTCGAATCCTATTATTAATTTCCCTACTACTTCCTCGAAACCGAGTGTATCAAACACATCGTTCAATTAGAATTAAAATTTTGCTTCAAGATTAATCACTACTATTACTTGTTTAATTGCTCGCCCGCCCTAACTTCCCACAGAATGTAAATGCCATTAAATTCAGCGTACCAAAATCGCCACCGGGTAATTTACTCCTCATCGCTGAAGATCATTGTCATCACACATAATAACTGGAGGACAAGTCTCCAAGGTTACACATCGTATTCCTTAACATTGTTGTTGTTCACCACTCTTCTTTGGGTGATACATTTTAACGCCAACTAAAATTTCTGTCGCGATCTAAAATTTCGCCGCGACCCTCAATTTCTTTCACAACAAAACTTTGGTCGCGATCAGCCTTGTTTTCCTTCAAGATTTGATTGTCACGAAGATCAACTTTTATGTGACTTCGCCGTCACGATATAAGTTTTTTTCTAACTGTAGTCTAATTTTGCCTCAAATTTAATGAATGCCCGCTTACTTTCAACACCAATGTATTCTCATCATCAAACAAACCACTTCATTACTGTTAATCACATCGTATTCTATTCAAATTTCACAATTATAGGGAAAGGAATGCTCCTCTTTTCCCGCCGTTTTCTCGCAAGTTTCGAGTTGTAATCGAGTTTATTCTTCTGTCAGCCATTTCTCGCATAAGCACTCTACAAACATTTACATAGAAGGATTCGAATAACAACAAACAATTCTTAAGTACTAAATTAATCATTATAACAACTAGAGAAAACAGCAGCCTCAAGGTTAATTTTAAAAACAAAGTCTAAAAGCAGAATTAAAGTCTCTAAGGGTCAGCCTCCCATCACCGCCAGTCCTTAGCCGACTTGTTTTTGATTTTTCCTCTCTCAATGAACCGTCCAGCCTTTCTTTCTTTCCTCCCCCGCTGATAATGCCACCAGTCTCATTGACTTTAAATTCCTCCCTCAAAGATCATTTTGAGTGTTATCATCTAAAGTAGTGCTTGACACCACGTATATGGTCCACTCCACTTCGATTTCAATTTTCCTGGAAACAATCTTAATCCGAGTTAACAACGTAATCCTTGATCCCCTTCTCTGGCTCTTTCCTAAGAATCCTTTGATCATGCCATTTCTTTGTCTTGTCTTTGTAGGTAATCTTAGCATTATCAGTAGGCTTCATATTTCGCTTCCAGCCTATTCAGCTTGAAGCTTAACCCTCTTCCTTTGCCATTTTTAAATCAAATTCAACTGATGGCTCACATAGCCTTGTATTCCAATCAAGAGAGCACATGGCTTGCCAAATACCAACTGCATGGACATCCTAGCTTCATATTTTGAATGCAGCCCCGTAGCTTCCCAAAGTGCATCATCAAGCTTAACACCAATCCTTCCTTGAACTTACGCCTTTTCAGATCCTTTTAACCTCCTTTGGAAATTTCTCGCTGTCTATTGGCCCTGATTTATGTTTGTGCTCATTTGCATGTTTTCATCCCATATCTCGCTCAAGAGCTTTAGTGTACTTGTTGCAAAGTACTCCTCATCACTAATAGTCCCGGGTGGCCCAATCGCTTCAATATACCTCTCAGAAACTCACAGTTCCAGATAACACTGTCTCCTTGCACTACAGCCTCACCCATTTAGAAATGATAATCCATCACAGATATAAAGGCTTCCCAAATTATCGTTGAAAGGGTCCCATGGCACCATCCCCACATCAAAATTAAATCTTACCAATATTCCTCGTAGGGGGGCATTCATTTCTGCTGCCGATATTTCCAATCTGGGCATCTATCACATGGCCTCACCATTCAAAGATGATCCCAAAACACAATAATAAATCCCATCTGAGTATCTTATGAGCTGTTCTTTTCCGTAAAAATGCCTCCCATATGGTGATGCATGGCATTCATTCATACTCGCCTTTGTTCAACTTCCACACATCTTCTTATAATCATATCAGCCCTCTTAAATAATATGGTCATCCTCGTGATATAACACCGTCACCCGAGCTTCCCCGCTAAGGGGTTTAATCAGTATGAACCACCCACGTTTTTGCAATCCACAATATCTGGATACTGTTTTGCATTCGAATGGCCAATTTAAATAGTTGCTCATTTGGGAAGCTCTCTCTTAACTCCTGTCTCCTCCTTCCTCGCTGATTGCTCATTCCTAATGGACGTCATCACATTGTCACATCCCTTTATCTAATTTCCGTGATCGTCCTATGAGTAGCACCCACCCATCGTCTGCTTAGCCTTTCGACATAAGATATCTGATACGCAATGTCCTGAGGTGAACTATAAACATGGTATCCCGTAATGTACGGTTCGACTTCTTTCAGCGCTGGTTACCAGATGCTAGCATCTCCTTTCAGTTGTGGGAATAGTTTTCTTGTGCCTCAGCTGAAGGCCTCACAGGTATAGTATAAGGGCTCCCAACATTCTTCTTTCTTTGCCCCAAACAGCTCCTCTATTGTGAAAATCACTGCATCACACATTACTTTAATTCGATCCTGGTCTACAAAGCCAGATGTGCTTGAACCAATCCGATCTTAATTTCTTCAAAGGCAGCCTGCAAGAACTACATCAAATTAAAATTTGTGTCTTTCTCCAAGACCCAGATAGTGGTCCGCTATTTTCGAAGCTCTCATGAATCTCCCAGAAACTACTCCAAGAAACCTCTTATCCCTAACGTGGGTGGAGGTGCAGCGTTTTGATAATAGAAACTGATCATCCCACTTCTAGTTCCTCAGAAGCAAAATTTTATGACCAAGAACAACACTGCTACCATGAAATGGCATTTTCCACTGAGGTTAACGTCATAATCGCTTTCTGTGCCGTTCAAACATCATTCAACCGACCTATTGTCATCGTGGTATCATCCATAAAAATTTCCATAACTCTTCTACCAAGTCCCGAGAACATTGACATCATACATCCTCCGGTAGCAGAGCACGCTCCCAAATGCCATACCGGCCGTCATCGCATCCTTCCTACGCGCCGCAAATGGAATGTGGTATCTTCTCGTCCTCGCGCAATCGCAACTGCTGTAGCCTAACAATTCGCCCAAAGAAACAAAATGAGGATGTCCCCGACAATCTGTCCACGATTCGATCAATGAAAGGCAAAGGGAAGTGATCTTTCCTGGTTGCTGTGTTCAGCTTCCTATAATCAATGCATACTCTCCATCCTGTCACCGTTCTTGTTGAATTAATTCATTTCTTTCATTTATATCATAGTAAATCCAATCTTCTTGGAACCACATGGACTGGCTAACCTAAGGACTATCTGAAATTGCATAGATGTGAAACCAGCATTTAACCATTTGAGTACCTCCTTGAATTACTTCTTTCACATTGATTAAGTCTCCTTTGGAGGTTCAAACAGTTGGCCTTGCATTTTCTTCAGAAGTTGTGCACATGATGGATCTGGCACTTTTAACTCTTCAAATAGACTGTTATTTGTTCTATACTTCTAAAATTTCAAAGAACCTCTATTCCTTAGCAAGCATCACTAAGTCTAGCAGAAATTATTACTGGTTTATTCTTTTGGCAACAAAAAGAATACCTTAAATGACTTGGCAACATCTTTAAAACCACCCTTTCTTCACTCGGTTTCTTGATGAAATTCCTTTTCTTCATCTTGGTCTCTTTTTTTCTAATTTAGTTTGTTCAAGACTCATCACTTTCTCAAGAGGAATGTAAACTGATGTGCAAAATCAATCAAAATCTTTCAAGATATCGAATTCATCTCTTTTCAGCTTGATTTAAAACTGGTCATACCTACAGTAAAATTCAGAGTTGTTGGACATATACATCTTCTATCTACCTTATATCTTTCCCCTCTATAACAAAATCTCAAACTTCATTAAATTGAAGTCACCGCCTCTTTTCCAACTCGAGAGTGAGAATTCTCTCCGCATATCGACAGAAATGCCCAAATAAGAAGGAATGGCCTTCCCAAAGAGCGCAGGACTCTCAGGAATCTTGCTCCATATCCAATACGATGAAGTCTACTGGAAAATTAAAGTTCCCCACCTTTACCATCACATCTTCTATGATTCCTTCCTGTGTTTTGCCGTGGTTCTATCTCGCCATTCGAGAGTAACAGAGCGGAGTAAGCTCCCCAAACTTAACTTCGGGCAACAAATGTATCGTGGCACAAATTCGACATCTGCACCCGAGTCGCGTGAGCTTTCAAACTCAAACCCAATGGTGCAGGAATGGTGAAGCTCCCGATCCTTCATCTTCCTGCAAGCCCCTTGACACAGACAAGTTGCGTCAGTTCACAATTCTTCTTCAAAGAATCTTCTTTGGCCAAGATGTCTTTCTGGAAAATCTCAGATAAAGTGGCATCTGAGTAACCACTTCGTGAAAGGCATACGACCCTACTTCAAAGGTTTCAAGAACCTTTGCAAACTGCCCTCTATTCGATTTCGCAGCCTTCGGAATGGGACTCCGCAGCAAGATTGCTCGGGTTTTCTTCTTACTTTTCTTCTCCTGGATACTGCTCCTTCTTTCTTCTTTCTCCAAAGGTTTCGCATTGTCCGGCCTTCATCCTCATTGCTTCATCTTTTCTCGTCTTCTCCAAGTCTTTCCTACCTCGAGCCAGACCGCCATACAAGCTTTTGATTCTTCTTTGCGGTCACTGGAAAGGCATCTTCATCCGATTGCAGTTTGGGTACGCTTCTATCTCGTGTCTCCGTGTTCTGGTATATTAAGGGTCTGGAAAAATTTCCGAGAATTGCATTTGAGGCTTCCAATTGTAAACTTTCTTCATGGAGGTTTAACAATCTTTCTGTTGTCCCCCATGAATCGGCAAAGATTTGATCTTTCAAACGGTGGAACTCTCCTCCACCCCGATATTCATTTCGCTTCCTCCTCCTCGCTCGCTTGAACTCGTGGCCGCCGATATCCTCGCTCGAGGATGCCGCCTATGCCTTCGCCTGGTGGAGATTTCCACCATATGAAAATTTTCATGGTTCCCGCCGGATGATAAGCAGGCCAAGTGTGCTAGGATTTGGTTTGAATTCGATAACTTCGCTCTCCCAAGTACTTAACCTCCAAGATCATAAATCAGCTTCTTCAAGGTACCTCAAAGACTTCCTCTCAATAGTTCTCTCAACCGTCCTATTTCATGAACAAAGGTGCATCTTCCTCTTGCTTGTCCATTCTATGCATGATGGCATCTAACTTGTCTCCATGAGTCGCCATCTTGCTCACCCATGACTCCTCTTCCTCTCGCTAATTATTCTGAAAACCTCCGATGGAGTTTTCATATCAGACAATTGTGTCCTCAATCGTATGTCTTGTCTCTTCAAGACTCCACGTTTGAATGCTCCACAAAGATGAAGCATCATTAATGTTCTTAGATGTATCATTCAAGGCATGATACACATACACTACGTCCATCCGGGTCTTCTGTTCATCCTATGCATCGGACATCTTTTCAACAACCTTGAATCTCTCCTTATGCTACATAAAGGCTCCTTACCCCCCGCTGGAACACAATTATCTCCCTCCGTCTCCGGGAGGTGAGTGACGGGGGCACTCCACCCAGTTTCCACAAAGCCTCTCCTCCCCAAGTATCAACATAACCATATGGTAGAGATTCATACCATGTGGCTGTTGTATCTCTTAGAGAAAATGGAAATAAATGCAATTTAATGACCTCCCCGTCTCACCCCCATTCAACTTCATCAGAGTCACATTCCGAGAAACCTTCCCGCATGCTCATTCGGGTCTTTTCAGGATGACCAAGAACCTGTCACGAACCATTGTAATCGTTGGTCGGCTTTAGTTCAAAATTATTCGCATCAACTCCAGCCGGCTCCGACTGAATAATGTATCCAAAAGTCCCTCCATCAGATCGCTGATTGGAGCCTCCGGTCGTCATTGCTCGCTGTCCTTCCCGCCCGGGTCCGGCCTTCATCCGCCATAGCCGAAGCCGTGTGATCTTTTCGCCTTCTCAAGCTTTCCGAAAGTGTTCTTTCTAGTTCAAGATTCATCGAATCGATCAGTGTTCTCGTTTCCTATGCATTAAAGTTTTCCCGGAAATCAAAACACTTTACATTATTGCATATCGTGCCAACAAATATTTTCAATATGGCTTGTTAAAAGTTAGTGGCTAAACTAACTAATTCATGAAAAAAACTATTTTTGTTCTTTTCTTTAAATTTCCAAATTAGCATTTCCTTCTTCGCCGAATATTGGATCTACCAAATTTTCGATCCTGCAACGGCGCCATAAAACTTGTTGACTGGACCAAAAGACATGTACAAATTTATAAACACTATCACAAAAGATTCATTGTCTAATCCCCCTAAGCAACGACGCCTACAAAACTGGTCGACCTAATTCAAAAGACATGTACAAATTTATAACACTATTGCCAAAAGACTATTGTCTAATCGCAACGGGGCCATAAGACTTGTTGATCAGATATGTCTTTGGCGACCCCTAGCCCGACCGACCCTGTGAGAGGGTGAGTCCGAAACAAGCCCCGTGGACGCCCGCTTAATTCTTTCATTTTATATTTATTAAGTTTTATTTTTCAAAAGTGTCACACTAATCCTCGGGCCCGACCCGACGGCGGATCCGAATCCCAGCGCCCACATTCGACGCTTTTATTTATCTTATTAAAATGCTTAATTAATTTGTTTAGTTGCGAAGTCAAGCTTCAAATAGCAAGCCCACAATCATTTACAAATTTCAAGCAATCCGGTAGGCCCTTAAACTTTTACAAAATACATTTACAAAGAAGGCATTCATGCCTTTTCAAAATGATATTCAAAATCAAGGTTCGGGGTTTAACCCTTTTGTTTTAAAAAAAATAAATACCAATTGTTCACAAGAGATGATATGCAAATGACGGAGTATACACTTATACGCCGTACTCTCTATGACTCTCACAAAGACGATCTTGTCCCCTTCCCCGGTCTACTCGAAACTCATGCAGACAGACAACTATACGCTGCTACTTCATGCTTAGTGGTTCTATACGCCTATTCCAATATTCAATGTAACTCAGCATGAATTTAACATTAAACCATGCCTATTAATTCAACAAATACTCATGCTATTTATTTTTCACATGCTTTCAATTTCTAAATAATTTACCAAATCACATCATGCAATTCAATGCAACAATTCATTTCACAATTTAATTTATGAGATTTAAGCATATACAAAAAAAAATTCTCATTTACACTCCTCAATGTTGGTTATTTCACTTGACTATTCAATTCACACTTCTGACGGATTCCGTTTGATGAATCCCGCCCTTATTATTATTCGGTAATGTGCTTACACATTTAACAATTCGGTCTCCCATCATGACGGATGCCGTTTGGTGCACCCCGACATGTGGTATCACTTAAATGCCATATGCCATCATGACGGATGCCGATTGGTGCATCCCGCTGCTGACATTTCTTCAATGCCACGCCATCATGTCGGATGCCGACAGGCATCCCGCCAAGTGGGGACATTTGACAATCCCTTTAGGGTGCCTTCGTGATTCGATGCCGACAGTGCATCTCCCACAGCGGTTCATCTCAGATATCGATGCATCTAAGATGTCAAGAATTGTCCGAGCCATTTACATTTTCGATGACAATCACATTCATTCAAGCTTTCAAATATCACAGTTCAACCCCCATATTCACTTTCGTATTCTCTTCAAGGATATACTCAATCTATGTACTCATTTCATATACACATTCATGCACTCATTTCATATGCTTGGTAAACTACCCAAAATACTTGACATTATAATAGAGTCAGAGAACAAACATGCAAAAACTTGAATCAAGAATAGGATTCAGTAGAACAAACCCAAAATCTTTGCACTTTTATTCCAATCCTTGGAATCTTAATCCAGCTTGGCTTCTTTTCCTCCTTTGCCACCTCATTCCAAAACCATTAAAGAACAATATTATTCACGTGTACTAGTAGTTTCCTTTTGGTTAGGATTGACTTTCAGGTAATTATGAGTTCCACTTAAAAACAAGCTAAGTATATAGATGTATTCTTGAGTCAATGGGTCGATAGAGTGCAAGCAACACTCGAATCGGAGTTCGGACGAGGAGTTAGGACCTTCCGAAGTCGAGGTCAGCACACACAAATCCCGAACCGACGAGCGCATCTGAACTGACGAGCCTCGCCATCACCTCGGTCAAACATCTTCTATACTCCTCAGAATATTAATGTATTCTGACTCAATGGGCTTTCCATAGAGTCCAAGAACACCCAAATCGGAGTTCAAACGTAAGGAGATATGACCTTCTGGCTGAGGTCGCGTAGCCAACCCCCGACGAGCCGACCAACCGACGAGCCGCACCGGGCGACGAGCCCATCTCAAACACCTCGGCTCGACATCTGACATCCCTCCCTCAGGCATATGAATGCATTCTTGACTCCATGGGCTTTCCATAGAGTCCAAGAACACCCAACCCAGTTCAAACGGCGGGAGATATGACCTCCCGTTGAGGTCATACATAGTCAACTTTGACGAGTTGACCCCGAATCGATGAGCACCGTCAATGAGCAATCGCTTGGACGAGCAATCGCTTGACTAGCACCGGCTTGATCCACCACCCTGGAACACCAACGCGAACGACAATCGGCTTGACGACCACCGGCCGACGACCACACACCGCTGGATCACCACCGCTTGATCTAATAATCGCTGGCTCCATCAACGCCGGACTAATTAACGCTGGTTATTAATCGGCCGACCCACCACGCTTGACCTACCTCTCGCTTGACATGCACCAACGTTGACGACCATTGTTTGACGACACTGCTTGATCGACCACACTGCCCCGACGACTCCTGGCTTGACGACGGCACTTCACCACCCATTTGACTGCTCGTATAAAGACCATGTTCTGTCTACGTGGGTCCGAATTAAGAAATTCAAAAGCCTAACATCAAGTTCATTGATGTGGCTACAATTTCACAGAAGGACTTACTGCCAAATTCTCTTTATTTATGATCTAAAACCCGTTCTAATGTACGGCTAGTTGACCTAATCGACAATCGACCACCTCAGATGAAGCTGGGTCGACCTCGCAAAAGGTCTATAACTTAGTCTGCTGTGAGGTCCAACCGAAATTCAATAAATTTAACATCAAGTTAATCGATGTGGCCAATTTACTATAAGGACACACTACCAAATCCCCTTCACTTCGTACTCAAAAATCAGCTCTAAGGTTCAAGCAATACAAGACTACCACAATGTATGAAATGCCTTCCCATGGTTTAAACTACAACCAAACTTTCCCCTAAGGCCGTATAACTGACCCAACAATCCTTAAGGTAGAAGACCAAGTAGAGAAGACCTACCTCATGGAGTTTGTCGAAAAGTCCCTGTTCCGGTCTCTACTTGTAGCTCCCTTGCTCACTAGGAAGGACTTCCCTTCAGCCTCACGGAGACCTGGTCCGATCAAGCCGGAAAATCTAGGAGAAGGTGGTTTCCTCCCTCTAACTTCCCCTTCTCTATTTTTCTTTTCTTGGGCGGGATCACTCTAATCGTATTTTTAAAATGAGGAAGCTTCCTCCCTTCCTACATGCCATGTCTCTTTCCATAATTTTTTTCTTCCTATTTTATTATAATATCTTTCTTTATTACCTCCTCGGGGTCCTCTTACTTCTTTACTTTTATTCTCTATTCAATTTATCAAAATCCTACTGCATATGAACTTATTAAATTATGACCCTTGTCCCTATTTTATAATTTCCATATTTTCTCTTTTTCACTTCTGGGTTTATTTCCGATCTGGGGCCAAATCATTTAATCAATATTCATCTAACAATTCTTAAAATACTTCCAAGTTGGCCCAATTTATAAATTTCTAATATATAATTTTTATTATAAAATTTGTGGTATTTTTACAAGTATACTTTAGCTATTTGATTAGTTTTAAAGATTGTTTCACTGGAGTAAATTGCTTTACCGAGTGGTTTTGATCCGTTATGCTGCAGTGCACAGGTCGAACAAGTAGTAAATTGGATTTAAGTCTCGCATATCGATCCTACGTAGATCTTAAGTAAATTCCTCACCAATCTACCTACTACTCAAAATCTACACTATTCGACTCGATAGACAATTGAATTAGCTTTGACAACTTAAAATAATAAAACCTAAAAAAATCAATTAATAATAAATGAATTGAATATTGGAATACAAAAATAACAAATTAAGACTTAACAGCTTCAAAGGCATTGAAAAGAATGCTACCGGTGGGAAACATCAATTCCTGCTAGAATGCATCGATCTTTGCTTATTGAACCACGTATTTAAAACTAGTCCAAGGAATATAATAGTGGCCGGATCTCTCCAAACCCCACAATTCATTATCTAAACCTCACTGCTTTCTCTCAAGACAGAGTAAGCTAAATAATCCGTTTCTTAATCGGGGTTGCCTTGCTCGGGTAGTTTTCTTTTTCAATACTTCATACCCACAACATGGACTCTAAATCTGAGCTCCTAAGATATAGTCATTGCACAGATCTACACTATACTGGTTCCTCTTCCTCCAAATTAGAACAGCTCATCCTTTCCTTGATGATCTCATAACACGGATTGATTTACTAATCGACCGAGGTGAACTCTCTGCGGTGCCTAAATCTTCGATGTTCCACCTGCTCTCTTCTCCAAGTGAGAAGAGAGATTTATCGACGCACTACACAGTAGCACATTAGATCACTGTTAGGTTCCTACAATTCTTTCGTAAATTGTCTCACCATTACTTCCTCGTGAATCTCCTCTCCGTGTCACTCGCAGGGCCTCCGGAACCAGCTTGAGACAATTCTATTTACGGCATGAGACACCGACATTGACCGCAATGTAAAATACACAAGACCAAAGCAAGTAGCTTTCAAACTCGAGTTCAACAAAGATCAATAAAATTATGCAGAAAGATACTTCGATTTATAGCGCCAATTCAATGGAAGCTGAATCTAAATCACTAGATTGAGTACCATACATTAGCGTCAGTTGATCAAGAAAGTCAAATCGACAACTGGTGAATCCGACTCCAGAATTTGGTCCTGAATTCAAACAACCAGACAGTAATTTTGAAGAAATATGAATCTGCATTCAGCTTAAACTTTAACAGTGAACGTTCAGATCCAAATTTGAATGAAATACAAAACTAATTCAAAAATAAAAGCGAAGAAAAGAAAAGAAAGAAAATTAAAATGACAGGAGCCTTTAGCAACCTGCATCTCTCTTTCAACGCCAAGAGCCATCGTCTATTCTAAGAGTACTCTTCAGATGAGTAGGGTCTCTGTGGGTCACTCAATTTCGATGCACTTCTTTGACCGGCAGCTTTAAAATGGCCCAGCTTATTTGCTGGGATGCAGCGACATCAATTCTCACAAGACCTCCGCTGTCTTCACCATGTCGCAGACCCTTTGTCTGGGTCGCGACGTGTCTTTTGGTGTTGTCGATGTCGCGGATACCTTAAGGACGCCGCACCTTTAATCGTGCATTTGATGTCGCCGACAACTAAATGTTGTCGCGATTCCTTCAGCATATCGCCGCGAATTTCTCCTGGATGTCAGCACCCTTCGGTCATTGCGCACGATGTCGCGACATCTTCTTGATGTCGCGGACTTCGTCTTTACAATTGATGTCGCGACAACCAGGTGTTGTCACGACCTTCTTTTCCCACAACTGTTGTCGCAATTCGCCGGTCGTGTCGCGACTTCTTTCTCGCGGTAGTTGATGTCGCGGACTATCTCTCTTTAGCCGTTGTCGCGGACTTTAGCTTCTTGCAAGCCGAAGCGCGTCGCTGATCGCTTCGATTCGCGTCGATGTCGCGTAATTTCACATCCGTATGTCGCGACATATTTGTTCGCCCATTGTCGACATCTTCCGTCGCCACTTTGTTGCGTCGCTGGCCTCATTATCCATCAGATCGGGTTTAATTTCGTCAGCGACCAAGGATGACGTAAAATGGCACTCATGTCTTCTCTTCATCAATTTCTCGTTGCTTGCTCTTTGAGTTTCTTTCTACTTTCAAACTGCTTTGTCTTCACCACGCTCATCTGCGACTGGAGCTTTGCAATAAGAACCGAATATGCATTTTTTGATTTCTCGTAAAAGCTTCATGACATCAAATTCTTTAATCCTTTGCGCTTCTCCCGCTGCAATCTCCTTCACCAATTATATCGCACGTTTCAAATCACATTCTCGCTCCTTCTTTAATGCAAATCGCTTCTTTAATTCCCGCCGCATGCCAGCTTGCGAAGTTTATTCCATATTCTGCATATAAACTACCTTTTTATATAAAAGTCAATCTTAAAATGGACTCAAAATGATGACTTCCTTTAAGCTCATCAATAAGCTCGTAGGAAGATTAGTTAGCACCACAATGGGGTGTGCTTGAAAGTATGGGCGAAGCTTCTTGGATGCTATTCAGAGAACTAAAGCAAACGCTCAAGGCGTGTCAGATCCGGTTTCTCGCGCTGCCATGGACTTGATAACTAAGAACATCAAGCCGCCTTCCATCCTCACCATCTTTGAACAGAACGACGCTTACTATGACATCCGAAACTGCTAAATACATGAAGAGTGTCTTGCCAACTTTAGAGCTAGCAAGAACCAGGGGTTCTACTAGATAGTGTTTGATTGCTACCAATGCTTAATCACACCCTTCATTCTATCTGGATCGGTTGGCCCCCCTAAGGGTGGCGAAGAATGGCTTTAGTCGATCTGTGAACCGAGAAATGAACCTCCCTAAGGCGACTAATCAACCGGTCAACTGTTGTATCCCTTTTCTCGAATTGGGAGCCGGCGATTCCAGGATAGCCTTAAGCTGGACAAGTTTGCTTCTATCCCTCTTTGTGTCACCATGAAGCCCAAGAACCAACCGACATTGACCCTAAAGGCATACTTACTTTAAGGGGTTGAGTTTCATGTCGTATGCCTTGAGAAGATCGAAAGCTTCTTGTAGGTGCGTAGTATGGTCCAAGCGTTCTTTTGACTTTACTAGCATATCATCAATATATACCGCCATGGTTTTATCCAGCAACAGTCTAAACATCTTAGTCACCAGTCTCTGATAAGTCGCCCCGACATTCTTTAACCCAAACGACATTACATTATAACAGAAGAGTCCGTGTGGGGTGATAAAGGTTGTTTTCTCCGCTTCGAGCGGGTACATGGGGATCTGATGGTAGCTCGAGAAGGCATCCAGGAATGACAGCATCCCATGCCCGGATGACGCGTCGACAATTTGGTCTGTGTGGGGCAACGAGAATCTGTCTTTAGGGCAAGCATTGTTGAGATTGATATAGTCTACGCATACTCTCCACTTACTACCTTTCTTTGGTACCACCACCACATTAGCTAGCCATTCCGGGTATTTGACTTCCCTGATGAATCCTGCGTCCAAAAGGGTATCTACCTTAGTCTGAATAATTTGATGGCGATTCGGGTGGAAACGCCTTACTCTTTGTCTGATTAGCCTGGCAGACATGATGACAATAAGCTTATGAGAAGCATGCATGGGGCTAATGTCGGTCATGTCTGAATAGGTCTAGGAAAATATGTCAATGTTACCAAGCAAAACCTCGTTTAATCGTTTTTCCTCTGCATAAGAGGGAGCTGACATGTGTGCTTATCCAAATTCCACCTAGAGTATTGCCTGTGAGATCCCATAGTTAATCGTTCCTATCCTCCTTTCCTGCCTCGGGCAGCGAACTATAATTTCTATTCTAGGGATGTGACTCAGGGGCCAAATTGTTGGAGGTTTCACCTTTCTCATGCTCCTGTATCGACAACTGATAGAATTAGCGGGCTGCTAACTGGCTGCTTAGGAGGTCAACCTGTCTGGCACTGGTTAGGTAACTTATCATTTGATGGTAGGTTGAGGGTACGCTTCATAAGGCAAGTGCAAACAAAGCCCACTAACGATAAGATTGTGCTGGCCCTGCTCAAGTCTCGACAACAGAGAATAAGACTTGTTGAGTAACCGATCCCGCCTTGATGGGGAGAGCGATATCCCCCAAAGTTAATGTGGTTGCTCCATTAAATCTCTATTTGACCACCAACCGAACCGGAAGTTTATCGCGGACTTGCATCTACTTGAAGGCTGGAAGTTGCAATACAAGTCGGGTCGCATCAAGTAGGTCAACGAGTACTCTATGTACATCAAAATGGTTAATGATAAGGCAAGCACAAGTGCATCGCGGGTGGAGTGATAACCCTCGGACGAGTTCGGGAGAAAGCGATAAGGGCCGCTGACCACTTTATCGTCACGTTATCCGGGTACTAATGGTGTTCACCCGCTCAAACCGCATGCCTCGCGAGCAAACCTTTTCCTTCACGACGGGATTAGTATCAAGTCATTGGTCAGCCACCAATATATAGTTGATGGTGGGCCAAGACTCGGGACGAGCTTTGAACTCCGTCGCTATTCTTCACCACCGTGCGGCTTCTATCTGGGCGGGTCAATCTGATATATCCTCCGAGGCATTAACTAGATTAGTTTCTCCACCAAGAACATCAAAGTTCGGAATTTGTTAGTTTCATGGTCGTGGTCCCTGTGGTAATCACACCTTGGAGATTGATCGCGTTGCTCGGGATCCAATCAAATTGGTGGAGGCCAGACAAAGTCAAGGTGATCACGGATGAGGGGGAGGAGTCTGTTGTAGGGGATGTTCAGTGGGGTAAACTAAGGAGGCTCCCGCTCTTTCTCCGGGATCGTTCCCTGCAGCACTTCCGGGTCCTACCTGCCTCCTTTGCTCAAAGCAATTTTCGACTCGCTTGCTATTCTAGGTGGTAATCATCACTGTCTTGGAGGCTACTCGAATATTGTCTTCCACAGAGTTTCTTGCCTCTTCAATTCTTCAGACAATTCTTTCATCGTTAGAGGCTGTCTAAAGGATAGCTTAGATCGAAGAAAGTGTGTAGCCAAATTCAAAGTTTCTTCGAAAGTTCTAGAGGACCGCGTCCATGCTGTATGCGTCGATTTGTTGGACAGCCTGTCCAAATCTCCTGGTGAAGTCCTGGATAGACTCATCCTTCCGCTTGAAGATGGTTTGTAGTGAACTGATGTTTCCCTTTTGCCGGACTAAGCATAAGTATTAGGAAACGAATGCAGCCCATAACCTCAATAATGAGTTTATGGAACCAAAGCCAGCGTTCCCTTCAGTCAATGGGAAATTACTTGGTACGTAAGACGCATCATTCCCCACGCTAAGAATCATCGCTTGGTTTAAGTGCAACATGTGGTCGTATGGGTTAGAGGAGCCATCATACATGGCAAATGATGGTTCGCAAAGTCATGTCGCTCATAATTCGGGATGTGTTTTTAACTGGGATAACAAAGATGTCCTCAGACTCTATGCCAGCAGTATAGGTATAAGGCTGTGACAAGTGCAAACTACGCAGGATACCCGAACATAAGTGGTGGTGCCGCACCCCCAAGCCACCTGAGTATGTTTTCAGGGGCGTGCTTCGATTGTCGCCTTTCTCTGCTGAATTCTCTCTGCACCTGATGAGGCATACTGCTGACGGATCGACTAGAACGCCGCGGGGGCCTCTTTCTCAACTCGGCCTCCACATTGTTCTTTGGAGGTAGAGATCTAAGTGGGGAGCCGCTGGGCGCATAACACGCTATCCACGCAGCGCATGCCGCTCTTTCGACCGAATAGCCTCGCTTTATTTTGTTTAATCAGTGTCGTGGCTACTCCTCAGGTATTTTCAATCCGCTCACCCTTCTAGCAGTCCGCAGCGGTCGCTTTCCTCGCTGCGCATGGTTAGTACAACTCGCGTTCGCCATCTGCCTATCCGTTCCTCTTGCTTCGCTCCATATCCCGGCGCCAACGGCTGAACCGATCTGAGGACCCGATTCACTGATCACGGGTCATGATGGTAAAGTCCGACGGTCCGATGGGTTGATCAAGAACAACCAAAGCTTTAGGGGATTGGCGATCACTTGAAAGCAGATGCAACCAAGCCCTTGCAAATTGCTAATGAGCTTTTTTGCTTTGTCGCCCTACGACGGCCAGCACTATAGTATCATCCTCGCCAATTTTCTGAGCGATCGGATCGTCACACCAACTCAGCCAAAGACAGACTCAAACAAACAAAGAAAAATCCAAGCAAGTGGTGCGCCCGCCGCCTCTCCGATGCCTAAGTCAAATCAAGGAATCTGGAGAGTGAAAGAATCCATCTTTTTCAGTCAAGAATATCTTCCCTTCTATGGTGTTACCCCTCCTCTTACGGAGGAGGGCCATTGGTCTCGCTTATGGGAGGTAAAGCATTTCCTTCCTCGAATCGAAGGGGAAGGTGGCGCTTTGTTTGCATGTGATGACCTCTTCTTCCCTTTAGATAGTCAAACTACCCTTAAATAGCCAAATTGCCCGCATCTTCTACTCCATGATGCGTTTGACCGTCGTCAGGGTCGTTACATGTGTGACTCATAGGTGGTTATTTGTTCGAGCTGAGAGAGGTCAGTCGACTTGTGACGCCTCGATCTCGGGGGTCCGTTGACAACTCGTCAACCTGCGGAATTCTCGTGGATGTCAGGTAACTCGACACCACTCACGAAAATCGGGCAAAGTCTCCTTTGTATGGGGAGCTCTATCTAAGGTACAAAACCTGTCCCAACAATTAACAACGACCACAACGGGTTCATGTGCAAGTAAAAATGGCCACTTGGGCCCATGCATCAATACTCACAAAATTACATGAACTACATACCAATAGTTCAAGAGTTATTACAATACTCTTAACCAAAACATATCAAAATTTAAAGTTTTAATACATGTTCTACAAAACGAATATCGCTCACAACCCATTCTAAACGCCGCTAGTGAGCGTCGTCCCTCCCGTACACTCCCCTCGTACCTGAAATACTGATCACTGGTCAGGTGAGCAAAGCCCAAAGAAGGATACTCACGTGGGTTACTCCCCACCTAAGTGCACATGTCATGGCAAACAATCACACTCAAGTAAATACATAATCCTACTTTAATGTCTACATGCCCAATCCCATGTCTCGAGTCCTCACCGACTCCCTCACACATGCCTAAGCCAATGCGAGTAGTACAACAAAACAAAATATTTTTGTTCTCGAAACTTACTACCGAGTTTCGCAAATTTATCGACAACCCTCCGAGACCTAATCCGTTGGATAACCCTCCAAAACAATTCATGGGCCCCTCCGACGTGAATTGTTGGACAACCTCCCAACACAATTCTCCGGAAAATCTTCCGTCGAAATTCCTTTCACAAACATTTTCCCTTTTTCTTTAATTTTCATGTCATGCACTCAGACCTAATATTCTAGGGTGCCCCAGTGCATATGAAATGCATTATGTCAATTTCAAAATATTCATGCTAATATATTTTTCATGTATATATTAACATAATTAAATTCACATAATTCATGTTATACAATCAATAACACCAAAATTAGCTCACATGGGCTAGTTAACCACTCAAGCAATTCATTTTGAATCACCTAAACCACACAAAATCACACAACAAAATCACGTGAACAATGAACCCTGGTCAAGACTGCTCACGGCCACACACAGGATTTTCTCCACTTCTGGCTCAAATGTTTTGAGACCGAAATCACGCTAAGTCAAACCTCAGAATATCCCTAACCATTCACATGGCTCTCAGCCAAAGAATAACACAAGTAGGAGATGACCCCTACCTCTTAGAGTTGTCGAAACTCCACCAAATCGATGTCCACGCATAGCCCTCGCCGTGTAGATTGACTTTGCTTCTTGCTCCGTTGAGAACCGACGATCCGAACGGCGAGAAATCTAGAGAGAAGTCACCCTCTCTCTCTCTAAAATCTGGATCCAGCCCTCACTACACGTTTTGCTCTTTCCTTTGGAGAAGAAAACTATTCCCTTTCCAATAATTCCATCCATGTCCCTTTAAGTTTTGGATTTTGACACTTGGCTTAATCTAAGCCATTCATTTCCATCATTTCACTAATCATGCAACATGTGTCACATGAGTACATGTGATAGGTGACTTTTGTCACATCACATGTCTTCACAAAGCCGTTTACTACATCTAACACCCTGCGCTCGAAAAACGCAAATTTCGACCGGGCCTGAATTTGACGAATTCGACGTGGTAGCTGATTTCACGAGACGCATTCCAACGGTGAAGTCCGTTTATCATCTCGAATGGGAGATTCAGAAAATTCCTCGACTTCTTTGACCGAAATTACCATTTTACCCTTTTCAAAAATTCAATTTCGGTTTCCATTCTCCTCTCTTAAAAGGAATTTCAAATTCAAATTATGTACAATACAACTCACATGCATATGCAACGTGAACTATACCATGCATGGTAAACTAGTCATTTAAGTATTAAACGACCAAACCACATACCTCATCCCTAAACAAGAAGCGGATAGCGGCCCGCATCGTGTCCTCGCGCCTCCCACGCCGACTCCTCCACTCCACGGTCCCGTCTATAGTACTCCTCACTAGCCTCACTCTGGCCTCCATGCCGCAAACCTGATCCCGCCATCCATAATGCACACCGGTCCTCTCGAAGGTCCTATCCATGTCAACCTCAATATCTCCCCAATCCACTACATGAGCCGGATCCGGCGTACCTTCGCATATTGAGACGTGAAATACCTCGTGGACAATTTCTGACATGCCGGACGATAAAGCCAACCGGTATACTACAATGCATCTCAAGGGGCCTTAAATGGAACCCTAGCTGAGTAGCTTCCTCGCGCTCACTAACTCGATTCTTTTCAGCATCACCACCTTCATGAAGACTTCGATCTCCAACGTCAACCCTAAAGTGGTCACATCGACATCACAAGATAGCTCTTCTTCCGTCCGAGTCATGAGAAAGATGTTGTCGTATCAAGCCCACCTTCCTCGTAGGTGTTCCCACTAGGATCGTGACCAATGATGGAGCCTTCTCCCACCTTAGTCCAACATATTTGATTTGTACTTCGCCTCCCATACAATGCCTCATATGGTGCCATCTCAGATACTCACCCGATGAACCAAGTGTTGCGACCTCCACTAAGGGCAAATGCTCTCCAGCCTACTCCTTATGATCCGTGACTCCATGCTCGCAGCAGATGTCCCTCTAACACCAGATGGTCCTCTCCGATCGACCATCCTGGTCTCGTGGTGGAAGGCTGTACTCATGGTCAACTGCGGTGGCCCAACTTTTGGAAACTCTTCCAAAAGTGCGCCCGTAAACCCTGCCCTATCCGACACACTGCGAATACTGGTACTCCATGTAGCTGGGCGATCTCTTGAAAGTACAACCGACAGAATCTCTACAATGTGAAGGTCATCCGCACGGCTAGAATATGTGCCGACTTCGTGAGCCGGTCCACTACCACCCATACCACATCATGTCCCTACGGTGTCCGTGGAAAGTGGGTCACAAAGTCCATCGTGATTCTGCCCACTTCCAATTCTTTCACCACCTCAAATGGTCAAGTACCCCTCAGCCGCTTCTCGTGCTTAGCCTTAATTTGCTGACACGTGAGACATCGTCAAACAAAGTCTCTTACGTGTCTCTTCATCCCGCTCCAATAGTATTGGCGACGAAGATCCTGTTACATCTTCGTGCCACCTGGATGCACAGCAAATCGAGAGCAATGAAACTCCCTGAGAATCTCATCTCTCAAATTAGTCAACTAGGGAGCCACTACCCGTCCCCTATATTGAAGACTACCATCTGCGTGACTCCATCCAACCCTCACACTGTACCGACAAGATCTACCCTTGATGGACACTATCTCCGTGTGCCCCGCCCTCGCTGGACTCAATCACTCTTACTTAACAGACGATGGCCACAAACTCCCCTAACGTACTAAGCTCGGCCGCGGTATCAGAGCTCCAACCGTCCCACAGCCTAGAGTATCCGCCTAATTCTGTGAAGTACTTCAGCTAATACTCCCCGTGACTTCCGACCGAGTGCATCGGCCACTACATTTGCCTTACTGTGGTGGTAAATGCAAAGTAGTCATAGTCCTCTCAGAACTCCATTCCATCTACGCTTGCTCGTGACGAGGTCCCACCGCATTAAAAATATACTTCGCACTTTATAGTCCGAGTACACCTCGGGCTCCTCGCATAAGTAGTGTGGCTTCAACATTCTCGAAGGCGAAGACTACGCGCCACTCAACCCATGTCAGTGTGTGTAATTCGTCATGACTTCAACTGACGGGAACCATAAGCTACCACCCTCCCGCATTGCATTAAAACACATCCTACCCACTCTCGAGGCATCACAATACACAATCGTGGCACCCCCGACTTCGCCCTGTATCTATCAAGATAGAAACTAAAGTAAGCCTCCTCTTCAACTCCCCGGAATTCCTCCGCACTCCATTATCCTAATCAAACTCATTCCTCCTTCCGAGTCAATTTCTCACATAAAAGCCGCAGAATCGAGAAATCCTCAATGAATCCCGTAGTACCCAAATAATCCCAAGAAACTACGTGATCTCGAAGACTAATTTCGGCCTCTCCCAACTCATCACGACCGACCTCTCTCGGGTCCACTCGACACGCCCGATCGCATTCACCACGTGTCCCAAAATCTCACCTCGCAGAAGCCAAAACTCGCACTTATCGACCCTCGGCAGCGTGATACCGGAGGATTTCTCAAAGAATCGTGAAACGATCATCATCAAGGATCCTCATGCTCCCACTTCGATCGAAAACATCAAAAATGTCATCCACAAAGACTAAGAAAATTGATTCAAATAGGTTGGAATACCCTGGCGCATAGAGGTCTCATGAATGCTGCCGGCGATTCACAATCCTTAAAGGGCATCATCAGAACCTCAAAGTGCCCATAACGCTGGCCCTAAACGCCGGCGCCTTAGTGGACATTCGTCTCCCTAACCTCAACTGATGGTAACCAAGTATGGTCTATCTTGGAGTAGACCACGCTCCTCTCAACTCGGACAAACAAATCGTCAATCCTCAAAGAATGGTACGATTCGACCGTAACCCTGTTCAACTGCTTGTAATCAATGCACAAATGGGCGGGTCTTGTCCTTCGCAAATAGACCGGGAGCTCCCCATGATGAAGTGCTCGGCTCCAATGAACCCCTTTGTCTAGGGGTGGAAGCTCCTTAGCCGGGATTCCAGTTCATGCACCAATCCCACATCCTACGCGAGTCATACACATGGGCTGGCACAGTGGTGTAACCTCGACATCACTTTATAACCCTCATGAGCAATCCCGTAAACATCCTCATACTCGCAAACTACTCGAGGTAGATCTAAGTCCCGGGCCTCACCGTCCTTGCCGTGGCCGCACTAACCGCCTAACCTGGCCCCCCACACTCCGGACTCGTACAATCGTCTAGGTAAAAATATCACAAGCCAGCCCCCCCGAAATACAGCACGTATCAAGCCCCGCGTGTAGGCGGTAACCCTCCTACGCCAGAATAGATGACTCACTCTATAAGCTATCACCATCCATCCTGCTGACGACGCCTTAACTCGACATGTCCATGACTCCAGGTCCACCGTGAGGAATCCCCCAAGATCTCTTAACTCGGAACCACGACATATCATCCATATCCTCGCCCCAACCTTAAGGAGAACTCACATACAAGGTGGGCTCCTCCAAGGCCCCGCTCTAAGCCCAACTCTATTACACTGATGTGAGACTTCCTAAGGGTGTAAACAATGTTCTCGAGACACTATTCACATACCGAAAGAATATTTTATTTCATACATAACGTCCATGCATTCATAGGCAATGCAAGACAATAAGTTCATATATTAAATCATGTTCAACAAATTTTTTTTATTTCATTTTATTTTATTTTTTATTTTATTTTATTTTTTTAAAACTTCGTGAACAGTGTCATGAACAGTTATTCAAACAATGACTTAGAACATGCAATCGAGTCACTGTCAGTAATGTGGTGCATAATTCCTGAACCTAAGTCGCGCCATCGCGCCTGTGCCGCACGCCGCCGTGATCGCGGTCGCTGCGATCGGCGCCGGCTCGCGGGCCTCTCGCCGTATTGCGGGCCTTCCCCCCATATCATGGGATTGCGTAATGCGACTCGCCGTGTCACAAGTTATGTCGCTACATTGCGGGCCGCCGCTACCGTGTCGGGCGCCCCAGGTCACGATACAAAAATTCGTAACGCGAATTTAGCCCGTGCCGCCGCGCCGTGTCGCGCTGGGCTCACACATGTCGCAGAACGCCCCCGCGGCCGTGCTCAGTGGCCGCTAGGGCGCTATATCGCAGAACCCCCTCGGTACGCAGTGTCGCGACGCTCAGCTCACCTCCCGTCACACACAACCCGGCTGTATCGTGACACCTCCTCGACGCACGCTTTATCGGCGACCCAAAAGCTTGTCTCCCAGCCCACGCATACAATATTTGTATCATGATTCAACCCTCTTTAGCCAGCACGCACGCGCTGGTCACAGACGCCTCATACTATTCGGCCATGTTGCGGGCCTCTGGGCCGTGTCGCAACATCCCGGGCCGCGCCGCCCCGGGCCGTGCCCGCGCCCGTCGGCGCGCCCGCAGCCAGCCTCCCTGCGCCCCGTGTCGTGATACAGTTCCCCCGTATCGCGACCTGGGGCACAGTGCATGGGCAGTAGCCCATCCAACCTCCTACACACTTTGTTTTTTTTTTTTTCACACATTTTCTTTTTCATTTTGTTCCACCTACTAGAGACCATAATTTTTTTTTCATTTCCAAATAAAACGATGTTCGAAAATAAAATATTGATAAGATTATTTAAAGCTTATGTTCAAAACTTATATGAAATTTTCAATAAATATTGAAATTCTTTAATGTTTTTTAAAGTCTAAAACTTCTTAAATTAAGGTTACATTTCTCACCCTAGTGTTCAACATTTTTCCTATGTAATCACCAAGCATATGCCACCAACTCACACATCACCCATCATTCATCAAAATGCACAATGGATGCATGGTCTAACCCGTTTCCCATCGAGCCCTAGGTATTCGTATACCTAAGCTCTGATACCAAGCTATGAAGCTGGTATCAGGACTAAACTTTTGGATACACCCATCGAGCTCCCAAGGTAATCGTTTACCTTAACTCTGATACCAAGCTGTGACGCCTCGATCCCGGGGGTCCATTGACAACCTGTCAACCTGAGCGGGACTGCGGATGCCTGACAACCCTCACACTCGGCCTCCACGAAAAACCCAAGCGCAGTCTTATTTCCAGACGGAGCTCTACCCCCAAGGTACAAACTCGTCTCCAACAATTAACAACGACTCACACCGGGTCCATGTGAGTACAATGGCCACTTAGGCCCATGCATCAATATTTCAAAAATTACATAACCTATATACCAATAGTTCAAGAGTTATTACAATATTTCAACCAAAACATATATCAAAATTTAAAGTTTTAATACATGTTCTACAAAAACGAATACCAAAGCCATGAACTAGCCTTCTTCTAAAACGCGGCCTCTAGTGAGCGTCGGCCTCCTGTACACTCCCTCTACCTGAAATAGTGATCACCGACAGGTGAGCAAAGCCCAAGAAGGATAATTTCCTACGTGGGCTACTCCCCCACCTAAGTGCACATGTCATGACAAACAATCACACCAAGTAAATACATAATCCTACTTTTAATGTCTACATGCCCAACTCCATGTCTCAGTCCTCACCAACTCCCTCACACATGCATAAGCTAAATGCTAGTAAAATACGCTAAAAATTTTGTTCTTCAAACTACTGAAGCCCCGGTAAAATTTATCGACAACCCTCCGAGGCTAATATGTCGGATAACCCTCCAAAAACAATTCACGGGCCCTCCGACGTGAATTGTCGGGACAACCTCCCAACATACCCAGAAAATCTTCAGCCGAAATTCCTTTCACAAACATTTTCCCTTTTCTTTAATTCTCCTCATGTCATGCACTCACACCTAATATTCTGGTGCCCTGAAGGCATATGGAATGCATTATGCCAATTCCAAATATTCATGCTAATATATTTTTTCATGGTTATATTAACATAATTAAATTCACATAATTCATGTTATTCAATCTAATAATCAATAACACAAAATTAGCTCATGGGCTAATTAACCACTCAAGCAATTCATTCAATCACCCAAACCACACAAAATCACACAACAAAATCACGCGAATGAAACCTCTGACGGCGACTGCTGGGCGGCCACACAATGTGATTTTCCACTCGGTTCAAATGTTTTGAGACCGAAATCACGGCTAATTTAAGCCTCAAAATATTCCTAACCATTCACATGACTCTTAACCAAAGAATAACATAAGTAAGAGAAGACCCTTACCTCTTGGAGTTGTTAGAATTCCACCAAATCGATGTCCACGCGTAGCCCTCATCGCGTAGATCGACTTCGCTTCTTACTCCGTCGAGAACCGACGATCCGAACGGCGGGAAATCTAGAGATAAGTCACCCTCTCTCTCTCTAAAATATGGATCCAGCCCTCACTGCACGTTTTGCTCTTCCTTCTCAGTTAAACTATTCTCTTTCGTCTTATACCATTTAACTTTCCACAATTCCATCTACGCCTTTAAGTTTTGATTTCGGCATTCGCTTAATCTAAGCCACCATTTCCATCATTTCACTAGTCATGCAACATGTCACATGAGCTTCACGTAATGTATACTTTGTCACATCACACGCTCCTTCTCACATGTGCCCGCTTTACGACACCGACACTTCTGTACACAAAAACGGAAATTCCCAGCTCATCTCGACCAACTAAATTCGACGCGGTAACTAGATTGGCGAGACAATTCCAACGATGGTCCGCTCGTCATCCGAGATCTAAAATTTTCGGATTTTGAATCAAATTACCATTTTACCATTTTTCTAAAAAATCTCACCTTTTCGAAGTTTGCCACCCATCAGCCCAAAGACAGAGCTGGCCAAGAAAGATTGTATCCAGGGATTATATCGCCCGCTTGGTTGAGGAAGTGTTGTTGGGCCTGGATTGTAAATGAAGATGATTGGGTCCGTAAGATTGGCCCTCTGTGAGTTTCAATTTTGGGCCTATACATTGATCGAGTCTGTTGATTGGAGGGTTTGGGCTAAAGCCCATGGTACCCACAAAAGTATTAAAAACATGTCTGTACTATTAATATTCCGAAACTGGAGTAATCGTCGAATTGGGATATGGGAAATAAGGAAGAAGAGTAGCAGTATTTATAATACTTGACTGCCGTATCTACCTCAATCTCAGTTGATTCTCCACTTTCATTTTTTTTATTTTTTTCTTTAATATTATTATGGTGAATGTTATAAAGCCTTTTTCAAGAGATTCTTTCTTTATGTCAATTTCCGAACCAGATATACATTCTTCTTGGAATATTTTTTCTCCCATATAAGCTTCTCTAGTTTAAAGCCCATGCTATTGCTAGAAACTGACCACTTTCAAGATTCCTCATTTACGGTAGATATGGTCTTTAGTTTGTTTTTATTTTTGATATAATATTCATGTGACATAAATTTATTTTATTTATTTTTTATCATATATTTTATAAAATAAAAATTTTATCACGAAATTCTTATTTGTGATTAAAAGAGTTAAAAGATATGTTGGAAAATGATATATATACATGTATAATTTCTATATATATATATATATATATATATATATATATATATATATATATATAGTTTCATATATGGATAAGAGTTGTTTGGATTCCATTTAACTAGAATCAGAGGCTTTCTTGCAAGTAATCGAAAAAAATTGATTTAATTTTGGGAATATTTGTATAGACAATTAATCTTTTTATCAAAGTTTATCAATAATTCATGCATATATATAATAACACTTTAATGCATGCTAGATGGACAACATGAAGAAAAGGTTAAATGCCACATGATGCATCCTCAAGTGTCATATAGTAGTAATATTTAATAGAAATTTTTTTATCATATTCAAGAGTTTATATTTATATATAGTAACTTTCTTTCTTTCTTCTTATTCTTCTTCTTTTTTTTTTTAATACAATAACTTTCAATCTTGAATAGTTGGTTGAGAAACCATAGCCTCATTTTCTCTCAATTTTCTCTCAATTTCTTCTACTAAATTCTATTTTTCCAAGTTTCATTTATGACATTTTTTTTTTTCTGCTTATTTTTTGTTTAAAATCATTCATCTACATCTCTTTTGATTATTTTCTTTCAAAGAAATGCTATTTCACACATATCTAGATTTGCAGCTAGTGGTTGTGCCTGCCTCTAGACAATATTTAATTTTTGGCTGTCTTTTTACAACATTTATTTGTGTGGATAATTCCAACGGGCAAAGCATGTATATCCTATTAGAGACAACAAATCAATTAATAATTATCAACATGCTGCAAAATTAATAGTAATATTAAAAATCAAATATGTAGGCTAAACTATCAAATGTCTAGGGTTTGAGTCAATCAATTTTGCTATTAACTTAAATATTATTTTATCTTCTATAGTTTTGAGTAAATTTGATTTTATGCTTCTATTGATGTATTGCTAATTTAAACCAATAAAATTATTTTTCCATTGAAAAAATAGTAACTTTCAATCCTACTTCTCTCTCTCTCTCTCTCTCTCTCTCTCTCTCTCTCTCTCTCTCTCTCTCTCTCTCTCTCTCTCTCTCTATATATATATATATATATATAGCAGAGAGGTATATATATATATATATATATATATATATATATACATATTTTTTTTTAATGTTCTAAACAAAGTTCCACTAAGATTCATGTTCACATGTTAGCACTGGCGGAAACCAGAAATGCCCGCTAAGGACAAAGCACATTAATGTTAAACCTAATCATATCAAAATTCAGCTTGCGTATATCCGCCAATGCATATTGATATTTGGATAAAAAGTTACATTTGACTTGAAATAATATAATATATATAGTTGAATACCACAATATAAAAATGTTTATTTATATAGTTTAAATATTTTAATGATGAATATCATTACATATAAAAGAAATTTCACAATTTTAAATATTAAAAAATAGTATATATTTCATTTCCTTTTTTTATTCATTCTCCAAAATAAATATAAGTATGACATAATATATTTCATTGAATAAGTGCAATATTATATCCATGGGATTTAATATCTAAGAAAGAACAATAAATTCTTTGTCAATATTGCAAGCTCTTGTTCTTAAGTAGACAATAGAAAACAAAAGTCTCAATCTTCCAATCCTACATATCCTTCACTAAAAATATTTGGTGACCTCTTTAAAATTTGGCCTCATTTTGGGAATAAAATATCCATGATGATATTTAGAAATTGAATTTGAATTTAGGTTCATTTGAGCTGAATTTCATATCCTTTATAGTTTACATTTGGAAGATTATTTAGTCTTTAGTGGTTCATATCTTTTCTTAAGGTTAATAGTTTTTTTATACTAAAATGACTAGAATCCAAGGCTTTTTCTTTCCATTATCATAATATTTTAATTTCTGAATTCTTGTATTTGAGTATATATATATATATATATATATATATATAGAAACTTTCAATCATACTCTCCCTATTAAAGCTTTTTAATGTTCTAAACAAAGTTTTTTGGTTAAATTATGAGGTGTTTTGAGTAGGTCTGTATATATACAGAATGCGCCTTTAAGTCGTACCACATCCAAACTAATCTTCATACGAGTTAAGAGGGACCATAAGAGCAATAAAACTCTATCATTGAACACGATTATATTCTTAGGGTTCGAACTCGAAACCATTGGTTAATTAAGCTAGAAGAGACCCGGCCATCTCACTTACATATTCGATGGTTAAGCTAGAAGATCCAAGTTCATATTTGTATTTGAATAAAAAGTTATATGTGATTTTAAATAATTTTATTTTCTTAAGAAGGAGAGACCGTCAACTTAGTCAACTACAAGTTCAAGTACAAAATTAGATAACAAAGATTCTCGCAAAAAAAAAAAAAAAAAAAGAAAGAAAATCTTGAACTCCATTTTTGGTAATATACTAGACAAAGATACTCGCAAAAAAAAAAAAAAAAAATCTTGAACCCCATGTTTGGTAATATCCTAGACAATTTTGTCTCCAACCCCTCTTTATTTCTCTCGTTATACTTGCCTTTGTTTTCTTTTGGCGCTTATTGTACTTTTACTTTCATTTTTTTTGGTGTTTTGTGTTAACTTGGTCAAACTTGAATATATTTTACGAATGGCCCTTTTAAGAAAATTAAAAAAAAAATAAAAAAGAAAAGAAAAAAAAAAGATTCTCTTGGAATCAAAACAAGCTAAGCATAAAAATAAAAATAAAAAAAAAAATTTTTTACTCCCATTTCCAATGGTCCTATCTTGCTAGCTTACCGTCCAAAACGAATTTTGTACCCATTTCTAATGGTCCCATCTTGCAAGTTTAGGGATAAGGTGCATAAATGCCCATAACTTATAGCCGTATGTCCAATTTGGCTTCTAAGTTTTTTATTGGTCCACAAATTTGAGAATTTTTTATCAATCGGATCGACCGATTAGAAACCGGCTCAACCGGTTCGACGGATTTCAATTAAAGTTCATTATTAGAGCAAGTTCGAATTCGGAGCACCCGAGCTTGTTTTGGTCAGATCTCCCTCATCCGAACTCGAAATCGCACTTTATTTTTTTATTTTTTTGGATTCCTTATTCTTCAAGGAACATTATGTCAATTTTTCAAAATTTTTCTCAGCTGGCTTGATTGGTTGGCATCTAGTTCAACCGATTCTTCGAGCCAGCTTGTGGAACACTGTTTTTGGTAATTTTGGAGCCCAAAACCTACATGGATCGGGCCCATAAGCTCCATATCGGTCTTGGGCAGTATTTTGGGTCCATTTTAGGCTTTGGCTTGGGTTACTTGTAGCCCACCATGAATCCATATGGATCCTTGGTGGTGAAGCAAGTTGAAAACTTAATGGAGTCAACTTGCATGGGGAATTGGTGAGGAAAGTTATTAGGGAGTATAGTTTCAAGGTTGAAGGAGCTATTTCCAGAGTTTGAAGGTGGAAAACACCAGGTGGGTTCAGATTCTTAGGTTGGAATCAGTATAAAAGGAGGAAAAAATCAGAGTGTAGTCGCCTTTTTTGGCACGTTTTATGGGGAGAGACTATGTTTTAGGATTTTTCTGGTTTCTAGGTACGAGGTGTCTTTTGATTTAAGGAGCAGAGGTCCTACCCGGGAGTCCTAGAGTGCTAAGACAAGAGTGAAGTGTGAGGAGAAATAGAAATAAAGGGAGGAAACGAAGATAAAGTGAAGAGACTCTGTTTGAGGAAGGTTTTCTGGTTTTGAAAGTGGGGAAATTCTTTGGCATCCGCGGTGGCTCAAGGTTGCGGGAAGATGAAAGAAAAGGTAAGACCTGGATCCTTGCTCCACTCTATTTCATATCTTGTTCCCTATGCTCTGATCCTTGAATAAAATATATCCCTTGCTTGGCTGGCCAAAGAACAATTTGTTGGGTAAGGCAATGGTCTATGGGACCAAGATTTCAGTTTGATAAGAAGGCTCATTGGCCTTATGTTCATATTTCATTTTGATTATCTCACTCCAGACCTTCTCAGGTCCCGTACAAGCATTTATAACTATGTGTGACTTCCATGGTGTCATTCCTGAATTAAAATGTCACGCTTTCATGCTCATACTGGGGAAAGGTTCAACAGGTTCTACTGGGCAGCCCCGGTTTTAGAAAACACATCGGATTGTTTGGGTCAGTTCTCATTCATTCGGAGTCAAAATTGTACACCGTTTGTTTTATTGGATTCCTTACTCTATGAGGAAGGTTCTGAAAAATTATGTTCTCGACTAGCTCGACCGGTTGGGGAATTGGATTAGCCGGTTCATTAGGTTATGTTTTCAAGAACAGTAGTTAGGGTACTTTGCATTGTTTTGGTCAGTTCTAACTCATTCGGAGTCGGAATTGTACACCGTTTATTTTGTTGGATTGCTTACTCTTTAAGGAATTTTTTGACAAGGTTTCAGAATTTTTCTCAATCGGTTGGGGAACCAGATTAACCGATTCAATAAGTTATGATAGGCAGCCTCGATTTTAGGAACACCTTGCTTCGTTTTGGTTAATTCTCACTCATCCAGGCTCGGAATTGAGAGCCGTTTTTTTTGTTGGATTCCTTAATCTTTGAGGAATCTTTTAACGAGGTTTCAGAATTTTTCTCAACCAGTTGAACCAGATTAACCAGTTCAATAATTTCTACACTATAGCTCATTGGCTCTACCATCTATGAGGAACACCTTGGCTTGTTTCAATTGGTTCTCACTCATCCGGGCACGTAATTGAGCACCGTTGCTTTTGTTAGATTCCTTATTCATTGAGGAATTTTTTGAAAAAATTTGGGAATTTTACTCAACCGGATGAACTAGTTGGGAACCGGTTCAACTTGTTCTACAAAAGGACTATGGGAAACCCTCAATTTTGGTTTTTTTTTTTTGTTTTTTTTTTGGAGCCTGAATTCATTGAGGCTCAAACCCATTTTCTATGGGCACTTGGGGGCCATCTTGAAGTTTTGAGTTAGTGTGGACCCATTTTGGAGTTATGGGCGTTGTGGTCAAGGTAAGTCTAGTTTGATTTGTATGACGTTTGGGGAGTCACTTACCTCGTTTCAACCAGCTTTCCTCCTCTTTGGTGCAAATTTTAATGCTTGATTATGAATACATGTTGTATGGTTGACTCACCCTTTGCTGCAGTGCATGGCTAGGGACCATAGATACGTACTTTGATTTAGGATTGCGGAATTCATATGCATGCATGGTGTTTGAGACATAAAAGTGCGACATTTATATAGGGTTTTAAGCCCTTCAGCTCATGTTTTGCTTTCATTTTGTGTAGAATAGGTGCTTTTGACCTTTTCTATTGTTTTTATGCTTGTGTAGGTTGTTTGATGTCCCGTGCACATTTTCGTAGCGGCTCGTTCCAGAACAATCAGATCATCATTGTCGTGACATAAACGCTGTCGGAGGCCCCGGGTAGTTCTGTGCGAAGAGGGGCAGCTATGGCGCAAAGGGCACCAGCATCACACCACTGGTACCGGTACCACATAAGGAACATGGTATTTCCAGACTAAAGATAGTGTTATCGTACCCCAAGACCGCTGAGTGCCGCAGACTTCGTACCGGTACCACACTAACTGGTATTGGTACCAACATGCGATCTCTACAGGATTTCAGCAGAATTTCGATCTTGGTGCAAGGGCATGCTCGTCTTTCAATCCCCACTTCTAGATCACTAATTGATGAGTAAAAAACTCATTGAATTTTTAGCCATTTTTCCTGATTGTTCTTACAATGTAATTGCTTGTTTTTATGCAGAAATATGTACTATTTACCAAATTTCTATTTCTCAGATAAATTATTAGCGTAAAATGAAGATTCCAGCTAAGGATCGTAAATGAAAAAACGTCGTTAGTCGCGACCGTAAGTCATACTATGTCGTCATAATAAAGGAGAAGTTGGCCGAGACAGTAAAAAAAGGTTTCATAGAATTCTATGTCGCGACACCGCTTTGAGGTCGCGACACAAAAGAAGACATTGGAGGTCGCAACAGAAAGTGGATGTCGCGACAAGTAATCGAAAGTAACATAGCAATGAAGTCACATACAGAATTCGTAGTCACGAATGGGCGTGATGGCAAGCCAAACAAAAGTCATATGGTTTAAGAGAACTTGTCGAGACCAAGATAAAGAGTGAACTTCAAGGAAGATAATGTCGCGACACTATATTGAGGTTGCGACAAGAAAAGAAGATATTGTTGGTCGCAACAGAGAATGGATGTCGCAATTTAAAGTAATGTCAACGGACTTGCAATGTCTCCGCCGTGCAATTTCAGGTTGGGCATAAAGATATAAGTTGAGGACAATTATCTAGGTCGCACTAAATTCATGTCGCGACAATATAATGAATGTAGACAAACAAATAAGTCGCAACATAAAAAGTGGAGTCGCGGACTAAGGATCAAGGACAACATAAATGAGGTCGCGACATGCTTTTGAGGTCGCGACAGAGAATGCAGTAGAAAACAAGACAGCCAGGTCGCGACATGGAACTGAGGTCGTGACATAGAATTTATTGAAGGGTCAGAAAAACATGGTTGCAACAAAGATCAACATAGTTGGCAATAGGAACTGATGTCGCGACATCAAATCGAGGTCGCAACATATATTCGAAAAAATGGTAGAACAGTCAGGTCACGACCAGAAATAGAAAAATTGAAGGGGAACTATTAAGACTGAGAAATGAGGTTGTGAATGGATAGGAAGAAGGGATGGTCATACATACTTTGAGGCTCCTTTTGGCCAAGAATTGCAAAGTGGATTAAAGAAAATACTGTCGCGACTCATCGTCCACGCCGTGACAAGAAAAACATATGACCAGCAATTTTGAGGCACGACCTGCTTGAAAGCTCAAGAGACAACCGAATGATGTCGCAACATGAAAGAGAAGTCGTGACTAAGAAGCAAAAGAGGATATGACAAATGTGCTGTACAAGAGGATGACACAGAGAGTGAGGTCGCACATCAATTACTGGAAACAAGTGAGGTCGCAACCAGAATTCTAGTTATTAAGGGTAATATGAAGCTCAATGGACATGAAAAGAATCTCATGTCACACTTACTAATCAAATGCAACCGAAAGAAACATGTCACAATAGAAAACATCAGGTCGCAGCTCAACAATTGCAAGAACAAATGAAGGACGCCGCGACCGCCTCTAAGGTCACGGCGCACTTAACAGACCGTACATGATTTCCTTACGTTGCTACCATTCACAGTGTCGCGACTTAAACAAGTAGAAAGAATCGGGCCATTTATTTTAGAGAAAATCCAATCGAGCCTCGTGAATCAGCCCAATTTCCGGGTTAAGATTATAAATAGCATATACGCTTTAGAGTAAAGGAGCTCGTTTTCTTATAGAACCCATTTTCAGAGAAGGAGGAGAAGATTCATCAGAGTATTTTAGAATAGATTTTTCTTTCTTTTCTTTTCCTTGGTTCGATCCGCACCGCAATGTGTGTTAGAATGTAAAAGTTGTATTTAATTTTTATTCTCTTTTCTAATTATGGCCTGAAATCAATGAAGTTCAAACAAATTTTGGAATTCGTTTCTTCCAGGGAATTATAACTACAGTGGATGTTCTTGATCAACACTCCATTATAGATTGTGATTCTGTAATTAAGAAGCACAACTTCACTAGATTGTATTTATTGTTAGCTACAGACTTTTCTGCATGAATTAGTAGAGAATCACCTGGATTGGAATTTATTTGGTTGATGTGTTATTGAATGGATCTGTTCCCAATAGTAGTATCGAATACCCTCCCAAGGTGTGTATCCTGCTCTGATTTTCAGGAAACCCTCGGGAAAGTGACACGTAGATGGAGGATTCCCGAGAGTTTGGAACTTTCGCTTCGTGGTAGCGTTAGACTACCATCAAGAACTATTGGCTTGAGAGTTCACTTAGATAAATCTCTACCACTCATAATCGATGTCGAGGGAATATTTGGAACACCCTAAATAATCAGAGATTTCACCTTAACTGCTGGAAAGCTCCTAAACTCGTGTTAGCCGAGATCTACTGCGGGAATGGAAATATCCACTTAGATTTAAAGGATGAGTCATTAATCGTTAGAAATTTTGCAACAACCTTTACTTGGGAAGCAAGAAATTTGCAGTCTCAAGAAATGGGTATGAAGTATTGAGAAAGAAAAATACCCAGATCTTGTTAAGATTGTGTAGAGCATGAGTAACTGGTTAGGCTCTTGTCTTCGAGAGAAGCAGGGACCTCTGGTCAGTGAACTATGGAGAAATCCAACCACATTGTTAGGCATCTTGGACAAAATCCAAATCTAGCGTTGAAAATGCAGTAACAATGCAAGATGGTAAATTGATGTTTCACAAGCATTTTTTGATAGTGTCTATTTCACGTAGAACCGATTAGTCCAAGTATATTTTTTATTTTGTTATTAGTTTTATCATCATAATGCCAACTTTTTTACTATTAGGTGTAATTCTAGAACAATTATTTTTCTAGACAAGCTGAGAACCGTCACATGTATTTCAAATAGTAATGGATCTCGGTGCAGTCGTAGTCAACTTCAAATTCTTGTTAATCTCTATGGGAATGATATTTGGACTTACATCCAATTTTTACTACTTGAATGACCTGTGCAATTGCAGTGTCATAGACTAAATCCATTATTAATTCCAGAACATAAAATCAGTTTTATTCATTTTCAAACAACTCTATTCAACTTTGACATAAATACTGGAGAATTGTAAGGCTTTTGTATAAGTGTTAATTTGAGTGGTTTAGTCTATATCTTCACAGACAAACAAGTTTTATGGCGCCATTGCCGGGGAGTGAAAGGATTTGAATAAATCAATATTCTGACAATAGAGTGAAGTGCTAATTTGGACATTTTTCTTTACTTTATAAAAGAAATGCACGAAAAACATTTGATAGCAAGTATGATAAGCCACTCGATCTTTTAGAGATCTTAAAGGATATAAGGAATTGTGATACCACCAAGCCTAAATTAATCTCAATATGTTCCATTTAGAGTGTTGATTAATGCATGTGAAGCTTAATCGACCGTCCCATGAGATTCGACCGAAAGAATACCAAGAAGCTTAAGGAAAGTAAGCAAAGCGTAAAAGCAACCATGGCAAGATAAAAGAATCGACGTATTAGCTTGAATAAGAAACAATGAAGCAGTAGTGCTCCACCTCAAGATATAATGGTGATTTCGGAGGCCTGTCATCCAAGCAGAATACTCAGCAGTCATACAACTTGCTGTTGAGGCTAACAACTTTGAGTTGAAACCATCCTTGATCACCATGGTTCAGTAGAATCAGTTTACTGGTCATCCAACTGAAGGTCCTAATGAACACCTTGGAAAATTCCTCTGGATGGCAAACACAGTTAAGATGAATGGTGTGAGACTTATGACAAAGCTACACCCTTCCCTCTCTTTCCCCTAAGAGATATCATACCACATGGTACGAATAATTACCATATGGCTCAGTTGATACATGGGAAGAGTTGGTGGAAGCATTCCTAGGAAGATTTTTTTCCCCAATCCCTCACAACTGAAAGAAGAATGGAAATCATAGTGTTCCAACAAGGGGAGGATGAAAGCTTGTATATTGCATGGGAAAGGTACAAAAGGCTGCTAAAGAGATGTCCTATGCATGGCATAGACCTGAAGACACATATGGATATTGTCTATTACTCTCTGAATGATACTTCTAAGGGTATCATAGATGCTTCTTGTTGTGGGGCATTCAAGAGGAAAAGTTCGTAGAGTGCGCGGGATTTGATAGCAGACCTAGCCAATGTAACATGAAAGCTCCATCTTAATTTACAAGGAGCTACAACAAAGCAAGAGGGAATGGAGTCATTGAGCTTAACAAGATGACTGCCATGGAAGCAAAGCTTGATGCTATAATGCATAGGATGGATAAATAGGAGAAAAGACTGCACTTTGCTCATGAAATTGGAGCAATGGAAAGATAAGGTATAAGAAGAAGTGGCCTAGACCAACCAAGAAGATCTCTACTGCTGAGGAGGCTAAGTACCTGAATGAACAAAAAAGCTATCACTTCAAGCCTAATCCCAACTTGCCTACACATTATAATCCAGCACTAAGGAACCATGAGAACTTCTCATATGTTAGAGGAGCATCACAAGGCCAAAGACAGGGGCAAAATTTTCAGTAAGGGTATCATCCGCCAAGGTTCCAATAGCAGCAGTAGCAGTGAGAGCAAAGAAATGAATATCAAGGTTAAAAGAGGACCCACTCATTTGAGGAGCAGATGCTGCAGTTCATAGGGGATAACAAAAAGCTGCTCCACACCCATGAACTAAAATTTGCTGAGTTGGAAGCTCTTAAATCCAACACACAATTGTTTCAATCAAACACCAATGGTTCCCTGAAGAACTTGGAAACACAGGTTGGGCAGTTGGCTTTGACCTTGCAAAACCAAAACAAGAATGCATTCCCCAGTGACACTCAGAAAAATCCAAAAGATTGTATGGCAGTTCAACTAAGGAGTGGCAGGCAGATGAGTAGCAGCAAAATAGAACAGAAAGAGAAGACTGATCAAAAAGGAGAAAAGGAAATTGGAGGAGAGAATGGAAAGAGCATGGCAGAAAGGACTACAAAATGTAGAAGGTGCAAACCGAAAGGAAATGAGAAGAGTCATGGAGCGTAAAACAAAAGGAGAAGGTTAAGGCTTACACTCCCAGCAAATTCCATTTCCATGCTGATCTATAATCAATATGAATAGAATTTTCTAAATTTTTGGAAATTTTAAGAAGATAGAAATTAGTATTCCTTGCAGCAGGCAATCAATCAAATGCCAAATTATACAAAATTTCAAGGAGATATCGAAAGAAGAAGATCATTTAAGTGGAAGGAATAAAGGAGCTTAACTGTAACTTGCAATGTAGTTATCAGAGAAGTCTACTAAAGAAATGTGAAGGACCAGGCACTCTTCACCATTCCCCTCGTCAATACGGAAATATGAGGTCTGAAGGCCTTATGACTCAAAGAACCAAAGATCAACTCACGCCTCTATCAGTAGCAACGTAGACTGAGTCTCTGGGGAACCTCGCTCCTAACAACACCATATTATGATGGCTGATAGATCCATGCTCAACCAAAAGGTGTTCTTGAAGATGTGTTGATCAAGGTAGGGGAATTTATCTTCCCTGTGGACTGTGTGGTTATGAAAATGGAAGAAGACAATCAGGTCCCTCTCACAGCTATAGAAGACCTTCTAGCAACCGAGCTACCTTGATTAATGTGCAAAAGGGTGAGCTGACCTTGAGGGTGGGAAATGAAGTAGTGCACTTCAATCTCAACCTGATGTTGATGGAGGAAATTGTAATGCTGTAGATAATAGTAGTTTCATCAGTTTTGACTTGATCTCTGATTCTAACCTTTAGCATTCTATCAATGAAAATGAGATGAATTTCCATTATCTTGAGAGTGTTGATTATGAACTGCTGCATTCCAGTTTGCAAAATAGGGAAACAGTCTTGAGTTTGTTTGAAAACAGTTAAGAAAATTCAAGCATCCAGGAAAAGAAAGTTACCAAACAAGAGACTAGTGCAGAAGGGTTAATTTTGAAAGAATTGCCCAGTCATCTGAAATATGCTTTCTTAGAACCAGAAAAAGGGAAACCAGTAATCATATCAGCTGAATTAACTGAGAATGAAGAACAAAGGCTGCTATAGATTCTAAGGAAATACAAGGAGGCTATTGCCTAGTCAATTGAAGATCTAAAGGGTATCGGTCCTTCTATTTGCATGAACAAAATCCCGCTGAATGATGATGCAAAAACATTAGTTGAACACCAAAGGAGGTTGAAACCTGTGATGAAAGATGTTGTAAGAAAGGAAGTACTGAAATGGCTAAATGCAGGATTTATTTATCCACATCGTACGCCTCTTCGGGGTGAGCCTGGGCCATGGTTCCTGGCAAGGGTGGACGCGGATCGAAATGAAAGGAATGAACCGGCCCCCCGCAAGAACTGTGACAGGATGGAGGGGTGTGTATAGATTACGTAAAATTGAATAATGCAAACTGTGAAAGATCATTTTCCCCTGCCTTCATTGATCGATGTTGGACAAAGCTAGTAAGACATCCTCACTTCGCTTTCTTCTTGATGGATATTCTCATATAAATCAAATTGCTATCAGACCCGAGGACTAGAGAAAACTACTTTCACTTGCCCTTATGGTACATTTGCTTTTAGAAGAATGCCATTTGGGTTATGCAATGCCCCGCTACTTTTCCAAAGATGTAAGGATGTCTATGCCTCGCATTTAGCAAGAAGAGGTTATGGAGATATTCATGGATGACTTCACACTATGGATCCAGCTTAACATTGCCTCATGCACTTAGTGACAAGATTCACAGGTGCCAGACGTTGAACCTAGCTTTTGAATTGGGAAAAATGCCATTTCATGGTGACGTATGCAAGTATCAGGATTGGGTATAGAATTTCACATAGGATGGAAGTGGACTATGCAAAGATTTCCATTATAAAGACTCTTCTGCCACCAACAATAGTAAAGGGGATAAGAAGTTTCTTGGTACATGCTGGTTTTTATAGAAGATTTATTAGAGAACTTCTCAAAAATAGCAAGACCATTATGTAGATTACTGGAGAAGGATGCCAAGTTTAATTTTGATGAGTCCTGCCAATGTTCATTCGAGGAGATCAAATACAGATTAGTTGAAGCTCCTATCATGGCCAAATCAGACTGGAACAAAGAATTCGAGATTGCGTGTGATGCCGACTATGCAATGAGAGCCGTATCGACGTAGTGTTGACAAAATTGCTAGTGGCCATACTATTCCAAAGAAACCTTCAATGAAGCCTTCAAGAGAACTCAACCACCGAAAAGAAGATGTTGGCAATGGTATTTTCATGTGAAAAGTTTAGGCCATACATATCGGGGTCCCATATCATCATCCATAAGCATCGATCATGGGCACAAGAATCAACATTTGATGGCCAAAAATAAGCTAAGCCAAGATCGATGATGGTCAAGATATTATAGGAATTTGATCCGAGATCAAGGATAAGAGTATCAGGATAATGTGATACCATCACTATCAAGAATTGAACAGATCACGTGGAAAGAAGAAGAAATGGAAGTAGCGTAAAAATCTTTTCCGCATGAGCGTTATTTCTAAGGTTATTATTCCAATTACCTTGGTATGTTGATATAGTGAACTTTCTAGCTTGTGGAGTGATACCACCATAATTCAGCTACCAACAGAGGAAGAAATTGAGGATTGACAGCAGGTTTTACATTTGGGATGACCCACTATTATTCAAAAGAGGGACTGATATGATCATCAGAAGGTGTGTACCAGAAAGTGAACATGGAAAAATTTTCCAAGAATGTCATGCATCACCCTATGGAGGACACTTTGCAGGAGACAAAACAGCCCACAAAATTCTCTAATCAGGTTTTTATTGGCCTACTATTTTCAAAGATTGTTTTGAATGGGTGAAACTTTGTGATCAGTGCCAAAGGATGGGAAATATCAGCAAAAGGCATGAAATGCCCCTGCATGGTATCCTGGTGGTGCAATTATTTGATGTATGGGGAATAGACTTCATTGGGCCTTTTCTATCTTCTTTTGGAATATATACATACTCCTAGTTGTGGATTATGTATCCAAATGGGTGGAAGCAACAACTTGTCCCAAGAATGATGCTAATACAGTTGTGGGATTCTTACAAAGAAATATCTTGAGCATATTTGGGACACCCAGGACTATTATTAGTGATGAAGGGAGCCACTTTGCAAACAAGGTGTTTGAGAAACTCATGAACAGATATGGAATAAAACACATAATGAGTTTGGCTTATCATCCTCAAACAAATGGCAACAAATTTCAACAGGAGATAAAATAGAAAATTTTTTGAAAGACTGTGAGTTCCAGAAGATCGTCTTAAAGTCAATACGCATTTATCACGTTTACAGACTGCATATAAAACTCCCATTTGAATGTCCCCATATAGAATTGTCTTTGGTAAACCCTGTCACCCACTTCTTGAATTGGAATACAAGGCCATGTGGGCCATCAAAAAGTTGAATTTTAAGTTCAAGGCTGCTAAGGAAGAAAGACTACTCCAGCTGAATGAATTGGAAGAGCTAAGAAATGAAGCTTATGATAATGCCAGAATTTACAAGGACAAAATAAAGAAATGGCATGATCAAAAGATTTTGAGGAGGGAATTATATGTGAGATAAGGTCCTCAAGTATTAACCTGTACTCAAAGCTTTTTCCAGGGAAACCGAAGTCAAAATGGAGTGGCCCTTATACAAGAAGGGCAAGTACAACCTCAAAGTGACATTGAAACCAGTGGTTTATAAGAGTTTAAAGTGAATGGTCAGCGATTAAAGCAGTATCTTGGAAGAAATATGATTGATTCCTAGTTCTGAGTGGAAGAAAATTACTGAAACAAGAAAGTCATAGCAGCAAGTCCAGCTAAGGACTAAAAAATGAGCAGCTTGTGGGAGGCAACGCACACAATAGTATTTTTTTTTTTATGTTTTGTTAGTCAATTTGTGTTTTCTAGTTAGATGTTTTTATATATATACTATTTAAATTTTTTGTAATATTCTTTGCAGGTAAGTAAGGACTTGAACAGAGATGGAGTCTGCAGGCACCTGCAGCTTACAGTGTGCACACAAGACCACAAGGGGAAGTACCATACTCTCTAATTTATATTAATTGTTTTGGGAGAATGAATGATTAAAGTTTGGGGAAATTTTATTTTCCATTCAATATCAACTGGATGCTTCATGAGTTGATTTGTCGTGATATTTGAATGATGAAGGTCGATTGTTTTTGTTTATTTGAATTGGTTTATTGATTCGGCCAGAGAATTTGAACTGCTTCTTGAAGACCTAAAATTTGTGCTGTGTCATGACATGTTGAGGTCGTGACCCTGGTTTGAATTGAAAACAAGAGAATAAGAAATATCAGGTCACGACATCAATTTATTGGTCATGACCACCTTCGAGGTCGCGACAATTATTGCTAGAAATTAGTGTTGTGACTCCTTTTTTGAGGTCGCAACAATACCAAAAGAAGGTCACAACATTAATCTTGTTGTCACGACTTCAAGTGTGAGTTTTCAAAGACTGAGATAAGACACAATGTCGCGGATATCGGGATTCTAGGGTCGCACTTAAAAAATGAAGAAATAGGGAATTAGGTCGCGACATCAATTTATTGGTCATGCCCACTTTGGGGTTGTGACAAAACTTAAGTAGGTCGCGACCATAATTGTCTAAAATGCAATAAATTGAGGTTTTAAACCTTCTAAATTGGGGGTCGCAACTTTAAATGACATTTTTGCGGTAAAGAATTAATGTCGAATCTCAAGCATTAATGTCGAGACATTCTTTAAGACAATGATGACATTTGGAGCCCTCCATCATAAAGATCGAAATCGAATAGCCAATTATCGTGTTATATCCGACCCAAGACGGGTTAATGACCGTACCGGCTCGCATCACTAAAGTTTGGATGGCGCTAATGCCCCCGCTCGACCAAGTACGGTTAATGCCGAAATGGGCCGAGTATAAAGTCCGGATCATAAGTATGGCCCCGTCCGCCTAGCAAGCATGGTTATCGCCTAGCTGGTCTCGCGATAAAGTCCGGGATGGCGCCAATGCCTCGTCCGTCCATTTAACATAGTTAATGCCTACCGGCTCGCATCAAAGTCCGTATGGCCCCAATGCCCCGGGTCCGCCCAAAGATGGCTAATGCTCAACTGGCTCAGTATAAAGTCCGGATGGCGCTATGGCCCTGTCCGGCCTAGTATGGCTAATGCCCAGCTGGCTCAGAATAAAGTCTAGATGGCGCTATGGCCCTCTCCTGCCCAGTATGGTTAATGCCCAGCTGGCTCAGAATAAAGTTCGGATGGCGCTATGGCCCCGTCCGGCCTAGTAAGGTTAATGCTCAGCTGGCTTAGAATAAAGTTCGGATGGCGCTAATTACAACATCAACGCCACTCGACTAACCAAAAACAAACTACTCAATTAATAAGGGAATCAATAAAGTCGGAAAATAACACATGCTTCATTAATATGTCCAATTACACTTATCAAATGTCGAGATACAGAACGGAGGCAAAGGAGCACAGCTAGGCAAGCAAGCACAAAATGCAGTCCCTAATCCTCGATGCACCTAAGCTCCATTTCCCACAAATACCGTATAGAATTAGGTTTATCACTTACCTTAGTCCCCGCGGCAGAGGAACGCTCGACCTCCTCACTGGTGTCCGCCTCTGGAGCGGCAGCAGCTTCACCAGGAACAGCACCTAGGGGGCATCGAGTTAATGGAGTTGTCGGTTCGCATCTCACTGAATCCCGTGCTTACTCCCCACAAATATTGGAACATTAAGGGAAGTTTTGAATGTGTAAAGGCACAAATAGTTTATAGCCATAATTAAAGATGACTTCAAAGCCAGCATCATACTCCGCCTCCAAAGCCTTCTTCTCTTTAGAGACCTTTGAACGGAAAGCGGACAACTCGTGTATGCTAGCCCCAAGCTCTACAAGCAAGGAAACTCGCTCATCGGTTAGACGGCTAGCTTCCTCCTCTGCCTTTCCCCAGGCCTCTCCAAAAACAGCCAAAGCCTATCGAGCCCCGTTCAACTCAGATTCCACCTTCTGCCGGGCATCTTCTGAGGCAGCTAAGGCATGCTAGACTCGGGCTAACTCAGATTCCATCTGTGCCCAGGCACTGCCCACCGCATCGATCTCCAGTCGGCCCATTGCCACCTCATGACGAGCGGCATCTCTCTCCGCCTCCTCACGAACTGCCCTTTCAACAGCTTCTCTAACATCCGACTCTAAGCTCTTCGACTTTGACTCTGCCTCCATTAAGGAAGCACTCGGGGCCTTTTTTTCCGAAAACGCTGACTGAGCATAAATAAAGCCATAGCCTCTCTTTCGCATCCCTTAGCCGAATCTGAAATTCTCGGTGCTGGAAGGTTATGTTCCAAATAGCAACAATCGCCTACGAAGCAACATATTAATGATATGACAATAACTAAGAAATAATACTACAACGGGATATAGCGATTCTAAGCTCACCACCACGACTTAGCGAAATCAAGGATTGAGAACTCCGTGATCCCATCTTCAATCTATTTACTGAGATCTCCTTTATCAGTACCAGCAGTGGACCGAGATGGTATACTCATTCTCACCCCGCCCCGTACCGCATACATAGCTGATCCGTGAACGCCGTCAGTACGCATTGTGCATATGGTCAGCCGAAGATTCACCCCTATTGAAGGGCCTCCATCGATCAATAATCTCCTAAGCATCCTTCGGCTCGAGAACTGATACCTCCTCCATGGGGGGAACCGGGCCGCGAGGAGGAAGATATGAATTCAGCAGTATACGATCAGGAAGCAGTGGCCTCCTACGCCCGGCCTGGGTGTACTTGGCCCTATTTGACTGTCCGATGGCTTGCTTGGGAGGATGGATCACCTGAATGACAGTAGGAACCAGGGAAGCCTCTCTGGACTCCACCAAGTTGACGTTTTCTGGAGCCGGCTGGTCATTCAAACCCATCTCAGGCGAACCTGAGATGACAATGGCCTGCACTTCCGAACCCTCATCCGAGCGAGGCTGGCCCGATCCTCCGGCCACTTAGGGGAGGGCACCAACCGCTTGTTGTGAATAACATCTCGCTTCCTCTTCCGAGCAGCAAAGTTGTGAATCAAATTAGGCATATTGTCCTCTTCCTCTTCTTCTTCCAAGTCCGGGGAACAGCGAGATATTGGAGGGATCCACAAAATGAAATCCTCCGCCCCTGCTCTAGAACTTTCTATCGCCTTAACGTCCCTTTCTTTTTCTTCAATGTTTAGGGGGTAGGATGAGAGTCCTTTATTGCCAAGGAGGTCCTCCTCCAAACTTCGCCATCCCCCAACTCGCTCTCGGGATGCCTCCGGGGGGGCGTGGACCGGAATCCCGCTGTGACGCCCAAACCTGGGGTCCGCTGACAACCCTGGCCAACCCGCAGGGACACACTTGTGGATGCCCTGCACCCACACCACTCTCATCTTAAAATCGGCGTAGTCCCTCAGACGAGGAGCTCTACCCAAGGTACAAACCTCGTCCCAACAACAAGTTTATACCACCACACATGGTCCATGCGAGTAAAATAATGGCCACTTAGCCCCCGTGATCAATACTACAAAATAGCGTATCCCAACCAAATATACCATATGTTCAAGGTTTTTACATTATTTAATTCAACATATATTAAAATTTACAATTCTAATACATGTTATACAAAAATCAATTCCAAAGCCACAATATGGCTTAAAACGCTAATTTAGCGAGCACATTCGTGCACACTCTCTATACCTGAAATGGTGATCCCTCGACAGGGTGAGCAAAGCCCGCAGAGATAATTCTTACATGGGCTACTCCCACCTAAGTGCACATGTCATGGAAAACAATCACATTCAAGCAATTTCATGAACCTACTCGAATGTCTACATGCCTAAACCCATGTCCCGAGTCCTCACCGACTCCCTCACATATGCCTAAGCCAAATGCGAGTAAAATAATCAGTGTTCAAAACAAAAGCTATTTGTTCTTGAAAACACACTACCGAGTTTCTATAAAATATTAGACAATCCTCCGAGGCGAATTGCTGGATATTTCTCGGATACAGTCATGGGTCCGCCTTCGAGATGAACTGTTGGACAACTCTCCAAGGCAATTCTTCGGAAAATCTTCAATCGAAATTCCTTTCACAAACATTTTTGTTTTTGTTTCATTTCATGTCATGCACTCACACCTAATATTCTAGGTTGCCCAAGTGCATATGGAATGCATTATGCCAATTCCAAAATAGTCATGCTAATATATAAAACATGTAGGATATATAGCATAATTAAATCACATAAATCATGTTATGCAAATTCACCATCAATAACACCAAATTAGCTCACACGGGCTAATTAGCAAACACAAGCACCCATTTGAATCACTTAACATCATAAAAATCACACCAAAATCACGTCATACTATTCACGTGAATAAAGGAAACCTTCAAGTTGGCAATCGCTCACGGCCACTCACCTGTGGGTTTTCCATTTGGCTCAGCGCTCAGACCGAATTTACTGGGCTAAATCAAGCCCCGACTCATCCCTAACCATTCACATGACTCTTAGCTAAAGAATAACACGAGTAGAAAAGATTCAATTCTTAGATTGTCTAACTCCACTCAAATCGGTGCCCACGCGTATTCTCACGCTGTAAGTAGATCGACTTCAAGCTTCTTGGTCTATCGAGAACCGACTATCCGAATCAGTCGAAATCTGCAGGCGAGCTCTCTCTCTCTAGAAATGAAAAACCCTCACACACTGCCCATATATCCAGCCACTGCACGCCAGGTTTCCATAATGAAGAAGATGATATTGTTCATCTTTCGTCTTATTATCATTAACATTTCAATTAATTTCATTTATCCCTTTTCTTGATTTTTTTTACACTTGGCACTATCTCGGCCATCCATTTCCATAATCTCTCTAATCTTTGCAACATGTGTCACATGAGCATAATGCAGAAAGCACTTTTTTGTCACATCACATGTCTCTTAACCCTGACACTCGACCCTGCTCGGGAAACGTGAAATTCCGACTGTCTCGGAATTTGACGAAATTTGACGTGATAGCTAGATTTCGCGGGACGATTCCAATGGTGAAGTCTGTTTTGTCATTCGAGATCTAGAAAAATTTCGGATTTTGACCAAAATTATCGTTTTGCCCTTTTTCCGAAAATTGGAATTTTCTCGAGTCTTACATTCTCCCCTCCTTAAAAGGAATTTTGTCCCGAAATTTTGGACAATCACAACGAAACACATGCATATGCAACATGCACTCTACCATGCATGTAACTAGTCATTTAAGTACTAAACGACTAAACCACGTACCTTCATCCTTAAACAAGAAGGGATAGGTGGCCCGCATCGTGTCCCTCGTCCACGTTGACTCCTCCACTCCACCTGCTGCCATAAGACTTCACTAGCCTCACGGTCTTGCACGCAAAACCTGATCCCAAGCATTCATTAATGCACACCGGGTCCCTCCGCCAAGGTCCCATCCGTGTCAACCTCAATTTCTCCCAATCCACTACATGAGCTGGATCTGGAGTATACCCGTATACGGAGATGTGAAATAATTCGTGGACAATTGACATGTCGGGCGGTAACCAACCGGCACGCTTATAAAGGCCTACCCTCTCGAGTATCTCGAAGGGCCCAATGAATCTCGGCGATAGCTTCCCGCGCTTGCCGAACCTGACCACTCCTCTTTTAGGTATCACCTTCAAGAAGACGTGATCTCCAACCCCGAACTCTAAGGGTCGACGTCATACATCAGCATAGCTCTTCTGCTGGCTCTGAGCCGTGAGAAGACGCTATAGTATCAAGCTCACCTTCTCGGAGGTGTCTCTAATCAGATCAAGACCAGTGATGGAGCTCTCTCCCACCTCGGTCCAACATCATGGTGACCTGGATGGCCTCCCATATAATGCCTCATATGGTGCCATCTGTATACTCGCTTGATAACTGTTGTTGTGCGACCCACTGGGCCAGCGCCTTCCCAAATCTAATTTTTATATCCAAGACGCATGCTCGCAGCATGTCCTCTAACACTTGTATGGTCCTCTTTGACTGACCATCTGTCTGTGGGTGGAAAGTTGTACTCATGGTCAGCCGTGTTCCCATAACCTTTTGAAAACTCTTCCAAAAGTGCGCTGTAAACCTTGGGTCTCTATCCGACACTATGGATACTGGTACTCCATGTACCCGGAGTATCTCTCGAATGTACAACCGGCAAAATCTCTCCAATGTGAAGGTCATCCGCACAGCTAGAAAATGTGCCGACTTCGTGAGCCAGTCCACTATCACTAATACCACATCATGTCCCTGCGGTGTCCGTGGAAAGTGGGTCACAAAATCCATCGTGACGTGCTCCCACTTCCACTCAGCCACCTCCAATGGCTGAAGTAGGCCTACTTGCTTCTAGTGCTTAGCTTTAACTTGCTGACACGTGAGACATCGTCGAACAAAGTCCCCTACATGTCTCTTCATTCCACTCTAGCACATCGACGACGAAGATTCCCGTACATCTTCACCCGATGCACGGCAAATCGAGAGCAGTGAAACTCCCTGAGAATCTCCTCTCTCAAATCGGTCAATTGGGGAACCACTACCCGTCCTCTATACCGAAGACTACCATCTACGTGGACGGTCCAGCCTCGCCACCCGTAGACCGACATCAGACTCGATCCCTGATGGACACTATCTTAAGGCCCCGCCTTGGGACCTGACACTTTGTCTACCGTAGACTGTGTAGCCATCACTAAACTCCTTAATCCATTCTCGATCCCTCTCAGATCAGCCAAATCGGTCCCACGCCTCGAAACATCCGCCACTCTCGGGAAGCTATACTAGCCAACGCTCCCCGTGACTTCCGACTGAGTGCATCAGCCACCACATTTGCCTTACCAGGGTGGTAATGCAAAGTGAAGTCATAGTCCTCTAAGAACTCCATCCATCTGCGTTGCATCTTATTGAGGTCTTGCTGCGTGAAAATATACTTCAGACTTCTATGGTCTAAGTATACCTCGAACTCCTCGCCATATAAGTAGTGGCGCCAAATCTTCAAGGCGAAGACTACAGCCACCAACTCCATGTCGTGTGTGGGGTAATTCTGCTCATGATTCTTTAACTGACGGGAACCATAAGCATCAAAACACATCCCAGTCCGGCCCTCGATGTATTACAATACATTATGTACCCCTGTTCCCTGTCCGAGACTATCAAGATAGGAGCTGAAGTAAGCCTCTTCTTCAACTCCTGGAATGCCTCCTCGCATCGGGCATCCCAATCAAACTTAGACTCCTTCCCGTCAATCTCGCCATAGGTGCCGCGACCGTGAGAAATCCTCACGAATCTCCTATAGTAAATCCTCAATGAATCTATAGCACCTACCAATCCTAAGAAACCACGCATTCAAGACCGACCGGCCTCTCCCAACCTCATCACGACCCCGACGTTTTAGGCCCATCAAACAAGACGCTTGATGTTGACACGTATCCCAAAAAATCTCACCCCGCAGCCAAAACCGCGACTTGAACTTATGCATACCGATGGTCTCTCAATGAACCGTAATACAATCCTCAATGATACTCATGCTCCCACTCGACCGGAGTGATCAAATGTCATCCACAAAGACTACGACAAACTCGACATCTGTGATAGGGTTGGAATAATTTATGCATGAGGTCCATGAATGCCGCCGCACATTCACAATCCAAAGCGGGCATCACCAAACTCAAAGTGCCCATAACGCGGTCCCGAACGCCGGCCTTAGGGATATTCGCCTCCCAATCTTCCACTGATGGTAACCACTCGAGCAGGTCTATCTTAGAGTAGACTCGCGCTCCTCTCAACTGATCAAATAAATCGTCAATCCGAAATGGCACCATTTTGACCGTAACCCCGTTCAACTCGTCTCGTAGTCAATGCAATGTGTCGGCGGGTCTTATCCTTCTTCGCAAAGACCCAGAGGCCCTATGGTGGAGTGCTCTGCCTAATGAACCCCTTGCCCACAACTCTTGTAGCCGACCCCGAAGTTCCTCAAGAACTTCAACCGGGTGCCATCCTATGCAGAGTCATAGAGATGGGGCAAAGCAAATTGTGGTGTAACTTGATACCGAAGTCTACAACCTTCTATGGAGGCAATCTCGGTAGCTCATCCAAAAAACATCCCCACGCGCAAACTACTGAGGTAGATCTAAGTCCGGTCTCACTCATCCTTGTGGCTCGCAGCCAACCCGCTAACCAAGCTCCGATACCTCCGGACTCAGACACCGTCTAGGGCAAAATGTCATGCTTGTCCTGCGCACAAAGCGACGAGTACCGTCTCGCGTAGGGGCATAAACCCTCTCCCGCCACAATCATGATCACCCTATAAGCTGCCGCCCAATCCATCCCCGTAGATGACATCAAACTCGACATGTCCATGACCCTCGGGGTCCATCCGCGAGTAGAATCCCCGAGATCTCTTAACTTCTGGCAACCTCGACATATCATCCTCGCTATCTCAGCCTAATCCCTAGGTGAACTCTACATACAAGGGCCTTCTAAGGCCTCAACCTCTAAGCCCAACTCTATCACTAACCGATGCAACATTCCCAGTAAACACAACCGAGACACTATTCACATACCGAAAAATATTACACACTATGTCCATGCATCCATAGTAGAAAAATTCACAATCATACTCTATTTAAATCTATGCAACAAAAAATTTATTTATATTTTTTTCATTCTCCAAGAGGAACAAAAAGCACTTGTTTAAAATATATATATATATATATATATATATATAGGCAGAGTATATATATATATATATATATATATATATATATATAAATGTATATATATACAGGTTTCTACAATATTGTAAAAACCCAAGAAAAGTTCTTTCCTCCTCATCATCACCATTTTTCTTCTTCTTCGTTTAATTCGTAGGTCTATTTTGCCCAAAATTTCTTAAATTAATTACATCTCCCACACTAAACCCTAGTGCTCAACATTTTTTTCTGCTATGTGCTATTCTCACAAGCATACACCAACCAAGCTCATTCACAACAACCTGCTTTTTCCAAAGTACACCATTCTCACAATATATAAAAACACCATGGGCATGCAATGTTCTGAACTCTGTCCCGTGGATTGCCCAGTAATCACATACTCTAACTCTAACATCAAGCTTTACCAAGCTATGATGTTCTACACCTATGAACTACGGCCCAAGCCCAAGTCCCTCAAGCCCCAGGTATCAGAGATACCCAAGCTCTCGACAACCGTCACAAAACTGATCGATCAAACTTATTTATGCCCAAACCCCAGCCCAGTGGTCCGCCTCACTAAGCTCCGATACCAAGTCGGACGTCCCAAAACCTGTGGTCCGTTGACAACCCGTCGGTCCCCAAGAATATCAGTGGATGCCCAGCAAACTTAATACTGAGGGAAAATCGGGTAGAGTCTCTTGTATCTTGAAGCCTTACCCAAGGTACAAACCAAGATAACAGGTTCAATGACCACATATGTCCACATGCGAGTAAAATACGCCACTGTCTCATCAATACTCACAAAATATATCCCAACCAAATATACTACATGTGGTTCAAGAGTTTTACATTACTTCAATTCAACATATATTAAAACCTTTGCCACCTAATACATGTTATACAAAATCAACACCTCTAAAGCCACAACTGCTTCTTCTAAAACGCGGTCCTAGCGTAGCACTCGTCCCGCGGCACACCCTATACAAAGGAGACCTGCTTCTCTCGAGCTTTAATGAGCGGTGTCGGGTTATCCGGCAAGATCCACGATTATTCCACGTTGATTCAGCACAATCGCATCCCGGGAATGGGGCACATCTAGTAGAGTAGCACAGCGAAGAAAATTCCATCACCAATTCCTAACCAAATAAGCTCACTTCCGCTTCCCCGGGCTGGGAAGCACTACCGGGGGAGAACAAAGCCTGTAGAGGTCCAGCAGTTTGACAAATCAAGCTCCACACCTCACACCTCATAGAGGACGGATTATTGGGACGCTGTAAGGAGACGGATGGTGGCTTAAATCATGAAAATTCTTCACGGTAAGAAGGACTTCATGATGTCGCTCCTACTCAAAAATCTCTAATAGCCTTCGCATTTTCAAAAAATGCGAATTGACCTGTCTAACATGTCTAACATTTGTGTTGACATGTCTAACATGAATTTGAATCCTTATCAGATTCCTGCTTAATTATTGATATTAATTACTCAACCTATTTAATAAGTTATTTGTGTTAAATATGGATTATTGTACTGTTACCCACACTTAACAATAAAATTAATAAACATGTTAAATTTAATAGGTTATTTGTGTTAAACATGCATGGATGCTTAATTATAATTCTTATTATTTTAAATAATCAAATTAAATGGGTCATATTCATGTTGACCTACCTAACACGAATAATAAATAAAGGGCCAAGCAATGATCGCCCACACATTTATTCCGTGCCGGGTTTGGGACATAATGCTATACTGATTCGTATATTGACACCTAATAATAAACACTTAATCTTAATATCACCTAATTGTCACCCCTAGTACTAACAATCTATGTCTTTTACTTTTTTCGCAAATTTTTTTTTTTTGAAAATTTAAAAAATAAATCTTTATCATCAAAATAATTCTCCCCTTAAATAATAACCTAAGAAAACATATTCAATGGAATATATATATATATATTAAATGAGTATGTCTATTAATATTGCTCTATTTTTTTAATCACAAATTTAGTTTTATAATAAAATTTTATTTTTATAAAAATATGTAATATAATTAAATAAATAAATTTATGTTACAAGCAAATATGTATATCCTAAAACAATAGAAATTTCCAAGAAAGAGACCTTTTATTTATCATCATGTCATTAATCTTGAAAGTGGTTGAACTTTTATCCAAATATTAGCATGGACGTTGGATAAGTTTTATATTTTAAAAAATATTCCACAAGAATATATAGCTGAAGCTGTCTGGAAATGACACATAAATACAGAATCCTTCAGCTGGGCTGTATAGAATAAAATAAGGAACGGTGAGGTAATCAAATGAGATTGAGGTTGATTAGGGCAGCGGGAGCATTATGCTAAATACTGCCTCTTCTTTCCTCATCTCCACATCCTGATCTACACCAATTCAAGTTTAGGTGTACCATTATATATATATATATATATATATATATATATATATATATATATATATATTTATATATATATATATTTATTTATTGTCGCTCATTCTCTGTTTACTGTTTTTTTTTACACTATCATGAAAGTTTAGGTCTGTTTGGTTTATGTGTTTGAAAACTGCTTTTGATGCTCTCAAAATACGAAAAACATGTAGAATGACCCCGTTGTTCTTATTTTTTAAAAACCCTTCCTTCAGAATGTAGCTTTTGAAAATACTGTGAAGTCACATCAAAATGTTATTTTTATCAAACTCTTATTTGTTCTTTTAATTTATTGTCTTTTTGTGTTTTTTATGTTTTTCATAAATAAATAAATAAACTGGGAACTAAACATGTTTTCTTTGTTTTTCTTGTTCTTCTTATTTTTATAAACAAAAAACAAAGCTAAACAATAAACAAACAAAGTCTTAACACATTTGTTTCTTAATCAAGCTTTTGTTATGAAAAACATAGAATATAGAAAACACATGTGCAACTGCAAAATAAGAACATTTTCATAGAACACTTTAAAATAGTGTTCTTTTGTGTTTTCAAAAGTTATACTTATAATTTATGCTGTCGCAACTCTTTCATACCAAGAAAAGTTTATTTCTTCCTTTTCCACAAAAATAAGAGAATAGTTACTTATTTACAAGAATTATTATTATGTTTAATACTTTTCATACGTACTTAAAATATATATATTTTTCTTGGTATATGATGAGAATTATGACAATCTTTTATATAAAAATTTGTAATTAACTATCCTCTAGAGTTATACAGAAGAAATGGCAACCTTGGACGAACTGATTAATCGAGGCGTGGCGGTGGTGGCGGTGGTGGAGGTGGAGGTGGTGGTAGTGGAGGGAAATACAGGTGGAGGCGGTGGTGGTGGCGGAGTGTGGAGGCAGGAGGTGGAGGAGGGGAGGCATGTAAGATAGTTCATCTTCATGCCTTCTATGTACTTAATTTCAATAGTACCAAAGCACATGTGCTAATACTAACATGATTATTTTGTAAACAGTGCTTTTAATGCTACTTTTATAATAAATAAATTTCTGTTTAATAAAATGTTTATTGCTTAATATGCCCTTAATACTTTACAGAAACACGAAAAATCACTCAAACAAACCACAAATTAAATATCTAAAATCAAACTTGTCTCACTATATATAATCACTCAGATTAACAAAACGATTATATCACATCAATTCTCAAATCCCATTTGCATGTTTTTTTTTTTTGCAACATTGGCAATATTACCTAAAGGCATAACCAAAAGAATTAATATCTAAGTTTAAAATAATTAAATTTGATGTAAGATATTTATATGAAAGTACTTTTCTCACTAGTATAAATTAATTTTCCTTATATCTATTCCATTTGGAACTTAAAAGGTACTAGGAAAAGAAAAAATTAAATACTAAGAAAAAATATTTCATGTTTACTTTACATAAAATATGTTAGTAAATCAAATATACTTAAAATTCTCAAAGTTTTACATGTTTTAATTTTCTAGTTTATATAATAAATAAGATAAACAAATAAATGAGTTTGAATAAACATAAAAGATCAATTTATTAAGTTTAAACCCATTTTTTATTTTTCTCTAAATTTTCATTCATTCCGTTTTTCCTTTCTATTTTTTTCCTTATTATTTTTCGGATTCCAAATGGAGCCTTAAACTTTTCATATGTCACAACCTTATAATAGTTATTATTCTTTAGATGGAGTGATATCATGTCCCCCTAAAATATACAATAATTGCTAAGCCATTAAATTAAAGCTTTGATTGTTAATTTTTGCAAAACTTTTTATATTAGGCACCATTTGAAACCTGGTGCTAGTTAGGAAAAAAGAAAATACTAAGAAATATGATTTTCATGCTTGAATCACTGCGGAAAATATCAAAGAAAACTAAATATAATCAAACTTTCAAATTTATATATTTTTAAATTCTTATCCTTATTTAATAGAGATAAATAAATGTAAAATGAATAAACATGTTAAAATTAATTTATTAAGTTTAAACCTTTTTTTAATTTCCTCCAAATTTTCTTTCCTTTCATTTTTCCTCTCTATTTTCCTCTTTATTTTCTTTCCTTAATACTTTTTAGATTTCTAACAAACCCAAAAATACTAAGGAAAGAAAAAATAATAAGAAAAAAAAATGATTTTTCTCATGTTTTGTTTCACCGTAGAAAATATAAAATAAAATCAAAATTCTTTAAAATTTTATATATTTTTAAATTTCTTAGTCCTTAGATAATAGAGAGAAATAAATAAAATGAGTTTGAATAAACATATGTGTACCACTTTTAAAATTTAAACATTTATTCTCCACTTTTATTTGTTCCACTTTTCCTCTATATTTTGTTTCCTTTGCAAGGCTCCATTAAGAGCCCAAAAAGTGTCAAAGGGAAGAAAATCACTCTTAAAAAAAAAAAAATTCATATTTGGTTTCATATGGAAAATATAATCAAAATTCCTAAAAATTTTATATATTTTTAAATTTCTTAGTATAATAGAGAAAATCAAATGAGTTAGAATAAATAAATAGAATTAATTTATTAAGTTTAAACTTTATTTTCTCTAATTTTTTTTCCAGGCTTTTTCTCTCTACTTTCTTTCCTTAGTACTTTCCAAATGACACAAATGCAACCTTAAAGTTTGCCCCCCTCACTTCTAATCCTAGCTCTGCCACTGATATTTCATACTTCTTTTAACATAGTTTTTTTTTCAATTACTTTGTATAAAATCCGGGAAAAATTCAATTTTTTTGAAAAAATGGTAAAACGGAAATTTCGGTAGGAAACCATAAATTTTCTAGATCTTGGATAATCAGTCCGACTCACTGCTGAATTTGCCTCGCGAAATCTGGCATCTCATGAATTTATCGATTTCTAGACATGTTAATCATTTTACATAGACTGCAGGCTCCGTGATCATGACATGATCATGCGGTGCCACATGGCACCCTAGGGGAGTGGCACATGCAGGCATGAGCCATGCGCACTTGAGGTTACTGGCTCTACATTAAGCCATGTCTCAAATGGAGAAATAAAGAAAATTAAAAAAAAAAAAAGGATGGAGCAAACAGGAGAGTTCGAGTGGAAAAAAAATCAAATAAAAAAGAAAAAAGAAAATAAAAGAACTTAAGAAAGTCAAAAGTGTAAGAAATATTTTTGGCAAAACGAAAGACCATGATGTGAGGGAGGGGAGAAGAGAGGCTTGGGAGAGAGAAACTCTACATTTCTATAGATCTACTGAGATTAAATAAGGGTTTTCGTCTGAAATGAGAGTTAAAGTCGATCCATGCAATGAGAAAACACAAAGATGGGCATCAACAGAGTTTAAACTCCAAGAGGTAGAATTTTCCACTGATAATTTCCTTACCTTAAAAGTCATTTAATGGCATAGGTTTTCTGGTCAGGATCAAGTCAGGTAGATTTTCGGTCTCAAGATTTTGGGACTGAGTATTTGTAAAACCCTGGAAAATTCGAATTTTCATAAAAAGGGTAAAACAATAAAAAGGGTCAAAACCCGAAATTTTTCTAGATCTCAGATGATGAAACGGACTTCACCGTTGGAATCGTCTCACGAAATCTAGCTACCACATCGAATTTCGCAAATTTCCGAGATAACAAATTTCACATTTTTCGAGGCACCAAAGTGTTCAGCACCAGCGAAATGGCTTGTAGCATTATGATGCACAAAGCAACCCATTACATGTACTCATGTGACACATGTTGCATAATTAGAGAGAGGATGGAGATTAATGGCTTAGATTAAGCCAAGTGTCAAAAGTCAAGACTAGGGAACACAAGTGGAATTAATGAAAAGTTAATGAGAATAAGACAAAAGATGTATAGTTTTCTTCTTCAAATTGAAGAAGAATTGAAGAAGAAAACTTGCAGGGGCTGCAAATTGGCAATGAGGGCTTGTTTGAGATTTTAGAGAGAGAGAGTGCCTTCTCTTAGATTCTGCTCTGGACAATAATTCAGTTTGTTGAAGAAAAGAACAATTTTGCAGCTATGTGGGCAACTGATTTAGTAGTTTATCAACCCAGATAGAGGGATTCTTTCCCATTTAGTATTTTCATTGGAGTTCTTGTTTTATGGATGATTTGTTGAGGCCAGAAGGCCGTGTTATCGGTCTCAAAAGCTTTCAGAACCGAGCGGTTAGAAAAACCTGAATCTGTGTCAATGTTATGAACCTATGTTCTCACCCCAGTCACTGTGATTTTTGGTGTGATTTTATGTTGCTATAGAAACCAAAATGAATTGCTTGTATTTAATTAGCCCATGTATTTCTAATTCTGTTATTAATGACTAATAATCATAAATGATGAATTAACTGTGTTAATATATACATGCTTATATGTTATCTGTTGTCGATTGGCATAATTTATCCATATGACCATAACTTAATATTAAAGATAGAAAAATGACATTGAGCAAAATAAGCTGAAAATGTTTATGAAAGGAATTTTGACTTTAATATTCTCTTCCGGATAATCAGAAAGTTTGAGATTTGTCCAACAATTCACTGAGGTCCAATAGAATTGTTTCTCTGGTTGGGTTATCCAACATAGTCTGCTCAAGGAAGTCCAATATGTTTCATCAATCTTTAGTATATAAAGTTTTCGAGAAACAAAAGTTTCTTGTTTTGAAACTGTGGATCTACTCAAGATTAGCCAGCATGTGCTAGAGTAGGTGAGGATCCCACATGGGATTGGGTATGTAGAGACATTCGCTGATAATGTATTTACTGGAGTGTGATTGTTTGCCATGACATGCGCACTTAGGCGGAGAGTAACCACGAAAATTATCACTACTGGTTTTGCCTCACCTCACGAGGATCACTATTTGTGCACAGGAGGTACAGAGGATCAAGCCCACTTTAGGTCTGCTTAGAAGAAAGTCAAAGTCAGGGCTGATATCATGATAGAATGATACTAAAAACCCAAATTTAATATATGTTTGCATTAAGTGAGTGATTTTATTAACTTGAACGCTGGTATATAGTTGATAGGTAATTTTGTGAGTATTGATGCATGTGGGCCCAAGTGGCCATTTTACTCATTTTAAATTGCAGTTGATCCAGGAGGTCGTGTTAATTGTTAGATTGTAAGTGGTACTCGTAGCCCCAGACAAAGAGACTCATTCCAACTTTCTGAGTAAAAATGCTGCCCACATCTACGAAGACACTGCAGTTGATCGTTGTCAACGACCCCGTGTTTTAGTGCATCACCACTTTCATCTCACTCACTTCTCTCACGCTCATCGAGCTAGGCACACATCATCATGACTGGAAAGGATCTGGCTTAGCCATGTCATAAGGTGTAAGAACATCACCACTGTGCTCCAATAAAGGAGTTTAGGCATGTTTGTGTTTTTCACTGACAAGATTAGAACATTGCATGCATTGTGTTTGATGTGTGAATGGTGCATAACATTGTTGTCAGGTAGAATTGTGTGGGAATGTAAAGTCATGAACAAAAATATAAAAAATGTTGAATACTAGGTTCAGTAGAACCTCTGGAAACAAAGAAGAAAAAAGATGTGAAAAAAAAAAAGTAAGAACTGAATGGGCTACGTCTATCGGGTGTTGAGTCACGACACAATGCACAAGAGGGCATGATGACACGGTGCCCGCTGCGACGACATTGCATGAACACGGCGCAACATTATCTGCTCATGGCATGACGCGCCAAGACGCTGCGCAAAGCAGGCTTAATATTCCATTGTGGGGCGCTCGCATTCGCCTGCCAAAGCTCGACACGACGCCGCAAGTGCCCAAAGCGCACACACTGTTGTTCAGCGGTGTGCACTCAGCACTTGACCCACTTTGATCAAAGACACTGCTGATCATCGTTCATGAACACCGTTCATGAGTAATCGCTCACTGGGGTTTTCAAAGCCAATAATAATTTCTTAAATAAAATAAAATAAAATAAAATAATTTTTCTACCAACATGATTTAATATATGACTATTATGTCCTTCAGTATTCACCGCAACAAAATGGACATCATGGTAATTTAAATAAGTCGTATGTTAATAGTGTCTCGGTCATTTGTCCTAGAGATACCGATTGAATTTTTAACTTGCCATTTGGACATGTGAGATACAATTGTGGGCTGAGACAGAGGCAGTCCACGAGGTGTTGCTGCTCACCACTGGGCACACTGAAGGTGCTTTAGCGAGGTCAGAGGGATTACGCATCGTTGCTGCTCACTGTGCTATGCAAGAGTAGCTAGGGAGGTCCGGAAAACCCAGAGGCTAGGCACATCATCCTCCGACATTCACAGAGATCCAGTTGGGTGCGCCACCATTGTCTGGCAAGACCAGAATGTCGGAGGCTATGGAGATCAAACTACGTGATTCCAATAGAGGTTGAGTTCGCTGATGCGATCAGCAAGACCTCAGAGATCTAGAGGCAATGATTCTGCGTAGTTCAAGATCTTTCGCGTATTTTTCTGACACTGTTTCGTCACGCTGAAGCGTCTAAGAGTTCCTAGAGCCAAGCATGGGACGATGACCGGAGTTATATGTGGTTACAGGTTCACTTATTTCGCCTCTCTTTGTGTTTGATGACCACGGGCCACGTATTACGCCAGGTGAGTAGAGATTCAGATCAAGCTAAAGTTGTCCATTCGGGCAGACTAGGACTCCACCCATGTGACATAAATTCCTGCCTGATGCCCCGACCATAGAGACCAAGGATGGTCGTAAAGACCTCTGTGATAAAGGTGTTATAAAGAGGAAGGAGAGCTGCTCTTCTTCCAGCTTTGTTAGCGTGTGGCCTGTCACGGGGTTCCATCACTCGCCATCCCGGCCTGGGGGACGTACTGGGGAGCCAGTTAATCGGGCCAAGATGGTGTGCTACCATTACAAATGCACTGACATAACAGAGTGATCGCCCCAAAGACAGGATCCTAGGTTTTGGGAAACAGCAAATTCCAATTAGCATTAAGACAGGAGAGGATATAGTATATTCCTTCACGTACCAAAGATGCCACAGAGCTAGCTTCAAGCCAGAGTCACACTGCACCTCCCGTTAATGTGTAGGCTGCAGGGGTCGACTATGGGCCGAGGCAAGGACATGGCCCACAGCAAGAACTCTGAGTCTCAGGCGGTTTATGCCATCACACCAACGCACGAGTCAAGAGATCAGCACAGCCATGTGGTAATGCTTGCTATCTCTATGGCAGAGCAAAGATGATCTGCATCATTCATTTTTCGCCGCATCGCTGTGATAGAGCGCTCAGAGGTTGAGGCCTTTGGAGGAGCCCTTGCATGTAGTAGCCTCCTTGAGCAGACAAGGATAGGATGATATAGTCGGGTTGCGAAAGGAGATCTCATGATTCTACTCCCGACCTCGAGGGTCACGGATGATGCCCAGTTTCATGCCTGTCCTTGGGGATGGATTACGACAGCAACTTATAGTGTCATATCTATTCAGAGCTTAGGGAGGGTTACCGCCTACACGCAGGACGGTATGATTCATGCCACGGTAGGGTGAGTGGAATCAACAAAATTATTTCTATATTCTATCGTTAGCTGGCTACCGCAAAGATAGTGGCCTAGGGTCTGATTTGATTGGTTTTTCATCCCTAATGGACGGTACTGTTATTGGGAAAATGGTGAGGCTTTTTTAGTTTGGATTTATTTGTCGTTTTAAACAAGGGGAGTTGTTTAGTTAATAATAACCGTAAAGCTTAAAATTAAGTGTGAAATGATAACTTTGAAGATTTAGGTCAACTCTGATAACATGAGGAATATGTCCGGTTATATCCTTTACTATTATTGGGGCAACCTATAGTCCACGCCATAACCGATCTTTATGAACCATAAATCAACCTTCTAGAATCATCCACTGAGTCAACAAAGAAATGCATTTCACAAATTTCTTTTAGTTTGAACCCACTAAACTATTTCTGTGCAAGTGCTCAGAAGCGTCATTTTAAAAGAATAATAGTGCATCTGTAGCTAACAAGTATGCACTGCACTTAAAGCATGCAAGCATACAAGGTAATGACATTAAATGATATTCAACCCTAGTTAGAAAGTATGGGAGCCATAACACAGCACATGAATTTAAAACATGAAGACAACCTCAGAATCGCCTCTACAAACCAAGCTAGCTACCTTCTTTCAAAGAAGAGGCTTAATAAGCATCTCAGTTGTCATCCTCAAGAGGGTTGTTTGTAGCCTAGAAAATGAGAAAGAGGAGAGAGAAGAGAGAAAACAAACCCTAAATGAAGTTAAGTGGAGATATTTACATAAATGAAAGAAATGTTGATCGCTAGGTTACAAACGAGGGGGCTTATATAGCCACCCAATGTATGAAAATACAAGAAAGCCTAACATTTTGGCTAATACAAGGGACAAGGAGGTAATACACCAAAATGAAGTCGGTTGACATTAATTACACAAAGATGATAGAGCAAGTGTGAGGTTTCGCTTATGCAAGAACAATTTCGCTAGGTAGCCAATTGGTAATGTGAGATAGCTGGGTTCAGAGAATTTCGCTTAGTATCCTGGTCTCGCTAGCTAATGTCCTCAAGCTCCAGCTTAGTTTTCACTGTTAGGATTGCTAAATTTTCGGCTATGATTGCTTGGGTCTTTCGTAATCCCAAATTGGGTTCTCAATAAAACCAAAAATGCCAATTTCTTCAGAACTGCTGCTCTTCACCATCGCTCTACCGCTCCACACGTGATCCTTATTTTCATCACTTTTGCTTTCTCATTCCTTCATTGGAATTTTGATATGTTTGATACGATAAATGGGTTCAATCTTCATAGTTCACATTATTATATATCTATTATTGAACTCATGCTGTCCAAAACTCAAAACAAACTTCAAAAATAACCTTCTAAATGGCTTAAGTGATACTAAGCAGACCCTAACACTTCAATTGGCTTAATTGACATGATTAGTGCACAAAGCACTCAAACCCATCTCAAATAGTGGCTCAAAATAAAGACTCTTTGGGGCACTAATCACACCCCAACCGAAACGTTGTTAGTCCCTTAGCAAATGCAAAACTAAAAGGATATATGCAAGGATTTTCAAAGTTTATATCCATGTTAAGCAAACAACAAACATTACCTTTAAATTGAAAAAAATTGACACCAAGTTTGAAAACCCATATGAAAGAGCCAAACCATACAAGAACAATTTTTAGGTCAATATTGGTTCCATGACTCAACCCAGTTCTCCACCAAAGTCTAATGATTCTAAATATAACCGTATCGAGCCAATAAACGGAAAATTGTCCCCCTCCCCCCCAACCTGGGGCACTCGACATGGCCTTAAGTTAACAACAACCTAGATAGGATAAGCACATCTTCTTTATTCAACTTACATTGTAGGGTGCAATGCTTAAATCCGCCTCACCAAAGTCCTGCAGAAACTGGGGTCCACCAATGATCTCAACCAATTAAGGTTTAGGCATCAAGTCATGATCAGTTTTACCATTAAACTCTACTGTGCTTTTACCCCGACCGAATGACTTCGAAAATCAAGCACCTACAAATTGCTTAAACTCTCATCATCCAATCTATGTAACTAACACTAAATCATAACTGAAACCAATGAAGGCTAGGGCATCTGCTTCAAAGGCTTTCGCCTATACACCCCTCGTGGAACCGCGCTCGTTTCAAGGCAAAGCCGTCACGACTTTATTTTTCTTTTCTTTCTTTTTCTTTTCTTTACTTTTTTCTTTTTCCTTGGAAGATCCTGTTAATAAACAATGGCAACACAAAACTATCCTAGGTCACAACATGCCTAAGGTCTACATGCAAAGTGAAAGGAGGTATACAACTACACCCATTGAAACAATCAAAGTAGAATCCAAATGATAGAGAAAGGTTCAAAGCTGGTAGCTGAATCTCAATCATCAAAATTTTTCTAAATTATGGAATTTGTTTATAAAGGTAACTTACAATGATTCAATTTTTCCAACAAAAGGCAATTCAATTGTCCAATTAAAGTGTCCAATTACCAATTAAAGAAGTCTTTAAACAAAGAAAAGTATAAAAGTGATGGACAAAGAAAAGGAAAACAAAATTTCAAACAACTGCAGACATGTAGAAGTTAAGGAAATTACCTTTTAACTCAGCTTGTATCGCGAAATGTAAAAACTAAGGGATAAACCTGTGATTCTCCTTCATATGTGTTGGCTGAGTTTTCAAGATTATTTGTTAGTGTTAATGCAATTGTCAACATAAAGTGAGTCCCAATGCTCAGACTACATTTAAAGAACCACAAATTTTGAAACAACATATCTTTAATCAAATCAAACAAGGAAAAACAAGTACCGCCGGGAACCAAGCAATAGTTTCACATCCCAGACTCTGGCGTATCTGTAGACTCGTGAGGTCCAAGCAGAGAATTTCCTCCCCCGATATCTTCACTCATATAGGGTTTCAATTCTCCGTCCACGACTCGGAACAATTATCATCTCGGATTACTAGACGATCAACCATTGGAGGTATGCTCAGACAATGAATAACCGTCCATCGACTTGGAGCTTGCCCGAAATAGATGGAGTTAGTCGATGTTAGTCCCGGTCTCCCTGCTGAAATTCTTCCCCAATTATCATTGACTATGCATCTTTGATTTTTCTTTGCAATCTTCTAATTCAAGTAGGCATCATTCGTATTCTTCCAACTCCACAGACCAGAACTGATCTGCAATACTAAACCATGTTCAGCTCTGATTGCCCATGCCTTGTACTTCGATCTCCACCGGAGCAGACATGCCTACCATAGACTAACCGGTTAAGGGGACATTCCTGTGATTGTCTTGAAAGTCGTCCCAGAAAGTCTACAAATGAATCAAGCAGCTGATGGACCAATAATCTTTTCCCGTTGGTATTTACCACCTTCATTATGAATGGTCTTGATTTCCCTCTGCTGCAAGTTCTACCTCGACCACTTGTTTGAGGCATGTGGTAAGGGTGGCCACTTTGTGTTTCACACCATATTTAACCATGAGGTTTTCAAATGGTTTGTCACAAAAATGTAGAACCTCCATCGCAATAACGGGCTTTCTGCATTCAACTCGAAAATATGTTTGCTAAATTCTAGTACCATCCGCGCTATTGGTCTTGTGATTGCTTCGCCCACGGACACATAGTCCACTTCACCAATATGTACGTAGACCAGATTCGGGAAGGGTCCCATGAAATCGATGCCCTAAACATCAAAAAGTTCGACTACTAAAATTAGGTCTAATGAGAACATCCGACTACGACAATCTCAGAGTTTTTGCATCTATCACACACACCCAAGACATTTGGTGAGTCCTTAAATAAGCCATGCCAAAAGAGAAACTGAGATCGCAAAGACCTTCATTGCTGTCTTCCTCGAAGCAAATGATCGCCACAGGCGCTCTCACTATAGCGTTGACTCAGACTCCCTATCACCGCCGTGCACACTTCCCGATTATTTGATCCGCACAAGATTTGAACAAGAATGTTCTTCCCAATAATAAGAATGGATTCGCAAAGAAATACCTTCTATCATGTTCTTTCCACTGAAGGGATTTCTCCTATGGCGCAGAAATTGGCAATGTGAGTATACTAGTGGAGCTTTTTCCAAATGAGATTAAGGATTCTTCAGAATTCATCATTGATGGGTGGCTAGTGGAGGCTATGTGCTATCATAACCTTGAAAGACGATCCGCCACTACATTCTCTACTCCCTTCTTTGTCTTTAATTTGCAAGAACTCCCGAAGTAAAAGAACCCATCGAATGAGCTCTTGCTTTCGCATTTCATTTAGTCGAGATATGCTTCCAAAGCTTTAATGGTCCGTAAATGATCATATCGTAATTCCGATCAAGTATGTCAACTTGTCTAAAGCATAACACCATCGCCAAACACCTTCCTCCTCTCAGAGTGAAAACAGTGCCCATCCCAAAATTTTCAATCGCTGCTTCAGATAGCGATTACTATGAGGTTTTCCATTTTCTCTTTCGCCGAGAACTCGCACCGATGAAGAAGATCACCGGGCATCATACATCACTTCAAAAGGCAACTCGCCGCAGCCAGTGCTCGCATCACGGGGCAGTAGTCAATGATTTGCCCCCAAAGCTCTCGGTATTCTCATTCCAAATAAATTAGCATCTTTCGCAAGAGCTTCAGATATGGGTTTAGCAATCTTCGAGAAGTCTTTAATGAACCTTCTGTAGAAGCCTGCATGACCAAGGAATTGCCTAACTGTTTTTACATTCATTGGAGATGGCAATTTGAAATAAGTTCAATCTTTGCTTTATCAACTTCATTCCCTTTGTCGAAATAATAAAAGTTCCAAAGACACCTCGGGTTAACCATAAATGGCACTTCTCCCGCTACACCAAAGTTCTTCTACACCTTTTCAGATGGCCTCTAGATTAGTCACATTCCCCAAAATCGCTCCATATACAAAGGATGTCATCCATGGGTTACTTCCATTATGCGCCCACCATATCAACATGCTAAGCATACATCCGGTAAGTGGCAGCGGGCGCTGCAAACACCAAAAAGGCATCCTTCTATAAGCATATGTACCAAATGGACAAGGAAAGTGGTCTTTTCCCCGATCCTCCTGGGGCAACCTTATCCGGTACCAATACCCCCTCAATTGCCCATCCAAAGCAATAGAATGGGTGTCCTAAACCTTTCAAGGAGTCGAATGATAAACGCAATCCCGAAGATCTTTTCATACTCATCGGGTCTTTATAATCTATGACACCTCCAACCTAGAGTGAGTCGCATACCTTCACCCTTTTCTATTTTTCATGCTTGTCACTCCCGACTTTAGCACACTGTATAATTTTACCAAGTACTATCCGAAACTAAATGATACCCCATTGGAAAGTACTGCACTCAATGCGAATCCTACCGCAGTGGGTTCAACCTCCGTTTGGCTACCTAATGTTCCTTTCGACTCTCATCTAGTAAATGTGATGGGTGTAGATTGTCGGGTTTATGCCTTTAAATCGGAATTTCCACCTCAATGTCATTGTCTCGAGACAAGCAAACAGGTTATTCTCTTGCGGCAGTCAACAAAGGATGAAATCACAACCGACACCGCCCATTGTCTTCCAAAATGCATACTAACCTAACTGGAGGGGTTTGAGTTCAACTCCGTTGGGGTTCCTCAACGCTGCACCACATTTATAAATGCAGGATTTCTATTTTTCTCTCCTCCACACTCCCCGTACTAAGCTCATGCTTTCGAGGTTCCCGTTGGTCTTCAAGACACCCTGATAACTCTAGGTTACTACATCTCGCACTGATGCTCATTAGCCTGTTTCTTCAAGAATCAGTGATCTATTATACAAACTTTCACAGCCTATCTTCCTTCCCAGGTATGCCTTTACTAATGAAAATATTGAGCTCCCAGCTCTACATCCCTGCTCTGAGTCAGCCAACCCATCAATGATCACATATCTTGAAATAAGCCTCAAAAAATGTCTTCCAAATGATGGGCACATGATTGGTCTCACCTAACTGCTCAAGGTCAAGTACGACGGTAAATCCACTGCACAAATCGGTCCACTGTATTAATACATCCTCAATGGTTCCTCTCAGATTTTAATAGACTCATCAAGAAGTACGTGTGATGGAAGTGGGTTTCACCCCTCCCAAACCCACTTCTCGTTTCAGACATAGAATATCAAGCAGAAGGTTCACACTAGCTCCTAAGTCTAATAGTGCTTTCTCCACGCTGATGCCTCCAATATTAACATAGATTGTTGGACATCCTGGGTCTTTATATTTCACCGGAGTTTTGCACTCCAATGATAGTGACTCACTGCTCAATGCGCGCCTTCTTATTTACATTAAGACCTCTTTACTCGTGCATAAATCCTTCGCACCTCAAGTAGTGACTGCTTGATCATTATCAAGCGAGAGGAATGTTAACTTTTACCCGCAAAACTTCTAGAATTTCATTGATTAATGTAACTTTTCTTTTAGAAGAGCCTCGGGTCGGAGGGGGTACACTATTCTTCACCTCCTCTCATTTGATCGACCGATCTTCAGGGCTGGTCAGCCACCGGAGGCCGGAATTCGCTAGTGCTGATCGTGGTCCCAGCTTCTACCACTTTTAAAGTCACCACGCCTTAACTCACGCTCTGCATTCCGACCATCGGCCAGCCATTTCATGCACTCCCTTCTTATGTTGCCGTGGATCGAAGGGAACTCCTTCCCCTCTTCCGAACTCCTGTATGTTGGCTGGATAGCCCTGAAATTTCAGAATGCATCATTGTCCAATTTCTCATGTTTTAGAATGAGCTTTTTATCGTTTCAATTTTCACATTAGTTTGAAATATCTAAAGATTCTCGTTTCTACAAACGTGCCTACCACTTTACTTAAGTTTAGGATTGCCTGTTCAACAGGAGAAGAAAGCAAAGGAGGCTGTTGTTGTATTGAAGTGGGAACCAAACCATACTCGTGCTCCCGATGTGGCGCATGCAGGGTTTCCTGCCTACGACAGTTTGATGATTTCTCCAGCCAGGTTATAGGTGTTACCTTGCTTTGAGCATCTATGGGTCGCTTATTTTGATTTAGGGACATGGGCATACTCTAGACAAAGGCTCCCTGCAGGATTATTTGACTCAAAATTGCAGCAAGAAAGTCGATGCATAACTCATTATTAATTGTTTGCATTTCTCATGTCGATTTTTCATTTCCAAATTTCATCCAATCTTCTAGTTAAAGTACTTCATTTTTGGCTTCATCCTCTGTCTCGTAGCGCCATACATGTCCCCTCATTGGTTCAAGGCCTTGATCTTTCTAGCTTCCTCGATTCGGCTTCATCCCATGCCTCTTTGAGGTTTCGTACCACATAGTTCAAAAGTTCATGTATTTCATCCGGGTTTTTGCTCAAAAAGTTACCCCCACACATAGTCTCCAATAGTTGCTTCATGGTTGGAGACATACCATCATAAAATGGTTCACCAGCATCCATGTATCAAACCCATGATGTGGACAAGCACTAATGGTCTCCATGAATTGTCCCCAAGATCGTAGAACCTCCCACCATCTTCGAGTCGCAAAGGTGTAAATTGCCTTCCAATCGCTGGTCTTATGATAATCGGGCGAATTTTTTAAAAACTCTCATTGCAAACAAATTTCAATTTCTATGGTTCTAGCCTCAAGAGTTGGGCCAAATCTCGACCTTGTCCTTTGTGTGGTCAATGAAATGCTTTTAGCTTTAGCAAATCCATATTAACTATACCTTCCTTAAAGGTCAGGTAAACCTCCTCAAAACCCTTTATGTGTGTGTATGGATTTTCATTTCCATACTATGATATGTGGGGAGTAGGGGTACTAAATAAGCCTCACTGCTACATCTTCAAAAATAGGAGGTATGACGCAGAAGGGCACTTGTAACTCTGGGGAGGGTGGATGTGGTCCCTCATCCGACGAGCTATAGGTCAGTTGGATTCATCGTACTGGTCGACTCTTACTGTTCCAGGTAGGGATCCATTTGTCTATTTGGGTACACCGATTTCACCGCTTTGTCAACCCAAAACAGAATCTGTAGCCTACTCCGATGTCTCTTTTCCTAGCAGTATAAACACTACATAATAACCCATATGACACAAATAAAGAGCACAACAACTTGAAGCAACATTCGCTTCTTTCATATAACTGACCATGATGAAAAACAAAAAACAAAGGATCGCAAGTGATGAAAACTTGCGCTTATGGGCGAACCGAAATTCAAAAAAGGGTTAAAAAGGTCACCTTCACTCTGTGATGTTGATCACAAGTACACTTCAACTTATCAAACGTAGCTCTGGGCACCATCCTCAAAACCCGCGCCATTTGATTCATGCCACGGCAGGTGAGCCGAATCAACAAAATTTGTTTCTGAGAGTTCTTCCCATCGCCAGAGTCAAGCTATCAAAGATATGGTCTGTGGCCGAACACCTGGGATGGGTTTCTATCCTATGAATGACTTGCATCAGTTGTTGAAAATGGTGAGGCTTTTAGTTTGATTTCTTGATTGTTTGTTTCTGAAAATGCTGGAGTTTGTTTAGTTACCAATAACGTGAAAAGCTTAAAATTAAGTGTGAAATGATGAATCTTGAAGATTTAGGTCACTAACTGATAACATGGGGAACAAGTGTCCTTGTTATATCCTCGCATTATGACAAGCAACCTATAGTCCACGCCTATAACCGATCTTTGTTTAACTTTAGCAAACCTAACCCTAGAATCACTCCTAATCGAGTCAACACAGGTAATACTTACTTACAGCCCCTCTTGAAACCCTAACACTCCAACCTCATTTCAATGGCTCGTAGAAGGCCATCGAAGAAATAACAAGCAGACATCTAGCAATAAGTATGCACTGTAACCCAGCCATGGTAAGTATTAGCTAAGGTAATGACATTAAACAGAACAACTCCTAGTTAGAAAGTATGAGCCATAAATACAAGACTGGAGCATTTAAAACATGAAGACAACTCAACCCACCCAGCCAACCAAGCTAGCTACCTTCCTCTTCAAAGAAAAGAGGCTTAGCCAAGCATCTCTTGAGTTGTCATCCTCAAGAGGGTTGTTTGGTAGCCTAGAAAATGAGAAAAAGAGGAGAGAGAAGAGAGAAAAACAAACCCTAAATGAAGCTGCGGGAGATATTTACATAAAATGAAAATGTGCCAAAGATCGCTAGGGTTACAAAAGGAGGGGGCTTATGATAGGCCACCCAATGTATGAAAATACAAGAGTTTAACATTTTGGCTAATACAAGGGACAAGGAGGTAATACACCAAAATGAAGCTCTGCTGGCATTAATTACAATAAAGATGATAAGGTGAGGTTTCGCTATAACACCCCTCGGGCTTAGGTAGCTAAAATTCCTCATTAGGGCAGTCTAAAATTCCTCTTTCAGGCAGCGAAATCAGAAGGTAGATAGCGAAATCGTAGAATTTCACTATAGACCGCCAATTTCACATTAGCAAATTTTTGCAGATAGCTTAAAATGTATAATTTCGCTAGGGCAATGTGCTGATTAAATCGAAATTTTGAAGCCTAGCTTAGCCTCTCTCTCACCTCTAGATTGCAATTTTCATATGATTGCGAAATTTTCGCATCCCACAATACCAGAATCCCAAATAAATTTTCGCAATCATAGCGAAATTTCCGAATTGCCGTTCATCAGATTAGTTTCATCGTCTAACATCAGATCCATTTTCATCACTTCTCGCTTCATTCCTTCATTGAATTTTGATATGTTTGATGGCTGATAAATGGGTTCAATCTTCATAGTTCAGCACATATATCGATATTGAACTCTCAAGGTATCCAAAAACCTGCAAAACAACCAAAAATAACCTCTAAATGGCATAAGTGATACTAAGTAGACCCTAACACTTCAATTGGCTTAATTGACATGATTAGTGCACAAAAAGCACTCAAAACCTATCTCAAATAGGGCTCAAAATAGCACTTTGCAATTAATCACTTCGTGACTTTGTCAGATTTCATAGATACATGATATTTTGTCCCGTGATGAATGTACGAGTCCTGTGTTGCACATCAAGTTGGCTAGCAAGCTTCAATTTAGAGGACGAAAAGAAACCTGACTTCTAGATCTACCTCAAGTATTTGAAAGATGAGGATGTTTCTTTTCCCTGACGAGCTGACGGATTGCCTCCGGGCAGTGAGGGTCAGACTTCAGACGAGTTACACCTGCATTTCGCCATCTATGACTCCACATAGATACCCAATTGTGTCACAGAACTTAGAGTCCGCCACAGGAGCTAACGGAAAAGGGGTTCATTAGACCGAGCACTTCACCACAGGGCACTTCTGCCTCTATTTCATGGCAGTTGCAAGACAAGACCCTTCGATCGTGCATTGATTACCTACATTGAACAGGTTACAATCAAGAACTCCAGACCCATTATCGAGGATTGATGACTTGTCTGACAATAGAGAGGAGTGCCAGTTCACCCAAGATAGACTCTCGCACTAGCTACCATCAACTAAGGGTCAGTGGAGACGATATCCCTAAGACAAAGATTTAAGACGCTAAGCATGGGCACTCCTAGTTTACGATGACGCCTTTGATCGACGAAATGCGCCCAGCAAGATTCATGGACCTCATGCATAAGGTGTTCCAACCCTATCTTAGATCAGCCATTACCTTCATGGATGACATTTCGATCTACTCCTGGCCGGGGAGCGGAGCATGAGTATCATTTGAGGATTTCAGCATGGGGCCATTGAGACCAATCAATCGTACGCCAAGTTCGCAAGTGCGAGTTTTGGCTTACTGAGCAACAGATCTCATATGCAATCCCTGAACTGAGCTCAGTCTTAACATCCAGTATGCCCAAGCCGCCTTCGAGATAACATAGTTTCTCGATCACTGGCATTTGGGGAGATTCATTGGTTACTTATCCCCATTGGCAAGACTTATGACGTAGATTCAATCCACAGCATGATGTCCGCTCCATCTGCTTATCCGCAGGAGGCATTCCAAGAGTTGAAAAGGGGGCTTAGCCATCGCTTCCTATCTTGATAGTCCTTTATAGGGACAGGTACACAGCAGTATCAGGATGCCTCGAGGGCCCTGATTACTAGGATCGGCACCCAGACCCGTCTGAGATAAAGTCATATCCATAGTCATAAAGAACCACGATCTGAACTTATAACAGATAGCTGAGTTCCAGCGCCATGATCCTCATACATCCCACATACTTACTTATATGGCAAGGAGTTCGAGGTGTACTCAAACCATAAAGTTTGAAGTATATTTTCACGCAACGGGACCTCAACAAGAGGCAACGCAGATGGATGGAGTTCTTAGAGGATTATGACTTCACTTTGCATAACCACCCTGGTAAGGTAAATGTGGTGGCTGATGCACCTACCTGGGGGGGGCACATGTGCACGGTTTCCTTTTCTCCACGGAGCATCATTAGTATAGCTTCCCTGGGAGTGGATGATGCTTCGATGCGACACTCTCACATGGGACGCGAGCAGCTCAAGGGCAGGTACGCTGGGAGTTTAGTAGCTGTTACCATCTCTATTGAGTGCAGGATTGAGTCCTAGGATGACGCGAACAGAGTGTCCCCCACATGATCCAAGAAACAGCAGACATGTGCACTGATGCCCAGAACTCCCCATCTGCATAATCCCAGAGCAATGTGTAGTGATTCTCAAATAATTTTATTTTGAGAGAGGAGATTCTCAAGGAGTTTCATCGCTTCTCGATTTTCAGGTATCTAGGTGGTAACGGGCGATGTACCAGATTTCCCACGCCAAAGTATTTCATCAAAGGAATGAAGAGACACGGGACTTTGCTCACGATGTCTCACGTGTCACGATTGGCGCTGAGCCACAGTTCGCATCACTTCGCGCCATGTCCACAGATGCATCGAACAGAGCATGTCACGATGGATTTTGTGGACCCACTCGCTAAGGAGGACACCGGGCGACACATGCAGATGGGTGATAGGACCGGCCTACTTAAGTCAGCACATTTCTAGCCACGCTGACGACCTTCCACATTGTGAGGAGATTCGCTACTCTTGCATATTCAGAGATCGGGTCCCACATGGAGTACCCCAGATTCATAGTGTCTTAGCAGAGTTTCATCTGTGGAGGTTTATTTCTAATAATAATTTTCGAAGAGCCTAAAGGCTACGGGCACAATGGCCGACCATGAGTACAAATCTTTCCACCTCCATGCATAAACACGCTGAAGAGAGGACCATATGTGTGTTAGAGGAAATGCTGCGAAAGCATGCATTCCGAATCATAAGGGTAACTGGAAGAGCATTTTCCCTAGTGGAATTCGCCTACAACAACAATTATCAAAGTAGAGTACATACGATGGCATCATATAAGGTATCAGATGAGGCCATGTAAGTCAACGTTATGTTGGACCGAGGTGGGAGAGAGCTTCATCACTGGTCCTGATTTGATTGGAGACACCTCCGAGAAAGTGAGCTTGATATGACGCTCTTCATGGCTTAGAGCCAGGCGAGCTTATGTCGATGTACGACGCCGACCCTTAGAGTTCGAGGTCGAGATCACGCCTTCTCAAGGTGATGCCTAAGAGGAGCGGTCGCCCGCAAGAGAGTCCATCACGCCAGGTTCATTGGGTCCTTCGAGATACTCGAGAGGATAGGCACAGTAGCATACCGGTTAGCTTTACCGCCTAGCATATTAGGTGTCCATGAGGTATTTCACGTCTCCATGCCTCAGAGGTACACTCTAGATCCAGCTCATGTAGTGGATTGGGGAGAGATTGAGGCTGACACGATGGGACTTGTGAGGACCTAGTGTGCATTTTGGATAGCGGATCGTTTTACATGCAAGACCGTGAGGCTAGGCGACAGGTGCCATGGCATCACCTAGAGAGCTTGGAGGAAAGTCAACGTGGGAGTGCGAGGACACGATGCGGGCCACCTATCCCTTTTTGTTTAGGGATGAAGGTATGTGGTTTAGTTGTTTAATACTTAAATGACTAGTTTACATGCATGGTATAGTGCATGTTGCATATGCATATGAGTTGTTGTGATTGTACGTGACTCTGATCGAAATTCCTTCTCACAAATATAGAATCAATGTGTCCCAAAACCCACACTTATGGTAAAAGATAAACACTTTCACAAAACTCCGAAATTTTTCTATGATCTTCGATATTTAACGGATTCTCACTGAATCGTCTCCGCTAAATTCAGCTACGCGCCCATAACTTCACTCAAATTCAGAAAACAAACAGTTAACCTCTGATCTACACTCAGAACAATAAGTCATACTAATATTCAATGGAAGAGATTGTCGATACTGAACAAAGTCAATTCATGTTTGAGTATAAACCCGCAATATGTTGATTAAAATGACAGAGTACACATAACACCAGATTGTGTTACAATAAATAAAGAAATCAGGAATTAAGGGAACGATAAATAATAAAAGTCAATACAATAAATATTGATTCATAGTTTTCTCCTAAATTGAAGAAGAAAATATGGCGCTGGAAATTGGCAAAGGAGGGCTTGTTTGAGATTTTAGAGAGAAAAAGAGTGCCTTCTCTCTAGATTCCCACGCTCGACTCGCCTATTCTGCCAAGAAGCAGTTGTTCTATCGCACAGGGCTAATGGTGGCACCGATTTTGTGGAGTTTCGACACTTCAAGAGGTAGGACCTTCCCTACTTGGTTTATTCTCATTTATAAATATTTTATGGATGGGGATTTGTTAAGGCCTAGAAGGTCGTGTTATCGGTCTCAAAAGCTTTGAACCGAGTGAAGAAATCCCTAATTGTGTGGCCGTGAACAGTGCCAACCTGAGGGTTTCATTGTTCAAGTGATTTTTGCTGTGATTTTTGTGTTGTTGAGTAATTCAAAATGAATTGCTTGTATTTTTTAATTAGCCCATGTGAGCTAATTTTGGTGTTATTGATGTGAATTTAATAACATGAATTGTGTGAATTAATTATGTTAATATATACATGTTTTATATATTAGCATGAGTTGTTGGGATTGCATAATAGCCCATATGCACCAAAATTCCTAGAATATTAGAGTAAGTGCATGACATGAAAGAAAATAGTGAAAAAATGTTTGTAGAAAGGAATTTCGACGGAAGATTTTCCTGAGAATCGTGTTTCAGACGCCCAACAATTCACGTCGGAGGGGCCTATGAATTGTTTCTGAAGGTTATCCAACAAATTCGCCTCGGAGGGTAGTCCAATATGTTTACCGACCCTGTGAGTAAGCCTCGAGAACAAAGCTTTTGTTTTGTAAACCGTGGATTTTACCTCGCATTTGGCTTAGGCATGTGTGAAGGAGTCGGTAAGGACCTCTCGAGACATGGATTGCATGTAGACATTCAAGTAGGATTATGTATTTACTTGAGTGTGATTGTTTGCCATGACATGTGCACTTAGGTGGGGAGTAACCCACATAGGAAATTATCACTATTGGGCTTTGCTCACCCTGTCGAGGGATCACTATTTTAGGTACAGGGAGTGTACAGGAGGACGATGCTCACTAGAGGCCGCATTTTAGAAGAAAACCGGGTTGTGGCTTTGTTATTCGTTTTATAGAACATGTATAAAAACTTTAAATTTTAATATATGTTTGCATTAAGAGTGATTTATTAACTATTGGTATATAGTTGATAGGTAATTTTGTGAGTATTGATGCATGGGCCCAAGTGGCCATTTTTACTCATTTTAAATTGTATATGGACCCGGTGTGGCCGTTGTTAATTGTTGGGACAGGTTTTGTACCTTGGGTAGAGCTCCCCATACAAAGGAGACTCGCCCGATTTTTGTGAGCGGTGTCGGGTTACCCGACTTCTACGAGTATTTCGCAGCCATTGTGCTGTCAACACCTCGGCCTTCGAGGCCATGGTATTGGAAATTTTTAGACTGTCTGCATAATCCCGACCGTTTTGATAGTCCGGACATAATTTTAGGGATCGTTGGACAAATCGGACATAATTTTAGACTGCCGGACGCTCTAGAATAAAATTTTGCACTTTTTTTCAAACAAGCCTCTGGCTAAATTTTGGGACTGCTGATATCCGAACAGATTTTTCGTAGAATCGCTTTCAAGTAGTCCGGACTCCGATTTTTGGATTGTGTGTGTGTCGTTTTGTATGTGTTATTGCAAAATTTGAATAACATGTCAAGTTGTGTGAAAATTATGTTAATGACAAGCTAGTGGATGTATTTAATAAGGAAATTTATGATGGATGTAAATTATATGTAGAAAATATAATTATCGATGTGTTGAATATGTTGCATGTAACATGTTATAGTATGAAATGGCATAATTGCATTTCATATGCAAGGGGACATCGCGTCAAGTCAGGTGTGTGTGCATGGTATTGGTTATTCACCATTCTTGGTGAATGTGTAGTGAACTCGGAAATTTGGACAACATCTAAAATTGAGACTCACAGGTGCATAAAATAATAATAATAAATTTCGTGTGTTTAGGTGAAGCAAGATGGGGCAGATCCCCTCCCCTCCCCCCCCTAAGGTGAAAGACCCAAATTCTATTCTTGGTTAGACATATGGATCTAGCAATGAAAGTTCGCGAAAGTGTCAGAAGGCATGTGAAGGCTGTGGTGAGACCTTGAAAATTCGCTACCCATAAAAACACATAGGATTTGATAAATTAAAATAAATATCGGAGGGTTGTCCAATGGGTTAAGTCATTGGGTGAAACACCAGTGGCGTTTCACATAGCGTTATGTGTGAGGGAGTCGGTCATGACTTGAGTTATGGGCATGAGGAGTCTCATCCCATGCATGACATGAAATATTCCATATAGGATTGCATTTTCTATATGGAATGTGGTTACCCATTCGCTACCCATAAAAACACATGGGATTTGATAAATTAAAATAAATATTGGAGGGTTGTCCAATGGGTTAAGTCATTGGGTGAAACACCAATGACTGGTTTTCACACTTGGCGTTACATGTGTGAGGGAGTCGGTCATGACTCGAGTTATGGGCATGAGGAGTCTCATCCCATGCATGACATGAAATATTCCATATAGGATTGCATTTTCTATATGGAATGTGGTTTGATGTATGCATGCCATTGCATGTGCATTTAGGTGGGGAGTAGCCCTTGTAGGAGAATTTTTCTACTGGGCATTGCTCACCTCGTTGTAGGACACCCTTTCAGGTACAGAGGGTGTACAGGGAGACTGTGCTCCGACGAGGCCGTGATTATGAAGGAGGCCGATGTGTGGCCTTGATATTACCTTTGTAAAAAGTATTGTGTATAAAAAAGAATTGTGATTAAATTCCTTTGGGACTATTGTCTAAATAGTCGGGTATGTAATTACTGGTAAGAGGGCCGTGATCGGACTCTTACGAACTGTAATTAAGTGTTTTATTTTCATATTTTAGATTTAAATGTGAATGAATGGGTCCCAGTAAAAGGATTTATATTGGGGATATGGACAGATGGACCATGTGTGGTCATTACTACTTCTATTGAGACCCTGAATGGGTTATGATTATACTATTATATAGGTTGTATGTTGGGTAGAGCTCCCCGAACAAGGAGACTCTTCTCGATTTTTTGTTAAAATATGGATCCCTATAAATGGGATACAACGAGTGTGATGATAGATCACCCAAATCCACGAGATTCTCTGGGTTATTTGGTTGTCACTTGGGAACCCCGGAGTTAAAGAGGCGATCACGATTTGAGTATCGAGCTCAAGTTAAAGATTACCTAGGAGCTTGGGTGGGGGTATCCTCCAGTGTTTTCGGATATTGGCTTGTCATAGCTGAGTATCAAGAGTTAGGTGTCCAAAATACCTAGGATTAGTGGGTATGGGTGTAGAACATGGCATTGTGTGCATTGATTGCTTTGGTGTTCTAATATGTACCATGGGAGATGTATTGTGGTTGTGTGAATATATGCATGATATGGTGTCATATATTATGAAGTCATATACTTGGTAAATAGTATATGGGAAATAAGTATGATGTATGTTAGTGGTGGCATATGCACTACTAATTGGAAGTAAAGAGAGAGAAAGAAACACAAAATTTTCTGTGACTTATGTAGACGGCAAAATCTCAGTAAGAGGCCTTTGAGAATCGCCAGCGAGACCTCCACCAGTGTTTGATCAGTAGACCTTTGTTGAGGCTATGGGTGTTTATTTCTTTGCCATTGACCTAGTGCGGGTTGGAAATTCGAGGGACGGTAACCTCAACGTTTTATAGCACATCATCCTTCGACATTCACCGGGGAGGGGATCCAGTGGTAGTTGATCATTGGTTCCGAAAAGTTGAGAGGATTTTGGAGGCTATAGAGATTACCTCCGTTGCTACGAGGATCAGGCTTGCCACGTTTCGGCTAGAAGGTGAGTCCCATATATGGTGGGATTGGGTTAGAGCCTCAAGGGATCCTGAGACGATGACATGGGGAGAGTTCAGAGAGCTCTTCATGGATAAGTTTTTCCCATCATCTGCTAGGCATGCAAAAGCTCGGGAGTTCCTTGAGTTAGACGAAACATGGTAGTGCTCGAATGTAGCCAAGTTCAGCGAGTTGGCACGTTTGGGATGACTATTCTGGATATGGCCCAAGGTGCAAAAAGGTCGAGGATGGCTGAGTTATCCATCGGGGCGAGATTGTTGGATTTCTTCATAGTGTGGGCCTCTATGGGTGGGGGCCATTCTGCCGTAAGAGAGATAGAGGATGCACGGACCATCTAAGATACGATTGCTAGTGGTAAGAGGAAGGTGGATCAGTCTTCTTCTAGTTCAGGAAAGAAGCAGAAGACTTCTATCCCACGGGGATTTCAGGGACTAGGCCGTAGCTATCAGGACTAAGGCCAGACCAGGGCTTCTAGTTAGTCAGGACCGCTAACATTTTTCCATTCCATCAGCTCGGACATGTGAGGCGAGATTGCCACGAGAGCCGGGATCAGGATGCCTTAGGACACCTCGTCAGTCATTAGTAGGACATGTGAACCACGGTTTGCTCCTTCTCTCAACCCAATAAGGGCCCGGAGGGCTGAGCCTGATCTCGGGGGTGCCGCTGTACGGATAGGTCGAGGAGGAGGTGGGTGTTTGGGTCGAAGTGGGGCCAGAGGCTCCTGGGATCGAGACTTGAGGGACTGGCGTGTCTATGCCATCACAGGCGATCCAGGTTGATCGGTCGGTTATCTGAGGTATGTTTTGCTATCTCGCCTCTGGGCTAAGATATTGTTTGATTATGGTGCATCGCATTCTTTTGTGGATGCATCTAGTGTGGATGTTTTGGGCTTAGAGGTAGAGACCTTGGAAGAGTCGATTGTGTAAAGGTTCTCCTAGGGACTAGGGTGAGGATTGATCAGATATGTCGGGATTGTGAGATATAGATCTCAGGGATTCTTCTCATGGTGGACCTTCAGACAATGGACATATCAGATTTTGATGTCATTCTTGGCATGGATTGGTTGACGGCACACCGAGTTGTCATTTATTGTGATAATAGGAGGATTACTGCCTACACACAGGATGATATCCGTGTGACTTTTCAAGGGGAGAAGCATGATGCTTTACCCCAGAACGTGGACGACTCCAAGTGGAGTGGACAGTTGATGGGTTGGATAGCAAGCCTTACCTTAGAGGATGAGGAGAGACAGGATCTTGGTCTACCTTGGGGGGTTTGCGAGTATGAAGATGTCTTTCCGGATGAGCTACCGGGATTACCTCCGCATAGGGATGTGGACTTTTTCATTGAGTTACACCTTGGTACATCGCCCATTTCTATGACTCCTCATAGGATGGCAGGTGAGTTGCAGAACTCAAAGGTCAGCTGCTTGGGATTGTTGGGCGAGAGGCTTTAAGCACTTCACCATGGGGCTCTCCGGTTCTATTTGAGAAAAAGAAAAACAAGACCCTTCAATTGTGCATTGATTATCGATAGTTGAACAGGGTTACAATCAAGAATTGATAACCATTACCGAGGATTGATGATTTTTTTATCAACTGAAAGGGGCGCGAGTCTACTCTAAGATAGACCTTTGCACAGGTTATCAACAGTTGAGAGTTAGGGAGGCTGATATCCCTGAGACAGTGTTTAGGATGCGGTATGGGCATTTCGAGTTCACAGTGATGCCTTTCGGATTGACGAATGATCCAGCAGCATTCATGGATCTCATGCATAGGGTATATCAACCCTACTTAAATTAGTTTGTTGTGGTCTTTGTTGACGACATCTTGATCTACTCCTAGTATGAGGAGGAGCATGATGAACATTTGAGGATTGTTCTTCAAGCACTCAGGGACCATCAGTTGTAAGCCAAGTTTAGTAACTATGAGTTTTGGCTTACTGTGGTGAAATTCTTGGGACACGTCGTGTCGGCTTCAAGTGTGTCAGTAGACCCTGAGAAAGTAGAGACTATTATGAGTTGGGAGAGACCGAAGTCAGTCTTCGAGATACGTAGTTTCTTGGGATTGGTGGGGGTACTATAGGAGGTTCATTAAGGATTTCTCCTGACTAGCAGCACCTATGACTAGATTGGCCCGGAAGGGGGTCAAGTTTGAGTGGACTGACCTGTGTGAGAAGGCATTCCAAGAATTGAAAATGAGAGCTTGCCTGGCTCCTATTACAGAGTAGTCTGGGCAGGATGAGGTACATGGTGTCTTTGTAGTGCCTCTAAGGGCCAGAGATTTGGGATGTGTCTTGATGTGGTCAGGGGGTTGTATGGTTCTAGATAGTTAAAGAATCATAGGCACAATTGCCACATGACCTGGAGTTAGGCGGCCATGGTCTTTTGCGCCAAAGATGTAAGGCGCCTTGTTCTGTATGGTGGCGGTTTGAACTATTTTGGGACCGCAGTACAGCCATGTTTCCTGCACAATGGGACCTCGGCATGAGCAGCCTTGGAGATGGATAGAGTATCTGGAGGATTAGCGGCTTCACTTTGCATTACCATCCTAGTAAGGCGTAAATGTAGTGGCGTCTTTGCGGCTCAATCGGAGTCGCGAGAGTCTTGGCTAGTGTGGCTTCGAGTGGCGGATCTTTCGAGGCTGTGGGATAATTTGAGATTTCTGATCTGTTGACTAAGCTCAAGGAGCGTTAGGTAGTTTGGTGGCTATGCCGTCCCTACGGAGCAGGGTGATTGAGTCCTAGGGATAGGACGCAGAGATATTGTCCATCGGGGCCAAGATTATAGTCAGTGCAGATTGATGAAGGTTTGGAGGGCCATCCACACGGATGGTAGTCTTTGATATAGGGGCGGGTTATGGTTGCCAGTGATCGATTTGAGAGAAGATCCTCGTGGGTTCCGCGCTCTCAATTTGTTGTCGTCTAGGTGGCACAGATATGCTGTGATCTTAAATTAGCCGGTGTGCTGGAGCGGGATAGGCGACACGTTGGAGATTTTGTGAAGCCCGGTGTCTCACGCGTGTCGATGGGTGGCTGAGCATTAGAAGCCAACAGGGCTACTTCAGCCATTAGAGGTAGTGGAGTGGAAGTGGGAGCACGTCATGATGGACTTTATGACCCACTTGCCATGGACACCATGGAGGTATAATGCAGTATGGGTGATAGTGGATTGACTCACTAAGTCGACACATTTTCTAGCAGTGCGGATGACCTTCACATTGGAGGAATTCTGCCGGTTGTATATGTGAGAGATTGTCCAGCTACATGGCGTACTAATGTCCATAGTATCAGATAGGGATCTTAATTTTATGGCACACTTTTAGAAGAGTTTCCAAAAGGCCATAGGGACACGATTGGCTGATGAGCACTCGTTTCATCTGAGACCAGGATGGTCGAGTAGGAAGGGACCGTAAAAGTTTTAGAGACGTCTTTCTTGTAGCATCGTCTTGGATCTTAAGGGTAGCTAGGAGGAGCACTTACCCTTAGTGGATTCGCTTGAGTATACAGATGACACCCTATGAGGCCTTATATGGGAGGCCATGCCGATCCCCGATTTGTTTGATAAAGGTGGGAGAGCGTTACATAACTGGTCCGGATTTGATTAGAGACATCTCTGAGAATGTGGATTTGATACGAAAGCGTCTTCTCACGGCTCAGAGTCGATAAAAGAGCTACGTTGACAAACGACGTCGACCTCTAGAGTTTGAGGTGGGTGATCACGTCTTCTTGAAGGTGATGCCTAAGGAGAATTAGTTGGATTAGGAAGCCAGTGAAGCTAGGCGCTAGGGTATATCAGGCCCTTCGAGATGCTCGAAAGGTGGGCACGGTTAACTGATAGTTGTATTGCCATCAGTATGGGGTGTCCATGAGGTGTTCACGTCTCCATGCCCGGTATACCTCTAGATCAACTCATGTAGTTGATTGGGAGGTGGTGATCTTGATGGGACCTTAGAGGAGGGACTGGCGTGTCTTGGATAGCCAGGGATCGAGTATTAGACTCAAGACGATGCGGTAGTGAAATCTTGTCTTGACATCGAGGGAGTAGAGGAGCAACTTGGGAACAAACAGTGAACACAATCACGAGGCCACCTATCCTTTCCTATTTGAGGATGAAGGTGCTAATTAGTGCCCAAAAAGTGCTATTTTGAGCCCTATTTATTGTAGGTTTTGAGCACTTTTTATGTATTAATCAAGGCCAGAATTAACTGATTTTGCAATAAAAGGTACAGACTATTCTCGATCGCATTTGTGAATAGATTTTGTAGTTTTTGCAAGCTATTAATGCCAAATTTTTTGAATCAATCCAAGCATGAAGAATTCGGTGAGACTACGGCCATTCTGGTCAATCTAAAGGAAGAAGACGAAGGCGAAAATGAAGACGATCTGGTTCGCGACTGCGAAACTCACGGGGTGCGGGAATTTTCGGGGTTTGAAATTTCACACCACACGTGTGTTTTGGCCTTTTGACCATCCTTTCATACCTATAGTTTTTCCAATTTTACCCTTCATGTATTATAGGTATTGAGGGTATTTTTTGTATTTTGTTTGTTGAGCCATGTATAAGCTCGAATGAAATCTTGTAGAATAATTGATTTTACTTTTCTTTGAGATGAGTAGCGGGCGAAGTTTTCTTGCTTTCGACTATGCTTCATTTTCTCTCCCTTTCTTCCATTTTCTCGGTTGCCAAACACCCCTTGAGGATGATAACTCAAGGGATGGTTAAGTCAAACTCCTCATCAGCTGAAGAGAGGAGAAATTTCTTTTGAAATTTAGGGTTTTGGGGTAACATGTTGGTTCTACGTTTTACATGCAAGCATTTATTGTCGTTTATGTTTCCATCTCTCCTCCTAGGTTTAAATCTCTTAAATGTACCTTGATTAACCTTTGTATTTAGGAAGCTTTAGGGTTTAGTGGATCTTGTTGCTAGATCCATTGAAAGAGGATTCATTAGTTTGTCTATTGAATTCACGTAGGAATTGGGGTTTAGGGATGTGCTTTTGCGTCGAGCATTTATGCTCATTAAATGCTATATTTCGAAAGGAAAAATTAGTAGGGTTCAGTTTTGATAGCCAAATGAAGATCCGGTTTGGAAAATGACTATAGGTCATCCTCCTTAATGCGAGGAAAAGGACCCGAGAACCTCTCATTTACCCTAGGACCTCGACCACAATAGTGATACTTCGGGAATTCTTTTTCATATTTTATTTGATTTATTTTAGTGCAAACCATTCACCTCCATATTTTACAAAACCCCAAATCAATTTGAAATTCACACTGAACCAATTGAAAATCATTTACATGAAGAAAACCCATCCCTGTGTTTGACCACTATGATAGTATCTTGCCAGTAGTTATGCTATGGCAATAGGAGAATTTAGGTTTATAATTTTGTTGATTCCGGCTACAACCGCTATATCGAATCAAATACGTGCCGATTAGCCGGTGGACCAGTGCCTAAGTGCAAGTGACGAGTTGTTGAACTTGTGATCTATAAACCCCGAAAGTATGTACAAATGTATTAATCATCGATTAGTTTTGTTGCGATTAACGTTCCCCTTTTTGCATACGAATCAAAGTATAAGAATGATAAATATGAAAAATGTTACATAAATCATGAAATAAAAGGTTTTTAAGTTAAAATAACATTTAAGAAATGAATCTAAGAACGTCGAAAAACCTTAGAGTAGTCCTATGTTTAGATTTGAGAGTGTAGTGGTATTTGTAATTTTGAAAAACAAAAAAATACACATGAACGGTAAAAATCCGAGAACGCTATGTTTTAAAGCCACTTTTCCATAATTTCTCTGTTTTCTTTCACTTCCTCTCACCCACTACACCTTTGAAAACCTAGGGATCATTAGAGAGGAGAAGAGGAGAGCAGGGAGGTTGAAGGTGATTGAGATCAAGCTCAGATCTTCCTCCCAACCAAGAATTTCAAGTAGGGATTTTCTCCCATTCACTTACATTGAGGCTAGGTTATGTATATATGTATGTTTTGGGGGTTATTAAATTATTTAATGTATTTATAGTGCAAATCTCCATCCTGTAAGTGAGGAATAGAGGGTTTTACTCTTAAATGTATTTTTTTGGGAATTGATTTCTAAATGCTAGAGTTTTGTGTGAGTGGTGAAATAACATGGGTGTGATCTCTTGAATTTCCTAACTGTTTCTTAAATTGTTTTATGACTGTTTGGGGATTTTTAGAAGGTTTTCTTGTAACTTGGAGATTTATGGAATCATTGGTTATGGGTGATGGTTGTTGGTACAATAAAATTCTGGTATGGTGATTGGTTATGGGATTGATTGTTGGTAGCATAAAATTCTGGTGTGGTGATTGGTTATGGGATTGATTGTTGGTAGAATAAAATTCTGGTATGGTGATTGGTTATGGGATTGATTGTTGGTAGAATAAAATTCTGGTATGGTGATTGGTTATGGGATTGCTTGTTGGTAGAATAAAATTCTGGTATGGTGATTGGTTATGGGAGGTGATTGGTTATGGGATTGATTGTTGGTAGCATAAATTTCTGGTATGGTGATTGGTTATGGGATTGAGTGTTGGTATTGGTTGTTTAAAAAAAAAATCTGAGTATTGGAGAATGATGACATTTCTTCTCGAATGGGTTCTTTGGGATTGATTTCTACTTCTAGTGATTTATGTGTTGAGTAGTAAAATAAATTGGTATGATCTTGTATTTTAAGACGGAGTTATTGAAAGTGCCTCCAAATGGAAATGGGGAATTTTGGGAAGAATGAGTTATACATTAGGGATTTACGAAATTATTGGTTAGGAGTGATGAGTGTTGGTATTGGTTGATGGAATAAACATGATTGAGAGGTTCCTTGTAAGGATGCTCAAATCATGCTCAAGAAGGTTCAGCAGCAAGGATGCTTGAAAACTACTATGATTAATGAGGATTCCTTGTAAGGATGCTCAACCTATGCTCAAGAGGTTCCCTTGTAAGGATGCTTGAAACACTACTATGAAGAGTAGAGAGGTTCCTTGTAGAAGCGCTCACAGAAATATTCTTAAAGAGGTTCTGTAGTAAGGATGCTTGAAATACTATATGAAGAGAGAGGTTCCTTCGAGGTTGCTCGTTTATCTCGAGGTTCTCGATAAGGATGCTTGAGAAACAAAAATAATGCGATAGGGGTGGAGGTTAGCATTTGGTACTTGCCAAAATATAGTTAAACAAATTGGCCCCGTTATTTGTTTATAGTCTGTTTCGCGTTGCTTGAGTGTACATTTACTTATGTTGTTTTTATATAAACTTGAGATCTGTTTGCAATGTCATTGTTTTATGCAAAATTGTATAACTATGATATGTTATAAAAAAAAATGAGACCGACTGTTTTTCATACTTTTCTAAACCTTGTTGGAGTTTGGGAGGATTTTCCTACAAAGCTTCATGCTCACCCCCCCTACTTACATTCCTTTGAGGAGGTGGTAGGAGCTAGGGAACCCGTGCATTGGGAGGCCCCACCCGAGGGGAATCTAAATCCCGAGGTGAACATGTAGAGCGATCAGTTTCTTTTGTACTAGACTAGTGAAATTATTTTGAAATCATGCAAAGTCTAGTATTTTGTTGTTCCGCTACGTTATCATAGTTTAATTCTTTGGAAATGTAAATGCCATTGTTGGGCATGTTCTTTTGATATTGTGGCCATGGCTTGGCTTATTCTTATGGAAGGTTATTGTGGGTATTGCATACGGTGAATGGAAATCTTTTGGGGTAATGTTGTAAATATTTTATGGATAAATGGGCCCAATGTGGTTGATGTATTAGAATTGCACAGGTTGTGTTTTGGGTAGAGCTCCCCGAACAAAGGAGACTTTGCTCGAATTTTGTTAAATTAAGGGCCCCCGGTTATTTATGGATTTTATTAGTGCTCTCATGGTATAAATGGTTGTTAGTATGTAAGGTCGTCTCAGGGGGGATTTGGGTCGTTACAGATCCACATCACAAGTGTTGGTGAATTTTCAACCTTTTTGTTTTTACTATTATTTCCCCTAGCAGTTCACTGTTAGGTTGATTCAATTCTTATACTATCCATATACAATTTCTATCTTCATTTTTTTTTGCTAACATTAACCTTTTTGGTAGCCTGTTTTGTTTTTGTCTCTTATTGTGTTTTGTGCCGTTTTCATAGGAGTTTATGCACCACTGGGATACAAGACACAGTGGTAATTAGAAAGGAGCGAGTGCTCCGCAAAGGGAACAAAGTTGTAAAGTGAACGCCTGCTTATGGTCGAATAGGGCCTCCACTTGAGGAAGCAATAAGCTGACATAGGGTTCCACGTAAATCCCGATGCATATAGATCAATGAGGATCATATACATCCTCGAGGTAAAGTGCACCCTCTGCATTGTGCCTCGTCGAGGACATAATTGCTCAAGCCTACATTGTGCCCCTGCTCCCTCTTTCCATGGAATGGAAGTGAAAATCCATACTCACACATCCGGGAATTCGAGAAGTATGCAATACCTTCCAAGGACATCTCAATGTGGATACGATGGGGCGAAGTTCTTTCCTCTAACTCTGAAAGACAAGGCTAAAATTTGGCTCAACTCTCTGAGGCCGAGAACTATTAGGAATTGGGGAGATATGCAAGCTGAATTTTTAAAGAAATTCTTCAATAACCATAAAACCAATAATTTGAAGAGGCGGATTTACACCTATGCCACCTAAGAAAATGAGAAATTCTACCAGTGCTATGAAAGGTACCTAAGGACCATCAATGCATGTCCTCACCATGGCTTTGATACTTGGATCTTTAGTTAATCAACCTTCTGCCAATGGAATGTCCTTTCTTAAGGCGGTTATTGGAAACTATGGGGAGGGACTTAAGCTGAGCAAACATCGGAGGAAGCCGGACTTCTTGCATTATGTAAGCTAAGACATCCAGGCATAGGATAGACCCTGACCCGGGGGAAGAAAAAAGGGTGAGGCCTGCAACCAATCAAAGGGAAGGCATGCACTCACTCCTAGAGGATATGGAGATGTAGGCAAAGCTGTCTACCTTGGCTAGAAGACTAGAAGAACTTGAAATGAGAAATCGAGCATGAGGTGAGGCGGTAGCGGGGCCGCATGCACATCTAGCCTTGCTTCATTTGCCAGTCCACTGATCACCAAGGAGAGCATTGCCCAACTGCTCCTTCAATAAGGGATTTGATGGCTGAGCATGCCAATGTTGTGGGCCAATACAAGCCATTAACCAATACCCAATACAACAACACATATAATCCCAATTGGAGGAACCATCCTAACCTCTCCTGGAAGCAAAACCCTCGGCGTATGTTCCACTTGCTACGACAATAGCAACGATTATTATTTCATCATCTCAACCACGTACCACCATCCTCATCTCCCGTTGAGCAAGCTATTTTAAATCTGAGTAAGGTGGTAGGAAATTTTGTGGAGGAGTAGAAGACCATCAATGTGCAGCTAACTCAAAAAATCAACATTGTAAGGAAACCTTATTATGGCATAATGGATGGGCTCCAAAATGAACTAGCTCAAAAAATAGACAACCTGCAATATTCCATCACAACACTTACCAATCAGCAGCAGCAGGTGTAAGAAAAAGGGAAATTTCCTTCCCAGACACAGCCCAATCCTAGGGGGATCCATGAATAGCCTGCGCTAAATGAACACACTTGTAATAATGGATGAAGTAAAAGGCTATTATCACTTTTAGCCGATTACCCTAAACTGTTGAGAGACCCGAGGAAGAAAAGGAAGTGGAGCGAATGGATAATTATAAAGAAGGTCTTCCATGAAGAAAGTATGCCTCCATTTCCTCAAAGCTTTAAAAGGTAGAAAAAGGCCATGATTAGTGAAATTTTAAGAGGTGCTAAGGCAAGTGAAGGTCAATATCCTACTGCTTTATACATGATTAAGCAAGTCCCAACATATGCTAAAATTTTAAAGGACCTGTGCACATTAAAGAGAGGATTAAATGTGGATAAAACATCCTTCTTAACTGAGCAGGTAAGCTCCATCATCCAGCATAGAACCCCAGTGAAGTACAAGGATCCAGGATCCCCCACCATTTCAGTGAACATTGGGGGAACTTGTGTGGACAAGGCACTGTTGGATTTGGGGGCTAGTGTCAACCTACTACCATACTCAGTGTACAAGCAGCTGGGTTTAGAGGAATTAAAGCCTACCACCATCACCTTATCTTTGGCCGATAGATCCATGAAAATACCCAAAGGCATAGTTGAAGATGTTTTGGTGAAGGTGGATAAATTTTACTATTCGGTAGACTTCGTCGTCCTTGATACAGAGTCGGTGGCAGAAGGTACTAATCATGCACCTATCATACTTGGGAGGCCATTTTTGGCTACATCAAATGTCATTATCAATTTCCGAAATGGAGTCATGCAACTCACATTTGGCAACATGACATTGGAGCTTAACATCTTCCATATAAGCAACAAGCACAAATCAACGGAAGAGCAAGAGCTAGATGAAGTCTACCTGATTAGCCTAGGTGCAGGAAAACACAGTGCTCACAAACTGCAAGAGGAATTGATGAAGAACAATGAAGTGTTAGATGGAGAATCCAATGCCTCAGTTACTCCTCCAGCACCACTAATTCCCCGAAGCACCACGAGAGAGGCGAGTGCTTAAAAACGAGGGGCGAAGTTAAAAATGCATTGTAGCTCACCTCCACGATGAAGCATGGAGGGACTTCTCCTCCCTTGATGCCATGAACTCGAAGGACTACACGAGTAGAGTGGTTTACGCAGTAACTTAGAAGCCACTCGATTTTGATAGACTTTTATTTCCTTTACTTTAAGTTTCATTTGTAGTTTTACATAATTTTCTTAATTTTAGATTTGTTTTATGTGTAATTTTTCTCATTTTCAATTGCACATTCTCATAATTTTTGGTATTTTGTTTTGTAGGTGTAGCATAAATCCTCCACCCTCTCCATCTCTTCCCTAATCCAAGCATGGCCAAGACCCGTGGAGGGCATAATTTTAGGCCTCGGGTGCGCCCTTCCTCTCCACCCCCCTGTAGAGCGAGGCACTCCTCCTGTACTTGATGTTTGCTTCTCGTACCCACATTCCTCTTGCTACAGCCCCATGAGTATGATCGCCCAGGTTGGGCCTACTCCGCCATCTCCTGCTCATCCGCGACAATCCCTAAGGGCCCAGACTTCGGACTCGGGCGAGTCATCTAGTTCGAGGCCATAGGAGCCCCATTCCCCACCTGTGCAGGGTCCACTTGATGACCTACCCCCAGATATGTCCCCTGCTTCTATTATCCGGCGCCCCTTCTTCTATTATCCGGCACCCCTTCTTCCATCGCGGCCCTATTATAGGCAATTCAAATTGCAGTACCATGGAAGTGCACTGCGAGACATATTATGATTTTCCAGCCTTTCTTTGCCGATCCACATTTCCCGAGATTACATGGGGCTTGTGCGGCGTACTCCTGGAGCCTTTTATGACCTCGTGCCGGTTCTTCTACCCTCAGGTGGTCATCAAGTTCTAGCATACCATGACATCCAGGAGGGTACCTCATCCTATTGTTATCCATTTCTCGATTGATGGCCGCGAGACAACGGCCATGATATTGCAATAGCTTTCCATTTCCTGTTGTCTGCTGACTCATTGACTACGGGGCTATGGCCCGCCTTGCCTAGGGAGATGGTTCGCATATTATCTAAAGACGTAACAGCAGGGTCTATACTTTTCTAGAGACAGCTTCCCCCGAGTATGCTCCTTATCGACCATATACGTGAGATTGACCTCTTCCCACTCCAAACATAATTACAACGGAGATGAAATTTATTTTGGGCTCCATACATATCACGGATTTTGGTTCAGCCCTGTTGAGCTTTTCATGACATCCTTGTTCCACTTTGAGGACAAAGTCCACCGCAGGAACCTAACCCGAGCTTAATCATTACCTCTCCTATTTCCGAGGCTACTATGCCAGGTGTTAGAGCATTTAGGTTTTCCTGTTGAGCCCCAATTGGAGCGTCGTCGACATTGCGAGGCCATTCTTACTATGTTGAAAGGTGGCAGTCTCTACCTCGTGCTTAGAACCTTCCACCTTAGGACATAGCTGGGGATATAGCAGTTGACCATCCTGTAGAGGATACAGAGGAGCCTAAGATTGCACCATCTGCAGCTCCAACAGTCACTACTCCATTACTTACGTTGTCGACATCCTCTGCACCTCCAGCACCTCCACCACAGCATATCTCCATATCCACTCAGGATTTTCTTGCTATTATGGATCTGATGCACCTTCGGCCAGCGTCCGGCTATCTTTGCGGTTGCCGATACGGCCTTGGCGGGAGGATGACATGGTGTTGTCAGTTCGGACACCTCCTTGCTTGCATAGAACCAAGCCATCCTCGTGCGGATGCTACCAAGTCACCCTAGGCACGCCTCACATTTTCTCCGTCGATTACTGCCCGACCTCTTGTGATGTGATTCTCCTCCCGGCTTCATCGGCCCGGGTCCTCGGCTTGCCATTATGAGAGGATGACACAGTTTTTCGCCATTGAGGAGGAGTATCACTTCCTTCTCTAACTTTCCAATCCGAGCCCCATTAAGGACAATGAGACATTTGGTTGGGAGGAGAGTTAGTGAAGGAAGTGGCTTTTACATTTATGTTTTGTTGCTATTTTGAGCAAGTTTTTTTTTTTGTGAAGATTAATGACTTACTGTTTAGTTTCTGTTTATGTAGTTGTTTGTTTTGGTTGTGATGCTGTTAGTTTCTTTTTGTAAATTCGAAAAAATATAGCCATATATCTTTTTATACATACCATACAACTCACACTTACAATTTGCAAAATTACACCCTTTTTTTTTTTGTGTTTTGCCTGCTAGCTTGAAAAATTGAAACATTGTCCAATGTTGTTGATGTTAGATTGGTTCCATGCTTAATTAAGCTTAATTAAGTGGATGATCAGTTAAATTCTTAGTGCTTTCAACCCTTTTTCTTCCACCTCTAGCTAACCACACACCGTGCACATAAGGTTTTAACAGTAAGCTAAAAAACTACCTAACCTCCTAAACCTTGCAAAAGCCTATCCTAGTTTCATTTACTACCTCCAATAGGTTAAGGACCACGAGGAAAAGAAGGTCAATGAGTCTTCTAAAATAAAAAGAAGATAAAAACAAAAACAAAAGGGAAAAGAAAGGAAAAAGAAAAAGAAGAAAATTTTTATGCTTTGCCTTGAAACCCGAGCACGGTCCGAGGGGTATATAGCGAAAGTCTTTAAAGCTTGGTGCCCTAAGCCAACTGGTTGGGAGCCACCGACTTAGTGCTCATTACATGGGTGAATGGGTGAGGTTAAGTGAGTTGTAGGTGCTGGAGTCTTGAAGTCAGTCAAAGTCCGGGGTGAAACTTGAAGAGTTTGTGGTTGAAAAATCTTTATGACTTGATGCCCTAAGCCTTAATTGGTTGGGAGTCATCGATGGATCCCCGTTACATGGACTTTGGTGAAGTCGATTCCTCAGCATTGCACCCTGCAACACAAAAAGAATTATGGAATAAGAGCAGGTCCTGATCTATTTAGGTCAGTTAGTGTACTAGGTTGGGGCAGTAGTTTGGTTGGGGGGAGAGTGCAATTTGGCAGTTTATTGTTGAAAACTAATCATATAAACACTTATATTTTGGTGGAAATTCTAGGTTGATTCTCTATGAGAAAGCTCTTGAAATCTTTGAATTTTAGCCTTGGCATCCACTCTCTCATGATGGTTATTGGGGCGGGGGTTTCGGTGGTCTCATTGAGGGTTAGAGCATTACTCATCCACATACTTTTTGAAATACCATTTTTAAGAACATAATTTTGTTATTATTTTGTTTGCTCTTTCTTTTCTTTCATTGCTAAGGGACTAACAATGTCGGTCAGGGAGTGATTAGTGCTTAAAAAGTGCTATTTTGAGCCCTATTTATTGTAGGTTTTGAGCCCTTTTTTGTGTACTAATCAGCCAGTCTTTGATTGCACATTAAGGTCCGAAATTTATTCTCACCAATAAATATTTTGTGGATAATTTTGTAGTTTTTGCAAGCTATTAATGCCAAATTTGTTGAATCGATCCAAGCACGAAGAATTCGAGTGAAACTCAACATTGCAGATCATAAATCAAAAGGAAAGAAGAGCAAAAGGCGAAAATTAAGCGAGTCTGATTTGGCGCGAAACTTTCTCTGAAAATTTCACACCTGCATTTGTGTTTTTGGCGGCGCGCGACTTATTTTTGTGATTTTTTCCAATTTTTCCCCTTCATGTATTATGGGTTTGAGGTATTTTGTATTTTTGTTTATTTGAGCCTTATATAAAGCTCGAATGAAATCTTAATAGAACAATGCGGATTTTTGCTTTTTGGCTGGGATCTGAGCAGGCGGGAGTTTTCCCGATTTTCTTCTTCTGCTTCATTTTCTCTCCCTTTATTCCATTTTCTCGGTGCAGAAGCCTTTGCAGCCAGGGATGTATTTCGAGGATGGTTAGGCCAAACTCCCTCCATCCTTGAAGAGGAGGGCTACTAGGCTAGGGTTTTGAGGTAAAATGTTGGTTCTCTGTTTTAAATGCAAGCATTTATTGTCATTTATGTTTCCATCTCTCACTCTAGGTTTAAATATCTTAAATGTACCTTGATTAACCTGTATTTGGGAAGCTTTTAGGGTTCAGTGGATGCTTATTGCTAGATCCATTAAGATTCATTAGTTGCCTTCTATTAGTTACTGTAGGGTAGGTTTAGGGGATATGCTTTTACCGTCTAGGAGCATTTATGCTCATTAAATTCTATATTTCAAAAGGAAAAATTAGTAGGGTTCAGTTTTGATAGCCAAATGAAGATCCGGATCGGAAAATGACTATAGGCCACCATCCTCCCAGAAGAAAGGACGAGAACCTCTCATTTTACCACTAGGACCTCGACCAGAGTAGCCTGATACTTGAGGAATTCTTTTTCATATTTTATTTCAGTTTATTTTTAGTCTGCAAACCATTCACCTCCACTGTTTTTACAAAACCCCAAATCCAAATTGAAATTCACCTTTTTGAACCAATTGAAAATCATTTACACGAAGAAAACCCATCCCTGTGTTCGACCCTAGAACCATTATACTGCAGTAGCTATGCTACGGCAGTAGAAGGAATTTAAGTTTATAAATTTTGTTGATTAAAATTTACAACCTACCGATATATCGAATCAGGTGCGTGGTCTAATATTTAACACTAGAATATTACTGCATATGCATGTGTTTGTGTGTGCTAGTATGTATGAATTTCGGGGACGAAATTCTGTTAAGGGGGGAAGAATGTAAAACCCAGGAAAAATTCAATTTTTCTAAAAAAATGGTAAAACGGTAATTTCGGTTGAAAACCAGACATTTTCTAGATCTCGGGTGATGAAACAGACTTCACCGTTGAATTCTTCTCGCGAAATGTAGTTACCCCTTTGAATTTCGTTTGATTATGAGACAGTTGGAATTTCATGTTTTTCAAGGCATTGGGTGTCGGGTGACACATGGCATGATCATGTGGATACCACATGGCACCCTAGGGGAATGACACTTGCATGAGGCATGTGGTGCACTTATGTGAATGGCTCACATTGAGCCATGTGTCAAATGGAGAAATATAGAAAATGAAAAATGAAATAAATAAATAAATAAATAAATAAAAGAGAAAAGAAAAGAAAAGAACTTAAGAAAAGTGAAAAAGGGGGAAAAGGGCCATTTTTGGAAAAAACGGGCAGTGAGTGAGCATGAGGGAGGAGAAGGGAGGTTTAGAAAGAGAAACTCTACCTTTTTTCTAAGATCTATGGAGATCGGGTGGGTTTTTCGTCGGGCGAGGATTAAAGTTGATCACGCAGAAGGCTCTGCGTCGTGCAAAATCTGGGAGTTTCGTCAAACTCCAAGATGTAGGGAATTTTCCTAATTGGATTATTTTTAACCTAAAAGCCATTTAATGGCATAGGTTTTCTTTGAGGCCGTGATTGGCCGTGTGATTTAGTCCCAAGATTTTGGGACTTAGTATTGGAAATTTTTTAAACTGGTTCCAGACAGTCCGAACTTAATTTTTGGGACTGTTTTCTAATAGTCTGAACATAATTTTCAGGACTATTTTCGGATAGTTCAAATAGAATTTTCGGGATTGTTTTCGGACAGTCTGGACATAATTTTGGGACATTTCGAGCAGTCGGACTAAGAATACAGGGAGTGTTTTGGATAGTCGATCAAGATTTTAGAATATTGCCAGGAATGATCAGAGATTGATTTTTAGGTATGTGTGTGCCATTTTTTATTTTTTATTGCAAAAAATTGAATAATATGTTGGTTGTGTAAAAATTATGTTAATGCATGCTTATGGATGCATTGGCATGGAATTTATGATTGATGTAAATTATATGTAGAAAATATAATTATCCATGTGTTGAATATGTTGCATGTAGTTCTCATTTTTCATGTAACATGTTATACTATGAAATAACATAATTGCATTTCATATACACGGGAACATCGTGTCAAGTCGAGTGTGTGTGCATGGTATTGGTTATTCACCATTCTTGGTGAATGTGTAGTGAGCTCGGAAATTGGGACAACGTCCAAAATTGAGACACACGGGTGCATAAAATAATAATAGTTAGACATATGGATCTAGCGATGAAAGTTCGCAAAAATGTCAGAAGGAATGCGAAGCCTGCGATGATACCCCGAAAATTCGCTACCCACAAAAACACATGAGATTTGATAAATTAAAATAAATATCGAAGGGTTGTCCAATGGGTTAAGTCATTGGATGAAACACCCGATGGCTTGGTTTTCCACGCAGGCGTTGCATGTGAGGAGTCGGTTATGACTCGGGTTATAGGCGTAGGGGAGTTTCATCTCATGCATGATATGAAATATTCCATATAGGATTGCATTTACGTATGGAATCTGGTTTTTCGGTAATCATATGTATGTCATTGCATGTGCATTTAGGTGGGGAGTATCCCTTGTAGGAGAATTTTTCTACTCGGCATTGCTCACCCCATTATGGAACCCCCTACCAGGTACAAGGGGTGTACAGGGAAGATGGCGCTCCGACGAGGCCATGAATATGAAGGAGGTCGATGTGTGACCTTGATATTAACTTTGTAAAAAATATTTTGTATAAAAAAGAATTGTGATTAAATTCTTTTGGGACTATTGTCTAAATAGTAGAATATGTAATTATGGTAAGAGGGTCGTGATCAGACTCTTACGGACTATAATTAAGTGTTTTATTTTCATATTTTATATTTAAATGTGAATGAATGGGTTCTGATAAAAGGATGTATATTGGGGATATGGACAGATGGACCTTGTAGTCATTACTACTTCTGTTAAGACCCTGGATGGGTTATGATTATATTGTTATACAGGTTGTATGTTGGGTAGAGCTCCTCGAACAAAGGAGACTCTGTCCGATTTTTTGTGAAAATATGGATCCCTATAAATGGAACACAACAGTGTGGTATCAGGTCACCTGAAATCCATAGGAATTCTAAGGGTTGACTGGTTGTCAACGGGACCCTTGGGTTTGACCTATTTTAAGTAGTTTTTTTTTTTCAATTAGTTTGGCCTATTTTAAGTATTTTAATGATTAAAAGTTTATAATTAATCAAATTATCGATGACAAACTATAAACAAGTTATATTTAAAAAGAAAATATTGCAATGATGTTAAGTATAAAATATAATTTTAATTTAAGCCATTCGACATGCATTTTATTCCATAATAAATATGATTCAAGTTCCTCTAAAAATTACCACATATGTTTCTTAATGATATTAAAATAACAATGAACATCCATAGCGTTTCTTGTAATGTCTTGGTCATTATTTTTTTACCAATCACCAATTGTTTTCATTTGAATTAATATAATGATAAAGAGAAATTATGAATAATGTTTTCCTAATTCTTTTAACCAGAATCCTAATATAAAGGAGAAAAAAAAAGAAACAAAGTAATTTTTGCATTAAATTTCATGATATTGTAAAATGGGAAAAAATATTAAGAAAAAAGATTTTCTATTATAATATTAAAAATTCAAACGATAATCAAATATAATTAAGGGAACTGGAAATTTTATATTTTAAAAATATTTCATACCATATTGACAAGTTAAAATAAATAAAATGAGTTTGAAGTAGAAAATAAAATTAATTTTTCAACTTCAACTTTTAGTTTTTTTTTTTACTTTCCCTCAAGTTTTTTGGAAACAAAGAATGTTGGGTGTGAACCCAAATGCCCACAATGTCCCACATCGGTTAGGAGTGAGAATTCTTATGAGTATATAAGCATGGAAAAACATATAATCTGTATGAGGCCTTTTGGGGGAAATATGAAAGTAGCTAATAAAATTAATTTTTCAACTTCAACTTTTAGTTTTTTCTTTACTTTCCCTCAAGTTTTTTTGAAACAAAGAATGTTGGATGTGAATCCAAATGCCCGCAATGTCCCACGTCGGTTAGGAGTGAGAATTCTTATGAGTATATAAGAATGGACAAAATATAATCGGTATGAGGAATTTTGTGGGAAATATGAAAGTAGCAAATAAAATTATTTTTTCAACTTCAACTTTTAGTTTTTTTTTTACTTTCCCTCAAGTTTTTTGGAAACAAAAAATGTTGGGTGTGAACCTAAATGCCCGTAATGTCCCACATCGGTTGGGAGTGGGAATTCTTATGAGTATATAAGCATGGACAAAATATAATCAGTATGAGGCCTTTTGGGGGAAATACAAAAGTAGCAAATAAAAGTAATTTTTCAACTTCAACTTTAGTTTTTTCATTACTTTCCCTCAAGATTTATGGAAACCAAAAATGACCTAAAAGAAATATGAAAACCACATAAAAATAATATATGAACCTCAACTCAAATGAACCTAATATTAAATTCACTCTAAAATGATAATGGGAATATAGCCAAATTTTATCAAATCAATAATGGAAAATTTTTAAAAAACGTTTAAACAAATAGGGTAAGAAATGCCATGAAAGCACAGCTCGAGTGTGGTAAGAAGGATGGTATGCGAGAGAGGTCTAGATAGGGAGTGCAGTAGCGAGCCAAGCTGCTCGAGACTCGGCTCAGGGCTCGGCTTGAAAAGCTCGGCTCGGGCTCAGCTCGTGAGCCTAAGCGAGCCCGAGCTTAGTGCTAATTTGGAAGCGATAGATCTCGGGCTCGGATCGAAAGCTCGGCTCGGGCGAGTCGGGACCCCGTCAGGTCATTTGGAGCGAGGCTTAGCTGGTCTCTGTGGCGGGGATCGGTCTTCACGGTGCGATCCGACTTAGGCGCGCGGAGTGAAATCTGCCAGGTCATGTGTCCGGATGTGTTATGTGGATCCTGACTCACAGATCCGGTCGACATGGATGGTAAATGCGTGAATCCTCCGCGAAGCCGTTAAGGAGGCGTGGCGACGACGAGGCGGCGAATTTCGGCCCGAATCACGCCGTCGGGTGGGGTATACCTAGATCTCAGATGCGCTCGGTAGTAAATGGTACCCATGATAGCCGCGAAGGTGTATCGGCGACCGGTATGTTCAGTGTGGATAGCTTGAAGAAGGTGCGTGAAAGGGGACATCGGGGAAGGACATAGGTTAGGTATGACCCAGCTGGTCACGATCGGTCGATCTGGTGTCTGAGAATCCGATTACAAATATGGGGGTATTGGAACTTCTTGTGGAAACTATAGAGGCTGGTGGCCATGAGCTAAGACAAGGTTTCGCCGTCTTAGGTAACATTGAGGGCAAATGCACGGACCCATAATCCCCGATCGGTCGGCGATGAGCAGGTCAGATCCGTCTGGGGGTATTGGGGCCCTTTGAAGATGCAGTCTTGGACAACCCATCGCATCCTAGGGCGTGGGTAGCGATAAGAACATCAAGGGTGATCATGGGGTGGGGTTTCATAAGAGCAAAAGGGTAGGCATGCAGGTTTGCCAGGCAGACGATTATGCTTGCGTAGGAGTGCCCTTGCGTCAGTGCTTGGGTATGAAAATTTGGGCCCGACCCGGTTTGACATGGTGGGCCGGTCACGGATCTCCGATCCGGCGGGTGGTGAAGCTTTGGGTCTTGAAATTAATCATGCGCGGCTTGGTAGTCGGAGGTGGTGACTTAACCATGTGCGGCGGTATATTGCGAATAGTTTCTCTTTTGTTACTAATGAGTTTGCTTGGCAGATCTTGTTGATATATTATTTCTTTATTTAGATAATTGATTAAAACCAATCATGTTTCTTATTCAATGATTTCAGGTATCTTATTTCTTCACTCTGTAATTTCTACTTGTTTTAATTCTATTTCATAATTTTTTGGATTCTGTGTTTATTGATGGAAGTGCGTAATCAGAAAAGGAAACAAATGTTGAAGGAAGTGGCTTTACTTGACTTTAGCATCAATTGCTAAATCAACTAAGGTAAAATAAATCCCATAGAAAATTATTTCCTTAATTGATGTATTTGTTATCAGTTGATTACAAAAAGTTAAAAGTATATGGTAGGCTTGAGGATTGATTCTGATACAAACTTGTATAGGCTCGGGATTGGGAGCAGGCTCGAGTTAGCTCGAGCTCGTTCATATGGAAAGCAGGCCTAATGAGCTTAAGCCAAGCTTTTTTAAAATCAGTAAGCAGGCCCGATTTTAAGCTCGTTCAAAGCTCGGCTCGGGCTCAAGGCTCACTCATAAATTAACAAGCTAGCGAGAAATGTTCAAAACTGCTCGGCTAAACAGTTGCTGACCACAGTCACAGATTCAAGTCATATGAGAACAAAATACTAAAATCATGTAATGCACAATTGAAAAGATGTCAAAAAAAAAAAAGGGTATATATTATTACAAATGGTAGTAAATACATGAAAACAAATATGAAGATAGGGAGACAAAAATTACAAAGAAAAGAAAAAGAAAATTACAAAAAGGAAAAAAGATCGAGTCTTTGTTAGAGATCGAAGATGCCGAGTCTCATGAGGAGTCACGATCTTCTTAAAATAGATTCGTTGTCGCTCTAGTGCTTGGAGAAGATCAGGTCGACGTTGGTCCCAAGATGAAACAACTTAACGACTGTTCAACAAAGCACCTACAGCCACTCCAACGAACTGGAAAGAGTTTGCTCTATTACCGATGAAAGAAAAAGAAAGAAGGAGAAAATGATTTCTAATTTTCTGAGCTTCAACAAGAATCCTTTTGAAAAGTATATATATATATATATATATATATATATATATATATATATATATATATATATATATATATATATATATATATATATATATATATATATATATATATATATATATATAGTTTACAAAAAGGGATAAAACCCGGCTCCAACGATTTTAAAGGTCAAATAGGCCCGAGGAGAATAAACCCCGCCAAGGTATTAAAATCATTTAAAACCCATTATACGATTGTTTCAAAAAGAATTTAAAAGAAACCTACGGGAGGTCCTAGATGCTAGATTATTTTATAAAATCAAGAGTATTTATTGATCCTAAAAACAATTGATCAATAATCAAAAGATCTAATAAATACATTACAAAATACAAACTTTAATTGTTCAAAGAAGCATATCAATTCGTAGTGTGTAGAAAAACATACCTAACATGGATCCAGAATTCTTAGCTATCATTAGTCTCCCAAATCTGTAAGGGATGACAAAGAAAAGGTAAGGTTGAAGATAGTTCTTTCCTTCTTCCCAAAGTGTGTTCTACCAAACCCGTGTAAAATTCTAGGGCTTTATGTACTTATAAATATATAGAGCATAAGGGAACAATTGGGCTTTGGTCCAATGGGCTTACCAAAGCAAGGGAGAAGATAGAACCATGGGCCCATAGCCAATTAATATTAAACCATCCCATAAATGGCCTATAATTAACATAATTGTAATATGATTATGCTTAGTTCATAATTAATAAATTAATCTAACATTCTCTTACTTGGATGACATAATCATAACTCAAATGTTTTCTCAATAGATTTACATAGTCATAACCAATCATATACAATTAACACACCGAGAGGATGCATAAATCGTACATAATCAAGCGCTACAAATCAAAATCATAACTCAAATGCTTCAACAAGAGACTTACAAAGCCATTACCAATCATATACAATTAATACATCGAGAGGATGCCTAAATCGTATATAATCATTCTGTCATTCATTTGGTCAAAATGACACAAAATCATAATATAGTGACAAAAGTCAAAATGTGCATGTAATAATGAAAAACATGAGCTTTCCTAACAAAATGAAAGAGCCCAAAATTCCCTTTAAAACAAGATTCTAGGCTCTAACAATCCCGTACGGGTCATTGTGTTCTTGAAACACAAATAGAAGTAAGCCTTTGGTTAGTGGGTTTGCCAACATCTTAGTCATGGCGTGTTCTCCCAGCTAAAGGGTGAGGACTCTGGCTTTCTCTTTCCACAAAGTAAAATTCACATCAATGTACTAGGAGAGAGAAGTTCTCTTAGTGCTCCTAAAGAAAGATACAACTAAGGAATTATCATAGAACAATTTCAACAGTCTAAAAATTAGTGAACAACCTCCAAAGTTGAAAGAAGTTCCATAACCATATTGTAAGACAAGTAGCCTCATAACATGCCACATACTCTGGCTTCATAATAGAAGAAGTTGTAAGTGTCTGCTTGAAACTTTTCCACAAAACAAGGTCCTTCAGTCATCATAAAGATATAACCAGAAGTGGACATTTTATCATCTACGCAGCCTGCATAATAGGAATCACTAAAACCAACTACCCCAAGAGCATCAAAACGCTGATATGTCCACATGAGATCCTTGGTATCCTGAAGATACCTCAAAACTTTCTTAGCCACTTTCCAGGGGCTCTGACCAGGATCACTTAAGTACCTACCCAACACGTCGACAATAAAAGCAATATCAGGACGTGTGCATACTTGAGCATACATCAGATTGCCCACAACTGAAGAATAAGGGATTGCTTTCATCTGATCTCTCTTAATATTATTTTAAGGACATTAGCCTTTGGAAAATCTATCACCCTTTATAATTGGTGCCTTACTAGAAGAACACGATTGCATATTGAACCTTTTCATAATGAGTTCAATATACATCTGTTTAGACAATCTCATAATGAAACTAGGTCTATCGTGAAGTATTTGTATGCCCAAGACATAAAATGCTTCCCCAAGATCCTTCATATCAAAATGGCTAAAAAATAATTGCTTTGTCTCAATCAACAAGTCAGTATCATTGGCTGTGAGCAAAATATCATCAACATATAAAACCAAGAATATGTATTTTCTCCCACTGACCTTAACATATAAGCATTGATCGACGATGTTCTACTTAAAACCATTGGCGGTGACAACTTCATCAAACTTGATATACCACTGCCTAGAAGCTTGCTTTAAACCATAAATGGATTTTTGGAGTTTACAAACCATGTGGTCCTTACCAACTTCCTCAAAACCAATAGGTCGAGGCATGTAAACATCATCAACTCAGTCTCCATTCAAGAAAGTTGTCCTCACATCCATATGATGCAACTCTAAATCAAAATGAGCAACTATAGCCATAATCATGCATAAAGAGTCTTTAGTGGACACGGGAGAGAAGGTTTCCTTAAAATAAATACCTTCTCATTAACTGTAACCCTTAGCCACTAATCTTGCTTTATATCTCTCTACTTGTCCCTTGGCATCGCACTTGGTCTTGAATACACATTTGCACCTAATAAGTCTGCAGCCATCTGGCAAATATACCAAGCTCCACACTTTATTTTGTGACATGGAAGTCATTTCATCTTTCATTGCATCGATTCAGAAGTTCGATTGAGGATTAACAATGGCTTCTTTGTAGGTAGTCGGATATGATACATCACCCAGCGTCATGCACAGTCTTTCAGCAGTAGACAAAAATAATCATCCACAGGTACAGGCTACGCTCCCTCTTTGACCTCACTCGAGGGTATATCGTAGCTACATCTAGAGTACACTAGATCGACATATGGAAATTCTTGGATCTACAACCTTAATTGGTTCATCATCGATAATGGCTACTAAATGTTGGTAAACAATAGGGCTAAAGATCAAAGCGGAAGCAATAGGCACAAGAATAAAAAATGGGTGTTCCTTGAACACAATTTCTCTTGCCCTTAGCTTATACCGGTATCATCCTCAAAATAGATAGCTCGATCTGACTCAATCACTCTAGTGGTGTGCGGCGGGCAATAAAACCTGGAACCTCTTGATCCCACACAATATCCAAAGAAGTACCCACTAATGGTATTTGAATTAAGCTTCTTGGATTGTGGGTTGTACGGTCTCACTTCCACCTTGTAGCTCCAAACATGGAAGTAACGAAGACTAGGCTTCTTCTATGACCATAGCTCATATGGAGTCTTAGGAATAGACTTACTAGGCACTTGAGTCAAAATATAAGCTGCAGTTTTCAAATCTTCACCCCACAATAACTCAAGTAGTGAGGAATTAATAAGCATACATCGTACCATATCAAGAAGCGTGCGATTTCTCCTCTCCGTAATTCCATTTTGTTGAGGTCACCATGCATTATAAACTGAGCATCAATGCCACATTCCTGAAGGTACCTCGCAAATGGTCCAGGGTTACGTCCCGTCTCATCATATCTTCCATAATACTCACCACCTCTGTCATAATGAACCACTTTGATCCTCTTCCCTTGTTAGAGCTCAACTTTATCTTTGAAAGCTTTGAAAGCCTACAAAGATTCAGACTTCTCATGGAATGGGCTAAATAGAAAACCATAACGGGAATAATCATCAATGAGCGTGATGAAATATTTGTAGCCGCCCCATAGCGAGAGAGTGAATAACTCCTGAATATACGTATGAGATAACTGAAGCAACTGGTACATCCTATCAATCTTGGCATTCCTAACCTTGGCGGTCAGTTTACCTTTGATCACTGTCTACACAAGTATCAAAATTTGTAATCAGATATGGAAAGAATCTAAGTATCTAATTAATCTCTTCATTCTTAATGCAGAAATATATTGGCAGCTTGTGCCAAAGAGTGAAGACTTTTCATTCAATCTAAAACGTTTGGAGCTACTAGTAGGGGTAGTAGAAACATAAAATGATCGAACATCTCTACTCCCTTGAGAAGTACTCAATCTGAATAAATAGTGAATCTCGGTACAATTTAACTTTTTCAGTTCCAAAAAGAAAACTATATCCAAGTCTGAAAATAGGCATTGATATCAAATTTCTCACGTTCGAGGGTATGTCGCCACATCCTATGATTCAAAAGATTTCCTATCTTGAGATGTAATCTAACTTAACTCGAAAATCAACTTTGACTTTATGCGAGTCTCCCACGTGTACATACGCTCCCCAGACTAGTTGGACTTCTTTTTGCTTAATCGCCGGCTTAAATAGAATTGCAAGCATGAATGGTAGCACCACTATCTAACCACCAAGTATCAGATGGCACATTAATGATATTGGATTTAAAAAAAACGTTCACCCAATGATTATCAGATAGTTCATTTTTCCCATTCTTGTAATTAGTCCCATTGAGTTTCATTGATGGCGAAGACCTGAGGCTCGAAGGCGAAGAATAAACAAGAGAGGCAATGTCAAAATACATACAAAACAAAGACATACAAATTGCTCTAGTTCTTGGTCGGCTTACCAAATGACCATACGAGTGATCACCCGAATGCTGGGAATTACATAAAATACAAAAAGACTCATACACGGAGTAGAGCTGATTCCTGACCGTCACAACGATTTCCCACTTAGATAGGGTAGTAAAATTACGCGTTGATGACACTTAATGAAATCTCTTCACCAAACTAAGCATCCTACCAAATAATAAAGTCATTGATAGGTTAACTTCACTATCTTAGCAAAATTGATGCGTAATACGGGAGAAATAAAAATTGCAACATCAATTTCAAGAATATATGACATGCTTAGACTCACAAGAGGCAAGTTCATATGTGACGCCCCAAATCCGAGGGTCCCGTTGACAACCCGTAACCCGCCCAGAATTCACAGTAGTTTCGGTTAACCGTCCTTTGTGTGTCCATTTATCGGGATCCATATTTTCACAAAAAATCGGGTAGGGTCTCCTTTGTTCAGGGAGCTCTACCCAACATACAACCTGTATAACAATATAATCATAACCCATCCAGGGTCTCAGTAGAAGTAGTATTGACCACACATGGTCCATATGTCCATATCCCCACTACACATCCCTTTATCGGGATCCATTCATTCACATTTAATTCTAAAATATGAGAATAAAACTCTTAATTACAGTTCGTAAGAGTCCAATCATGACCCTCTTACCATAATTACATACTTGCATTATTTAAGCAGTAGTCCCAGAAAATTTAGTTACAATTCTTTTATACAAAATTCTTTTTTAAAAAGGTAATATCAAGGCCACACATCGGCCTCCTTCATAATCACGGCCTCGTTGGAGCGCTGTCTCATATCCTTTGTGCACGAAGAGGGTCCTGATGGGAGTAAGCAATGCTAGTAGAAAAATTCTCTTCTGAGGGCTACTCCCTCACCGTACATATAATGGCATACATAAAACAAAAAAATCATATTCCATATAAATATAGTACAATCCTATATGGAATGTTAAGGTATCATACATGAGATGGAGCTCCTCATGCCCACAACTGAGTCTCAGCGTTTCTGTCACACTTGTAGCAGTGTGAAAAGCCAACCATTGGTGTTTCACTTGATGACTTAAACCATTGGACAACCCTCAAATCAGCAATTTGCTCCCAGGCCCCATGTTTTTATTTGGGTTGTGATTTTGAGGTCTCAGTAGGCCACCACGCCGGCGCTTTCGTGAACTCATCGTTGGATATATGTCTAACGAGAATAAAATTTGGGTCTTCGCACAGGAGATCTACCCCATCTTTACTTGCGAACACACGTGGTTTATTATTATTATTGTTATACCCAACCATGAGTCTCAATTTTGGACGTTGTCCCATTTTTAAGCTCACCACACATTCACCAAGAATGGTGAATAACAGTACCATGCACACACACCCGACTCGACGCGATGTGACCATGCATATGAAATGCAATCATGTCATTTCATGCTATGTCATGCTACATGCACAATAAGAGCTACATGCAACATTTATAAATTCCAGATAATTATATTTCATACATATAATTTCCATTCACCACAATTTCCATGTTAATACATCACGCAAGCACATATTAACATGATTTTTATACACAATAGGATATTATTTATTTTTCCAACCATACACACAAAATGGCTCAAATCTCGGACCCATATAAAACAGGGCACCTCTTGGTCCCTTCTCGGTTATGAACCATTTTTTGTTCTATTCGTCACCGAATCACTGTGATACCAAAACCCGAATACATCAGTCCTGGGATCAAAACCAAACCTCAACACAATTCGGGACTGCCTGAAACCAGTCCTAAAAATTTCCAATATTCAGTCCCAAAATCATGGGACTAAATCACATGGCCTATCACGACCCCGAAGACAACCTATGTCATTACATGGCTTTTAGGCTAAAAATATTCCAAGTAGGAAAATTCCTTACCTCATGGAATTTGACGAAACTACAAGATTTTGGTACCCACGCTTAGCTCTCGATGCGTGGACCGACTTTGCCTTTTGCTCCGACGAAAACCTACGGTCTGATTTCCATAAATCTTATAGAGAAGCAGAAAATCCCTTTCTCATTTCTCTCTCTCTCTCTCTCTCTCTCTCTCTCTCTCTCTCTCCGTTCATTTCTCCTTTCTTTCTTTTTTTCTTTCTTATCCACCAAACCCCCTATTTGCTCCACTCCCATTTTCCCTTTTTTTTTCTTTTTTTTTCATTTTCTTTATTTCTCCTTTTTTTTTTTTCCCCTTTTTCTCCTTTTGCTTGTCTCTATCCCAATTGAGGGCCCCACCTTCCATCTTCCTTCCTCCTTAACTTGACACATGGCTCAACATGAGCCATTCATCCTTATGCATTAAGTGTCACGACCTTAGATTGCCACTCAGCGTGGAAATTTCTACTATCTCAGATTAGGCAAATTCGACTAGGTAGCCCAGATTTCACAAGGCGAATTCAACGATGAAGTCAGTTCGTTGTCGAGATACAGAAATTTCTGTGACACCCCCGAAACAAAGAGTGCATTGTGACCCTTGACTCATGGCGGAATACATGTAGCCATTGAGTGTCTCAATGACACAAAATGAGTGTCTCTATACTCAAGACTCAAACATGAGTAAAAATGGCCACGTCGGGCCCATACATCCATACTCACCAAAATATAACCAACTATATTACAATAGTTTCAAGAGTTAACTACACTCTTATACAACCATGTTTCTATCATAATGTTTCATACATATTTTAAAAATATATATAATCAAAGCCATATGTCGGCTTTCTTCTCAAAAGTGGCCTCTAGTGAGCGTCATCTTCCTAAATACTCCCTGTACCTGAAAGGGGGATCCCACGATGGGGTGAGCAATGCCCAGTAGTTGAATTTTCCTACTTGGGTTACTCCCCACCTAAGTGCTCATGCAATGGCACACCAAACATTCAAATAAAACATACAAGTTTCTAATCATTGCCTACATGTTATGGATGAGAATGTGACTCACCCTTCCCCACTTCTCGAGCCCTCACTGACTCCCTCACACATGCCTAAGCCAAGTGTGAAAACACTGTTTTCAAAACAAAAGGTTTTTGTTCCTGAAAACAAAATACCAATTTCCGATAAAATTCTATTGGACAACCCTCTGAGGTGAATTGTTGGATAACTCTCCGAAACAGTCATGGGTCATCCTCCGATATGAACTGTTAGACAACTCTCCAAGGCAATTCTTCAGAAAATCTTCCCATGAAATTGTTTGAAAACCATGTTTTCATGTAAGTACACTCTTACCTCTTGTTCTAGGTTATACCATAATTGCTGTATGTAATGCCGATATGTCATTTCACAATAATTCATGTTAAACATGCATATATTAACGAAATTCTATAACAACATGTTGTTCATTCATACTTGACAACACTTGAAGTGCTTCATGAATTTAATAAACAAGCCGGCTGATCCATCTTGGAGCGCCGAGAATCCTAGGCAACACCTGACAACACCTGGTCACATGAACAATCCAGGCCACGGTCTGGGAATTTGTCATGGGCGACTCACAAGGATTTCACCACTCGATCGATCGCTGGGCCGAAGGTACCGACCATACAGGCCTGGAATATCCCCATCCATTAAAATGGCTCTTAGATAAAGAATAAATCAAGTAGGAGAAAACCCCTACCTCGGAGTTCGCAGAAACTCCCTGTCACAAGTACCACACGTAGCTCTTGCGGTGGGGATCTTTGCCTCTTGTCTCTTGAAATTTGTGGATAGATCAGGAAATTTAGAGAGAAGTGAGAGCTTCTCTCTCTAAAAGCTCTTTCTTTCTCTCCCTTTCTCTATCTTTCTCTCTTTTTCCCTCCCAAACCGATTGGGTCAAGATTGGTCAAGAGAACTTGTCCTCTCAATTTCCACATGTCCAATTCTCATTGGCTCTTAGGATTTCTCTTATCCTATTTGTAAGACCCGAGAAAATTCCAATTTTCTGAAAAATGGTAAAATGGTAATTTCGGTAAAAATCCGAAATTTTTCTAGATCTCGGATGGTGAAACGAACTTCACTGTTGGAATTGTCTCGCGAAATCTAGCTACCACGTCCAATTTCGTCAAATTCCAAGACAGTCGGAATTTCATATTTTGAGGAGCAGAATTATCGAGTCGAAGTAAATGGTTTGAAAGACATGTGATGTGACCAAAGTCCTGCGCATGTACCATGTGACACATGTTGCATGATTAGAGAGAGGATGGAGATTAATGGCTTAGATTAAGCCATGTGTCAAAAATCAAGATGAAGGGACATGGAAGGAATTTTTGAAATGTTAATGAGAATAAGACAAATGAATAGCTTTCTTCTCCAAAAGAAAGAGGAAGACGTGCAGTAGGGGGGCTAGTTCATGGAGTAGGTTGGGTTTTGTGATTTTAGAGAGAGAGAGAGCTACTTCTCTCTAGATTTCCAGCCGTTCGGACCATCGGTTCTCGATGGAGCAAGAAGCAAAGTCGATCTACATGGCGAGGGCTACGCGTGGACATCGATTTGGTGGAGTTCTAACAACTCCAACAGGCAGGGATCTTTTCCTACTTGTGTTATTCTTTGGCTAAGAGCCATGTAAATGGTTAGGAGGAATGATACGAGGCTTGATTTAGCCGTAATTCCCGGTCTCAAGGCATTTGAACCTAGTGGAGAGAAAATTCCTACTTATGTGGCGTGAAACGATTGCCAGCAGAGGAATTTCACTTTGTTCACGTGATTTTGGTGTGAATTTTTATGATGTTGAGTGATTCAAATGAATTGCTTGTGTTTGTTAATTAGCCCATGAGCTAGCCCTAATTGTTATTGATTAATGAGCGAATAACATGATTATGTGGATTAATTATGTTAGTATATACATGTTTTATATATTAGCATGAGTTGTTGGGATTGACATAATGCATTCCCATATCTGCAGGGCACTAGAATATTAAGTGAAGTTACATGATATGAAAAAAGAAAATAAAAGGAAAAATGTTTGTAGAAGAAAGGAATTTCGACGGAGATTTTCTGGATAATTGTATTGGGAGATTGTCCAACAATTCACGTCGGAAGGCCCATGAATTGTTTCGGAGGGTTATCCAACAGATTCGCCTTGGGGTTATCAATAGAATTTTCACCGAAACTTCGGTAGTAAGTTTCGAGAACAAAAGCTTTTGTTTAGCTGAATACAATCGCATTTGGCTTAGGCATGTGTGAGGGAGTCGGTGAGGACTCAGGGACATAAGGATGGGCATGTAGACATTCAAGTAGGATCATGTATTTGTAAGTGTGTTTGTTTGCCGTGACATGTGCACTTAGGTGAGGAAGTAACAATAAATTTCACTGCGGGCTTTGCCCTTGTCGAAAGAGGATCATTTAGATGCGAGTGTCTGGCCTCACTAGAGGTCGCGTTAGAAGCGGGTGTTGTATTTGGGTATTGATTTTTGTATAACATGTATTAAAACTCTAAATTTTGATATATGTTTAGTAAAGAGTAATTTATTAACTCTTGAACTATCGTATATAGTTGATGCATTTTACGAGTATTGATGCAAGGGCCCAAGTGGCCATTATTTTACTCGCATGTGGATCTTGTGTGGTCATTGTTAATTGTTGGGACAGGTTTTGTACCTTGGGTAGAGCTCCCCGTACAAAGGAGACTCTGCCCGATTTTCATGAGTGGTGTCGGGTTCTTGACATCCCGCAGTATTGATGACCGAGGTTGCGAGGTTGTCAAGCGGACCCACAGGTTTGAGCGTTACGACTTGGTTTGAGCATGTAAGCAGTTACCTAGGGAGCTCAGGTTTTGGTATCCATAAGTTTAGTCTTGATACCAGCTTCACAGCTTGGTATCAGAGTATAGGTATATGAATACTTAGGGTTTGGGGGACTTGAGCTTAGGCCATGGTCGTAAGTTGTGAGAACAGAATTTGAGATGTAGTGATCATTGAGTTTAGGTATGTGATTACCTAGGTAGTCACGGGACGAGTTAAAACACTACATGCATTGTGTTTTATGGTATTATTAGTGGCAGTAAATAGCACATAGGAAAAGAATGTTAGACACTAGTTTAGTGTGAGAGCAGGTTGTTTGAGAAATTTTGGGCCAAAATAGTCTAGAATTAAATGAAAAAAAATGTGTTGAAGATTTTTAATGTTTTGATGTGTAAGCGGAGAGAAAAAAAAAAAAAAAAATATATATATATATATATATACTAATAAAATAAATTTTAAAGAATTTATTTTGTTCTATTGGGGAAAATGAAAAAATAATAATTTTGGAGTGGCACCCGATTAGGTGGAACAAATGAAAAAACAAAAAAAAAATGAAGTGAAAAAAAAATATGCCAGAAAACATGGAATGGAGCTCTTTGCAATTTTTATTTTTATTTTTATTTTTGTTTGAGTCCTGATCTGACAAGCGTGACGGGAGCGAAGAGAGCTGGGAGGCAACGCGGGGGCGTGCGGGCGTGCGGGGCGCGCCACGACACGTAGCGAGGGCCGCGATCACGGCCCAGCTGCTCGGCCCGCGATACGACCAAGTGGCTTGCAATACGGCCGGGCGCTCGCGCGACAAGGCGAGTAGTGCGCGTGGTTGGGAGCAGGGTCACGATACAAAAATTTGTATCGTGGTTGAGGGGGCGACTTTGGGTCGCAATACGACGGCATTGCACTGCAATACAGCGTAGTAGCGTACCCCGATATGGCGCAAGGAGGCTCACGACCGCGTATGAAGGCTGCGACCGCGGCAAGCGGCGACACGAGGCGCGGCGACCTGTGCCCGCGGCGGGCCTGCAACGCGTACGACACGGCACGACAAGCCCACGATACAGCGAGCACATGCCCGACCTGATTTGCACGGGCGTAGTGTGCATGGCACTTTGTGCGTGTGTTTGGGTCGAGTGTCTTATACTTGTGCACCGACTCGATTTGACTCAATGCACTATTAGAGTCCTTTGTTTGGGACATTGTTCATGAACCACTTGTTCACGAGGTTTCAAAATAATAAATAAGAAAAAATAAAAAAATTTTAAATAAAATAAAATGAAACAAAATAAATAAAATTTTTTTTTGTTGAATATAATTTAATATATGAACTTAATTGTCTTGCATTACACATGAATGCATGGGCATTGTGTATGAAATATTTTTAAATTATATGAATAGTGTCTGAGTTTGTGATTAAGCCTTAGAATCACTGCGTAAAAATATTAACTTGTCATTTGGCATGTAGATGTTGGTCGAGGCGAGGGCGTAGAGGGCGTCCACGAGGTTCAGACAGAGCATATGGATGGCCGACAGTGGTGTTTGTAGGGATTGTGGGCTCTTCTTGTTGGGACCGGTGCGACAGTAGTAGGGAGGTCAAGTAACCTCCAGAGGTTTAGGGCACATCATCCTCAGGCATTCCACGAGGGAGGAGATCTCAGATGGTGGCCGAGACCGTGTTAGTTCATGCGGTCGAAAAGAGTGTTAGAGGTTATGGAATTACCTCGACACATGAGGATGGGCTAGGCTGCGTTTCGGTTGGGGAGAGGCCCAGTATGGTGGGCTGGCGAAGACCTGCAGAGACAGAGAGCGATGACATGGGCGAGTTCGGGTGTTCATGGGTAAGTATTTTTCGGATACTGCTCGTCACGCGAGGAAGCAGGAGTTGCTAGAGCAAAAACGGGACGATGGCTGTGATGGATTATGTTGCTAGATTCACAGACTAACCGTTTCTTGATATTCGTGTACCGGACATGGTAAGGTCGGGAGATTCTAGAATGAATTTGAAGTTGTCCATTTGAGGCGGGATCGTAGGACTTCGCTACCCGGACATGGACTACATGGTTCGGATTGCCTGACCATAGAAGAGATCCCGAGGATGCTCGGGACACTCGGGATCACGGGTGTTAATGCTTGAAGGAAGGAGAGTCGGAGTCTTCGGGAAAGAAATAGAGGGTTTCTAGTTCACATGGGTTCAGTAGCGCCCGTCGGTAGGGACGGATCGAAGTGCGGTCGGAGCTAAGGCGGATGGTGTACTACCATTGCCCGAGCAACCTGGCATATCGGAGGATTGCTAGAGACCCGGGGATCCCGGGGTTTGAGGACAATGTAGTCCCGGTCGGCGGTAGGACGGGAGAGGACTCTGATATATTCCTCCACGGTAGGGTGCGGTCGAGAGAGACGATTTGACCTCGGGGAGTTGCGGGCACCTCTGGGTGCAGGCGAGGCAGAAAGGCTGGAGTTATGGCGGCGGAGGGGCGGGGCCCCTGAGTGGGACGTCCCGGGGGTTCGGGGCATGTCTACGCCATCCACACCACCCGGCGAGTCGCGGTCGGCCCGGAGTTATACGAGTGCGTTTCTTCATCTACTTTGTGGGCGAGTGTTGTTGATTAGGTGCTTCACATTCATTTATCGCTACATCAGTTATGATAGAGTTGGGCTTAGAGGTTAAGGCCTTAGAGGAGCCCTTGTATGTGAGTTCTCCCCTAGGGATTAGGGCGAGGATAGGGATGATATTTTGTGGTTGCGAGTTAGAGATCTTGAGGATTCTACTCACAGTGGACCTGAGGATCATGGACATGTCAGAGTTCGATGTCATCCTGGGGATGGATTGGCTGACAGCTTACAGAGTCGTCATCGATTGTGAGCGTCGTGAGGAGATTGCAGCCTACACGTAGGGCCGATTTTCGTGTTATATTGAGGGACAAAAGCATGATGTTTTACCCCGCGAAAGCGGTGTACAAGTCAGGCGTCATGGACGGTTGAGCGGGTTATTGAGCCTTACCACAGGGACGAGGTGAGACCGGACTTAAATCTACCTCAGTAGTGCTAGTATGAGGATGTTTTGGATGAGCTGCGGGATTGCCTCGAGAGGATTGTAGACCCGGTGTCGAGTTACACCACAGTGCCGGCCCATCTGTGACATAGGATGGCACGAGTTGAGTTGCGGGAACTCGGAGTCAGGCTGACTCTCTTGGATAAGGGTTCATTAGACCGAGCACTTCACCATGGGGCACTTCGGTTCTATTTGCAAAGAAGAAAGACAAGACCCTTCGACAGTGCATTGATTACAGGCAGTTGAACAGGGTTATGGTCAAGAATCGGTACCCATTACCGAGGATTGATGACTTATTTGATCAATTGAGAGGAGCGCGAGTCTACTCGAATGAACCATGCTTGGTTACCATTGGGGCGGGGTTAGGGAGACGGATATCCCACTGAGCGACGTTTGGGGCGTGTTATGGGCACTTTGAGGTTCACAGGTGATGCCCTTTGGATTGACAAATGCGCCCGTTCATGGACCTCATGCGCCAGGGTATTCTGACCTATCTAGATCGAGTTTAATACGTAGTCTTCGTGGATGACATTTTGATCACACTCTAGTCGAGTGAGAGCATGAGGATGGTTGCCTAGTTCTTTGAGAGATCATGTTCGCCTTGAGAGTGGTAAGTGCGAGTTTTAGCTTGCGGGGTGAGATTTCCCGGGACACGTGGTGTGACATCGAGCGTGTCGGTAAACCCGAGGAGAGGTCGAGGCCATGATGGGTTGGGAGGCGGAAGTCGGTCACTGAGATCGTGGTTTCTTGGGTTAATTTGGGTACTTGGAGATTCATTGAGGATTTCTCTCGATTAGCAGCACCTATGACGAGATTGACCGAAAGGTGGTGAGTTTGCAGTTAAGGATGGCCGTGCGAGGAGGCATTCAAGAAAGGAGGCTGCCGGCTCTATCTTGATAGTCGGACGAGAGACGAGGGGTACCTAATGTATTGTGATGCCTCGAGGGCCGGACTAGGATGTGTTTTGATGCAGTCCGGGAGGGTGGTAGCTCATGGTTCCCGTGAGTTGAAGAATCATGAGCAGAATTACCCCTTGCGACATGGGTTGGCGTGACAGTCTTCGCCTTAAGATTTGTCACCGCTACTTATGGCGGAGTTTGAGGTGTACTCGACCATAAAAGTCCCGAGAAGTATATTTTGATCTTGACGGGACCTTAACATGAGGCAGCGGATGGATGGAGTTCGAGGAGGATTATGACTTCACTTTGCATTACCATCTGGTAAGATAAATGTAGTAGATGATGCACTCGGTCGAGTCAGGGAGCATTGGCTAGTATGGCTTCCGGGAGTGGCGGATGCTCGATGCATGGGACGGTTTGAGCTACGTCTGCAGCGAGCAAGCACGGGGAATGCGTTGGGGGTCTAGTTTGGCACCTCGGAGTCTCTGATGAGTAGAGTGATTGAGTCCCAGGGACAGGACGCGGAGATAGTGTCCATCAGGGACCCGGTACGATCAGTCTGGTGAGGGTTAGAGCTAGTCCGCAGCGGATGGCGTCCCCGGTATAGAGGACGGGTAGTGGTTCCAGGTTGTGGAGATTTGAAGGAGATTCTCGGGAGTTTACTTTGCTCTCGATTTACCGTACATCCAGGTGGCACGAAGATGTACCAGGATCTTCATCGCCAGTACTACTGGAGCGGGATGAAGAGACACGTAGGAGACTTTGTTCGAAGATGTCTCACGTGTTAGCGGGTTAAGGCTGAGCACCAGAAGCCAGCATGGCTACTTCAGCCATTGGAGGTGGCTGAGTGGAAGTGGGAGCGCGTCCTGGTGGATTTTGTCAGCTTTCCACCCGGGGACCTGTAAGGACATGTTGCGGTATGGGTGATGGTGGACCGACTCACGAGTCGGCACATTTTCTAGCCAGTGCGAATGATACCACGCGTGGAAGATTCTCCAGTTGTATATGTCGAGGTGAGTCAGGCTGCATGGGTACCGGTATCCATAGTGTCGGATAGGGCAGAAGGTTCACAGCGCGCTTTTGAAGAGTTTCCAAAAAGTATGGAGCCTGCTTGGTGACCATGGTACGACTTTCCACCGCAGACGGATGGTCGGGTTAGAGAGGATCATACGGGTGTTAGGGCATCTTTAGAGGCATGCGTCTGGATCATAAGGGTAGTTGGGAAGAGCATTTTCCTTGAGTGGAGTCGCTGCAACCGCGATTATCGGGCGGAGTATCTGGATGGGCGCCATATGAGGCGTATATGGGGCCATGCGGATCAAATATGTTGGACGAGTGGGAGAGATCTCCATCACTGGTCCTGATCTGATTAGAGACACCTCCGAGAAGGTGAGCTTGATATGACAGGGTCTTCTCACGGCTTAGAGCTGGCAGAAGAGCTATGCAGATGTAGGAGGTCGACCCTTAGAGTTCGAGGTTGGAGATCACGTCTTCTTGAAGGTGATGCCTAAAAGAGGAGTGGTCAGGTTCGGTAAGCGTGGCAAGCTATCGCCGAGGTTCATTAGGCCCTTCGAGATACTCGAGAGGGTAGGCACTGTAGCGTATCGGTTGGCTTTACCGCCCATCATGTCAAGTGTCCACGAGGTATTTCACGTCTCCATGCTCAGGAGGTACACTCCAGGTCCAGCTCATGTAGTGGATTAGGGAGAGATTGAGGTTGACACAGATGGGACCTTCGAGGAGGGACTAGTGTGCATTATGGATAGCCGGGATCAGGTTTTGCGACGCAAGACCGTGAGGCTAGTGAGGTGCTATGGCGACAGGTGGAGTGGAGGAGTCGATGTGGGGCGCGAGGGGTGCGTGCGGGCCATATCCCCTTCTTGTTTAGGGATGAAGGTACGTGGTTTAGTCGTTTTAATACTTAAATGACTAGTTTACATGCATGGTGTAGTGCACGTTGCATATGCATGTGAGTTGTTGTGATTGTCACGAATTGGTGAAATTCCTTTTAAGGAGGCGAATGTAAGACACGAAAATTCCAATTTACGAAAAATGGTAAAATGGTAATTTGGTAAAAATCAGAAATTTTTAGATCCGGATGATGGCTGAACCGCCGTTGGAATCGTCTCACGAAATCTAGCTACCACGTTGAATTTCGTCGAATTTCGAGACAGACAAAATTTCACGTTTTTTGAGGCACCGAGTGTTGGGTCCTATAAAATGGTTTTTGAAAGACATATGATGTGACAAAAGTCACCTACTACATGTACTCATGTGATACATGTTGCATGATTAGAGAGAGGATGGAGATTAATGGCTTAGATTAAGCCATGTGTCAAAAATCAAGATGAAGGGACATTGAAGGAATTTTTGAAATGTTAATGAGAATAAGACAAATGAATAGCTTTCTTCTCCAAAAGAAAGAGGAAGACGTGCAGTAGGGGGGCTAGTTCGTGGAGTAGGTTGGGGTTTGTGATTTTAGAGAGAGAGAGAGAGAGAGAGAGCTACTTCTCTCTAGATTTCCTGTCGTTCGGACCGTCGGTTCCCGATGGAGCAAGAAGCAAAGTTGATCTACGTGGCGAGGACTACGCGTGGACACCGATTTGGTGGAGTTTCGACAACTCCAAGAGGTAGGGATATTTTCCTACTTGTGTTATTCTTTGGCTAAGAGCCATGTAAATGGTTATGAATATTCTAAGGCTTGATTTAGCCGTAATTTCGGTCTCAAAACATTTGAACCTAATGGAGAAAATTCCTACTTATGTGATCGTGAGAGCGGTGCCAGCCCGAGGGTTTCCTTTGTTCACGTGATTCCCCAGTGTGAATTTTATGATGGTAGTGATTCAAAATGAATTGCTTGTGTTTTTAATTAGCCCATGTGAGCTAATTTTGGTGTTAATGATTGTGAATTTGAATAACATGGTTATGTGGATTAATTATGTTAGTATATACATGTTTTATATATTAGCATGATTTTTTGGGATTGGCATAATGCATTCCATATGCATTGGGGCACCCTAGAGTATTAGGAGTGAGTGCATGATATGAAAGAAAATAAAAGGAAAAATGTTTGTGAAAGGAATTTTAACGGAAGATTTTTCGGAGAATTGTGTTGAGAGATTGTCCAACAATTCATGTCAGAGGGGCCCATGGTGTTTGGAGGGTTATCAGCAGTTAAGCCTCGAAGGGTTGTCCAATAAATTTTATTGAAACTCGGTAGTAAGTTTTCGAGAACAAAAAGCTTTTGTTTTGAAAACTAGATATTTTACTCGCATTTGGCTTAGGCATGTGTGAGGGAGTCGGTGAGGACTCGGGACATGGGATTAGGCATGTAGACATTCAAGTAGGATCATGTATTTGCTTGAGTGTGTTTGTTTGCCATGACATGTGCACTTAGGTGGGGAGTAACCCATGTAGGATATTTTCACTACTAGGCTTTGCTCACCCTGTTGAGGGATCACTGGCCCCAGTGCAGGGGGTGTACGAGGAGGGCCTTAAGCTCAGAGGCCGCGTTTAGAAAGAAAATAGGGTTGTGGCTTTGGGTATTTGTTTTTTATAACATGTATTAAAACTCTAAATTTTGATATATGTTTGGTAAAGAGTAATTTATTAACTCTTGAACTATTGTATATAGTTGATGCATTTTGTGAGTATTGATTCAGGGGCCCAAATGGCCATTATTTTACTCGCATGTGGACCCTATGTGGTCATTGTTAATTGTTGGGACAGGTTTTGTACCTTGGGTAGAGCTCCCCGTACAAAGGAGACTCTACCCAATTTTCGTGAGTGGTGTCGGGTTACCTGACATCCACGAGTATTCCGTGGGTTGACGAGTTATCAACGGACCCCCGGGTTTTGGGGCGTCACACTCTTATCCATCTACCATGGATTCCCATCCACTCACAAGGTTCCATTTGTCTCCTATGACCCCACACTTGAGCTCATTGTTTGACTAGCTCTCCACTTGACACGTGTCTCATCTTGAGTCGAACAGGAAATGCAAGTGTCCGCCTTCTGTCGATGCCTCGCGTGAAATTAGATTGTCTTAGGAATTATTGAGGGTCGACATGGTATTTAGATTTCCCAAGACGATTCTAACAGTGAAGTTTGTTTCGTCATCCGAGATCTAGAAAATTTCCGGATTTTGACCGAAATTACCGTTTTACCCTTTTTCAGAAAATTAGAATTTTTCTTGAGTTTTATATTTTCGGCTTCTAACCGAAATGACCGTTTTACCCTTTTTCAAAAAATTTGAATTTTTCTCAGGTTTTACATCATCAGCATTCAATATTTCTCAAATTTTACCCAAGTTCATAGCATTCAATCTCATTCACAATATGATGCTATAAATAATTACAAATAGCATAAATATAAATTATTAAAGCAATATGAAAAAGGCTAGTGAAAAGATTGTGAACTTTGGTACTAATTCAATTTTGTGCTAAAGCCAAATTTAATACTTAATAGGATAAAAATTTTCGACAAAAAAAAATGCAAATTGAGCATACATAAGCTCAGCCATGAATAAACATTTGGAGGAAAATAAAAATCTTCAAATTTGAGTCATCAAAGTGTACAAGAAAACGTCTATTATATACTGCATGTAACTCTCCTTTAAAAAATTGCTAAATTACTTTGAGATGCTATATTCCCTTTTATTAGTTTTCTTTAGATGGGCAAAGGTAGTGGCTATCAAAAGTCAACCCATCTCCATAAGAAAACATGTATTACTATCAAAGTTATATGATTCCATATTTCAAAATAGGAACTGAAGGGGAAAAAATTATGACAAGAACACCCTTGAGTCCTTCGATTTGTTCCTAGACTCGACTCAAAGTTGAAGTAACAAAAAAATCATTATAGTCTCATGCCAAATCTTGGAATAATCCACGGTAGACAACTTTTGTTGGAGTGTTGACTCTAGGGTATTCAAATGAGTAAAATTCTTGCGGATTTGAAATTTCGGTTTAAAACATGCAGTATACTAAAATAGTAACAAGTAAATGTGAAACGAGTTATAGAGAAGTGTTACGGAAAGATAAAATTAATGACAGAAAGTGTTACACGTAACAATTTAATATATGCAAACTAGATACTAACTAGATTCGCGAGCAGGAATTTGTGATAGAACTTCATTAGATCGAGGCTAGTGTTTGACCTTTATGTCAGCAAGCATATTTCACCCGACACTCTTGGTGCTTATGGAATCTGGCGTTTACCTCAGTCTGATGATCTTCACCGCAAAATAAGTAGCACTCCAATCTATCTGTCTAGCGAACCAAACTATATTGTGTACTCTCAAAATGCACTGTCTTAAATGCCGAAAAAACCAATGCACTACACTGTTACTGAATGACTGAAAAATGTTGGGATGAGAATGACAATGAACCTAAGTATTTATAGACCTCTTAGTGACTTTTCGAGGCAATCCACAATCCCCCAAGGACACGAAACTTTTCGGACGGTCACCTCACAAGAACCTGACTCAAAACCAAACGGCACCTTTTCAAGAGGTCACTTGGGGAGATTATTTTTCTAATTCATTTCTTTACTCGATTTGAGCAAATGAATATACTACATTATTCTCCTCACTGAGTAGAATATGAACCCATGAAATATTGTTCAAAATAAAAATCGGGTCCCACTTTAATTTAGGCTCAAAGTCAACCAATAACTCAGTTTTTACACTTTAAAAACTGTTTTAGTCCAACAATCCCCCGCATGAATGGAAAATTAGCCGTTAGTATGAAAATGATAATGCTGACACACTATAGAGAGTACATCTTTAGAAAGATCGTGCATCGAGATAGGTAGCTTTTAACCTTGAACAGCTACCAGTGAAAGCCAAATCAAACTTATCGGCTAAATAGTGAATGTGATGTCTTGAACTATTCAGTTGTTTGATAAATCAGATCGAACAGACTTCACACAGTCTCTTTCCTAACACAATTGGTTCTCATGATTATGTTCATTTTGGCCCTGAACAACTCCAAGTTTTCATGAGTGCTTTAGAGAATTCAGCCTTTATAAATTCTGTGAGCGTATACACCCGTATAGGTGACTCTATTAGGAATATCCTTGCAATATCCATGATTTTCCAAGATAAGAATCGTAAGCATAGCTTACCCAATAATCTCTGCCAGTGGCACTAGTTTATCATAGGAATAGGTAGGAGGGAATTTATCTCCTTGAATGCTTCTTTGAATCCTGCATGGTCGTTTGTCCTTTGAACTGGGTCTTAGGATCTCCGGTCGACTAGGTTGGGTTGCCATTAAGGTGATTCTTTTGTGTAGGCAATCCCATTCCTCGATGTGCAATTTACTTGCTCTCGTCAAACCTTTGGTAGCGAATTAGTTAAGATTACATCCTTTTGACTTTATATAATGTTAAAATAATCCCATTTGAGGGCAATTGTCCTAGCAGTATTATGTACGGCGATATATGTCTAGACTTCTGCAGATTATACATGTCATTTTGTGCCTACCAGTGCGATTAGCTATCACAATGTATCTAATTGTTGGCACGGAGTTTAGGCCATATTGGAATATCCTGCAGAAATTGACAAGCCACTCTGCTCCTATAAAACTTTATCTAAAGCAATAAATTCAGAATTCCATTGTGGATATGTCAATACCGTTGCTTTGAGGATTTCGAATCTGTTTGCTCCACAGTGTAAAAATAGCCACTTGTAGATTTTGTATCCTTAAGTATCGAGATGTCAGGTTTGCATCCTTTATACCGCTTAGTGCGATGGATGATGAATACATATTTGAGCAATAATTATAGTAGAATTTAGCACATCCAAATCACAATTTACCTACATTCGGTATAAGGATAGGTACTTTTAATTTCTTGTGTGTTTTAGACATGTGCAGGTCTTTCGGGTCTAAAACATAAGTGTACGAGGATTTATGTCCGGGAAGTCAATATGAAGCACTGAGGATGTGGGCGAACAATTGATGAAGTCTCGGGAACTCTTGCAAGGTTAGAAAAGCACCCGGAAAATCAAATTATCTGGAATTAAATCCAATTATGTGTACCCAGAATTTTGATAGTGTGCCGTACTTTTTGATTAGGGGAAATCGGCCGGTGACGAAAGTGTGTAGGTACACCATTAAAGTGTCTTAGGTACACACATGTAATAATGCGGGAATGGAGCAAATTGTGATCCCTAACGCGAGGACATACTTGTCAATCATCTGGAGCACGAGATGGTATTGGAAAGAGTATAAAATGGAAGATAGAGGGGAGAGTAGTTTGTTTGCTAGGGTTAGGTTTTCATGAAGAGTTTCTCTCCATTGTTTGAGTTGAATTCTAGAGATCCAGATTGAAGACTCTTTCATTTGGTGTTTTTTACCACTCAAGCACTTGTAATCTTTCAGCAGGAACAGTTGGTTTGTTTTCCATTATAGTATTTTACATTTCACATTCCTAGATTTTGTAACCGAATTCTGATTTTCTCAAGTATTGTTTTTATGATTAACATCAATTCAATTATCCTGTTCTTATAAGTTCCATGGTTCTAAACCCTTAATGCTGGGATTCTAAAATTCGAAACTCCTGCGATCAAAGTACTAATCCCTCAATTCTTCTTTTGAACTTCAATGGATTGGGTGATGTTATTCACTTGTGCAAATGATTTATGAAAAACCCTAGTTTGGCATATTCTTGAGAACGTGTGAACGAGATCACCTTGGTACACGTTGTGCTTGATTACAAATGCAAACTAAAGGTTCGTGTTAATTAGGAACAAGTGTTCAACAGTATTCAATCATCCTTCTTTTCAAAAGAGCGTTTAAAGATAAATCTTCCATCAAAGACCATTTATCAATGGTTCCTAGATGAGTTGTAAAATAAGAGGTGGGATTTATTTGGTCAGAAGTGAGTGGAATCCTAAGAATACCAGCATTCGTCTTCTATTTTTCTAAAACATTCAAATCAATCAATCACTTGATCGAACAACACAACCTACAATTTCCATAATTTACAACTTTTTGTGGAGAATGGCTCTGCTGAGTCGATAAAGAATTAGACCACTCCCTGTGGAAATGACCTGTGGAATACCACAGTATTACAATCTTGGACAACTGTGATTCCTACGCTTGGGAATAGAATTAGGCATACTAATCGGGACCGAAGCATTTTTGGGCGCCGTTCTTGAGAGTGGCGACTAACGAGTTGATATGAAGAGAAATTTAAGTAATTTGCAATTGCATTCTGAATCACGTCACGTTCTCCATTTTCTTTTTCTTTTTATTTTGTTTTAGTGAGAAATCTAAATTAGATTGTTTTCTTGGAATGATGGCGTAGTGCATGTCGGTTTGGGCTGACAGCAGGCTAGTCAGAATTATATCCCCAGAAACTTTGAAATCCATAATAAACCAGTGTCTCGAGGTAACATTTTACCTCGAATGGACGATCCTGGGAATCGGCAACATGTATTTAATGAACATACTCAGAGTTCTGTTAACCACAAGTTCCATGAACCTCCACAACGGGAGGTGATGTTACACTCCCAGTCACCCCAGTGCTAGGAGGTGGAAATGGTAACCTTCAGCAAAATCAATATAAGTCCGCTGCTCCTTTTTATAGAAAGAACCTTGAGAAATCCTACAACCTCGAAGGACCCTGACCAATTCTTACATTCGCCTTCACGAAAGAGGCGATCAATTTCTAATGAAATGGTAGTCAGTCTTTAGATATATCAAGGGTTCGAATCGAGAACCATATTCATTCATGAGAGATTTTGAAGATGTTTGCGGTGCATTTCTCTCTCTTAGCTCACCTACTCCCACATAATCATTTTGGTTTTATTTCCTTTTGCTTTAAGGAGAAATGACCAAATTTGGTTTCATTCCTAGCACCTAACTCCAATCTTTACATGGGAAAATATACGAAATGAGTTCCTCAGCAAATTTTTTCCCTCGCACTGATATAATGCTCTCATGCGGCGTGATTCGAACTTTAAAGCTTGGGTGAACCATTTCTTCTTGGTATGGGAAAGATATAAGAAGGATCCTCCTCCATGCTATCCCCTCACCATGGATTGGATGTAGGACAAATATGTCGTGCTTTCGCCGAGATTATCGCTTGAATAATAAGCAGTACATCGGATGATGTGTGCGGGGAGAATTCTATGAAAAGAGTGCTGGGAAGCGTTGACTTTGACACTATAGCGAGAATGCTCGAACTTGGGAGACTAACACCTCCATAGACACCTTTGCTAAAGTGCATAGCACATCAGCGGGTGGCGGAATCCATCACTTAAGAGAGAATGATGAGTTGCAAGCGAAAATTGCCAATTTAACAAGGAAATTGGAGGCCATAGAGATGAAAAAGGTACATGAGGTAACTAGTGTGCCTCAAATACCTTCGGTACCCATTGGACCCAGAATGGAGGAGCCATGCATCATCACGATGATCCTAGCATTCCAACCATCAAGTGCCCAAACCTTCCTCAAGTAAGGTGCAATTCCAAATAGAGCAAACGATACCCATGTAATTACGAAACCTTTCAATTCTCGTACTACGAAACATATAATCTGGATGGGGTAAGCACCCTAATTTTGGTTGGAGAAATGAAGGAGGGCCAAATAACTTGCCAAACCAAGGTCCCATTGCAAACCATGGCTTCTGAATTCCATTCCCCATTTTAAAATCAAGGCCCTCGAGGGTTTCCTGTGAACCACAATCGAGGTTCCCAATACGAATCGAGGAACTCCATCACCCTGACCATATCTGACCTCCACATAAGAAGTCTAGAGGACATAGTTACCGATTAAACACAAACCCAACAATCCCACAAACACGGAACTCCCGGCTGCTCTGAGATGATGTGAGATCTCGGATAAGCAGAGTTAACCTCGTCTATAGGTAGCCTTGACAAGAAAGGGGAAACTTCCATCTCGGCCATTCCAAAATCCACGAGGTCGAAATAGTGTAGGAAGTTCGGGACGATTGAGGGTACCTTTGAACCTTGTAAGGCGTCTACTCTCCCAGTGGAAAGGTAGTTGACAAAACCATTCAAACTAAGGAACCAACTCAAAGAGTCTCAAGTGAATTGTTCGAGAGAGGATGAGTTGGCGGAATAATCATGTCCACTAATAAGAATGATATTGATGATCGACGAAAAGGGCTGACAAGTCTACCCATATCCCTCCAGCTCCGTACCCTCATAGATTGAGAGCATCGAAGAAAGTGAATAACCATTCGGAGATCTATGAGCTGTTCAAACAAGTAAAATTGAACATTCCCTTGTTAGATGCCATTAAGCAAATTCCATCATATGCTAAATTTTTAAAGGACTTAGGTGTCAACAAGGAGGCATTCATGACTGAACAATCTACTTCCTAATTGAACAACACTCAAAATACAAAGACCGAGTCTTATTTACATAGTAGTGGGAAATTCAAAGTTAGGGCATGCTTTAGTGGACTTAGGGCAAAAGTGTTAATATGTTGCTTATTCGGTATATGTGGACTGGGGTTAGGAGAATTAGAGCCAGCTTGATATCACCCTCAGTTGGTGTAGTAGTGTAAAAATTCCTAAAGAATAGTGAAGGATGTTTTGGTCTGAAAGTGCACAAATTTTACTTCCTGGATTTTTGTTGTGCTTGACCTCAACTTATAGAATCAAGGAACTCGGTTCCAGTAATTCTTAGTCGACCATTCTTGTATTGCTAATGCCATTATATACATTGTAGAGGCCTAATGACATATCGTTTGGTAACATGGTATTATCGAATATTTTCCAATGTAATCAAGGGAATGGGATGAAGAAGATGTGTGTGAAATTAACATGGTTGATTCCATGGTACAAAGATACACGGATAATGCCTCACATGATGATCCTCTTAAGTCATGTTTGGTCAGCCGAGTTGGGATGAGAGTGACCACCTTGGAGTTAGAATACACACTCGTAATTGAGCATAATGATGTATTTGGGAAGTTAATGGGTGGGCACCTAAATTTGAACCATTGCCACCAAATGAGGACAAGGCGTACTTATGAGGAGAGAGGCCACCTAAGCTTGAATAAAGCCCTTACGACCACACCTCGAAATATGCATTCTTAGGGGAGGAGGAAACTTTTTCTAGTAATCATATCTTCCTCCTTAGACTTGACTCAAGAAAATCAACTTTTGGAGATATTGAAAACCCACAAAACTGCTCTAGGCTGGACAATTGCAGATATTAAGGGAATTATTCCCTTGATCTGCACACATAGAATTCACTTAGAGAGGATGTTAAACATACGAGGCAGCAGAGGAGCGATTGAACTGATAATGAAAGAAGTGGTGAAAAGGAAGTGTAAAACTCTTGGATGTAGGGGTGATTTACTATTGCGGATAGTAAGAACAAGGTTAGCCCAACACGAGTAGTTCCTAAAAATGCGGAGTCACGGGTGGTCCCCGGTAAACGATGAACTCATTCCCGCTCGTGTCTGGATGGAGGGTGTGCATAGATTATAGGAAACTCAATGCGGGTACTAGGAAAGATCATTTTCCTCTTCCGTTTGTTGATCAAATGTTAGAGAGTTGCGAGCACGAATTTATTGTTTTCTTGATGGGTACTCAGGATACAATCAAATTGAGATAGCGTTGGAAGATCAAGAGAAAACTACATTCACTTGTCCTTTTGGTACCTTCGCCTTTAGGAAAATGCCCTTTGGACTATGCAATGCACCTGGAACCTTTCAACGGTGCATGATGGGAATCTTTAGTGACATGATAGAAATCATATTGGAAATTTTCATGGATGATTTCTCAGATTTTGGTGACTCATTTGAGAGCGCAGAACTACGTAAGGTTTTGGAGAGATTAATCAAGAAAATCTTGTGTTAAATTGGGAAAAATGTCATTTCATGGTAACCTGAGGATTATCTTAGGCCATATAGTATCAAAGATGGAATTGAAGTTGATAAGGCCCAAGTTTGAGCCCCAGTTTCAAACCTACCCACTCCCCAAGTGTGTTAGAGACATAAGGTCATTCTTAGGTCATCTTGGGTTACATAGAAGGTTTATAAAAAAGATTTTAGTGCTATAAGCTCGCCCCTTATGTACTTTGCTAAGATGTCCTTTCACATAGTCCTGAGTTTGTGACATTGCTCTTAAGCTTCGAACATGTTAGTGTCACCGCCCATCATGCGGTCCCCAATTGGGACATGGGTTTGAATCATGTGTGGCTAGTGATTATGCCATAAAGAATTTGTGTTAGGACAAAGGGAAGACAAAAGGATTTTGTAATCTACTATGCCGGCGAACTAGACTCGCTAACAAACTACACAACCAGAAAGAGTTTACGGATGTTGTGTTTTCAACTGAAAAATTCGGGGTCATACATTGTAGGTTCTAACGTGACCATCTTCCACGAGATCATGCGACCACGAAGTACTTGCTCTCTAGCGGGATACAAAACCTAGATTAACTAGGTGGATTTTATTATGTAAATTCAACGACCATTAAAGATAAAAGAGGGTTGAGAATGTGGTCGTGACCATTTATCTAGATTAGTTCGAGAATCAGCTCCATGCACCCATAGGTGATAGTTTTTTCTTTGATGAGCAACTCTTTGCTCTTGTTCATTACTAGTGGTATCTTGACATTGTGAACTACCTAGTAAGCGGCGATTCGGTGATGGACTTCTCGACGAGAAGAAATTTACGACGGATATTAAGAATACTACTTTGATGATCAGAGTATCTATTTAAATATTGTCACGATCAAATAATGAGAAGATGTGTACCCGATGATGAAGCGGTGAGGATTTTAAATTTTGCCATTACGAAGCACATGGAGGACATTTCTGCCGAAAGACGGCGGACACGATTTAAGGCTGGGTTTTATTGGCTCACCTTATTTAAAGATTGTTTTGATTTACGCAAAACTTGTGCTCGGTCACCGGCAACTGAGAGTCCTGAAAGCGCCAACATGATGCCTCTTTTAATTTAATTATTGAAATTTTTTGATTGTTGGGGTATGGGCTTCATGGGGCCTTTTCCCCCCTTCTTGTGGGTATCTTTACATTCTCTTATCTGTTGATTATGTCGTGGTTGAGGCGATTCAAGAACCAATGACCACAAGGTTGTTGAAATTTACTCGAACATTTTCTCGTTTGGAACACCTCGTGCGATTATTAGTGATGGCGGACTCCATTTTTGCAATCGATCTTTTGAAAATCACATTAAAAAAATATGGAGTCACTCGCTAAAATAATCGTGACTTACCTTCTGGACGATGGTCAAGTGAACTAGCTAATAGGGAGATAAAACATATTTTAGAAAAAAGCAGTTGCCCAGAATCCTTGAGATTGGTCACTCGGAGTCTTCTGGAGTGCTCTTTGGGCCTCTGTGCGCCTTTAAAAGCTGTTCTTGGTATGTCTCCACACATAGGCTTGTTTATGAAAAGGCTTGCCATTTGCCGGTTGAAATGGAACACCCAGGGCTTCTTGGGGTACATTAGAACTTAATTACGATTTGACTCCAAGCGAGGTGCGGCGTTGTTGCAGCTGAATGAACTCGAAGAACTGCGAAGAGAGTCATATGAAAGCTCGAATTTACAAGAGTGGCTCGAGTTGTTCCATAATGAATCTGTTGCTAGGAAAACTTTTGAGCTGACGAGGAAGATAACTGTGTACGGCTCAGCTTGCATACATTTCAGGGCGAAACAAAATATCATTGGACTGGCCCATTCATCGTTAGGTAGTTTATCCATATCTGTGGAGATTGAAAATGGGACAACTGGAAAATCCTTCAAAGTGAATGGCCAGCGCCTCAAACCATTCCTTGAGCATTTCAATCCTTAAGAGCATAGTGAAGATTTGGTAAATCCGCTCTACCAGGATACCCCATCAGAGTAAAGTCATTCTCCATCTGTTGTATATAGTTTTGATTTTGCGTTATTTTCGTTCTTACTTTCTATTTCTTTTATCTTTACTTCATTTGCTTTTCCTTTAAATTTAAATTAAAAAAAAAAAAAAAAATTCCAATTCTGTTGTGGGGGTACCCTTAGTTTCTATGCATTGAGAATGATGCTTGTTTTTACATTGTGGGGTAGATGTACGGTTGAGCATGTATGCGCTCTCGTTATATGTTCAGTGGGTCAAATTTTTCCAAATATGCCTCTTTTGAGTATTATGTTTCACCTGCAATGTACATACCCGCATGATTTCATACACTCTCTACATCATCTTATTCCATGTACATCTTAACAAGCATACTATGGCTTTGTGGTCTTCTGTGGATTGTCCCCTTTTGCATTCTACCTTACGGCTCACACAAACTACGGACTTATGGTCAAATTTTCTCCGATCTAACCTGTTATGGGTTCCAATTGTGCATCACTTTAGCTGGTCAAAAATGCTTCGTCCTGATTAGTATGCCTAATTCTATTCCCAAGCGTAGGAATCACAGTTGTCCAGCATTGTAATACTGTGGTATTCTACAGGTCATTTCCACAGGGAGTGGTCTAATTTTATTGACCAGCGAGCTATTCTCTGAAGTGTAAATTAAGGAAATTGTAGGGTTGTGTTGTTTGATCAAGTGATTGATTGATTTGGATGTTTTAGAAAATAGAAGGCGAATCTTGGTATTCTTAAGTTCAGCTCGCCGACGAATAAATCCACCTCTTATTTTACAACTCATCTAGGAACCATTGATAAATGGTCTTTGATGGAAAGATTTATCTTTCGCGCTCTTTTGAAAGAAGGATGATTGAATCTTTGTTGAACACTTGTTCCCAAATTAACCACGAACCTTTAGTTGCATTTTGTAATCAAGCACAGTATTACCAAGGTAATCGTTCACACGTTATCGAGAATATGCCAAACTAGGGTTTTTCATAAATCATTTGCACAAGTGGAATAACATCCTTGATCCATTGAGTTGAGAAGGGTGAGGATTAGTACTTTGATCGGGGTGAGTTTCCACCTTAGAATCGACATTAAGGTTTAGAAATCCATGGAACTTATAAGAGCAGTGATAATTGAATTGATATTAATCATAAAAACAATACCCAGAAAACCGAAATTCGGTTACAAAATCTGAGGAATGTGAAATGTAAAATACTATAATGGAAAACAAACCCGGTATTTCTGGCGAAGATTACAAGTGCTTGGTGGTAAAAACACCAAAATGAAAGAGTCTTCAATCTGGATCTCTAGAATTCAACTCAAAACAATGGAGAGAAACTCCTCTTCTATGAAAACCTAACCCTAGCAGTCAAAACTGCTCTCCCCTTCTATCTTCTGCCTTTTATACTCCTTTCCAATACCATCTCGTGCTTAAGGATGATTGACAAGTATGCCCCTGCGTTAGGATCACAATTCTGCTCCATTCCCGCATTTCTCATACATGTGTACCGGTACACTTTAATGGTGTGGGGTACACTTTACCATGTCGATTTCCTAATCAGTTAATACTTAGGTACACTTATTAGGTGTCTTAGGTACACTGCTGTACCACTTTTCTTTGAAAGGTAATATAGGTACACATAATTGATGTCTCGAGTACGCTTGATCCAGTGCTTTTCTAACCTTGCAAGAGTTCGAGACTTCATCAATTGTTCGCCCCGCATCTCGGTGCTTCTGTATTGACTTCTGGGACATAAATCCTCGTACACTTATGTTTGGGCAAGACCTGGCGTACCTTTGGTTGAAGCGTAACTATGCGCTCGTTATATGTTGATGAGTGAAATTTTTAAATATGCCTCTTTGAGTATTATGTTTCACCTGCAATGTACATACCCGCATGATTTCATACACTCTCTACATCATCTTATTGCATGTACATCTTAACAAGCATACACAACAAAGCTTTGTGGTCTTCTGTGGATTGTCCCCTTTTGCATTCTACCTTACGGCTCACCTGAACTACAGGACTTATGGTCAAATTTTCTCACAGATCTAACTGTTATTGCTTCGATTGTGCATCCTTTAATTTGGTCATATTTAACTTCATCATAGTCTTTATGGAATTTATCTTGCATAATTGGAAAATGATTAGAGGCCATCATTTCTTTGCACACCTGCGAATTCGTATTGTCTCATCCCTTGCACCCATTTTGAGCTTAGAGTTGTCAAGTCTATTCGAACCCTAGGAATCCTGATTAGTGGAACAACAGTGGATCTCATGGAGAGGTTGGAGGTATCCCAAGAATGAATTATAGTGACTAATTCTACCAATGCGATCCAGTGTGGAATCTAAATAAAAATAGTAGACATGTAGTGGCTTGGGAGGAAGAGCGAGTTGAAAGATCAAATGGTATAACGGCACCTCTGTTCCAAAGTAAAAATATATATATACATATATATTCAAAAAAAAAAAAAAAAAAAGAAAAAGAAAAGTGGAGTTTGGAACAAGTGTGCAGAGTACACCTAGCGTGTAAATTTTTTAACTCGAAAAAGGCGGTGGCTAAAGTGTCTGAGTGCACCCCCAGTAATGTCTGCAGTGCAAACCTCAAAAGTGGACGAGTAGCAAGTAATACTTAGGTACACACTACTAATGTATGTAAATTTTGGAATCGAATTTTGGGCGAGATGGGCTTTTAAACCCCCGATTTTTGTGACGCTGACATTCCAAACCCTTCTCCCGCCCTCCATAAGCAAGCCCCAACCGGTTGTGTCACTCTCACACGAGAAGCTTTCACAAGCTCAGTTTGCTTTTGCGGGGAGTTTTCTTCGTCGGAAGGCGGGATTACGTTACGCGATCATCGTACGGACTTGGTAAGCCACCTACAAATCCTTGCTAGCATTTTTGGGCCCCTCATTGTTATATATGGATTTGTTTTGTTGGATTTGGGTGATGTTATTTTTTCGGTGGTTTTGGAGTATGAAGCACGGTATAGAGCGGGAAAGTGTTGTCGATATGCGGGGTCGGCCGGTACTGTCGAAACCGGTTTTTGGGATTTTCTTATATATATCTGGGCCATCTGGGCCATTCTTGCGATCCTTGCTATTTACGTAGCGCGATCAGAACATCGAGAAGAAAGGGCCTAGCTCACTCTATGGAGCGGGCGTGAAAAAAAAGAAATCGAGATTCTTCGACCAAAAAGGGGAAGACGACGGATAGAGATCTTGAAAGTGAAAGCGGCGATGATGGCGAGATAGAAGCGTCTTTGAGGACTGCAGTCGAGACCAGAGAAAAATGGGCCGTCGATTGCAGATAAGGGTTTTCGCTACGAGAGGGAACATAAATTAGAACATTTTGTATTCTCATCCCATGAGGGGAATTATTCGGGAGCGGAGAATATGCGCCCGTGCCTGCGATGTTCACGGATATTACCTTGATGGTTGGAGTTTATACCAATCTGAAGGAGAATCGCGAGTCGAGACCGTGATAGAGACCTCGGTTATGGGTAGGCGACTTCGGATCACCTTTGGAGTTCGATCGCGCATACCTTACAATATGTCCTCACGATGCCTCAGAGGGCCAGGCCATATCCATAAAGGCTATCACTGACTTTGATGCCCAGTTGTTCACTGAGGCTATGTGTACTCGCCCGGTACCCATGAGTGGATTTGTGAAAAAAGAATTCGTACTGGCTTCAGGCCCGAATATGCCTAATGAGCAAGATCATTCACGATAAGTGGGCTAAAGAGAATAGAAAAATCTGATCGAGAACGAGATCCGGTTTTATGCGAGGTCATGGTAGGAAAACTCATTGACTATGCATTGGTCGTATGGTGCGTAATGAGATTTCTTTAATATTCACATGGCCAGGCGTATTCCGTTCCCTTCGCTTGTGACTAGTATTGTGGAAGAAGCGGGAATGAGGGGAGCAGTTAAAGAAAGGGTGTTGCCCGGTGGGGCCTATCACTAATAAAAAGTGAGGCCCGAAAATGGCGAGCAGCATCCACCGGACCCACTGACCCTCGGTGCCTTGGTGCCTCATCAGGGATCACCCCGTCACGACCCAAGCACCATTAGGCATACGCCATTTGAAGAGGATGGAGCGGATAAAGGGATGGTTCAAAGTGCGATGCAGGAAGCAAGCGGTTGGATCGGCGTCTCTCGGGGCTTGAGTCATTTTCGAGGGCGAGTCGGCGATGGGCGGATGCCACTTCTCAGTTTAGGGAGTTCGGAAGAATTAGATGGTTGTGTGGACCAGGGGCGCATTCTCTTCTGGCGAGGATGAGGATATTGTTGCATAGTTGTTTTGAGCTGCTAGACTAGGGTGGTGTTGGCAATCGGGTAGTAGACCTCGTCATGTTAATACTTGACACCCATTTTGAGTCATTTGCCTTTTTTTTCTTTTCGTTTAGCCCTACGGTCGTTACAAACTTTAAGACCTCTTTGATTCCAATTATGTACATTGTTTCTTCGACGTATGCATAGTGGTTATGTGTTCCATGTTAAATGATTGCTTCCCTTCTGTCAGTCTGCAGGTTCACTATTTACATGGCGCCTTCTGTCCTTAAATTCCATAGTCTTTATTTAAAGAACTGATTTGCATGTACCTGATATAATGCTCATTGTGTAAGGCGTAGTTGGATTTAAATGGTCATCTTTTGGTGCATACTAAGTAGGTGAAATATTTTTATTCCATAATTGCTGTTGAGATTCTTGCAAAGCTCTTGAGCGCCTTGTTAAAGATTCCTTACCTTGTGGGTAGTTCAGAACTAAATCTTGCTAGGGACTAGCAAGATGCAGGTTGGGGGGTGTGATGAATACACATTTGAGCAATAATTATAGTAGAATTTAGCATCAAATCACAGGCCACGACCCGGGTATAATGATAGGTACTTTTAATTTCTTGTGTGTTTTAGACTTGTGCAGGTCTTTCGGGTCCTAAAACATAGGGTGTACGAGGATTTATGTCAGGAAGTCGATATCGAGCGCGAGGATGTGGGCGAACAATTGAAGTGAAGTCTAGGGAACTCTTGCAAGGTTAGAAGCACGAGGAGGGATCAAGTGTAGGTGCATCAGTGTGTCTGGGGTACACCTTTTCGACAAAAGTGGCGGTGGTAGTATGCGGTACACCCGACTAAGTCTTGGATTTTGATTAGAAATCTGATGGCAGTGTGCCGGTACACCAGTAAAATTAATAAGTACATCATATGAAAATGCGGGGAATGGAGCGAGTGTGATCTGAGGACATACTTGTCAATCATCCTTGAGCACGAGATGGTATTGGAAAGGGTATAAAAGGTAGAAGATAGGGGAGAGCGGTTTTTGGCTTCTTTAGGGTTGGGATTTTCATAGAAGAGGAGTTTCTCTCCATTGTTGGGTTGAGATTCTAGAGATCAGTTGAAGACTCTTTCATTTTGGTGTTTTACCACTCGAGCACTTGTAATCTTTCGAGCGAGGCAGTTGGTTTGTTTCCGATATAGTATTTTACATTTCACATTCTAGATTTGTATTGATTTTGATTTTCTCAAGTATTGTTTTTATAGTGCTTATCAGTCAATTATCCTTGTTCTTATAAGTTCCATGGTTCTAAACCCTTAATCTTGGGATTCTAAGGTGGAAACTCCTGCGATCAAAGTAAAATTACTACTGATCAAAGCACTTGTAAATGTGGTTTTTTTTTTTTTTTTTTTTTAAACAAGCGCTTTTTGTGGGTATGGCCCACATCTTATGCGAATCAAAATTATATACAGGATAGCGAGTCCCATTTACAAATCTGAAACTTTACTTTTACATTTACAAATCGACACGGAACCTCGTATAGTGAACCCTTACAAGTGTGTTGGCCCGGTTTGTATGCGGAAGTCTTGAATGTCTTCTCCTGTACCTACGGATTCACAAAACCCTTGCTAAGCTTTAAGCAGTGGGAAACATGTATCTTATGCATATACACATTTAATGCATAAAACAATATGAATAATATAAATTTTATGTATTTATATTATGAACTTATACGGGTACTTATTCTTATGCAGAACTTATCCTTATAACAGACTTATGTGCATTCAGGACTCCCGTAGAAGTTACAGAACTTATGTTTATGCTACGGAGTTTAACTTATTCGGAGTCACCGGTAGGTACCCACGGAGGTCTGGGCATTATCTTTGGTATTTAGACATACTTGTCTTACGGAACTTATATATGTCATTCGGATCTGAGAAGTACGTAGGTGCGACCAGACATTTCTTGGTATAAAAGTACGTAGGTACTCTGAGCAGTTCCTTATACGGAGGTACTCGTGGGTACCTTTGGACTTATACTTATCTTGGATGCGGGAGTGCTCGTGAGTCTTCTGGGAACTGTACTTGTTCTTGTCTGAGTACCGTGGAATCTTGCAGACAATCAAATGCAAAATTTTGTAGGTACTACGAGATGTCAGTGCATGACGGAGACACTTTCGGATACGAGGTACACGTAGGTACTACCTAACTTCATCGAAAGACGGGACATATTCGAATCGGGGGTTGTCGGAAAGCAGGAACTTATTCGGATCTTTGGAGTACGTAGGTACTACATAACTTATACGAGGGGCAGTTAATGTCGAGAGACGGGGAGTACCCATAGGTACTACGGGGAACTAAATCGAATCTGAAGTACGTAGGTACTACGGAACATATCTGACCGGGACTTGTCGGATCTGGGTGCAGAAGTAGAGTGCCTGAAACCGGATCAGTCTGGGACCAAGGAGACTTATTCGAATGCGGGTGCAGGTGGGCACTGAGCGGATCGGATCTGAGGATGGGACTTGAAAATCGAATGCGGGGTACCCGTGGGTACTTTCTGAGCAGTCCGAGATCTGAGGACTATCATATGCGGAAGTACGTGGAGTCTTCTGAATACAAGAATGCCCAGTGATTACTCTTGAACTTATGGCAATCTATCGATCACGGGGCACGTAGGTGCTGCGAGGCTTATGCGGTCTGAGTACGTAGGTACTCTGAGAACCGGCGATTCACGGGAATTGCCCCTAGGTACTACGGGGGCAATGAATCTGACAGAACTTAATCGCATGCAGGAATTGCAGGTAGGTACTACGAACGGATCAGTCTGAAGACAGAGCTTGTTGAATCACGGGAGTACTGTGGTGCTACGGGGCTTTATTCGGATCTGAGGTTTATCAAATATGGGAGTACGTAGGTACTTTCTGAGCAGTCGAGATCTGCGGGACTTATGTCGGATGCGGGAGTACCGGTAGGTCTTGCAAAACTCGTCGAGATCGCCGGGAGTACCGTGAGTACTCACGAGGTCTTATTCGAGGAGAACGGGCTTATCGAATCTGGGAGTACGTAGGTACTCTGAGGACTGTAAGAACTTGTCGGATGCGGGATTGCGTGGAGTGCTTGCGGAGCGGATCGGTCACATGCGGAACTTATCGGATCACGAGTGCGTGGTACTCACGAGCGGATCAGATCGAGAGGCGGAACTTATCGGGATCACGGGAGTACGTGATGCTGCGAGCGGATCGGATATAGAGCGGCTTTATCAAATCACGGAGTACGTGGAGTGCTGCGGAGCGGATAAGATCTGAGCGGGGGCTTATCGGATACGAGTACGTCGTGCTGAGCGGTCGGATCACGAGAGCGAGAACTTATCGGATACGGGGGTACGTGGAGTGCTTCTGAGCGGTCGGATCTGAGAACAGAACTTATCAGATGCGGGTGCCAGTGGGTACTCGGGGCAATCAAGCAGTGATCTTAGGTGGAGTGCAATGAACTTATTCGGATACGGGGTACGTAGGTATACGGAACTTATTCGGGAGATTTATCATATAAGCTGTTTGACTTCCTAGACCCGATGTCTGAGGAATGGAGTAAGACACGGCACAATAAGTGCAGAAATGCTATACAGGTTCAGTCTTAGTAGCATTAGTCGAGTCGGGAGTGCCTTAGCACTTAACGGAGACCCGGGAGTCTTGTGCCTTGTGTCCAGGCAACGAGGAGTGTCATTAACCTTGTCAATCAGAGTACTAATCGAGTCTTAGGAGCATAATCGGAATGTCGAGTACTAATCGGGAGTCTTAGGAACCTTGTCAGTAGAAGTACTAATCGGGAGTCTTAGGAAACTAATAAAGTGCCAAAATTGCTAATCAGGAGTCTTGGGAGCACTAATCGAGAATCTTAGGAAGTGCTAATCGGGTCTTAGAAGCAGCAATCGAATCTTAGGAAGTGCCTAATCGGGGAGTCTTAGGAAGCACTAATCAGAGACTGAGGAGTCTTGTGTCATTTAATAAGCGGTCTTAAGTAGTTTCAACTATATGAGTTCAGTAACTTACTATCTTATAATAGGCCATTGTTAGCCACTTTATGCGTTCATGTCATATCGTATTCCATATGCTGGTAAGGTATGATGAGCATGTAATCATACCTTATTCGTATATTCTTATTCTTCTATGAATCTACTTTGCAGGTGAGTCAATCCATTGGATCGTCCAAACTCAAGTTATGGCATTTCATGCCAACTAATTCGATTCTGGAGTTTTACCGAGGACAGATTTAATTACTCATTTTTCCGAGGTTTTAACTTCCTTATTTGACACTAGGTCCTTGTACTTATTTAAAGCTAAGATATTAAGGGTTCTATTCCAACTGGAATCACTTGGTCGAATCTGGAACTCAAGATACGTCGAAACTCTGCTTCGGACTACAGCTATGATCAAGCGTCACGAGAAACGGGCTTGCACATAGCCTCACTTTGAGTGGATTTTCGACCACTTAGAATCAAGTTGGAATGCCTTCTCTTAATGTTTGGTTCTCCTTGAAGTCTATTTTGTATCCACTTGAATCCTCCAAATCGGATAAAATGGGGAAGTTATGGCCAAAATCTGGCCGAGGTCGGTGGAAGGCCGAACGGGTCCTGGTCAGGACACTTCTGGAGACTTGGCCAAATCGACAGTCAAAGTTCCCCACTCCAGTAGAACCCAAGTCCTCAGTAGAAGACACCCGAGAATGCCCCCGAGGAATGGGTGTTTTCTCCCATTTTCCATATGTTTGATCCCCGATCATACATACATCCAATAGCGCATCTAATCCCTTTCCAGAATCACCTTGGAATCACTTTTCTATTCCAAATTTCTCTTTCAATTTCATATCTTTCTTCAAAAATCCATCATGGATTTCTTCCAAAACCCCTTCTAATATGGGTTATAACCCATACACAAAAAGACATGAGGATTGGTTAGGGTTATTCCTGAGCTACAACTGTTCCTCTTTATTAAACATAGATTCATCCTTGAGAGGTTCTTGAGCTACTTGCCATATGGGTTTACCCCCTTACTTGACATAAATTTTTTGGGTTAATATGACCTAGCAAAACCAGTTTGGAAGATGTATTTTCTAAAACCAAGGGATCGATGCGAATCTCATAGGATTCATAAGCAAGGTGAGTTTCCATACCTTGAGTGAGCTTTGTTGGCTTGATCTCCTCTCCTTCTTCTTCCTTCCTTTCCTCTTCTCTTCTTTTTTCTCCTTCTCCATCGGTTCTACCCCAATTTGAGATAATTTGGTCTTTAAAATCCATTCTCCTTTAGGCCTTGTTTGGCCCTCTGACAAAACCCATTTTTGGGTTAATTTCTTATTTGCTTTTGGCCCTCTCTCTTGGCCATTATATTTCAATTTCCTGTTATTATCTTTGGCCTCAAATCTTTTCACATTAGGACTTTTAAGCCCTTTTGGACCAATTACAAAATTGTCCTCGAGTTTTGTAACTTTAGGTCTCGTTTCGAGTTTAACATTTAACTTAATACCTTGGTCAGTGCATTACTAAATACCTAAACATGTAAAAAACGACTAGGGTATATTTCGGGGTGTTACAATTCTCACGCCATAAGAATTTCGTCTCGAAATTCACACTCCTAACATGTTCTTGCTCATATCGAGATCCTTTCTTTTCATATCTTTTCACAGGAAGTGGGCGTGACTCTCGCTTGAGCCATCAAAGCTCCATAGAACTACATCTGTCTTAATCCTTGAGAGATGGATTGAGTGCGATTCATTCTAGTCGATATACAGGACAGGACATCCGCATTAGGCGACACATTACTATGTAGGTGCATCATGTCTGAGACTTATCCAGAAGCGCTAAACCTAGGCTACGTGCAACTTATGTAGATTTAGGACGAGACAATGCAGGACTCTTTACTGATTTTTTTTTTTAAAACCAAGCGCACTTGTGGGTATGGCCCACATCTTCTCATGAATCAAAATTATATACATATAAGCTGAGTCCCATTTACAAATACAAAACTTTACTTTTGTTCAAATCGGGAGCACGGAACCTACATGTAGTGAACCCTTACAATGAGTGTGTTGGCCCAGTGTCGCGAGAGTGCGGATGTCTTCTCTGTACCTACACGAGTTAAAACTTAGTGCTAAGCTTTGCAGCAGTGGGAAACATGTATCTTATGCATATACACAATACATAAAACAATAACAGATAATATAAATTTTATGTATTTATATTATGAACTTATACGGTACTTATTCTTATGCAGAACTTATCCTTATAACAGACTTATGTGCATTCAGGACTCCCGTAGGAGTTACAGAACTTATGTTTATGCTACGGAGTTTAACTTATTCGGAGGGTAGTAGGTACCACGAGATACGGAGCGATATGCGGGTATTTAGACACATACTTGTCTTACGGAACTTATATATGTATTTCGGATACGAAGTACGTAGTGCAGCCAGAACATTTCTTGGTATAAAAGTACTAGTAGGTACTCACGAGCAGTTCCTTATCACGGGAGTACTCGTAGGTACCCTTTGGACTTATACTTATCTTACGGATCTGAGTACTCGTAGGTACTCTGAGAACTTGTACTTATTCTTGTCTGAGTGCAGTAGTACTACCGAACAATCAAATGCAAGAGTGCAGAGTGGTCACCTACGGAGCTTAATCGGATACATGTGAACTTACTTTCGGATCTGGTACGTAGGTACTACTAACTAAATCAAGACGGGACATGTTCGGATACGAGGGTTAATCGGAAACGGAACATTAGATCTTGGAATTTTAGTAGAGTGCTACATAACTTATACGAGAGACAGAAGTTAATCGGGAGACGGGAGTACCCATAGTTACTACGGGACTAGTCAAATCTGAGTACGAAGTGAGTACTTCACGGAACATATCTGAGAGGCGAGCATCGGATGCGGGTGCAGTAGGTGCTATGAGCAGTCAGATCTGAGCGAGGAACTTATTCCAGATACGGGAGTACGTGGGCACTCTGAACGGATCAGATCACGGGATAGGAACTTAATCCAAATGCGGGAGTACGTAGGTACTCTGAAACGAATCAGTCACGGGACTTATCATATGCGAAGTACGTAGGTACTCTGAAATACAAGAATACCGTAGGTACTGCGAACTTATGCTTAATCTATCGATCACGGGAGCACGTAGGGCACTGCGAGCTTATACGGATACAAAATTGCCGAAGTAGGTACTACGAGAACCGGCGATTCTGGGAGTACCCCTAGGTACTCTGAGACTTATTAGATCTGACGGAACTTAATCACATACGGGGGTACGTGGGTACTGAAACGGATCAAGTCTGAGGAGCAGCTTATTCAAATGCGGGGAGTGCAGAGTGGGTACTTTCTGCAACGAACTTATTCGAGATCTGGGGAGTTATAAATGCGGGGGTACGTGAGTGCTGAGCAGTCCGGATCACGAGGACTTATCGGATACGGGAGTACGTGGAGTGCGCAAAACTCATTCGGGATCTGGGGGTACGGGTAGGTACTCTGAGGTCTTGAGACGGGGCTTATCGAGATACGGGTACGTGGTACTACGGGACTTATCTGAGACAAGAACTTATAAGATCACGAGTGCAGAGTGGGTACTACGGGAGGCAGTCCAGTCTGAGGTACCAGTAGCAGTCTTCTGAGAGCAGATCGAATCTGGGAGCAGGAACTGTGAATCACGAAGAATTGCAGTGGGTGCCCCTCACGAGCGGTCCGGTCTGAGCCAGGAGACTTGTCGGTCTGAGTGCGGTAGTTTTCCGGAGCAGTCAGATCTGGCGGGGGCATGAATACGGGGTGCGGGTAGGTGCTGCGGAACATATCGAATCTGAGCGGGGAGCTTGTCGGATCTGAGGGTACCGGTGGTGCTCTGAGAGCGGTCAGGATGCGAGCGGAACTTGTCGGTCTGGCGGGAGTACGTAGGTACCTACTGAGGCAGTCGGTCTGGAAGCGGAGCTTATCGGATACAGTGCGAAGTGGGTACTCGCGGGGAACCATCGAAGCGGGCGATAGGTAAGGCCGGCAGAAACTATCGGTGGGTGCGTGTTACTAGAGACTTATTCGAGAGATTTATCCATATAAGCTGTTTGACTTCTGGGCTGATGTCACGGAATGGGTAAGACCATGACACCAATAAGTACCGAAAATGCCTCGATACGGAGATCTTGGTAGCATTAGTCAAGTCGGAGTGCCTTATACTTGGGGACAGATCTGTAGCACTAATCAGAGCAGGAGTCTTGTCTTGTGGAAATCTTGAAGTACTGTCAGTGGACATAATCAGTCAGAAGTATGTCGGAGTCTTGGGAGCTAATCCGGGATCTGGAAATTGTCGAGTCTTGGGAGCATAATCAGGAATAGAGTACTAATCGGAGTCTTAGAAGCATATCAGATCTTAAGTGCCCGTAGTCATAGAACCTTGTCAGTGTACTGTCGAAATTGCGAGAAGCACTAATCGATGCCAGTACTAATCAGGGTCTTGGAAGCACTAATCAGACAGAGTGCTGTGTCATTTAATAACGCCGGTCTTGCGTTGGACTTTACAACTATATGAGTTCGAGTAACTTACTATCTTATAATGGGCCATTGTTAGCCCACTTTTCTGCGTTCTGTCTCCTCTTATTCACTTCTTTGGTAAGGTATGATGGTATGTAATCATACCTTATTAGTATATTCTTATTCTTCCTATGAATCTACTTTACAGAATTGAATTAATCCAGTGGATAGTCAAACCTTCGAGTTATGGCATTTTCATGCCAACTATTCGATTCTGGAATTTTACCGAGGGACAGATTGAATTACTCATTTTTCGAGGTTTTTAACCATATTTTGACACTAGGGTCCTTGCACTTATTTAAAGCTAAGATATTAAGGGTTCTATTCCAACTGGAATCACCCAATTCGGAGTACCGGAACTCAAGATACATCCGAAACAACTCGGACTGCTATATGATCAACTGATGCAGGAAACGGGCCCTTTTTCACTTTGAGTGGATTGCTGACCACTTAGAATCATTCAAGGTACCTTCTCTTAATGTTTGGTTCTCATGAAGTCTATTTGTGTCACTTGGTCATAAATAGGATAAGAAATGGAAGTTACTGGCCAAAATACGAAAACTGATTAGCTGGGAAGGCAGAGCAGGTCCTCTGGTGGGACTTAACTTCTCTGGGTAGGACTTGGCTAAATCGACCCCGAATCAAAGTTCTACCGGTGGAACTTAAGTCCTACCGGTAGAAGACTTTTGAGAATGCCCAGAATGGTGTTTTTTCTCCCATTTTGCATATGTTTGATCCCCGATCACTTCTATACATCGACACACATCTAATCCTTTTTCGAATCACCTTGGAATCCTTTTCTATTCCATTCCTCTTTCAATTTCATATCTTTCTTCAAAAATCCATCATGGATTTCTTCCAAAGCTCCTTCTAATATAGGTTTATAACCCCATAAACAAAAAGACATGAGAGATTAGTTAGGGTTTATTCTAAACCTTAACTCAATTACTCTGTTAAACATAGATGTCTCATGAGAAGTTTTCTTGACTACTTGTGCCGTATGGGTTTTTACCCCCTTACTTGACATAAATTTTTGGGTTAATAAACCTAGCAAACCCAAGTTTGGGAAGATAATATTCTAAGAAACCAAGGATCCATGCCAAATCTCATAGGATTCCTAAACAAGGTGAGTTTCCATACCTTAATTGAGCTTTGTTTGGCTTGATCTCCTCTCCTTCTTCTTCTTCCTTTTCCTCTTCTCTTCTTTTTTCTCCTTCTCCCATCCGGTTCTACCCCCAATTTGAGACCAATTTGGTCACAAAATCCCATTCTCCTTTAGGCCTTGTTTAGCCTCAACAGCTCATTTTTTGGGTTAATTTCCTTTATTTATTTTTGGCCCTCTACTCTTGACCATTTCTCTTTCAATTTCTTTGTTATTATCTTTTGGCCTCAAATCTTTTCACATGGGACACAGCCACCACTGGACCAAATCTAAAATTGTACTCAGAAGATTTTCTTGGCACCCAGGATCTCTCGTTTCCCGGTTTCGCATTTAACTTATCTGTGAGTCAAGTGGAAACCTACTTAAATACCCTAAACATGTAGCTTATTTGGGGTATATTTCGGGGTGTTACAACTAATCCCTCAAATTCTTCTTGCCCAGACTTCAATGGATTGATATTATTCTTGACAAATGATTTATAAGAAAAACCCTAGTTTAGCATATTCTTGAGAGCGTGTGGAAGGATCACCTTGGTACACGTTGTGCTTGATTACAAGTAAAACTAAAAGTTGTGTAGTGGAACCAGTGAACAACATTGTCGATCATCCTTCTTTTTCAAGAAGCGTTTGGGTAAATCTTCCATCAAAGACCATTTATCAATGGTTTCCTAGATGAGTTGTAAAATAGGGTGAGATTTATTTGGTCCAAAGTGAGTGGAATCCTAAGAATACCAACATTCGGTCTTCTATTTTTCTAAAACATTCAAATCAAATCAATCGCAGTGAAAGCAGACCACGACCACTACGATTTCCCTTAATTTACTTTTTGTGGAGATATGGCTCTGCTAGATAAATAAAATTCAGACTACTCACTATTGGAAATGACTGTGGAATACCACATTAATTACATCTTTGGACACCTTTGTGAATTCAGACGCTTGGGAATAGAAATTAGGCATGCTAATCGGGACCCAGACGATTATCTTGTATAATCGTCATAATTCTAGAGTATATCTTGGGTATCGAGAACCACGATAATTGCCTTCCAATGGTCTACTCCCAGGATTACTCGTATATCTACTCAATTTACTAACGAAGTATGCTATATCTGGTCTAGTGCAGTTCATGACATACGTGGGCTGATGATAGAAAATATTCGATTGTGACTCTTTGACGATATTTTAGGCATATGAAGATTTATATCAGCCCGGTGTTCTACTTGATATTTGCTTTTCATCTTTGTTGAACTTGTCAAGTAATTTCTCAATATATTAACAGTTAGAGACATATAAGTCCACCGGATGTTCTAGAAATTTTTAATTCCTAGTATAACATCTATAACACCCCAAAATCCTTCATGTTAAATTTACTAGACAACACTTGTCTTCTTGTTAGTTGTAATAATATAATTATTACTACCAATAACATATCATCTATATAAGTATAGCTTTATCAGCGTATCGTATGCCATTGTCTTTAACATGGACACATTTATCACTTTCATTAATTGTGAAACCATTTGACATCATTACCTTGTCAAAATTTTTCATACCCATTGTTTTGGTGCTGGCACAAACCATAAAGCAATTTAACGAGTCTACATACTTTCTTCTCTTGTCCTGAAATAAACACTTGGTTAGTCCATATAAATTTCTCATTTAAGTCACCATTTGTGACACAACTTCACATCCATTTGGTATCTCGAAAATTATGCAATCTTCATGATAGCTATGAGTATACAAATAGATGCATTCTCGTGATAGAATATGTATCAAAGTAATCAAGACCTTCTTTTGTTTTATAGCCTTTTTGCTACAAATTCTGGCCTTGTACTTATCAATTGATCCATCAGTTTTCATTTGCTCTTAATCCATTTACACCTGATAGTTTGCTCAAGGAGAAAGATCAACCAGCTCAGGTGTGATTTTTCATGATGGATTCAATTTCACTATTTGACTTCTTTCCCACATGGGTGCTTGAAGTGGACATTGCTTCATTGAAGCTTTGAGGCTCATTTCTAACAAATATCATTTAGAAAATCTAGACTAAGGACTTGAAGTCCCTTGCCCTTCTTTGCGTCTAAGTGCCTCTTCACTTTCATCATTTATAGACTCATGGTCTATATCACTAGTAACGATATGCGTAGGTTCTTTTCAAGAAACTCAATCATCTGCATTTTTAATAGAATATATTAAAGAATGATGCGTTTACTTGACTCAGTATTGCAACTGGCATGTATATCAGGAATATCGGATTTATGCATTAGAAAACGATATACACTGTTATTTATTGCATAACCAATAAATATACAATCAATAGTCTTAGGTCTTTATTTTAATCCTTTGGGAATGAGACATCACCTTAGTGAACACCCTACACTTTAAATGTTGTAGGAAGGACTCAGTGCCTCGCAAATTCATATGGGGTTTTATCTAACTTCTTGTGGGGTGTCATTTAAATAATTTGCTGAAAGCAAAACCCCCACAAGTTCGAGGTAATCCCCGAACTAATCAACAAACTATTCATCATCTTTTCGATGTTACATTTTTCGTTCGAAAGCAATTCCATTTCTTTGAGGAGTGTATAAAGGTGCGAGAAGTTTGGTGAATAATCTCATGTTCTTGACAGAATCGATCAGAAAGTGCGTCATATTCACCACCTCCATTACTCCTTATTGCCTTAATCTTTCTACCAAGTTGATTCTCCAACCTCATTCTTATAATGCATAAATTTTCCAATGCTTCATCTTTACTCCCTTGTAAATATACATAGAAATATCTTGTTCGATCATCGATAAAAGATCCATAAGTATTTCTTTCCACCTCTAGTTTGAACATATTTCAAATCACATGTATCACTATGAATTAACTCTAGAGGTTCAGTACTTCTTTCAATATTATGAAATGATGCTCTAGTTAATTTTGATTCAACACATATCTCACATTTATGATTTGCATCAATTTAAATTTAGGCAACAATTCTAAATTCATTAATTTACACAAAGTATCAAAATCAACATGTCTAATCTACATACCATATATTAGAGGACTAAGCATATAGCGAAAGATGTGTTCTTATTGTACTAAATCAGATGACAGTCATTACATTCATCACCAAAGAGACCATTGCTCATATATCCCTTGCCTACATAAATCCCACTCTTAGTGAGTACAAATTTGTCGGACTCAAAAACCAATCTAAAACCCTTCTTACTCAACAACGGTCTAGACACAAGATTCTTTCAAATTTCTGGAACATGCAACACATCATTGAGAGTAAGCTCTTTCCTGGAAGTTATCTTCAATATAACCTTTCCTTTGCCTTCAACTTTGGAAGTGGAGGAATTTCCCATAAAGAGTTGTTCTCCATCATTAATTACTTCATATGAAGAGAACATCTTCTTAGCTGAACATGTGTCTAGTGGCCCCGGTGTACACTTACCATTCCTTGGTATTTCCCATCAAGTTAACTTCGAATACTACAGCAGAAAAACTTATGTTAGAAGCATTTTCAGAAAGTTTTTCCACCTCGGTTATATTGGCTTGGGCAGCCTTCCTCTTGTGGTTCACTTGTGCTTTATGGTTTTGACAATCCTTTGCATGATGTCCCGGTTTGTTGCACACAAAGCAATTGCCTTTGAACCTCTTGGAACCACCACCCTTGGCCCCTTGTTCGCCAACATACTTCCTTTTCTTGTTGGTTTTATGTCCTTCTTCAATCACATGTGCCTTTGACTCCATGGAATGATTGCCTATTTTCTTTTCGAGGAGACTGTTGTTTCTCCTCTATCCTCCCGATCTCACGATCAAATCTTCAAGCTTCACATTTCTTTGCGTTTGTGTTTCAAATAATTTTTGAAGTCCTTCCAATTTGTGATAATTTCTCAATAAAATTGCAGCCTACTTGAAAATTCTCTAAGCACCATCCTTGACATGAGATTCCATGTAGGATCAAGCAAGATCTTTAGACTGACTTATGATAGTCTTGAGATCTGTTTATAATCGAGGGAATTACATCCCTGCAATTTCTTCATTGAGCATCTCAGTCTTGTAATTTTTCATATCCCGAGATTCCCACAGCTCTCTAGTCGTCTTGATTGGACTACACATAATATAATGTGTTATCCAATCCATTGAGACTATAGTTTTGCAAAAGAAAATCGAGAGTGCTTCCATGCCACCACGACAACAGCTTGACTTGGCGATCCAGCCTCATTCTCACTACTGCGGGAGCATCCTCAAAAAACTTATAAGGTGTGGTGAGATAAAACAGCATTCTGTTGCCATCTCTTGAAATCATTCCCGTTGAACTTTTAGGTTCTCCCATGAAACACATGAGTAGGAGCAGAAATAGGCACCCTGAGACCTGACATGATTTGTAGTATCGGGTTTTCAGCTAATATCATTTCATCCCATTCGAAAAACAAAGATTTACAAACTATTCAAACAATATAAAAGAAGTAGTAAGTTATAAAACGAAAGCAGTCGTTCTTTGTTTTGAAATAACTACTAACGTTTTTTGTATGGTTTATCAAAGTCCTTTGTTTGGTGTAACGGTTTAAATTAAAACCGAGAAAGCGAAAGTCCCATTTATTTTATATCAAAACCATAACCTCAACAAGTAATTAAACTAATTGAAACTCTGTATTAAGAATGTTGGAGAGTTGACTCTAGGGTATTCAAATATAGTAAAATTACTGGTTGAAATTCAGTTTTGAAACAAGCAAAGTATACTAAAACAGTAACAAGTAAATGTGAAACAATTATATAGAAGTATTACACGGAAAAGATAAAGTGTGACATGAAAGTGTTACACGTAATAGTTTCTTATATATGCAAACTAGATACTAACCCGATTGCAGAACAGGAACTATGATAGAACTTTAGGTAGATCAAGGCTAGTGTTTGACACTATGTCCATAAGACAAATTTCGCCCCCATTCTTGGTGTGACACCCAAACCAGTGTCCTGTAGCCATGATCAACTGCGAAACACAATGTCTCATATCATGAGACTCATACATGAAGTAAAATGACCCAATAGGGCCCATCATCCTTTTCGTCCATACGGTTTACAAGACCATACATTTCTATAGATCGAAATTTATTACATCACTCTTAGCTACAAAACATATGTAAACTATTTCTCTAATATACATAAAGCAGAATCAAGGCCATAGTGAGCCGGCTTCATAATCCGGCCTGCAAGGAGGCGAGTGCATAATCTGTGCATCTACGTACCTGAAGGGGTCCCACGACGGGGTGAGCTAACGCCGGTAGAGATAAAATCCCTCTGAGGGTTATTCCACCTTACAGGTGCACATGCAAATGATCATTTCACAGATCAAACCAAACCTTGATCCATGCGTACATGTTATCTATCATGGAAAAATCTACATGCATGTATGAGCGACCTCTGCATGCCCAATCTTAGGGTCGACCTCAGGCCCACCGCAAATACAAGTGCCAGCGAAATCAATACAAGTCCAGTCCAGGCTCCCGTCTCACAGCTTGTAGTCTATGTGATTTTATTTAATCGTTTACGTGTCTTTTTAAATGGCAAAAAACTTTTGAGGTCTCCGCCGCGGGGTCTCTTACACCCTCAGGCATTTTTAGGACTTTCCACTTAGGTGGATACGTCTAACAGGTTTTGGGCTTTTCACAGGGAGGTTATCTATCCTGCGCTCATGGAGCACATTTCATTTTCTGTTTTTCGTTTAACCTTGTGGAACTCGATTGGACTTCGTCCCATTCCCCAGCCCACGATTGACACGAACGCAGTGCCCAATCCAATTTTCATGAACACTTTCATGTAATGTGTGGTGTTACCGCACACCAATGTAATGCAATTTGTGCCATCAAGACTCAAACCCATGACCAATGTATGAAGACCTCTACATGGACATTCTACACCATACATTATGTGTGTGCTATGAACACTCATGTCTAATGCACGCAACATTTCATATATTTAACATACATGCATTCATGTTAATATTCCACATATTCAAATCAATACATCACATAAGCATGCACTACATCTTTTCTATCATTCAGTTTATTCATGTCAACACATCATTCAAGCATGTATTAAATACCTAACCATTACTTAGGCAAGTAATGCCATAATTCATATTCTTAGGCCGACATAGTATGTCATCATACAACCTAATGCATATAATTATTTCCATCTTTATCACATACTCAATATTTAGCATGTCATTGGAATTCATGGCACACACACATTAGCCATTCCCTACCATAAATCCTGGCCATGCTCGTCTAAGAAATAATCCGACTTTGGTCCGTAAAGTCCGCTTGTAAATACTTCACAAAACATCCAACAGATTAAGACAATTCCTCACAGGCCATATGCAATCCCAAGCATTTTTGATTAAGCAAACTGTTTCGAAACAGGTTCTAAAACAAAACAGACTAATTCCCTCAACTATCTGCACTCCAGTCCCAATGTTTAGACTACATTTTGGCTAAGAACTTTTTTTTTTATTAAATTCTAGACTCATGAAGCTTTCCGTGAGTCCAAGAACGCGAACCGGAGTTCGACAAGAAAGCATACACCCAAAGCTGGATGCGATCGATTCATGCGGTGTGTGGAAATTTGGGCACACCCCCGTTTGTCATTCTGCTCGGGATTTTGCTATCCTAACACAAGACTGGTCCCTGACAGTCCCAAAACCCCTCGTAAACCGGTCTTTGACCATCACAATCACAAACAAACCACATAACATCCAAATTCGCCGGGATATTCGATTTAAAAACCCGTAGGGCCATTACACGGCCCCTAGCGTAAAATAACCGCAGTAAGAGGAAACTTACCTCCTTGTAGCACGCTTCGGTTCTTGCCGTCTGGTCGTTTCATCGCGCAACACTCCTTCCTTTCCTCTTCTTTTTCCTCTTCCTCCTTCTTCTTCTTTTCTTCTTTCCTTTTCCTCCCTTCCTCCTCCCTTCTCCTTTCCTTTCCTCCCTTCTCTTCTCCTTTCCTCCCTTCCTCCTCCTTCTCCTTGTCGCCCCACTGACTGTGAGCTTGCCGCTGTATGAAAATGAACACCATGCCCATATTTATAGCCTTTCATTATGAAAGCCAAGGCATGCTGACACATGGCATGCCATAGGTCACACACATGGCTTGGGCCATGTGTCACACATGCATGCCTCATATCAGGACATGGCTCGCCATGTGTCACTCACATGGTTCTCCTATGTCACCATGGCTCCTCGGCCATGTGTCATCCACATGGTTCGCATGTGTCATCTACATGGCTAGCCATAAATGCCTCGACATGTGTTTCTCAAATACGTGGAAATTTCCTCGATTATCTCTGACCAACGAAATTAATCGGGTAGCTAAATTTCACGAGATGATTCCAATGGTACAATCCGTTTTGTCATCCGAGATCTAGAAAAACCACAACTTTTCTCCATACTATTTCGGTAAATTACCATTTTGCCCCCCTTTTTATCTGAAAAATTTAAATTTAAAATTTTCACGGGTTTTACACTCCCCCCCTTAAAAGAATTTCGTCCCAAAATTCACACACACGTACACACAATCAAACACATGCATATGCGACAATCATTTAACACACTAATGACTATAAAGCGCACCTTCCTCGTCGAACAAGAAGGGATAGTTGGAGCGCACCTGTCCCGCCGCGCCTCCCATGTCGCTCCGACTCCCTGGCCGCCACAACACCCTTCTACAAGCCCCACGATCTTGCCACGCAAAACCCGGCTTCCATTATCCATGATACGCACCGGGTCCTCCTCGGCTGTCCCATCCGCATCAACAACAAGCTCCTCCCAATCCACTCATAAGGAGCTGGATCTCGGAGTGTACTCCGAGCATAGAGACGTGAAACACCTCATGAACACTTAATAAACCTTACGGCAACGCTTAACCGACACGTTAACAACTGCGCCCACCCTCTCGAGTACCTCGAAGGGTCCAATGTACCTCGGTGACAGCTTCCCTCGTTTGCCGAATCTAATCACTCCTCTCTTAGGCATCACCTTCAAGAAGACATGATCACCCGCCTTGAACTCTAGAGGTCGTCGTCGTACACGCGGTAACCTTTCCGCCGGGGCCTGAGCAAGCAGTGAGACGCCTCCGATCATACCCACCTTCTTCGAGGTGTCTCTGATCAAATTTGGACCAATGATGGAGCTCTCTCCCACCTCTGTCTAACATATCAGTGATCGACATGGCCTCCCATAGAGAGCCTCATAGAGCGCCATCTGAATACTCGCCTGATAACTGTTATTGTAGGCGAACTCTACCAAGGGCAAGTGCTCCTCCCAGCTAATTCCGAGATCCGTGACACATGCTCGCTGAACGCCCCTTCAAGATATGAATAGTCCGCTTTGATTGACCATCCGTCTGAGGATGAAAAGCGGTACTCATCGACAGCTGTGTCCCCATGGCCTTCTGAAAACTCTTCCAGAACTGAGACGTAAACCGAGGATCCCGATCCGATACTATGGAGACTGGAAACTATGCAACCGCATTCATATCTCCCCAGAGTATACAACCGCAATTCCTCCGAAGCAGGAAGGCTGCCCGCACGGCCGTAAATGTGCCGACTTGGTGAGTCGGTCCACCATCACCCACACCGCATCATGCTTCCGCCGGCGTCCATGGGAAAGTGAGTCATAAAGTCAATCGTGATGCTCCCACTTCCACTCCAGCTATCTCCAATGGTCGGAGAATCTCATTGCCTCTCGTGCCTGTACTCGACCTACCGGGCACTTGAGATACCGCTTGACAAAATCCCGACATGCTCCTCTTCATCCCGCCTCCGCACATCGGGCGACGAAGGTCATGATACATCTCGTGCCACCCGGTTGCACAAATGACCCGGGAGTAAATGGAACTCCCCGAGGATCTCCCCTCAACAACCACGACCGGGGACCACAACCCGTCCCCTATACCGAAGACTACCATCTATGTGGATGGCCCAACCTTTGTCTATTGTACCTGATTGTACTCGGTCCCTGATTGATACTAGTTATGCGTCCTACACCTGAGACTCTATCACTGGCCAATAGAGACTCGTGAGCCATCATACTCTCCCAAGGTACCTCGAGCCTCGCTTCATCGCATCGCAGCCCCGAATCGCTCTAATCGTCTCGAGCATCCGCCTACTCCCGTGAAGCTATACTAGCCAAGACTCGTGACTTTCATTAAGCGCATCGCCCACCACATTTGCCTTGACGGATGGAAAATGCAAAGTGAAGTCGTAATCTTCCAAAACTCCATCCACTTCCACGTTGCCTCATGTCAGGTCTCACGCGTGAAGATGTATTTCGCACTTTGTGGTCTCGAAACACCCGAACTCCGCCACCATATAAGTAGTGGCGCCAAATCTTCAAGGCGAAGACTACGGCTGCCAACTCCATGTCATGCGTGGGGTAATTCTGCTCGTGATTCTTCAACTGCCAAGAACCATAAGCCACAACCTTCCCGACCAGACGTAACACACCCACCCGTCCCTTCAAGTATCACAAAACACCGTGGTACTTCTCACCCTTCCCGTGACTATTAGAATAGGTCGGGCAGCCTCCTTTCACCCCTGTAACGCCGCTCACATGAGTCATCCCATACAAACTCGATCCTCCTTCCGGTCAATCTTTCAGGCGCGCGAGCCGGGAGAAATCCTCTATAAACCCCGTACACCTCCCGCAATCCCAAGAACCACGATCTTGAAGACTCGACTGGCTCCTCCCAACTCATCACACTCAACCTTCCCCGTCCACTAACACACTGGCCGACACCACGTTGTCCCAAGAAACCCACCTCGCCAGTTTCAAACTCACACTTACCGGCTGGTACAACCCATGATCCTCAAAAGTCAGAGTACGCATTCTCGGCGATCTCATGCTCCACCTCCGATCGGGAGTAGATCAGATGTCATCATCAAGTGACCACTACAAATCGATCTAAATAGTGGTTGTAACACCCTATTCATGCGAGGTCCATGAATGTCGCCGGTGCATTCAGAATCCAAAGGGCATCAACGTGAAACTCAAAGGCCCATATCACATTCCGAACGCCGTTTTAAGGATGTCCGCTCCCCAATCCCCAACCAATGGTAACTAGTGCGAAGGTCTATTTCGAGTAGACTCAAGGCCCCTCAACTCGACAACAAGTCATCAATCCTGCAATGGATACACCGATTCTCGATTGTAACCCCGTTTAACCGTCTGTAATCGATGCATAGTCGGCGGGTCTTGTCCTTCTTCTCGCAATCCAGAACCGAAGCGCCTGGCGGTGAAGTGCTCTGGCCTAATGAAACCCTTGCCCAAGAACTCCTCGGGACTGGACTCGAGCCTCAAGAACTCAACCGGCGCCATTCTATGCGGAGTCATAGAAATGGGTGACGTACTAGGATACAACTCAATGTGGAAGTCTACATCCCTCGGTGGAGGTAATCCCGATAACTTGTTCGAAAAATCCTCGTACTCGCAAACCACCCAAGGTAAACTCATATCTTGTCTCACCTCGTCCTCCAGGGTAAGGCTAGCCAACCCATCAACCGCCTCGAAGCATCGTGGAATCATATACGTATGGTGGTGAAGCATCGCGGCCTATTCCCTAAAACACAACACAAGTATCGTCTGGTATGTAGGCGGTAACTCTCATACGTCACCCATGACAACCCGATGTCACAACCACCATTTTGAGGATGACCTCGAACTCTAACATGTCCATGACCCGAAGGTCCACCGTGAGTAGAATCCCAGAGATCTCTAACTCACATCCCCGACATATCTGATCAATTCTCGCCTTAATCCCTAGGGGAGAATTCACATGCAGTGGCTCGTCTAAGGTCTCAACCTCTAAGCTCCCTTCCTCTACTTGCCATCTACACAAGTCAAACAGCAAGTTTAGAATCATTTTCATGTCCTACTATTACCGCATTACAAACTTTTCGCATCAATGTAATCTAATATCCCGAACCATCCGTTCGTTTCTCGAACTCCTAAGGTTACGTTTCTCAACCCTAGTGTTTGCATTTCCTATATACATCCTACCACGTATATAATTCACGTAATTTGTAACACACAATCACGCACATACAATCAAAGCATACATAAGAAAACACACAACGGCATACGTGATTCAATCCTATCCCTGCGGGCTCCTAGGTAAAACTTCCTACCACCTTGATAACAAACTATGATCTGGATATCAAGCATTAGGTAATTCTAACCCAAGCTCCGACACTATGCTATACCAAGCTGTGATGCTCTTATACCTTAATGACCATGGCCTAAGCCCAAGGTACTCGTGTACCTATGCTCTGATACCAAGCTGTGACACCCCAAAACCCGGGGGTCCCGTTGACCACCGTCAACCTGCGGAAACCTGTGTGTCTCATATCATGAGACTCATACATGAGTAAAATGACCCAATAGGGCCCATCATCCATACTCGTCCATACAGTTACAAGACCATACATTTCTATAGATCCAAGAGTTATTACATCACTCTTAATACAAAACATATATTAAAACTAGTTCGTTCTAATATATACATAAAACAAGAATCAAGGCCACAGTCCGGCCCGCTTCATAATCCCGGCCTCTAAGGAGCGTCGTCTGCCTGTACCTGTCCTGTACCTGAAAAGGGGGTCCCACGACGGGGTGAGCTAACGCCCAGTAGAGATAAATCCTACAAGGGCTATTCCCCACCTAGGTGCACATGCAAATGATCATTTCATAGTCAAACCAACAACCAATCCATGCATACATGTTGTCCTATCATGGAAAAAAATCTACATGCATGTATGAGACGACACTCTACATGCCCTAAGTACCGAGTCAACCTCCGACCCACCACCCAATGTAAGTGCCAATGGGAAATCAATACCAAGTCAGTCCCGACTCCCATCTCACAACCCGTAGTCTATGTGATTTTTATTTAATCGTTTCGTGTCTTTTTGGGCAACAGAACTTTTCGGGGTCTCACCGCGGGTCTCTTACACCCTCCGACATTTTTCTCAAGCCGACCCTGGATACGCTCAGCCTAACCAGGTTTTCAGGCTTTTCACCCGAGGGGGGGTATCTATCCCCTACTTGCGTCGACACATTTCATTTTCTATTTCGCTTAACACCGTGAACTCCAATCGACTGGCCCCATCTCCCAGTTTCCCACACGATTCAACACCAAACGCAGTTGCTAAATCGCACTCATGAACACACTTTCATGTAATGTGGTGGTTAACGCACACCAATGTAATGCAATTTGTGCCATCGCACTCAAACCCATGACCAATGTATGAAGACCTCATGGACATTCTACAACATACACTATGTGTGTGCTATGAACACTCATGTCTAATGCAATAATAACATTTACAGATTTAACATACATGCATCTCATGTTAATGTTCCACATATTCAAATCAATACATCACATAAGCATGCACTACATCTTTCTATCATTCACTTTATTCATGTCAACACACATCATTCAAGCATGTATTAAAATAATTCCAACCATTACTTAGGCAAGTAATGCCATAATTCATATTCTTAGGCCGAGACATAGTAAGTCAGTCATACAACCCAATGCATATAATTATTTCCATCTTTATCACATAATTTCACATATTTAGCATGTCATTGAATTCATGGCAATAACACGCATTAGCCATTCCCATTATAAATCCCATTTCCATGCTTGGCCTAAGAAATAATCCGACTTAGTCCGTGAAGTCCATTTTTAAATACTTCACAAACATCCAACACACACTCGTCAGCCATATGCAATCCCAAGATTTGATTACAAACCTGCTCCGAAATGTTCCTAAACAAAACAGACTATTCCTCAACTATTCGTGACCCAGCCCAATGTTCAGCCTACATTTTGGCTGAGAACTTTATTTTATTAAATTCTAGACTCAACGAGATTTCCATAGAGTCCAAGAACGCACGAATCGGAGTTCCTGACGAAAGCAGGGTACCCAAAGTTGAAGCGATCGATTCACAAGGGTGCGAATTTGGCACACCCCGCTTATTACCCTGGCCGAGATTTTGCCATCCTGAAACACAATGTTTGGTCTCTGACAGTCCCGAAACCCTGTAAAATTGGTCTTGACCATCACACAATCACAAACAAACCACATAACATCCAAATTCACTGATATCTGCATCGAACCCAGAGGCCAATACACGGCCCCTAAAGAAAACAACCGCAGTAGGAGGAAACCCACTCTTAGCCAGAGTCTCTGCTCTGTCAGTCCTGGTCTGCTCATCACAGAACACCCTTCCCTTTTCCTCTTTCTTTTTCCTCTCTCTCCCTCCCCTTTCTTTCTTTCTCTTTCTTTCTTTCCTTTCCTCCCTCTCCTCCCTTTCTCCTTTCCTTTCCTCCCCTTTCTCTTCTCCTTCCTCCCTTCCTCCCTCTTTCTCCTTGCCGGCCCCAATTTTAATCGAGCTTTGTCACAGATGAAATGAATTGCTCATGCCCATATTTATAGCCTTCATTATGAAATATGCATGTTGGACACATGGCATGCTTATGTGTCACACACACATGGCTTCTGCCATGTCACACATGCATGCCTCTTGCCATGCATTGCAGACACATGGCTTACTATAAAGTCACTCATGGCTTGCCATGTCACTCACATGGTTTCACTATGTAACATCCACATGGTTCGCCATGTGTCGCCTAACATGCGTTTCCTAGAAATATGTGAAATTCCGACTATCTCGGAATTCAACGAAATTCGATTGGGTAGCTAGATTTCACGAGACGATTCCAATAGTGCAATCCATTTTGTCATCCGAGATCTAGAAAAATCTCAACTTTTCTCCAGACTATTTCGGTAAATTACCATTTTGCCCCCATTTTTATCTGAAAATTTTAAATTTAAAATTTTCACGGGTTTTACACTTGGTGCTTATGGAATACCGAGCGTTTGCCTCCCAAGATATAATGATCTTCACACAAATAGAAGTAGCATTCCAATCTATCTGTCCAGCGAACCAAACTATGTTGTGCACTCTCAAAATGCACTGCCTTAAATGCCGAAAAAACCAATGCACTACACTGTTACTGAATGACCAAAAAATGTTAGGACGAGAATAACAATGAGCCTAAGTATTTATAGACCTCTTGGTGACTTTTCGGACTGTCACCATCCTAAAGGACACAACTTTTCCAGACAGTCACCATCCTAAGAGACACAACTCAAAACCAAACAGCACCTTTTCAAAAGGGTCACTTGGGAGCCTATTTTCTATTTCATTTCTTACTCAATTTGAGCAAATGAATATACTACATTATTCTCCTCACTTAGTAGAATATGAACCCACGAAATATTGTTCAAAATAACAATCGGGTCCCACTTTAATTTAGGCTCAAAGTCAACCAATAACTCAGCTTTTTACACTTTTTTCAAAACTGCTTGATCTAACACAACCATCCACAATCATATTATATAAATTCTATAAACTTTTCATATGCGTCTTCAATTTTGTAACATAGGATCTATTGGTTCTCAAGAACTCGAATTTGCAACAAAAACAAGGTTCTTTGTAAATAATTTGTACTAATCATTCTTGAAACAATTGTCAAAACAATACCTGTGCGATTGGCATGTGTGGATCGGGTCATTAAAAAAAAGGTTTGTTTATGAGGGTTTTGAAATAGAAATCAAAACAACTATAAAGAATCAAAACCTTTTGTTGTCCCATGTTCCATTTGAACAAGAATTGAAAATAAAACGGGGAGAGATCTTTTATGCTCTTCAAGACTAACAAATACGTTATAGAAACCCCTTTAGCATTTCGATCATTTCTTTCCAAACGGGTTTAACAAGAAACTTAATCTAAATCGTACATGATTGAAATTGGCAACAAATCAAGGAGACACAACAAATAAAAACAAAATCGATAACTTCAATGCCAATTAAAATGGCTCTGATACCAATTGCTAGATTATTTTGTAAAATCAAGAGTATTTATTGATCCCAAAAATAATTGATAAATAATCAAAAGATCTAATAAATACATTACAAAATACAAACTTTAACTATTCAAATAAGCATATCAATTCGTAATGTGTAGAAAAACATTCTTGACATGGATCCGAAATTCTTGGTTGTCATTAGTCTCTAAAATCTGCAAATTATGAAATCAAAGTAAAGCAAGGGTAGAAGATAATTTTTTCCTTCTTTCCAAAGTGTGTTCTACCAAATCCTTGTAAATTCTAGGGCTCATGTACTTATATATATAATTGGGCTTTTGTCCAATGGGCTTACCTAAGCAAGGGAGAAGATAAAATCATAGGCCCATAGTCATTTAATATTAAACCATCCCATAAATGGCTCATATTTAATATACACAATTATACAATAAAAATTGTAATATGATTATGCTTATTCCATAATTAATAAATTAATCTAACACTAGATTCATATGACTAATGCACAATTGAAAAGGTGTCAATAAAAATATATATATATATCTTGAAAGACAAGACCATTTGAAATGGATGCAAAAAAAAAATTTTGGATGCTTAGGCCATAGCTTGATGCTATTCCAAGTGAATCTATTGTCTTTTTCATAAATGAAAATTGAAATTAAAAAGACATTTTCAAATTTGGTCAAAGCTAACACAACATACAAAAAAATTATGGGAATGAAAGATGGCTTAATTATTTTTACATTTTAACCACCAACATCTAGGGGAGACAGTTGAAGTCTCTTATAACTTAACCAGTGGTCTCGAGTTCGAACCCTAATGTGTTTTGTGATAAATATTTACCGCCCTTATGGTCCCTTCCTACTCGTATAAGGATTAGTCTCAATACAGAGAAAAAAAATCTCTACACACATTGTATAGCTTTTATAAGCTCATCTCTCTCAACTTTTTCCATTCCCGCAATATTTACTAACAACATTTTTTGTTCTATAAGGAAACCTAATATTATTATAATAAGAAAACCTAATATTATAATAATACAAAAACCCATAATCATCCTACACATTATCCTTTAAATTTATAAATTATTCACATAGAAATATAAAGGCAATGAACACAAATTAAAAAATATATTTAAAATAAATTTTGAAAATTATAAAAATATGAAGAACTTTTTAAAGAGCTGAGACCTGTTCTTTCTTTTCTTTACAAGAATCACCTTGTTACAAGATTTCCTCTAATGCTTTTCTCTTCTCCTCCGCGAATGATTTACAATGGAGAACAAGAGCGATTGAGTAGAGCTTTGGAGATGGATTTTGCAAATTTTGAGCTGGTAAAATTGAAACTTTAGGTATAATATTTCACAGAAACAAAGTTAGGAAATGAAAATTGAAAAGAAAAATGTAAGGTAAGAAGAAAGTAAGGAAAGGAATACAAAATTTTTCTCTTGTTTGGTTATTCATGAAAATTTTAAGGAAAAAACCAAAGAATCTATTTTATATTTTTTCTTTTTTGGCTACTTTAGTAATTATTTCTTTCTTATTTCCTATTTTATAAGGATATAAAAAATACGTATATATGATTTGGAACAAAATATTACATAATTATAGTGCAAAGCAACTTCTCTCTTTCCTTTCCTCTCTTATTTTCCTCACTAATTTTTTAGGAAAGTAGTAGGAAAAATATTACCATGTTTTCTTTGGCATTCTTTTTTTTAAAAAAATCTTTGTATTTATGTCATCCAAACTTAGAAAAATGATTTTCATAATAATTTTTTCCTGTCCCCAGTATTTTTTGAGAACCAAAAATAGCCTTATATTCTAGTCAATTTAAACTCAAACAACTCCAAACATTACGAAAAGATAAGAACTATCAAAAGCCAATTAATCCTCCACATGTAAACTATAAATGATATGAAATTCAGCTCAAATGAGCCTAAAGTCACATTCAATTTCTAAACATTATCATGATATCTTGCTCCTGAAATGTGGCAAGATTTCAAAGAGATCATCAAAAAATGTTAGTAAAAGAAGAATGGAGGATTGAAAGATACAGACATTTGAAAATGAGTGTAGAATATTTTTGTACAAAGAAAAGAATATTTTATCTTTGTATGGTCTAGTAGAGAATTATAGCGTGCAATATTGACCATATAATTTATTGTTTTTTCTAGAAGAAAAAATATAACCGCATAAAACATATTCCAAATAATGTCTTTATAAATACCTTCAATGAGAAACGTTATCATCTTTGCAACACCCTCAAATTCAATAAAAATTATATATATAAATTTGAAAGACAATAAATAAATATATATATATATATATATATATATATATATATATATATATATATATATGTTATATATATATATATATATATATATATATATATATATATATATATATATATATATAATAACAACAACAACATAAAATTTGAGAGTATGTTTGCATGCTACCATCAATGTAACGAAATCCTAGGTAATGAGGTTAAACATTTTTTGGATAAATATTTCATTTTCTAAAATCAATGGACATAACCAGAACAGTTTTAAAACCAAACGAATTCAGGATCAATGATCACACCTTCGATCCGCTAATCTAGTTCGATCATCGATTCAGCCACTAAACAGTAAATCAATAACTTTTCATGTTCAATCACCGATCAAAATTTTAAAACATTGGACATAATTGTTTGGTCGGGTCTCTCACTCAAATAGATAAGTGTAGAAATAAATAAGAACTCGCGAAGTTAATAACCCAGTTCGGTGATAACACACCTACTTCTAGGCGGTCATAGCCCCAGATGACTCATAAATTTACTTTGATCAACAAAAGTACAAAATGGCTCACGGCTTATTACAAAATGACTCCACGTACCCATAACATGCACTAAGAAGCACTTATGAACTCCCTTCACTAGTAAAGCTTTCTTCTCAATGAAAGAATTCAGTGGATAGGTACTGCTTCAATAGAGAACCCAACCCAAAACCAAATTTCGATTGGTGGGAGGATCTCTCGAGCTTAAAGATCACCCACAATTTCACGCGACCAACAGATCGTCGTAATATCCACCCCTACGGTTGCATATGGATGGCTCGCACGACTTGTTAATCGGATAGATTTCACTTCATACCCTCTCTTAGAAAACCAGGTAGCCCTTTCCAACTATGTCTGCTCACGAGCACCAAATGACAGACTCCAAGCCTAATAGGAAAGCTCCAACCTAAAAGACTAACTCTGATAAGCGAGAATCCCTCTCGTTCTTAGCATTCACTCCACACCCTCTACGCAACCGATAAAATGATCGTATCATTGCTCAATTCCTCGAGAAGTCGGACATCCGTGATCGCTCACACTCTAGATAGCTTGCATCCAACCTTCTGTGGAATCCAGGCATTCCTTCTGCAGAAATTTTTCCGTCAGATTACCACAATGAGTAATTAAATGATGGTGACTTAAACTCCAACAGAGAGTTTAATCCAAAAAGACCTGCTTGATAGGATTGAGAACCTCTCAGTTTGGCGACCACCTAATAACTTCTTGTGGCACCGTGTGAGATCACTGTTATCCACCCAAAAGACGGCCTCCATAGCTAGATAACCTCCCTCAGTTCTCAAGCACTCACTCGATAATCTCAATGTGATGCAATGCATCATTACCAACCCAGAGAAGGACATCTCGTAAACTGGCTTCACACTCTTGATAACTTTCACCTGCACTTCTCGGGGACACTATATTCCTTTTGCAACGATCACCAACGAAAAAGATTAAATGATATGCACTCGTTCTAATGTAAAAGCTCAACTCTAGCATCACTGATACTTTAACCTATCAAGTTTTAACTACTCACAAATCCTTATGAAACAACATGCAGGTCAGACATATTACAAAAGACTTCCTAATCAACACCACAGCTTACTAAACTCAGATAGAGAGAGAAAGTTGACTCCACATACCCATAACAGGCACTAAGAAGCACTTATGAACATACGTTGAAACACATCGTAGCAACTCATGACCGAATCTCAAAACAATAACTAGTTACTCAAGACCTTTATTTTTTGGCCGCGCTACGAGGCTGTCCCGAGCTGTCCACGCAGACACTGGGAATATCACCTTAACCATACCACCCCAAACTAATCCCCATTCGAGCCAGGATGGACCACAAGGGCAATAAAGCTCTATCACATAACACATTTGCATTTCCGAGACTCGAACTCGAGATTCAAGTAATGCAAATAGAGACTGAATCATCTCACCTACACGTTCTAGGCCACTTACGATATTTCAAGAGATAAACGTCCAAATAAATATTCTTTCAAGACTTAAAAATAAATATTCTTCCAACATAAAACTGAAAATGCTATTCTTGAAAGGATAACCCAAAATATCCATCAACCAATATCCTCTTTCTTTCTTTCTTTTTAAAATTATTTTTTTAAATATAGCCACAAAAATCAATTTGTCCAAAAGTCCTAACAATCTATGCCATTTACTTTTTTGGAAAAACAAAATTTTGAAAATTTAAAAAAAAAATCATTATCATCAAAATAATTCTCCCCTTAAATAATAACCTAAGATAACATATTCAATGGAATATATATACTCATATATATATATATATATATATATATATATTAAATGAGTATATGAATATTACTCTATACCCCAATCACAAATTTAGTTTTATAATAAAAATTTATTTTATAAAATATGTAATAGAAATAAATAAATAATTTGTATTTACAAGCAACATGTATATCCCAAATAATTAATAGAAATTTCCAAGAAAGAGACCTTTTATTTATCATAAACAGAGAATCTTGAAAGTGGTCCAACTTTTTATCCTAATATTAGCACGGACATTGGATAAGTTTCATATTTTAAAAAAAAAATATTCCGAGAAGAATATATAGCTAGTTAATTTGGAAAATGACATAAATAAAGAATCTTGAAAATGGATGTATAGAATAAAATAAGGAACGGTGGAGAACCAGCTGAGATTGAGGTTGACAGGGCAGCCGGAGCATTATAAATACTGCCTCTCTTCTTTCCTCATCTCCACATCCTTAATTCACTCAAATCTCAAGTTTCAGGTGTGTAGTACTAAAATGTGTATATATATATATATATATGTTAGGTCTGTTTGGTTTCTGTTTTTGAAAACTATTTTCTTTCACAACAAGGAAAGCATAAGAAGCCAGCTTTGATTCACCTTTTTAGCTTCATTGCTTAGAAACGAGTTTTTGAAAACATGAAATAAAGCAAAATGTGTTACATCCAGCTTTTATTTGTTCTTTAAATTGAGTGGTTTTTATGTTTTAAAATAAATAAATAAATTGGAAATGGCAATATTTTAACTGTTTTAACATTGCTTTTGTTTTTGAGAACATAAAATAGTAAACAAACAAGTCCAACACGTTTGTTTAACATTGTTTAACTGTTATGAAAAAACACGAAAAGATTTGAAACCATGAAAATTCGGAAAATAAGAGCAGGTTTTGAGAATAACATTTAAATAATTTGTGTTTTGAAAAGCAGACCCTTATAATGCAGCATATTTATCAACTTTCATACAAGAAAGTTTATTTCTTAACCCGAAAAGTAAGAAGAGAAGAGACTTGATTTATTTACAAGAATTATTATTATGTTTAATACTTTTTTCATACGTATTTCTAAAAAAAAATATTTCTCTTATATATGATGAGAATTATGACATTCTTATATAAAAATTTTGTAATTTAACTTAGTGTCCTCTTTTAGTGTTATACAGAAGAAATGGCAACCTTTGGACGAGAACTGATTAACAACCGAGGCGGCGGTGGTGGCGGTGGTGGAGGTGGAGGTGGTGGTGGCGGTGGAGGAGGTGGTGGTGGAGGCGGTGGTGGTGGCGGAGGTGGAGGTGGCGGAGGTGGAGGAGGAGGTGGTGGTGGCTATAAGCCAGTCTTCATCCCTTTTATGTAATTTTAATTTCAATAGTACCAAAGCACATGTGCTACTTCAACATGGATATCTTGTAACAGTGCTTTAATGCTACTTTTATAATAAATAAATTTCTGTCTTAATAAAATGTTTATTGCTTAATATGCTTCTAATACTTAATGAAACAATGAAAATCACCAAACAAACTCAGAATTAGAATATTCAAAATCAAACTGTCTCAATAATTATGGGTATAATCACTAGATTAACAAATGATTATATCATTATCAATTTTCAAATCCCATTTGCATGCTTTTTTCTTTTTTTAACATTGCTTCCTTTTCATATAAATTCAAACGAATTAATATATAATTTTAAAAATAATTAAATTTTGATACAAGATATTTATATGAAAAGTACTTTTTTCACTAGTATAAATTAATTTTCCTTATAATTGTGTGACACCCAAAATTAGAGGTCATTTTTTTCATGCGCCTCAAGTCGAGTATAAAAAGCAACTTGTGTTTTCTTACAAATACACAAATGCTTATAGTATTTTACAAGTTTGATCTATTTTAACTAGTTTACGCTTTTACATGCCAAATATATTAAAACTAGATTGTTCTAATATATTTTACAGAATGCTACCGGCGCGGCTTAGGCCTTCTTCATGCTACGGCCTGAAGGCGTCGTGCTGTCTTTGAAAGGGTAGTCACATGACAGGTGGCGTCTCCGTGAGAAAATCTCTACACGGTACTCCCAGCCAAAGTGCGCATGCAATGCCATGTTCGCACATCCACACACTTTCAAGTAAAGCAATACATTCTACATTAATGACTACATGTCATACTCGTAGCCACCAGTCTCCAGCTAGAGAGCTGCCTCGCATACAAAGTGTCATTTATGAAAAACTGTTTTCAAAACAAAATATTTTTGTTTTTGAAAACCCATTGGACATACTCCGATCTTGTAACAAAGTGGACAACCCTCCGAAGTCCGATATTATAATATATTGGACAACCCTCCGATATAATATCATATTATGAAATTCATATAAGGTAATTTACAATATCTTTGAGAATATTCATCGATCTTGTAACAAAGTGGACAACCTCAGAAATTTAATATAATGGTTAATCCTAAATTAAATATAATGGATATTGTGAATTTAATATAATGATTAAATTCTCCAAAATTAAATATAATGGACAACCCTCCGAGATTAAACATAATGGAGAACCCTCAGAAATTAAATATAATGAATGACCATAAAAGTCAAACATAATGGACAACTTGGCAAAACTGGAAGGGATCATAGAGGAATGTCTTTGGTAAGGTGGGGAACTTTCATTTTTTTCCAATGGAGCTTGAAGTCTTTGATTATGGAGGGAAGATTCACAAATTACCTCACTCTTTGGGAAGGCAGATTCCTTTGCATTTGGGCTTGTTTCAATCGTCTGCAGAGGGATTATCCTCTGAGGAGTTGGAAAGAGGCAGTTGGCTGATTGTCGAGTTTGAGAGTTTAGACATAGAGAGGGAAGATGTAAGGTCGATAGAAGATGTATATGTAAACAACTAAAATTTACTTCCTTGATTATAATACCCGATTTTCAAATCAATGAAAAAGATAATTCGATATCTTGAAGATTTTGATTGATTTTTCTACATCGGTTGTCCTATTGAAAGTGATGAGTCTTGAACATAAGCGGGGTGAAAAAGAGACGAATTGAAGAAAGGAATTTCGTGAAACCAGTGAAGAAATTTAGTTTAAGGTGTTGCCAAGTCATTTAAAGTTTGCTTACGGAAGGCGCAAGGAAGTAAACCAGTAATAATTTCTACTAAGGCTTAGTGATCTTTGAGAAACGGAGGTTCTTTGGAAATTTTGAGAAATCATGGAGTCTATAGCTTGGTCTATTGAAGAGTTAAGGTATCGGTCGAAGTCGATATCATTGCCTGAAATACTTAGAAGAAAATGCAAGGCAATTGTTGAACATCAAAGGAATAATCCATTAATGAAAAGTAGTGGGGAAGGTACTCAAATGGTTAAATCTTTGGTTTATCTATGCAATTTGAGGATAGTCCTTGGGTTGCGTCAGTATGGTTCGAAGAAGGGTGGATTCTTGGCAATCATGATGAAAAGAAATGAATTAATTCAGCCAGACGGTGGCAGGATGGAGAGTATCGTGAATTACGAGGAAGGCTGAACCACGGCTGACCGGGAAGATCACTTCCTTTTGCCTTCATTGGTCGGATGTTGGGCGGATTATCGGGATCTCATTTTGTTTCTTGGGCCCGGGTCTGTTCCCGGTGGCCAGTTACAGTGCACACGAGGATAAAGAAGGGCCACATTCACATGCCCTATGGCACCTTTGTATGAAGGGATGCCATTTGGGGGTGTCTGAAATGCTCTTTGCTACTTTCGAGATGTATGATGTCAATGTTCTCGGACTTGGTGAAGAGTTGTAAATTTTATGGATATTCACGATTTCTTGTGGTCCGATTTTGAACAATGCTGAACAACACGAAACGATTACTTCAAAGATGCAGAGACGAGCAACTTCTTTAAGTGGGAAAATCTCGTTTCATGGCCTTGAAGGTATTGTTGTAGTCATAAAATTTACGCTCATTTAGAAGTGGACGATCAAAATTGTCTCGAAACCCTTGCACCTCCCACACGGTAAAAGGATGAGTTTCTTAGGGCATGCTAGATTTCACGGAGATTCATCGAACTTCTCAAAAATAGAGACCACTGTCTGCGAATTCTTGGAGAAAGGCACTTAAAATTTAATTTTGATATGGATTCTGCAAAAATTTGCCTTTGAAGAAATTAAAGATCATATTAGTTCATTTTGTCATATTTGCACGAATGGATAGGATGCCAGGTAATGTGTGATGCCGTGATTTCGCAATAGAAATTTACATTTTGGGGCAAAGAAAGAAAATATTGATATATACTATGCTAAGCAGAACCCTTCAATGAAGCCTGAAAAGCTATTCTAAGCCCGAAGGGAGATGCTGGCAATAGTGTTTGCTTGTGAAAGATTAGAACCATTACGATGGATCCCATGTTATGATTCACCCTTGTGAACCCATTTGGCCATCAAATATCTTATGTCAAAAGAGAGGCTAAGCGGGGCGATAGGTGGGTGCTTCTACACATAAGTTTGATCTGAAATTCAGATAAAAGGGATGTAGGCAATGTGATGGTGATCACTTGTCAAGAATAGAAAAATCAAACGAGAAGAGGAGGTGCAGATTAAGAGAGAAAGCTTCCCAGATGAGTACTTCTTTAATTGTCATTCCAAATGCCATGGTATGCGTATTGTAGATTATAACAGTACAGATGGATTTATACAGATTAAAGCCTGTAGAAAAAGCTGGAATTGACGAGGTATTATATGCGGGATGACCATGTATTAAGGGAGCTGATATGATATAAAGATGTGCGGAGGGTGAACAAGCGAGAATTATGAATGAATACCATGCATCACCATATGGGGCATTTTGGAGAAAGAGCGACTCATAAGATACTCCAAATAAGATTTTATTGCCATTGTTTTAGAATTTATCTTGAATAGATTGAGTATATGATAGATGCCAAATGATTGTAAATGTATCCAGTGGTAAATAAATGCCCCTCGAGGCATATTGGTGACAAATTTTGATGTATAGAGATGAATTTTATGGGACCCTTTCCACAAATCATTTTGGCGCATATCACTAGCAGTGGGTTATGTTCTAAATGGGTGGAAGCAATAGCTTGCCAAGGAATGATATTATCTGATTTAATGAGGTTTCTATGAAAAGAACATATTGAGCATATTTGGAACACCAGGACCTTCTCCGGTGATGGAAGCCATTTGCAAACAAAATTTCGCAAAGCTCATGGCTTGAGATATGGGATCAAACATATAATGAGCCTAGCTTATCATCCACGGACAGGCCCGACGAAATTTCAATAGGAGGCTAAAGGATCTGAGAAAGGCGTAAGTTGGCAAGGAAGGATTGAGTCTTCCCAAACTTGATGATGCACTTGGAGCCTAGGTGCATTCAAAACTCCCATTGGGATATTGTCTGATTAGTATTTGTGACCATGTAACTCCCTCTTGAGGTGGAATCTGTGAGGCTATGTGGCATTGAGAAAATTTGAATTTCGATTTCAAAATGGCAAAGGAAGAGGGTGTTATTTGAATGAGCTGGAAGCGAGGAAATGAAGCCTGTATTAATCTGCCAAGGACTGAAGGCAAGAGACAAAGAATGGCATGATCAAAGTTGCTTAGGAAGAATGAGAGAAGGGGATCGAGTTACGATGTATTTAACTCCAGTTAAGATTGTTCCCGGGAAAGTGAAATCAAGGTGGAGTGGACCATATCTTATTAATTGTCAAGCACTACTTTGGAAGCATTAACACTCCAAGGCCCGATCTTTGAGGAGGAATTTAAAGTGTCAATGGACAAAGAAGCCGAAGCATTATCAAACGGGGAGGAAAAGAAACTCACAATTGGTTCATTGAGAAGAAAATCAAAGCAATGAAGTGGGTTGAGACTCAGCTGAAGCGGTAGTAAGGAAGCGACCCATAGAGACTTTAATTTACGCTTTTAGAGTTTGAATTTTTTTTTTAAATTAACTTTTGATTTTGTTTCTCTAGTTATTATAATGATTAGTTAGTACTTAAGAAGTTAATTTTGTTTAATTGAATCCTTCACCTTAAATGTTGCAAAGTACTTATGCGGCTCGAGACGAGAAGGAATAAACTCGATTACAACTCCGGCCTTTGCGAGAAGAGGCAGCGGAAAAAGGGGGCATTCCTTTCCCTATACCTGTAGAATACATGAAATTTGAATAGAAATACATTCTTGAATGTTTGTGTGAAATTGGTTTGTTTGATGGTGAGAATGTTAAGTGATCGAGAGTGAAAGAGCATTGTTCATTAAATTTGGGGGGCAAATTACGGACCTCACGTTCTGACAAAACTTATGTAATTATGTGAAACTAAAGAATCACGACAAAGTTGATGTCGTGACTTGAGGGTAATCTTTGAAGGAAGAGCAAATTTGAAGTAAGACGAAAAGTTACATTTACGTGAAGGGGTGAGAATTCATTCTGAGAGTACAGGTCATTATTGATAATCCCTTGAGAAAGTGGTCGCGACAAGATGTTACGAGATGCTGATGCCATGACCTTAGGGAGGGACTTGTCCTCGCTGGTTAGGCCCCAGTAATCGCGATGAAAAAGCGATAATATCTCGCTGACAAAGAGGGTAAGTGCGGAGGTAAAGACTCTCCTAATCAACACCATAGCCCACGAAACTGCTTGTGGAAAGTTGATACGCGCATAGCAGGCACTAAGAAGCACTTATGAACATACGTTGAAACACATCAGAGTAACCTACAGAATTGGAAATCTTGAAAACACACCAAAGCACGGAAGCATCTTTTTTATTTTTTGGTCAGGTCATGAGGCGTCCTGAGTGGGTCCATGCACACACGGAAGACACCTTTAACCATACCACCCCAAACTAATCCCATTCGAGGCCGTGACACTACGCTTGAATAAAAAGTTCTACCACATAACACATCAGATTCCCGCACTCGAACCGGTACTTCATGCTCAAGAGAGACCCGAATCATCTCACCCAATGCTCTATGAATACGAAGGCATATTTCAAGAGATAAAATGTCCAAATAAATATTCTTTCAAGACTTAAAAATAAATATTCTTCCAACATAAAATCTCGAAAATAAGTATTCTTGAAAGGGATAAACTCCAAAATATCCATCAACCAATATCCTCTTTCTTTCTTTCTTTTTAAAATTTTTTTTTAAATATAGCCACAAAAATCAATTTATCCAAAGTCCCAATCTATGCCATTACTTTTTTTGGAAAAACAAAATTTTGAAAATTTAAAAAAAAATCATTATCATCAAAATAATTCTCCCTTAAATAATAACCTAAGATAAATATATTCAATGGAATATATATATATATATATATATATATATATATATATATATATATATATATATATATATATATAGTATATATATATATATATATATATATATATATATATATATATATATATATATATATATATATATATATATTAAATGAGTATGTATATGAATATTGCTCTATTTTTTTAATCACAAATTTAGTTTTATAATAAAAATTTTATTTTATAAAATATGTAATAGAAATAAATAAATAAATTTATGTTACAAGCAACATGTATATCCTAAATAATTAATAGAAATTTCCAAGAAAGAGACCTTTTATTTATCATAAACAGAGAATCTTGAAAGTGGTCCAACTTTTTATCCAAATATTAGCACGGACATTGGATAAGTTTTATATTTTAAAAAAATATTCCGAGAAGAATATAAAGCTAGTTAATTTGGAAAATGACATAAATAAAGAATCCTGAAAATGGCTGTATAGAATAAAATAAGGAACGGTGGAGAACCAGCTGAGATTGAGGTTTGACAAAGAAATGGAGCATTATAAATATCATTCTCTTCTTCCTCATCTCCACATCCTTAATTCACACAAATCTCAAGTTTCAGGTGTGTAGTACTAAAATGTATATATATATATTGCGCCTATGCTCATTAAGTTGGAAAACTATTTTATATTCTCAAACAGCTTAAACATAAAAAGAATCTGACCTTGGCTCGCTTTTTTAAACCGTTTCGGTATTCATTAAAACACAAATAACACCAAAAATGTGTTCTATCAAACTCTTATTTGCTCTATAAATTTAGTGTTTTTTATGTTTTTTAAAAAATAAATAAATTGGAAACCAAACATATTTTCTGTTTTTCTTGTTCTTTTTGTTTTTGAGAACAGAAAAATAGTTTTCAAAATAATAAACAAACAAGCCCAACATGTTTGTTTCTCTTAACTGCTCTTCATATTTAAAAATATTAGTATAATGTTAAAAACACAAAAATTTAAAAATAGTACTTTCAAACAACTAAAATAGTTATTTGTGTTTCAAAAAGCAGACCCTTCTTATAATGCATGTGTTGTCAACTTTTTCATACCAAGAAAGTTTATTTCTTCTTTCTAAGAAAAATAAGAGAAGGAAAAGCATTTATTTACAAGAATTATTATTATGTTTAATACATTTTTCATACGTATTTCTAAAATATATTTTTGCTCTTATATATGATGAGAATTATGACATTCTTATAAAAAAAATTTGTAATTTAACTTATTGTCCTCTTTTAGTGTTATACAGAAGAAATGGCAACCTTTGGACGAGAACCGGACAATAAACCCAAAGTGGCGGTGGTGGCGGTGGTGGAGGTGAGGTGGTGGTGGAGGTGGAGGAGGTGGTGGTGGAGGCGGTGGTGGTGGCGGAGGTGGAGGAGGAGGTGGTGGTGGTTATAAGCCAGTCTTCATGCCTTTTATGTAATTTTAATTTCAATAGTACCAAAGCACATGTGCTACTTCAACATGGATATCTTGTAACAGTGCTTTAATACTACTTTTATAATAAATAAATTTCTGTCTTAATAAAATGTTTATTGCTTAATAGGCTCCTAATACTTTATGAAATAATGAAAATCACCAAACAAACTCAGAATTAGAATATTCAAAATCAAACTTTGTCTCAATAATGGGTATAATCACTAGATTAACAAATGATTCTATCATTATCAATTTTCAAATCCCATTTGCATGTCTTTTTTTTTTTTTGCAACATTGGCACATACCTAAAGGCATAAATTCAAAAGAATTAATATCTAAGTTTAAAAATAATTAAATTTAGATACAAGATATTTATATGAAAAGTGCTTTTTTCACTAGTATAAATTAATTTTCCTTATAATTGGCTCCATTTGGAACCCGAAAGGTAATGAGAAAATAAAAAATTAAATACTAAGAAAAATTATTTTCTCATGTTTGGTTTCGTATAAAATATAAAAGGAAATAAAATATAATTAAAATTTCTCAAAGTTTTACATGTTTTTAAATTTCTTAATCGTTATATAATTAGAAATAAAGAGAAACAAATAAATGAGTTTGAATAAACATAAAAAATCAATTTATTAAGTTTAAACCTTTTTTTTATTTTTCTCCAAATTTTCATTCCTTCCGTTTTTTCTTTCTATTTTTTTCTTTATTATTTTTCGGATTCCAAATGGAGCCTTAAACTTTTCATATGTCACCACCTTATAATAGTTATTATTCTTTAGATGGAGTGATATCATTCCCCCCTAAAATATACAATAATTGCTAAGCCATTAAATTAAAGCTTTTGATTGTTAATTTTTGCAAAACTGTTTAAATTAGGCTCCATTTGAAATCGGAAAAGTGTTAGGGAAAAAAAGAAAAATACTAAGAAATATGATTTTTTTCATGCTTGGTTTCACTATGGAAAATATCAAAGAAAACTAAATATAATCAAAATTTCTCAAAATTTTACATTTTTTAAATTTTTTAATCCTTATTTAATAAAGATAAATAAATAAAACGAATACACATATAAAATTAATTTATTAAGTTTAAACCTTTTTTTATTTTCCACCAAATTTTCTTTTCTTCCATTTTTCCTCTCTATTTTCCTCTTTAGTTTCTTTCCTTAATACTTTTCAGATTCCTAACAAACCCAAAAATACTAAGGAAAGAAAAAATAATAAGAAAAAAGATGATCTTTCTCATGTTTTGTTTCACCGTGGAAAATATAAAATCAAATCAAAATTCCTTAAAATTTTATATATTTTAAAATTTCTTAGTCCTTAGATAATAGAGATAAATAAATAAAATAAGTTTGAATAAACATATAAAATTAATTTTTTAAATTTAAACATATTTTTTATTTTTTTCCAAATTTTCTTTCCTTCCACTTTTCCTCTATATTTTGTTTCCTTAGCAAGGCTTCATTAAGAGCCCAAAAATTACTAGAGAAGAAAATACTCTTAAAAAAAATCATATTTGGTTTCATATGGAAAATATAAAAAACAAAATCAAATATAATCAAAATTCTCAAAATTTTATATTTTTAAATTTCTTAGTATAATAGAGAAAATGAATGAGCAAACAATAATCTAATTTATTAAGTTTAAACTTTATTTTCTCTAATTTTTTTTCTAGGCTTTTTCTCCCTACTTTCTTTCCTTAGTACTTTCCAAATAACACAAATGCAACCTTAAAGTTTGCCCCCCTTGCTTCTAATCCTAGCTTTGCCACTGATATTTCATACTCTTTTAACATAGTTTTTTTTCAATTACTTTGTGTAAAACCCAGGACAAATACACTTCTAAAATGGTAAAACTGTACTTTGCCAAACCCGAATTTTCTAGATCTCAAAAGATGAAACGGACTTCACTGCTGAATTCGTGTCACGAAATCTACATTCCATCGACCCTCGTCGATTCCTGACAAACAAATTTCACTCTTGATACATCTAAGGCCAATGGAGACACTAAGATTTATCATACTTGACGCTACACAAGACCCTGAGCCACATGGCATGAGCCACGTGATGACTTTAGATCACTTGAATCTTACTTCCCCAGCACTGAATTGTAATGGTCAAATGGAGAACAAAGAAAAGAAAAGTCAAATGGAGTAAATGTTAAAAATTAAAAATTTAAATTAAAAAAAAAAAAAAAGGGAGTGGAGCAAATAGGAGAGTTCGGGTGGAAAAAAAATCAAAAGAAAAGAAAAGAACTTAAGAAAAGTCAAAAAGGGGGAAAAGGGCCATATTTGTCAAAAACAGGCAGGAGCGAAAGTAGGGAGGAGAAGAAAGGCTAGAGAGTAAACTCACGCTTCTCTAAGATTTATCAAGATCGGGCTACGGGTTTTCAATGTCGTAGTTGGGCTCTGATCCACGCAACGCAGTAGCCACATCGTGGTACTCAAAATCTTGAGTCACAAATCCCAAGATGTGAAATTTTCTTCCTACTGATTACTTTTACTTAAAAGCCATTTAATTGTGGCAGGTTTTCTTCGTGGTCGGATCGGGCCGTGTGGACAAGATTTTGGGACCGAAGACGAAATTTAGATCGTTCCTGACAAATTCGACTGAATTTTCTCGGGACTGCTTTTGAACAATTTCTCATAATTTTAGGGATCGAAGTGGACAAATTCGAACATAATTTTTCTGGATCAAGTTTTATAGTTCTGATGTGATTTTCTAATTAGGTTTTCTTCGAGCAGTCCGAGACTGATTTTCGGACTGTGTGTGTTGTTTTTTTTATGTGTTATTGTAAAATTTTGAATAACATGTTGGTTTTGTGAAAATTATGTTAATGCATGCTTATGGATGTATTGACATGAAAATTTATGATGGATGTAAATTATATGTAGAAAATATAATTATCCATGTGTTGAATATGTTGCATGTAACATGTTACAGAAATGGCATAATTGTATTTCATATGCACAAGGGACATCGTCGTCAAGTCGTGTGTGCATGGTATCATATTCACAATTTCAGGAATGTGTAGTGAGTTCTAAATTCGACAACATCCAAAATCGGCATCACAGCGAATAAAATAATAATAATAAATTTCATGTGTTTGGGTGAAGAAAGATGGGGCAGATCCTCCCCCCCCCCAGGGTGAAAGACCCAAATTCTATTTTTGGTTACACATATGAATACAGCAATGAAAGTTCGCGAAAGTGTCAAAAGGCATGCGAAGCCTGCGGTGAGACCCCGAAAATTCGCTACCCATAAAAACACACGGGATTTGATAAATTAAAATAAATATCGGAGGGTTGTCCAATAAGTTGTCATCATGAAACACCAATGACTCGGTTTTCACACTTAGCATTGCATGTATGAGGAAGTCTACTATGACTGGGTTATGGGTATAATGAGGAGTCTCATCCTTCATGCACGATACATGAAATATTCCATATAGGATCGGATTTCTATATGAATGTGGTTTGATGTATGTATGAAAGTCATTGCATGTGCATTTAGGGTGGGAAGTAGCCCTTTATAGGAGAATTTTCTAATCGTGCACATTTCACTCCACGTGGGACCCTTTCGATACGGTGTATTGTGGAGACGACGCTCCAACGAGGCCGTGATTATGAAGGAGGCCGATGTGTGGCCTTGATATTATCTTTGTAAAAAGTATTTTGTATAAAAAAGAATTGTGATTAAATTCCTTTGGGACTATTGTCTAAATAGTCGAGTATGTAATTATTGTAAGAGGGCCGTGATTGGACTCTTACGTACTGTAATTAAGTGTTTTATTTTCATATTTTAGATTTAAATGTGAATGAATCTGCCCTTAAAAGGATGTATTGGGATATGACAAATGGACCATGTGGTCATTACTACTTCTTTTCGAGACCTCGAACGTGGTTATGATTATATTATTATATAGGTTAGCATGTTGGGTAGAGCTCCCGAACAAAGGAGACTCTACCCATTTTTAAAATATGGATCCTGGACACAATAAGATAGTATTAGGTCACCCAATCCACAGAATTATGCAGCTGACTCGCCGTCAACGGACCCGCTGTTTGGGGCATCACAAATTGTATCGAGCTCGGTTAACGATTACCTAGAAGCTCGAGTCAGTATCCACTAGTGTTTTCTGATACTACTAGTCAGAATAGTATCAAGAGTTAGTGTCCAAAATACTCTGTGATTTGGTGTATGATGCAGAACACTATACATTGTATCGATTGCTTTGGTGTTCTAATATGTACCATGGGAGATGTATTGTGGTTGTGTGAATATGTGCATGATATGGTGTCATGTATTGTGAAATCATATACTTGGTAAATAGTATATGGGAAATAAGTATGATGTATGTTAGTGGTGGCATATGCACTACTAATTGAGTAAAGAGAAAGAAACCTAAATTTTATATTTGACTTATGTAGATGGCAAGTCGAGGAAGAGGACGTAAGGGTCGGCCACGAGACACTCCACCTATGTTTGATTAGCGCATCTTGTCGAGGCCATGGGTGCCGCAGTTTCCACGCGATTGCAATGTGCTACGCAGTCAAAACAGAGGGGCCAAGTAACCTAACGTTTTATACACACCACCTCTGACATTCACCGGGGAGGGGATCCAAGTGGGTAGTCGATCATTGTCTGAAGCAGAATGAGAGACTATGATGGATTACCTCCAATGCCACGAGATCAAAGGCCACGCTTTCGCCTAGAGGGTGAGTCCGATATGGTGGGAATAGCCAGAGCCCTGCAGGATCCCATAGGATGACAATGGGAGAGTTCAAGAGCTCTTCATGGGATTAGCTTTTTCCCAGATCTCCTCTCACAGTGGGCGGTAAAAGCTCGGGAGTCTTTGAGTTGAAGCAAGGAAACATGACTGTGCTAGAATACGTAGCCAAGTTCACTAAGTTGGCACGTTTCGGAGATGACTATGTGGCCACAGATATGGCTAAGGTGAGAAAATTCGAGGATGGCCTTAAGTTGTCCATCCGGGGGAAAATTGTAGGATTCCTCCTACAAGACATGGACTCTATGGTCGATCTAATTATAGCCATAAAGAGAGATAGAGGATGCAACTGAGAATCCAGATTGAATGTTAGCAGGCAAGAGGGAAGGAGTATCACCCTTTCTACTGAAAGAAGCAGAAGACTTCATTCCATGTAGATTTTAAGGACTAAATTACTACTATCCGGGCTGGCGCTTAATTGTGGCTTCTAGTCAACAGATCGACATGTTTCCATTGCCATCACACATGAGGCGGGATTGCCCTCGAGGCAAGGATCCAGACAGAACTCACTTCGGGCCATCAAATCTGGGATTATGCGCTGGACATGGGGCTTTGTTCCTTCTCACCCCTAATAAGGGCCGCGTAGGGACCATGATTTCCGGGCCTCTGGGTGCTATGCATATAGGCTAGAGATGTCAGGGTTTGGGTCGAGGTAGAGGACAGAGCTCATGGACCAATACTTCAAGGACCTAGGGGCATGTCTATGCCATCACACCCAAACTGAGCCAGTTGATCAGTCGGTTATACAGGGTATGTTTCCGCTATCTCGCCTCTGGGCTAAGATATTGTTTTATTCTAGTGCATCACATTCTCCGTCGCATCTAGTGTGATGTTTTGGGCTTGTATACAGAGACCTGTAAGAGTCAGCATGTGATTTCCTCCCCTAGGGACTAAGGTGAGGATCGACGCAGAGGTCGATCGCGGAGTTAGAGATCCGTGGATTCTACTCATGGTGGACCTTCAGTGATGGACATATAGCCGGATTTGATGCCATTCTCGCATGGATTGGTTGATGGCACACTAGCCTCATTGATTGTGATAAATAGAGGATTATCGCCACACATGGGATGATATCCGTGACTTCGTGGGGATAAGTAGGATGCTTCGGGCCCCGCATCACGATCACTTCAAGTGGAGTGGACAGTTGATGGGTTGGATAGCAAGCCTTACCCTAGAGGATGAGGGGAGACAGGATGTTGGTCTACCTCAGGTGGTTTGTGAGTATGAGGATGTCTTTTCGGATGAGCTACCGGGATTACCTCCGCACAGGGATATGGACTTTGTCATTTAGTTACACCCTGGTACATAGCCCATTTCTATGACTCCTCATAGGATGGCACCAGTTGAGTTGCAGAAACTCAAGGTCCAACTGTAGGGATTGTTGGACAAGGGCTTTATTAGACCGAGCATTCACCATGGGGCTCTCCGGTTCTATTTGCGAAAAAAAAAAAAGACAACACCCTTCGACTGTGCATTGATTATGGATAGTTGAACATGGTTACGATCAAGAATCAATATCCATTATCGAGGATTGATGATTTTTTTTATCAACTGAAAGGGGCGCAAGTCTACTCCAAGATAGACCTTCGCACCGGTTATCAACAGTTGAGAGTTAGGAAGGCTAATATCCCTAAGACAAAGGTTTTTAGACGCAAGATGGCATTTTTGAAAGTTCACAAGTGATGCCTTTGACACGAATGCTCTAGCAGCATTCATGGATCTCATTCATAGGGTATTCCAACCCTACTTAGATCAGTTTGTTATGGTCTTTGTTGACGACCTCTTGATCTACTCCCAGTATGAGGAGGAGCATGAGGATCATTTGAGGATTGTTCTTCAGACACCCAGAGACAATCAATTATATGCCAAGTTTAGTAACTGCGAGTTTTGGCTTACTGAGGTGAAAGACACGTCGTGTTGACTTCAAGTGTGTCAGTAGACCCTGAGAAAATAGAGACTATTATGAGTTGGGAGAGACCGGGTCACCAGATACGAGTTTCTCGATTGCGGGCACTAGCAGAGGTTCATTAAGGATTTCTCCTAACTAGCAGCACCTAATACTAGATCGACCCTAAGGGGGCTCAAGTTCAGTGGGTCAATTGCAGAGAAGGCATTCCGTGAATTGAAAAAGGAGGCTTACATCGTCAGTGATAGTCCCTGAATGTGGACATAAGTACACCTGCAAATTATGATGCCCTAAGGATGGACTGATGTGTCTTGATGCAAATCCGAGAGGGTCAGAGCTTATGGTTCCACAATTAAAAAGAATCATGAGCACAATTACCCTGGGCACATGACTGAGTCAAGGCCATAGTCTTTCTTCCCAAAGGGCGCCACTATTTGTACAGAGCGCTTGAAGTATTTCTCTATACCACAAGAGTCCAAGTGATATTTTCACACAATGCAGACTCCTCAACATGAGACAACTCATGGATGGGAGTATCCGGAGGATTGAGGATTTACCAGACAACATCCTGTAAGGCAAATGTAGTAGCTGATGAGCTCAATCGAAAGTCATGGGGAGTGCTAGCTAGTGTAGCTTCCTAAGAGGGCGTATGCCGAGACTCAAGCGAATCGCTGAAGATAGCACAAGGATCTGTGCCCGTGGAGCGTTAGGGAGTTTGGTGGCTACACTATCCCTACTGAGCAAGGTGATTAAGTCCCAAGAATAGGATGCAGATATATTGTCCATCAAGACTGGGTATAGTCAGGTACGGGTGATGAAGGTTAGGCTATCCACATAGATGGTAGTCTCTGCATGCAGGATCTGCCATGGTTCCCGCTGACAATTGAGAGAGGAGATCCTCAAGGAGTCTTATCGCTTCTCAATTTGTCGCGGTATCCAGTGGCACGAAGATAAACCGTGGATTCGCGCCGTGACATCGGAGCAGATGAAGCACACATTGATTTGTCTAACTAAGAATCTCACGTGTCAAGAAGTCAAGGTCGAGCATCAAGCCCACAAGGCTACTTCAGCCATTAAAGGTAGCGGAGTGGAAGTGGGAGCACGTCACGATGGACTTTGTGACCCACTTACCATGGACACCATAGAGGCATGATGTGGTATGGTGATAGTGGACCGACTCACTAAGTCGACACATTTTATGGTAGTGCGGATGACCTTCACACTGGAGGAATTCTGCCGGTTGTATATTCGAGAGATTGTCCGGCTACATGGCGTACCAGTGTCCATGGTATCGAATAGGGATCTCAGGTTTACAGCACACTTTTGGAAGAGTTTCCAAAAGGCCACTGGGACACAAATATCGATGAGCACCGCGCTTCATCCAATGCATGCATGGTCGGGCTGAGATGACCATAAACATTTTAGAGGACATGTTGCAAGCATGCATCCTGGATCTTAAGGGTAGCTAGGAGAAGCACTTATCCTTAGTGGATTCGCCTATAACAATAGTTATCAGGCGAGTATACAGATAGCACCCTATGAGGCCTTATATGGGAGGCCATGCTGATCCTCGACAGTTGGATGGGAACAAAGCATTCCATAACTCGGTCCGGACTGACAGCGACACTCGAGAATGTGGATTTGATACCTTAAGCCGCCTCCTCAAGGACTCAGTTGAGCAAAGAGCTACGCCTATTGCACTTACATCGACCCTAGAGTTTGAGGTGGGTGATCACGCCTTCTCATGCGAGACGCCAAGAGAGACGTTGGGATTCGCAAGCGAGGAAGCTCACGAGGTATATCGGGCCCTTCGAGATACCGAGAGGGTGGAACAGCTGCTTATCTGGTGCCAACAATCGGTCTATCAAAGTTAATGAGGTGTTCCACGTCTCCATGCTCCGAAAGTATACTCCAGATCCAGCTCATGTAGTCAATTGGGGAGAGATTACTATTGATACTAATGGACCTTCAAGAGGATGTTACGTAGATCTTGATACCGGATCAGATATTGTGATGCAAGACCGTGCGGCTAGTGAAAGTGCTGTGGTGACACCGAGGAGTGGAGGAGGCAACTTGGGAACGCGAGGACACGATGCGGGCCACCTATCCTTTCCTATTTGAGGATGAAGGTGCGTGGTCTAATATTTGGCACTAAAATATTACTACATATGCATGTGTTTGTGTGTGCTAATATTTGTGAATTTCGGGAATTTTAAATTATGTTAGCGCGTACTGTATAACCCGTGAAAATTCAATTTTTTCTCAAAACAGAAACAATTCCGGTTAGTAATCGGAAATTTTTTAGATCTTGGGTGATGAAATGGACTTCACCGTTGAATTCTTCTCGCGAAATGTAGTTACCCCACGACTTTATTGATTCTAGACAAATAAATTTCATGCCGAGATGATTCGTTTCTTCGTGACACATGGCATGATCATGTGGATTCCACGTGGCACCCTAGGGGAGTGACACGTGCATGAGCCATGTGGTGCACTTGTGTGAATGGCTCACATTGAGCCATGTGTCAAATGGATAAATGAAGAAAAGAAAGTCAAATTGAGAAATAAAGAAAATGAAAAATTAAAATTAAAAAAAAAAAAAAAGGTAGTGGAGCAAATAGGAGAGTTCAGGTGGAAGAAAATAAAAATTAAAAAAAAAAAAAAGAAAGAAAGGAAAGAGAAAAGAAAAGAAAAGAACTTAAGAAAAGTCAAAAATGGGGAAAATGGTCATTTTTGGAAAACGGGCGCTGAGTGAGCCGTGGAGGGAGAAGGGGGGCGTGGGAGGTTTGTAGATAAACTCTACCTTTCCCAAGTGATCACTTTAGATCGGCCGTGGGTTTCGTCTGGGAGTGTGACGCCCAAACTCGAGAGGTGCCGTCCGTTGACCACCCACAACCCATTGAAACATCTACATTGAATGCTCTGCGACCCACATCTCTCATTTTAAAATCAGGCGTAGCCCCTTCTTCAGACGGAAATTTCTACCCATATACAAACCTCGGGTCCCAAACAATCCAATATGTAACATTTATGAGTGAGTGAAAACGGGCCTCGGGCCTATACTAATATACTCATCAACATACCAACTATATACCATAGTTTCAAGAGTTAGAATTTTACTCTTATACAACATATATTAAAAGTTTAAAACATTCTAATACATGTACTACATCATAAAACCAAAGCCACATCCCGGCTTTCTTCTAAAGAGGTCTCTATAATAAGTCGTCTCCTCGCGTGCGCTCCTCCCCAGACCAAATAATATAATTCTCACGTGGTGAGCTAATGCTCAGTAGTGGAATCACCCTAAGTGGGTTACTCTCCACCTAAGTGTATATGCAATGCTCCAAAGTAAACACACATTCAAGTAAATGCGTGATCCTACTTGAATGTCTAAATGAATTTCAAACTAATGTCCCGGCGCCTCACTAACTCCTCACACTCGCCTGCCTTACGATGAAAAACATCTTTTCAAAACAATTCTTATTGTTTTCGAACTATACTACCGGGCACCGGTAAAAATATGGGACTACCTTCCGGTATATCGTTGGAGAACCTTGAAACAGCCATGATCCCATCCAGATCCATCGACCGTCTCTCAACCCCACAGCTTACTTCTGAATTCATCCTGTGAAATTCCTTTCAAAAACGTTTTCATTTTTCTCTTCAATTTTTCATGTCATGCACTCACCTAATTTCTAGGCTACCTGCATATATGAGATGCATTATGCCATTTCACATATAATATATACAACACATGCAAATATACCATCATGCATATATTTACATAATTTACAATTACACCACATGTAATTCAATAATATCAACCATCACCCAAATTAGCTCACTTGAACTAAACACAATCTCATCTCCAATGGCCTACACACAATTATATTCCATATAATTATGTCCTTATGTTAACACATTAAAATCATGTATTAACCTATCTATTCCTTTGATCCACCAACTCAAGTCATTCTCTAATTTCTCTATCCATTACATTGTAAAAAATTAGCTCAAGGTGGGCTAATTAACGAACACGAGCAATTCAATTTGAATAACTCACCCAAACACATTCTCTCACAAAAATATTTTGAGAACACTATTCACATACTATTCACGGGTCACTATTCAAATGTCACTATTCACATGAACAAGAAAAACCCCAAGTTACTGTCATGTCCAATCACCCACATCTGCTTTCACTTTAGAACTCAACCCATAGCCATTCTCGCCTTGATACACACCAACACAATTTATTTCACAAATTATGAAACAGAACACCAAATAGCTCATAAAGCCAATGACCACCAAATGGCCCAAAATTCCATCACCCTAGCCCCAAGTTTCGGGACCGATCAAACGGCGCTCAAGGCCTCAAACCAACCGAAACATTACAAAACACTTAAACAAAGTGTAACTTCAAGTAGATAAACTCACCCCACTATTTATCAAAACTTTTAACCTTTATGTCCACGTTAGGCTCCTATCATGAGACGAACTTCTACTTGCATCTGATGAAAACCCCACATCCGTTTTCGTGAGATCCGAGAAAGAAATACAAAAGAGAGAAAAAATTAAAAAAATATTTCTCTCAAAAGATGCGCTTCTCTCCCTTCATGTGTTCCTCCTTGTTTGATTTTTTTCATTTTATTATTATTATTATTATTATTATTATTATTATTATTATTATTATTATTATTATTATCTTAGATACTTGATTCATATTGCTTCATTCGGATCTGTTTCATTCTAAAATTTTATTTCTTCAGCCATTTATTTAATGAACTTAGCCTGTCATTTCGACTTCGAGATTTTCGTAAAAATTCGCCCCCGGGCGAATGACTGTGTTTATCACCTCAGAAATTTAAAGACTCGCTGGTTTCAAAATTCGACGAACCTTTTCTAAGTCACTAGATTTCAAAGACGAATTTAACTTTTACAATCCATTTTTATCATATGAGGATCTTAGAGAATGGGGTTTTCAACCGAAATTACCGTTTTACCCTTGTTCAGAAAAATTGAATTTTTTCTCGGGTTTTACACGGAGCGAGAGTTAAAGTTGATTCACGCAACGAGGGCTACGTGTGGGTACCAAAATATGGGAGTTTCGTCAAACTCCAAGAGGTAGGGAATTTTCCTACTTTGATTATTTTTATCCTAAAAGTCATTTAATGACATAGGTTTTTTTCGGGGCCGTGACTGGTCGTGGTGATTTAGTCAAAAGATTTTGGGATTGAGTATTGGAAATTTTTTAAACTAGTTCCGGACAAATTGTAATCGGCGGATCGCCACAATAATAGAATTTGGGGATCGCTGACAATCTGCATATACTTTTCGGACTGCTTTCTGACAAACTGCATATAATTTTCAAGACTGCTTTTCGAACCCGTGCTGAATTTTCGCAGACTGCTTTCACCAAAATCTTGATGCGATTTTCTTTGAATCATTTTTCAAGGTGAATCCAAGAATCACCTTCTTAGATCGCGGTGTGTGTCAAGCTTTTTTTATTTGTTATTGCAAAAAATTTGAACACATGTTGGTCAGGTGAAAAATTATGTTAATGAGCAAGCATGGATGTATTGATATGGAATTTATGATGGATGTAAATTATGTGTAGAAAATATAATTATCCATGTGTTGAATATGTTGCATGTAGTTCTCATTTTGCATGTAACATGTTATAGTATGAAATGACATAATTGCATTTCATATGCACGGGGACATCATGTAAAGTCGTGTGTGTGTGCATGGTATTGGTTATTCATAATTCTTGGTGAATGTGTAGTGAGCTCAAAAATTGGGACAACGTCCAAAATTGAGACCCACGAGTGCATAAAATAATAATAAATTTTGTGTGTTTGGGTGAAGCAAGATGGGGGAGATCCCCCCCACCCCCCCAGGGTGAAAGACCCAAATTCTATTATTGGTTAGATATATGGATCCAGCGATGAAAGTTCACAAAAGTGTCAAAGGCGTGCGAAGCCTGTGGTGAGACCCCGGAAATTCGCTACCCACAAAAACACACGAGATTGATAAATTAAAATAAATATCGGAGGGTTGTCCAACGGGTTAAGTCATTGGATGAAACACCAATGATTGGTTTTCACACTCATGCTACATGTAAGGAGTCACTATGACTCGGGTTAAGGGCATTTATAGCCCCATCTCTTACGACATACGAAATATTCCATATGTGACAGATTTTCAGAGGGATGTGGTTTGATGTATGTATGACATTGCATTTGCATTTAGGTGGGGAGTAGCCCTTGTAGGAGAATTTTTCTACTAGGCATTGCTTACCCTGTTGTGGGACCCCTTTCAGGTACAGGGGGTGTACAAGGAGATGGCGCTCCGACGAGGCCGTGATTATGAAGGAGGTCGATGTGTGGCCTTGATATTACCTTTGTAAAAAGTATTTTGTATAAAAAATAATTGTGATTAAATTCTTTTGGGATTATTGTCTAAATAGTCGAGTATGTAATTATGGTAAGAGAGTTGTGATCGGACTCTTACGAATTGTAATTATGTGTTTTATTTTCATATTTTAGATTTAAATATGAATGAATGGGTCCCGGTAAAGGGATGTATATTAGAATATAGACAGATGGACCTTGTCTGGTCATTACTACTCCTGTTATATAGGTTGTATATTGCAGAGCCCTAACAAAGGAGACTCATTCTACTTTTAAAAAAATATGGATCTCTATAAATGGATACACAACACAGGGAAACAGTCACCCAGCTAAATCAATAAGAATTCTAGGGTTGACCGTTGTCAACGGACTCTGCTTGACCTATTTTAATTAGTTTTTTTTTCAATTAGTTTGGCCTATTTTAAGTATTTTAATGATTAAAAGTTTATAATTAATCAAAATATCGATGACAAACTATAAACAAATTATATTTAAAAAGAAAATATTGCAGTGATGTTAAGCATAAAATATAATTTTAATTGAAGCCATTCGACATGCATTTTATTCCATAATAAATATGATTCAAGTCCTTCTAAAAATTACCACATATGTTTCTTAATGATATTAAAATAACAATGAACATCCATAGCATTTCTTGTAATGTCTTGGTCATTATTTTTTTACCAATCACCAATTGTTTTCATTTGAATTAATATAATGATAAAAGAGCAATTATGAATAATGTTTTCCTAATTCTTTTAACCATAATCCTAATTTAAAGGAGAAAAAAAGAAACAAAGTAATTTTGCATTAAATTTCATGATATTGTAAAATGGGAAAAAATATTAAAAAAAAAGATTTTTTATTATCATATTAAAAACTCAAAAGATAATCAAATATAATTAAAGGAACTGGAAATTTTATATTTTAAAAATATTTCATATTATATTGATGTAAGTTAAAATAAATAAATGAGTTTGAAGTAGGTGCACAAAATTAATTTCCTTTTTCAACTTCAACTTTTAGTTTTTTTTTTACTTTCCCTCAAGTTTGTTTGGAAACAAAGAATGTTGGGTGTGAACCCAAATGTTCAAGAATGTCCCACACATCGCTTGGGGAGTGGGGAATCTATGAGTATATAAGCATGGAAAAAATATAATCCGTATGAGGCCTTTTGGGGGAAATACGAAAGTAGCTAAGAAAATTAATTTTTTAACTTCAACTTTTAGTTTTTTTCTTTACTTTCCCTCAAGTTTTTTGGAAACAAAGAATGTTGGGTGTGAACCTAAATACCGTTAATTTAACATTTATAGATAGAATCTGTATGAGATATAAGCATGGACAAATAATCAGTATGAGGAATTTTGGGGGAAATATGAAAGTAGCAAATAAAATTATTTTTTCAACTTCAATTTTTAGGTTTTTCTTTACTTTCCCTCAAGTTTTTTGGAAACAAAGAATGTTGGGTGTGAACCCAAATGCCCGCAATGTCCCACGTCGGTTAGGAGTGGGAATTCTTATGAGTATATAAGCATGGACAAAATAGAATCAGTATGAGGAATTTTGGGGGAAATATGAAAGTAGCAAATAAAATTATTTTTTCAACTTCAACTTTTAGTTTTTTCTTTACTTTCCCTCAAGTTTTAGTTTTTTCTTTACTTTCCCTCAAGATTTTTGGAAACAAAAAATGTTGGGTGTGAACCTAAATGCCCATAATGTCCCACATCAGTTGGGAGTGGGAATTCTCATGAGTATATAAGCATGGACAAAATATAATCGGTATGAGGCCTTTTGGGGGAAATACGAAAGTAGCAAATAAAAGTAATTTTTCAACTTCAACTTTAGTTTTTTCATCACTTTCCCTCGAGATTTCTAGAAACCAAAAATAACCTAAAAGAAATACGAAAACCACATAAAAATAATATATGAAACTCAACTCAAATGAACCTAATATTAACTTCACTCTAAAATGATAATGGGAATATAGCCAAAAATTTTCAAATCAATAGTGGCAAATTTTTATAAAACGTTTAAACAAATGGGGTAAGAAATGCTCTTGAAACCTGGCTCAAGTGATAAAGAGGGACGACTGTATGGGAGGTCCTAGATTCAAGTCATATAAGAACAAAATACTAAAATCATGTAATGCACAATTGAAAAGATGTCAAACAAAAAAGCAAGACAGGAGATGCATACAATGGTAGTAAATAAGTATGGAATAAAATGAAGATGGGGAGACGAAAATTACAAAGAAAAGAAAAAGAAAATTACAAAAAGGAAACTACTTAAAATAGATTCAAAGTTGCCGAGTCTCATGAGGAGTCATGATCTCCTTAAAATAGATTCCTCGTCTCTCTAGTGCTTGGAGAAGATCAGGTCGACGTTGGTCCTAAGATGAAACTACTTAACGACTATTCAACAAAGCACCTACAACAACTCCAACGAACTGGAAAGAGTTTGCTATATTACCGACGAAAGAAAAAGAAAGAAGGAGAAGACGATTTCTGATTTTCTGAGCTTCAATGAGAATCCTTTTGAAAAGACTCACACTTATATATATATATATAGCAGAGAAGAAGATATATATATATATATATATATATATATATATATATATATATATATATATATATATATATATATATATATGGTATTACAAAAGGGATGAACTAACTCTGACCGTTTTAAGGTCAAACTGACGAAAGGAAAGAAACCCATAAAAGGTATTAATATCATTTAAAACCCATTATACGATTGTTTCAAAAAGAATTTAAAAGAAACATTAGAGGTCCGTATATGATTATTTAGAAATCAAGAATATTTATTAATCCTAAAAAACAATTGATCAATAATCAAAAGATCTAAGCAAATACATTACAAAATACAAACTTTAATTGTTCAAAGAAGCATGTCAATTCGTAGTGTGTAGAAAAACATACCTGACATGGATCCTAAATTCTTTATATTTACATTGTCTCCCTAAACTGCTATGCGAGATCAAAGAAAGCTAGACGGAAGATAGTTCTTCCTTCTTCCCAAAGTGTGTTCTACCAAACCCATGTAAAATTCTAAGGCTTTATGTACTTATAAATATATAGAGCATAAGGGAACAATTGAGTTTTAGTCCAATAGGCTTACCAAAGCAAGGGAGAAGAGTGGGCCCATAGCCAATTAATATTAAACCATCCCATAAATGGCCTATAATTAACATAATTGTAATATGATTATGCTTAGTTCATAATTAATAAATTAATCTTACATTATCCTACTTGGACGGCATAATCATAACTCAAATGTTTTCTTAATAAATTTACATAGTCATAACCAATCATATACAATTAACGTACCGAGATGATGCATAAATCGTATATAATAAAGCGCTACAAATCAAAATCATAACTCAAATGATTCAACGAGAGACTTAGGTTGCGTTTGTTTTTTTCACTTAATGCCGAAGAACTTTTTGAGCTTAATGTCGAATAGTACTTAATAGCATTGGGTATTAAGTTGTTTGTTTTAACATTATGTGAGCGAATATAACACATGTTGCAACAAATTCATTTAGGTTGTCTTGTCCCATCAGTCTTAATGGCACACATGTTTAATTTCACTTAATCGGTTTTTAATGAGTTTCGAGTTTATTTTCTCAACCGATAATGTGTTCGTGTATTGTTATCAGAAACCCGTATAATCAATTTCTCATAAAAATGGCAAAATGTTAATAAAAATAATAAATTGCCATAATTAGGTTAGAAAATTCTCTAGATCTTGATAGTGAACTGATCGCCGCAATTCGTCTCTCGAAATTCAGTAAACTCAAAAGTTTCAACAATTTCCTCAAACAAACTTGAAATTTTTCATTTTCCGGGTGATAAGTTGCCACAAAGGACTCCAATCGATCAGATATTTTTTTGATTTTCGGGGCAGAAAACTGATCCGAATGCCAACATATGAAACCATATATCTGTAGCACAATAATTAGTCTCCGCCCCGATTATATTTTAAAAATATTTTTTTTATTATTTTATTTTTTATACTTTAATATAAATAATAATTATTATTATTATAATGTTTTAATAAATAATTTATGTGGCTCATAATATTTTTATTTTTATGAAAAATATTAATTTTAATATAATAAAAATAAAAAGCAAATATAAAAAAATTAAAATTTAAAATAAAAACAAAATAAAATGTAAACTGAAGAGTTTGAGAATTCTCATCTCCCGCCCGCCCCTCGCTTAATTTTTTAAATGAGACAAGTTTGAGAATTGAAAAAATTAACGAGTCGGGTCGGATGGGACCGCCCCGTCCCAAACCCTCATGTTGTCATCCCTAGTAGTATATTGTAAGCTCTTTTTCTTATTGGACCATGATTGAGTTTTTCTTATTTTTGTGGAAATGACTTTTTCTGAATAGAAAAAGCCAAATATTTTCACTTTTTCTATTCAGAACTTTTTAAAAAAATTTCAGCAATAAGTTATGAAAATTTTAAAATAATATATTAATGCCAGCTGGCCTGGCTTTCAAAGATATCAAAACAACGCCTACCTTACATAGCCATTACCAATCATATACAATTAATACATCGAGAGGATGCCTAAATCGTACATAATCATTCTGTCATTCATTTGGTCAAAATGACACAAAATCATAAGATAATGACAAACGTCAAAATGTGCATGTAATAACGAAAAACATGAGCTTTCCTTACAAAATACATGAAAAGGAAAAATTCTACCAAAACAAAGATTCTAGGCTCCTAACAATCCCATGCGGTCATGTGTTCTTGAAACACAACAGTGTTTCAACAGTGGCCACAACATGCTAGTCGAAAAGTTCTCAACTAAAATTTAGGACTCCCGTGAACTTTCTTTCACAAAAGAACTTCACATCAATGTGCTTGGAGAGAGAAGTGCTCTTAGTGTTCCTAAAGAAAGATACAACTAAAGAATTATCATAGAACAATTTCAATGGTCTAAAAATTAGCGAACAACCTCCAAAGCTGAAATGAAGTTCCACAACCATATTGCATGACAAGTAGCCTCATAACATGCCACATACGTTGCCTCCATAGTAGAAGAAGTTGTAAGTGTCTGCTTGAGACTTTTCCACAAACAGGTCCTTCAATCATCATAAAGATATAACCAAAAGTGGACTTTTTATCATCTACGCAGCCTACATAATAGAAATAAATAAAACCAACCACCCCAAGAGTGTCGAAACACCAATATGTCCACATGAGATCCTTGGTATCCTAAAAATACCTCAAAGCTTTCTTTAGCTACTTTCCAAAGGTTTTCTTCGACTAGGACTACTCTCGGCATCACCAACACGCCACAAGAAAGCAATAGACGTGTGCATACTTGATGTAATACATGAGACCCGCCACAACCCAAGAATGGTGATTTCTTTCTTGATCTGATCTCTCAATATTATTCTCGAGGACATTAGCCTTGGAAAATCTATCACCCTTATAATTAGTACGTCACTGTAGAACAATATCAGATATTGAACCTTTCAGAATGAGTCATTATACATCTCGTTAGACTAATCTCTTATATACGAAATTGGGTCTATCGTGGAGCATTTGTATGCCTGCAGATACAAATGCTTCTCCCTAAGATCCTTCACATCGCCACTGGCTAAAAATAATTGCTTTATCTCAATCAACAAGTCAGTATCATTAGTTGTGAGCAAAATATCATCAACATATAAAACCAAGAATATGTATTTTCTCCCATTGACCTTTACATATATGCATTGATCGACGATGTTCTCCTTAAAACCATTGGTGGTAACAACTTCATCAAACTTTAGATACCACTGCCTAGAAGCTCGCTTTAAACCATAAATGGATTTCTCTCGAGTTTACAATCCATGGGCCCAATAACTTCCTGCAAACCAATAGCTGAGGTACAAACATCAACAATCTAGCCCCCATTCAAGAAAGCTGTTCCCAAAGATCCCATAATGTAACTTCTAAATCAAAATTACAACTATAGCCATAGTAATTATAAAGAGTCTTTATAAATACTGTGGAGAGAGAAGGTTTCCTTAAAATCAACACTTCCAGCTTAACTGTAACCCTTAGCCACTAATTTTGGCTTATATCTTCATTCCGTCCCTTTGCACCACTTGGTCTGAATACGAGATTTTTGAATCTGGTACAACCGCAGCTCATCCGGAAAATATACCTTAAGCCCACACTTCCTTTACTGGGTGAACATGGTGTCATTTTCATCTTCATTGCATCGATTTAGAAGTTCGATTGAGGATTAACTATGGCTTCTTTGTAGGTTGTCGGATATGATACATCACCCACATCATACTCATGTTTTTGCAAGTAGACAAAATAGTCATCTCAAATTGCAGGCCTATGCGCCCTCTTTGACCTCCTCAAGGGTATATCCATGGCTACATTTAGGGCTACCGGATCTATATATGGGGCTACTGGATCTACATCCTTAATTGGTTCATCATCGATAGTGGCTACTAGATGTTGGTCAACAATAGGGCTAAAGATCAAAGCGGAAGCAATAGGCACAAGAATAAAAAATGGGTGTTCCTTGAACACAATTTCTCTTGCCCTTAGCTTGTACTAGTATCATCCTCAAAATAGATAGCACGATCTGACTCAATCACTCTAGTGGTGTGCGACAAGCAATAAAACTGAACTCCTCGACTATTACTAATAACTGAACAAAATTCGACTAATGGTTTTCTTTTTGAATTAAGTTTTGATTGCCAAGCTGTGCCAATCATCACCTTGCAAATCTAAACATGGAAGTAATCGAAGACTAGGGCTTCTTTTGTGACCATAGCTCATATGGAGTCTTAGGAACAGACTTACTAGGCACTGAGTCAAATATAAGCTGCGCTTTCAAAGCTTCAATTTAATAAGAACTCAAGTAAGGAGGGAATTAATAAGCATACATCATACCATATCAAGAAGCGTGCGATTTCTCCTCTCCGTAATTCCATTTTGTTGAGGTCACCATGCATTATAAACTGAGCATCAATGTCACATTCCTAAAGGTACCTCATAAATGGTCCAAGGTTGCGTCCCGTCTCATCATATCTACCATAATACTCACCACCTCTATCATAATGAACCACTTTGATCCTCTTCCCTTGTTAGAGCTCAACTTTAGCTTTGAAAGCTTTGAAAGCCTCCAAAGATTCAGACTTCTCATGAATGAGCTCAACAAAACCATAACGAGAATAATCATCAATGAACGTGATGAAATATTTGTAGCCTCCCATAGCAAGAGGAGTGAATGACTCACAAATATCTGTATGAATAACCCCAAGCAACTCAGTACATCTATCAATCTTGGCATTCCTAACCTTGGCGGCCGGGCCACCCTTTGATGCCACACGTATCGTAACTGAGAAATCACGATCTGAAAGAATCTCATATCTAATTAATCTCTTCATTTTCTGTCTAGAAATATGACCCAAACGCTTGTGCCAAAGAGTAGAAGACTTTTCATTCAATCTAAAACATTTTGAGCTACTAGTAGGGGTAGTAGAAACAGAAGGCAAATCTGACATCTCTACTCCCACAAAGTACTCCAGTGCCAGTCAATAGTGAATCTCAGTATAGTTTAACTTTTCCAGTTCCAAAAAGATAACTATATCCAATTCTACCCAAAATAGGCATTGATATCAAATTTCTCCTGATCGAGGGTATGTACGCCACATCCTGCAATTCCAAAAAATTTCCTATACTGAGCTGTAATCTAACAACTCCCAGAAAATCAACTTGGACTTTTGTACCGTCTCCCCTGTACACATACTGCTCCAAACTAGTTGGACTTCTTCTGCTTGTCACCACTTACATAGAATTGCAAGCGTGAATGGTAGCACCACTATCTAACCACTAAGTATCAGATGGAACATCAATGATATTGGATTCAAAAACAACATTCACCTAATGATTATGTTATAGCTCATTTTTCCCATTCTGTAATTAGTCCCATTTAGTTTCGTGATGGCAAATAACTAAGGAAAGCTCAAAGCTAAAGAATAAACAAGAGAGCAATGTCAAAAATACATGTAAAACAGAAACATGAAAATTGCTCAATTCTTAATTGGCTTACCAAATGACCCACAAAAGTGATCACCAAATGCTAGAGTGTATAAAAACAAAAGACTCATACACAAGTAAGAGCAATTCACCAACCGTCACAACCAATTTTCCACCGATAGGGTAGTAAAATTACGCGTTGATGACACTTAATGAAATCTTTTCACCAAACTAAGCATCCTACCAAATAATAAAGTCATCGATAGGACAACTTCACTATCTTAGCAAAATTGATGCGCAAGACGGGAGAAATAACAATTGCAACATCAATTTAAAGAATATCTGACATGCTTAGACTCACAAGAGGCAAGTTCATATGTGACGCCCCAAATCCGAAGGTCCCTTTGACAACCCGTCAACACGTGGAATTCTTGTGGATTTTGGGTGACCCGATACCACACTGTTGTGTCCCATTTATCAGGATCCATATTTTTCACAAAAATCGGGCAGAGTCTCATTTGTTCTGGGAGCTCTACCCAACATACAACCTGTATAACAGTATAATCATAACCCATCCAGTGGTCTCGTAAGTAGTATTGACTAAGTTACAGGGCTCCATTCATTCCATATCCCTACTATACATCCCCTTTATCGGGATCCATTCATTCATACATTAGAATTAAAATATGAATAAAATACTTTAATTATAGCCTCAAGAGTCCGATCACGACCCTCTTACCATAATTACATACCCAACCATTTAGACAATAGTTCCAAAAGAATTTAGTTACAATTCTTTTATACAAAATACTTTTTACAAAGGAAATATCATGGCCACACATCGGCCTCCTTCATAATCACGGCCTGGCTGGAAAGACCATCTCCCTCGTACACCCCTCAGACCGAAGGGGGTCCCACGATGGGGTGAGCAATGCCTAGTAGAAAAATTCTCCTACAAGGGCTACTCCCTGCCTAAATGCACATGCAATGGCATACATAAAACATCAAATCATATTCCATACAAATAATGCATTCCTATATGGAATGTTTTGTGTCATGCATGAAATGAGACTCCCTTGCGCCCACAACCGCAGTGTGGAAACCAGCCATCAGGCCAACTAATTATTTTAAACCATTGGACAACCCTCTAATTTTAATTTATCAAATCCCGTGTGTTTATTTGGGTTGTGATTTTCCGAGGTCTCATCGTAGGCTTCACACGCCTTCCGACACTTTCGCGAACTTTCATCGCTGGATACATATATCTGACCAAGAATAAAATTTGGATCTTTCACCTCAAATCTCGCCCCCCATCTTGGTTTCACCCAAATATTACTTGATTTATTATATTATTATTTATACCCAACCATGAGCCCCACTCTTTGGGAAGTTGTCCTACTTTCCGAAGCTTTACCACACATTCACCAAGAATGGTGACAACAAAGCACTACAATACCGATCCCGACTCTACGCAGAATGTGACCGCATGTGAAATGTAATCATGTCATTTCATGCTATGTCATGCTACATGCAATAACATATTAAATATGCGAACATTTATAAAATCTTGAGCACTATATTTCATACATATAATTTCCATTCACCACAATTTCCATATTAATACATCACGCAAGCACATATTAACATGATTTTTATATACAATAGCATATTATTTATTTTTTCAACAATACACATAAAATGGCCCAAATCTCGAATCCATATAAAACAGGGCACCTTTTGGTCCCTTCACAGTCATGAACCATTTTTTGTTCTATTCGTCACCAAATCACCGTGATACCAAAGCACATAACAAAACCTGAAGACATCAATCCCGAGATAAAAACCGAACCTCAACACAGTCCGGGACTACCCGAAACTAGTCCCAAAAATTTCCAATATTCAGTCTCAAAATCATGGGACTAAATCACACGGCCTATCACGGCCCCGAAGACAACCTATGTCATTACATGGCTTTTAGGCTAAAAATATTTCAAGTAGGAAAATTCCTTACCTCGCACCCACGAACCCAAGATTTCGATACCCACGCCTTAGCTCTCAATGCGCTGACCGACTTCTCATTTTCGCTTTCGATTTAAAAACCTACATTCGATTTCCTGTAAATCTGCAGCCAGAAAAACCCTCATTTTTCTCCGTCTCTCTCTCTCCGTTTGTTTCTCCTTTTCTTGTTCTCTTTTCTTCTTTACTTTATCCACTGAACCCCTTGTTTGCTCCACTCTCATTTTCCCTTCTTTTTTTTCATTTTCTTTATTTCTCCTTAATTCTTTTTTTTTTCTCTTTTCTCTTTTTGTTTGTCTCTATCCCAATTGAGGGCCCCACCTTCCATCTTCCTTCCTCCTCAACTTGACACATGGCTCAACATGAGCCATTCATCCTAGTGCCATGTGTCATATCTCATTTCCTCAAAAACGTTGAATTCGACCGTCTCAAAATTCGAATGGAATTCGGATTGTAACTGTATTTCGCGCATTTAATTCAACAAATAAGTCCGTTTATCACCCGGGAATCTAGAAATTTCCTAGCTTTTAACCGAAATTAGCTCATGACTTTTTTAAAAAAAATTTTTTCTCGAAGTTTTACATCATAAAGATTCAATATTTCTCAATTTTTATCCAAGTTCATAGCATTCAATCTCATGCACAATATGATCCTATAAATAATTACAAATAGCATAAATATAAATTATTAAAGCAATATGAAAAAGGCTAGTGAAAAGATTGTAAACTTTGGTACAAATTCAATTTTGTGCTAAAACCAAATTTAATACTTAATAGGTTAAAAAATTTTGACAAAAAAAAAATGCAAATTGAGCATACATAAGCTCAGCCATGTATAAACATTTGGAGGAAAATAAAAATCTTCAAATTTGAGTCATCAAAGTGTACAAGAAAACATCTATTATATACCATTACAACCCCTCCTTTAAAAATTGCTAAATTACTTTGAGATGAGGTCTTTTATTAGTTTTCTTTAGATGGGAAAAAGTGGTGGCTATCAAAAGTCAACCCATCTCCATAAGAAAACATGTATTACTGTCAAAGTTATATGATTCCATATTTCAAGATGGGAACTTGAGGGGAAATTCTGACAAGAACACTCCTTGAGTCCTTCCAATTTGTTCCTAGACTCCAACTCAAAAGTTGAAATAACAAAAAGGAATCATTATAGTCTCACGCCAAATAGTAGAACAATCACAGCAGAACAACCATCCACAATCATATATTATATACCCCACAAACTTTTCATATGCCTTCAATTTTCAAACATAGGATTGGTTGGTTCTGCAACCGAAATTTGCAACAAAAACAAGGTTCTTTGTAAATAATTTGTACTAATCATTCTTGAAACAATTTTCAAAACAATACCTGTGCGATTGACATGTGTGGATCGGGTCATTAAAAAAAGGTTTGTTTCTGAGGGTTTTGAAACAGAAATCAAAACAACTGTAAAGAATCAAAACCTTTTGTTGTCCCATGTTCCATTTGAACAAGAATTGAAAATAAAACGGGGAGAATCTTTATGCTCTTCAAGACTAACAACATGGTTATAGAAACCCCTTTAACATTTCGTTCACTTCTTTCCAAAAGGGCTTCACAAGAAACCCAATCTAAATCGTACATGATTGAAATTGGCAACAAATCAAGGAGACACAAAAAAAAAAAAAAAAAAATCGATGACGTCAATGCCAATTAAAATGGCTCTGATACCAATTGTTAGATTATTTTGTAAAATCAAGAGTATTTATTGATCCTAAAAATAGTTGATCAATAATCAAAAGATATAATAAATACATTACAAAATACAAACTTTAACTATTCAAAGAAGCATATCAATTTGTAGTGTGTAGAAAAACATTCTTGACATGGATCCGAAATTCTTGGCTGTCATTAGTCTCTCAAATCTGCAAATTATGAGATCAAAGAAAAGCTAGGATTGAAGATAATTCTTTCCTTCTTTCCAAAGTGTGTTCTACCAAACCTCAAATTCTAGGCCTGGGTGTACTTGCATATAATTGGATTTGGTCCAATGGGCTAACCGGCGCAGCGTTGAGAAGATAAAACCATAGGCCTATTGTCAGTTAATATTAAACCATCCCATAAATGGCCCATAATTAATATACAAAATTATACAATAAAAATTGTAATATGATTATGCTTATTCCATAATTAATAAATTAATCTAACACTAGATTCATATGACTATTGCACAATTGAAAATGTGTCAATAAAAAAGGGATATTATATATATATATATATATATATATATATATATATATATATATATATATATATATATATATATATATATATATATATATATATATATATATATATTTATAATGTGACCATTTGAAATGGATGCAAAAAAAAATTTGACAGTTTAGGCCTTAGCTTGATGCTATTCCAAGTGAATCTATTGTCTTTTTCATAAATGAAAATTGAAATTAAAAAGACATTTTCAAATTTGGTCAAAGCTAACACAACATACAAAAAAAATATGGGAATGAAAGGTGGTTTAATTATTTTTACATTTTAACCACCAACATCTAGGGGAGACAATTGAGTCTCTCCTAACTTAACCAATGGTCTCCAGTTCGAACCCTAATGTATTTTGTGATAAAACTTTATCGCCCTTATGGTCCCTCCTTACTCGTACAAGGATTAGTCTCAATACAGAGAAAACATCTCTACACACATTGTATAGCTTTTATAAGTTCATCTCTCTCAACTTTTTCCACTCCCACAATATTTACTGACAACATTTTTGGTCTATATGAAACCTAATATTATTATAATAAGAAACCCATTATTATAATAATATAAAACTATAATCATCCTACACATTATCCTTAAATTTATAAATTATTCACATAGAAAAATGATAAAGGGCATAACACAAATTAAAATACATTAAAAATAAAATGGAAAATTATAAAAATATGAAGAACTTTTAAAGAGCTAGAATTGGTTCTTTTTCTTACAAGAACAATTTTGTTACAGATTTTCTTAATGTTTTTTTCTCCCCAAGTGAACATCACAATCAGAACAAGAGCATTGAGTAGAGCTTTGGGAGAGATGGATTTTGCAAATTTTGAGTTTGCAAAATTGAAACTTTAGGTATGTTTTGTTTATGTGAAAACCCAAAAACATGTGCAAACACCGATTATCGTCAGATAGATGGTAACTCTTAGAATTACTAAATCTCTCACTACCACAGAAGTTTTCACCGTTGAGTTTGTCTCATGAAACCTAGGTAAGCCGTCAAATTTCGTCGAATTTCGAGACAGTTGGATTTTCATGTTTTTCGAGGCAGACGGGGGCCATAATGGGGCACATGCGGCAATGAGCGTGAGGCCACGTGGCACCCGTAATTTGAGGACACTTGAACTTGAGTGGCCAAGGTGCCAAGCTGCTAGAATGTGTGAAGAGTTGCATGGTTTGGTACAGGACACATGCCATGATCGAGCTACAGTGTCGCTTGATGCAAACATGTCTAGCTTAGTGGTAAACATGGAATGGATCAAGCTAAGGGGAAGGAGAGCTCTGCTACTGGATGAATCAAACAGAGGAAAAGAAGAGAGAAACAGAAAAGAGAGAAGAAAAAAAAAAGGAGAAAGAAAACCATAAGGAAGGAGAAAGTGGAGGAGTGTGCTTTTCCATTGTTTTCAGATTGGGGTGGATCAAGAACTGGTCCTACACACTTCAAGAAGTGAGAACTTCTTCCTCCCTGGTTATTTCCTTGTTTGGGGCCATGGAAATGGCATTTGGTTGAGTTGGTTTGTTATTACTTGAATGAATACCATGCAGAATTTTTCTAGAACTGATTTTGTTACTGCATGTTATTGTATATGTTTTTTTTTTGGGTTTTAAGACTGAAAATTTAGGTTGGTGTGTTATTACTTGAATGAATGCCATGCAGAATTTTCTGGAACAAATCTGGTTACTGCATGTTATTGTATATGTTGTTTTTTCTGGGTTTTAAGACTGAAAATTTAGGTTGGTGTGTTATTACTTGAATGAATGCCATGCAGAATTTTCTGGAACAAATCTGGTTACTGCATGTTATTGTATATGTTGTTTTTTCTGGGTTTTAAGACTGAAAATCCAGGTTGGTTTGTTATCACTTGAATGAATACTGCATAATTTTCTAGGTGTAGCCCCTGGGTTGTTTAGGTCATAACTCTCTCAACTCGAACTCCGATTTGAATGTTCTTGACTCCATGGAGAGCCATGGAGTCAAGACCCAGCCATAAGCCATCTAGTGGCAATAGGTGCTCAAGCATCGTGGGTGCTGAAAAACTGATTGTTGTACCCAAGCGCACGGTAATTGCTATCAATATGTGGTGTTTCAAACACATTGGGTTGTAATGTGTTGTGCTTGAACATGGTCATTTCTTGGCATGTAGCAGGCTGTATGACTGACATACTATGTCTCAAACTAAGGAATATAATTATGCATTACTTGCCTAAGTAATGGTTGGAATTATGTTAATATGCTTGAATGATGTGTTGACATGAATGAATTGAAATGCTAAAAAAACAGTGGCTGCTTAAGTGTGATGTACTAGCTTGAATGTGAATATTAATATGATGGCACAAAGTGTTGATGTTAAACTGAATATTTGAAATGTTAGTATTAACATGAGTGTGCCTGGTACACACCTAGTGTACAGGTAAAATGTCCATGTAGAGGTCTTCATACATTGGGCATGAGTCTGAGTGCAAGGGCACAAACCTCCTGTATTGCATTGGTACAAATAAATCACCGTGATCACATGAGCGGTACACGATTCTAATTGGCACCTGGCTTGGGTGCTGAATTGTCTGGGCTCGGGAATGGGACGAAGTCCAATTGAGTCACACAATGTTAAATGAAAATGGAAAACGAATAGTGTCGGGCGTAGCAAGTAGGGGATAGACACTCCCCTCAAGTGAAAAGCTTGAAAACGTGGTTAGACAGCGTATCCATCAATGAAAGCCCGAAAAATGTCAAAGGGGTGGCAGACCGTGGTGAGACCCCGAGTTATGTTGCCCGGTTGTATACGGTAAACGATTAAATAAATATCACATAGACTACTGTTGTGTGGATAGGAGTCGGACTTTACTCTAGATGATTTCCTATCAATTCATTTGGGTCGGAGGTTGACCTTGGTGACATGGGGATGATGTAAAGTGTCATCTCATACATGCATGTAGTTTTTTTTTTTCCATGATGATAAATAAACCACGTGGATTGTGTTGTTCAGGTGGGATCGGGAAATGATCATTTGCATGTGCACCTAGGCGGGGAGTAGCCCTGGTAGGTTTTGTTTCCACTGAGCGTAGCTCACCCCGTCGTGGGACCCCCCTTTCAAGTACAGGTCACATGCAGGCAAACGGCGTTCCCTAGAGGCCAACAATTGAGAAGAGGGCCAGGTTGTGGCCTTGATGTATTTTTGTGTATGTATGAGAATTGTTAATCGTAATACATATCCCGTTTTGTATATTGGAACAACATTTATTCTAATTTATTGCATCTATATGTGCGAGCGAGAAAGTATAATCCTCACGCTTTTGTATACGGACTGAATAAAGTTATTTTGTGTAGTTATGAATTTATTATGTAGGGATGAGTCTCTGTATATGAGACATGTGAGTGCGATATCGGGATACTTGATTTCCATAGACTTCCGCAGGCTGAAAGGTTGTCGACGAAACCCTCGGGTTTTGGGGCCTCACAGTTTCCGAGAAATGTTAGGAAATGAAAATTGAAAAGAAAAATGTAAGGTAAGAAGAAAGTAAGGAAAGGAATATAAAAATTTTCTCTTGTTTGGTTATTCATGAAAATTTTAAGGAAAAAACCAAAGAATCTATTTTATATTTTTTCTTTTTTGGCTCATTTAATAAATATTTCTTTCTTATTTCCTATTTTATAAGGATATAAAAAATACGTATATATGATTTGGAACAAAATATTACATAATTATAGTGCAAAGCAACTTCTCTCTTTCCTTTCTCTTATTTTCCTCACTAATTTTTTAGGAAAGTAGTAGGAAAAATATTACCATGTTTTCTTTGGCATCTTTTTTTTTTAAATCTTACATGTCATCCAAACTTAGAAAATGATTTCTGGCACAATTTTTTCCCTGTCCCTGCAGTATTTTTGAGAACCCAAAATAGCCTTATATTCTAGTCAATTTAAACTCAAACAACTCCTAACATTAGGAAAAGATAAGAACTATCAAAAGCCAATTAATCCGCCAAATGTAAACTATAAATGATATGAAATTCAGCTCAAATGAGCCTAAATTCACATTCAATTTCTAAACATTATCATGATATTTTACTCCTGAAATGTGGCAAAATTTCAAAGAGATCATCAAAAAATGTTAGTAAAAGAAGAATGGAGGATTGAAAGATAAAGACATCTGAAAATGAGTGTAGAATATTTTTGTACAAAGAAAAGAATATTTTATCTTTTTATGGTCTAGTAGAGAATTATAGCATGCAATATTGACCATATAATTTATTGTTTTCTCTAGAAGAAAAATATAACCGTATAAAAACATATTCCAAATAATGTCTTTATAAATACTTTCAATGAGAAACTTATTATCTTTTGCAACACCTCAAATTCAATAAAATATATATATATATATATATATATATATATATATATATATATATATATATATATATATATATATATATATATATAATAACAACAACATAAAATTTGAGAGTATGTTTGCATGCTACCATCAATGTAACGAAATCCTAGGTAATGAGGTTAAGAATTTTTTGGATAAATATTTCATTTTCTAAAATCAATGGACATAATCAGTGTTTTAAAAACCAAAAGAAATTCTGGTGGGACCAATGACCGACGACCTTTCTAATCCCAATTTAATCCAGTTCGATCATTGATTCAACCCCTAAATCGTAAATCAATAACTTTTCATGTTCAATCACCGATCAAATTTTTAAAACATTGGACATAATTGTTTGGTCGGGTATCTCACTCAAATAGATAAGTGTAGAAATAAATAAGAACTCGCAGTTATCAACCCGGGGTCAAAAGAGAACACACCTACTTTAGGGGGCCAGCCCCATGACTCAAGCGAAATTTACTTTGATCAACAATAGTACAAAATGGCTCACGACTTATTACAAAATGACTCCACGTACCCATAACATGCACTAAGAAGCACTTATGAACTCCCTTCACTAGTAAAGCTTTCTTCTCAATGAAAGAACTAGGGATAGGTACTCAAGCCTAATAGGAGAACCCAACCCAAAAAACCGCCCGAGCATGGGAGGAATCTCTAGCTAAGACCACTTTCACAATTTACGCTGACCAATTGGATAGTTTCATTATCCACCCTATTAAGCGCATATGGATGGCTCAAACGACTCACACTCTGGATAGATTTCACTCCAGACCCTCTCTTAGAAAACCAGGTAGCCCTCTTTCAGGTAGCCCTTTCCAACTATATCAACTCTCAATGAAAGCACCAATGATAAAATTTCTGCTCCTCTAGGGAGAAACAACCCAGTTATTAAACTACAGGCTAATGGAGAACCTCTCCTCAAGCTTGGGCATTCTCACCCATAATTTACGTGGAACCGATGTATGATCGTGATTGGTCGCCCATCCTCGAGAATTCAGACATCCATGGATGGCTCACACTCTAGATAGCTCTCACTCTGAATCCTCTCTTAGGGAACTAGGTAGTCCTCTTCCAGGTAGCCCTTTCCTACTGCATCAGCTCACAATGAGAGCACCAATGATAGGTACCCAAACCCAATAGGAGAGCTCTAAACTCAAAGACCAAATTTTGATAGATGGAGAACTCAGCTTGCTTTAAGTACCACTCAATAATCTCAGAATGTGGCATCTGTATCATTATCCACCCCAAAAGACTGGCCTGATAAGTGAGATAACCTCTCAAGCTTAAGTACCACCTGATAACTTTGTGGAACCAAGGGGGTTTATCACAACAACCCTAGAGGTTTACATCTACAAAACTACCACACTTTGGAGCAACTTTCACTCCAAACCCTTTAGACACTGGCACCCTTTGGCAACGATCAGCTCAATTTAAAGCATTAATGATAGGTACCCAAGACCAATAGGAAAGTTCAACCCAAAAGATCGGCCTGATAAGCGGAATCCAATGCTGCGACTACTCCACAAGTGAGGAACCAGCGGAATGATTATATTACAAAAGACTCTCCTAACAACGCACCTATGAAACTCACATAGTAGGAAAAAGTTAATCGCAGCACCCACAACAAGCACTAGCTACTGATGGAACATACGCCTATGCGAAACCAAAGCACGAAGACTTTTATTTTTGGTCGCCGCGAGGCGTCCCGAAAGGTCTACGCACACACTGGGCGCACCTTTAACCATACCACCCCAAACTAATCCCCATTCGAGCCAAGATGGACCACAAAGGCAATAAAGCTCTACCACATAACACATTTGCATTCTCACGCTAACTCGGTGATCTCCTGCAGTTCTAAAGTGACTCAACCCATCTCACCTACACGTTCATGTCACGGCGTATATTTCAAGAGATAAAATGTCCAAATAAATATTCTTTCAAGACTCCAAAATAAATATTCTTCCAACATAAAATCTCGAAAATAAGTATTCTTGAAAGGGATAAACTCCAAAATATCCATCAATCAATATCCTCTTTCTTTCTTTCTTTTTTAATTTTTTTTTATAAATATAGCCTCAAATTTTCATTTGTCCAAAAGTCCTAACAATCTATGCCCTTTACTTTTTTGGCAAAACAAACATTTGAAAATTTAAAAAAAAAAATCATTATCAACAAAATAATTCTCCCCTTAAATAATAACCTAAGATAACATATTCAATGGAATATATATATATATATATATATATATATATATATATATATATAAGTATATATATATATATATATATATATATTAAATGAGGCAATGTATATGAATATTGTTTCATATTTTTTTAAATCAAATTTAGTTTTATAATAAAAAAATTTATTTTATAAATATGTAATAGAAATAAATAAATAAACTTATGTTACAAGTAACATGTATATCCCAACAATTAATAGAAATTTCCAAGAAAGAGACCTTTTATTTATCATAAAATGTATAAACTTTGAAAGGGTCCAACTTCTTTTATCCTAATATATAATGACATTGATAAGTTTCATGTCAAAAATATTCAGAGAAGAATGTATAGCTAGTTAATTTTTTGAAAATGACATAAATAAAGAATCTTGTAAAATGGATGTATAGAACAAAATATAAACTTGTAGGAGAACCAGCTGATTGAGGTTGATAGGGCAGCTGGAGCATTATAAATACCGCCTCTCTTTCTTTCCCTCATCTCCACATCCCATCCACTCAAATCTCAAGTTTCAGGTGTAGTACTTAAATGCAGGGTTATATATATATATATGTTAGTCTCATGGCTTCGCTTTAAACTATTTTCTTTTCTCAAAAACAAGGAAAACATAAAGAACCGAACTTTTGCTCTTATTAAAACTGCTCTAACACGCTTGAACACAAATAAACCAAAAACTGTTTCATCAAACTCTATTTGTTCTTTAAATTGAGTGGTTTTTATGTTTTAAAATAAATAAATAAATTGGAAATCAAACATATTTTCTTGTTTTGTTTTTGCTTGGTAAATATAAAATAAAGAAACAAACAAGTCCAACACGCTTGCTTCTTAACTGCTTTCTTTCGAAAAATTTAAAAAACAATGTTAACATAAAAACACAAAATTCAAATAATAGCTTTTCAAATAACACTAAAATAGTGTTATTTGTGTTTTCAAAAGCAGACCCTTATAATGCATATGTTGTCAACTTTTTCATACCAAGAAAGTTTATTTCTTCTTTCTAAGAAAAATAAGAGAAGGAAAAGCATTTATTTACAAGAATTATTATTATGTTTAATACTTTTTTCATACGTATTTCTAAAAAAAAATATTTCTCTTATATATGATGAGAATTATGACATTCTTATATAAAAATTTTGTAATTTAACCTTAGTGTCCCCTTTAAAAAGTTATACACAGAAGAAATGGCAACCTTGGACGAGAACTGATTAACAACCGAGCGGCGGGTGGTGGCGTGGTGGAGGTGAGGTGGTGGCGGTGGAGGAGGTGGTGGTGGAGGCGGTGGTGGTGGCGGAGGTGGAGGTGGCGGAGGTGGAGGAGGAGGTGGTGGTGGCTATAAGCCAGTCTTCATCCCTTTAATGTAATTTTAATTTCAATAGTACCAAAGCACATGTTATCAACATGATATCTTGTAACAGGTTTTAATGCTACTTTTATAATACAACAAATTCTCTGTCTTAATAAAATGTTTATTGCTTAATATGTTTAATACCAATGAAACAATGAAAATCACCAAACAAACTCAGAATTAGAATATTCAAAATCAAACTGTCTCAATAATTATGGGTATAATCACTAGATTAACAAATGATTATATCATTATCAATTTTCAAATCCCATTTGCATGCTTTTTTTTTCTTTTTTTTGCAACATTGGCACATACCTAAACGCATAAATTCAAACGAATTAATATATAATTTTAAAAATAATTAAATTTTGATACAAGATATTTATATGAAAAGTACTTTTTTCACTAGTATAAATTAATTTTCCTTATAATTGTGTGACACCCAAAATTTCGGGGGTCATTTTTTTTTTTTTTTTTTTTCATACGCCTCAAATTCAGTATAAACAACCTTGTATGTTTTCTTACAAATACACAAATGCTTATAGTATTTTACAAGAGTTTGATGTATAACTCATGAGACTTTTATAGTGCCAAAATATTGAAACATTGTTCTGAAGAGATTTAAATACTTCACATTAAAACCCGCTTCATAATTTCAATGCCTCATGAGCTACTACTTTAAAATCGTAGTAGAATTCCTGTGACTGGGTAGATAATGTGTCAAATGAGAAAACCCTACACGAGCTGTACTCAACATGACACGTGAATGCAAAAATTACAAGATCCACAGACACTTCTGGCAAAACATGCACATTTCACATTAATAGATCAGCATGCTATGCTTCAGTGTCCCAGTCCTCAATCAGCCCTCGACATGCAAGTGTTATTGAGAAAATCGTTTTAAAACAAATATTTTTACTTTTGAAACCATCGATATAATTCGATCTTTAAATGGAAGTGGATAACCTTCTCCAAGTCCATATTATGGAATAGGCACAACCTCCTGAATCATCGTGATGAAATCGGCTACCCCATTATAAAGGCTACTTATACTTGAATAACGATCCTGATCTTGTAATAAAGTGGATAACCCTCCGAAATTTAATATAATGATAACCTCCAATTAAAGAGAATGATGTTTTAACAATTTAATATAATGGACACCTCCAAAATTAAACATAATGGACAACCTGACAACATAATGAACCCCGTAAATTAAAATTATAATGACAAACTCTCCAAATTTTAATAGAATGAGCTAATTTTGGCAAACTAAGGAATCAGAATATAAATGGTAAAGTTGTGTAACTTATTTCTTTCCAATAGACTTCGCTGTACCTGATATGAGGTATCTCACAAGTCCTTCATCAAATATCTTACATCTGAGTTTAATCCATATGCAAGGGAACATCACTTTGTTGGCAGGTTGTTTTGACTTCAATTTAATCAGCAAGCTTGAGGAGCTAGACATAGATAAAGATAAAACAATGAAGATGTATATGTCAAGAACTCAATTTTACTATGATTGTAATGCCCAATTTCACCTAATGAAAAGAGAAATTCTTATCTTTAATATTTGATTCTATTTTACACCGCTTAATCATTCTATTGAGGTTATGAGTCTGGAAACAACTGAGGGAAAAAGGATCAAATTGAAGAAAGAATTCTCTATCAAGAAACCAGTATAAGAAGCAAAGCGGTGTGTCATGGAGTTTATTTAAAGCTCATGCATCTGGTCACAAAGAGAAACCAATAATTTCGCTAGATTTAAGAGTCGAGAATGAGTTGTCGGGAAATTTTGAGAAACTGGCAAGAGCTCATAGCTTAAGAAGAGTTAAAGGGTATCACCCATCAATATGCATGCATGTGCCATCTTGTAAGAAAAATAACTCCGTTGAACATCAAAGGACACTTAATCCAGAATGAAAGAAGGAGTCGAAGGAGGTACCAAATTAAGCTTAAATGTCAAGTTTTATTCATACTTATTAATCCCTGGTTGTCAAATTTTATCCAAAGAAGGTGATCGAATTAGAACTAATTAAAGAATATTAATTCGCAAGAACTGGATGTGATGGAGTATGTATTGATGATAGTTTAACATATGAATCAGAGATCTAAATTTCCTTGGCCTCGATTGGATCTATGTTGAATGGTATTTAACAAGACATCCTCATTTTTGTTTGACTGGGTATTCAAAAGCATAAACCAGATTGTAATTGAAACTTATGATCCGTAGAAGACTGATATCGATGATAGCCTGGCGAAATTTCGGCTTGGTGATACGGGCTGTAATGCCCCGCACTTCATGAGATGATGTCAATGTTTTAATTATAAAGAAGTTGTGAAATTTTTTGCATGACTTCAGCAAAGTGGTATCCAAATAATAAAAGGTTTAGACTGAACTGAAACAAAGATTTCCAAAGATGTGATGGCTAAACTAGCACTCAACAGAAAATACTTACAATGCATATTGTTTTAACATAAAATTCTCACAGAGTATTAAAGGGACTGAACCAAGATTTATTATCAAACCCCAGACTCCCACCATATGAAAGGATAAGGTTTCAATGATTTCACAGGATTCACTAAAGACTCTCAAAATAGCCAGATCAATAAAGAGATTAATTTCTGAGAAAGACAATAAAATCTGAATTTCATGACTTCTGGTACGCTTAAAGAAACAAGACCATATTATTCAATAATCACAGAGCTACAACTGCATCGAACGGGAATCACAAATGTGACGCTGGATTTCGCAAAGAAGGGTCAGCTTGGGGGCAAAGAGGAAAACACCATTAATATGGTAAGAATCCGTCAGCGCTGGAAACCATTCAACCCAGTGATATGGGCAGACGAGTTTTTTGCTTGTGAAAATTCAGCCATACATCTCGGGGGGATCCCCACACAGTCTCGAAGGCTGCACTGATAATGAACAAGATTTTGGCAGGCCAAAAAAGAAGCTGGGGCCAAGATCTAAGGATGGCGCCATTGACTGGGAGTTTGATCTCAGAATAGAGATAAAAGGATGTATTAATGTGATATCGATCACTGTCCACAAGAACTGCTGCAAGAGGAGCAGCATAGATCATGAGAGAGCTCCGATGAGCACCATTTTCCCCTAATCGTCATCCAAATGCTGTATGGCATGTCATGGTCAATTACTAGTCAGAGAGTCCTTCCTGAATCCACCACCAACAGAAAAGAAAGCCTGGTGAATCTGAATAAATATATTATATCCGGGAAGGATCGTTAATTGGCTATTGGGTGAGGGTCGGGTTATGATTATGGGTTGAAGATGTTATAATGTGTCAGAACAGAACAACGCCACAATCACTGATGGCGGTAGTATTTTTCTGAGAAAGAATACTCGTAAGATATTCAACCGATTTTATCATTAACTCGCTGATCATCAGTTAACAATTGTGTGAGATGCCAACAGATTGGAATATCGAAGAGAAATGAAATGGTCTCACTGAGGCGGTTGGTAAAAAATTTATGTGTGATAGATTTTATGGACCTTCTCAAACTGAATATTTTGAAACCAGATAATCGCTGGTAAGATTATAGTTTCAATGGGTGGTTAAGAGTCATTTGGCTAACATGTTATCAATAATAGAGTTTCAAAGAAGATATCGAAAAAGATTGAATCGGTGACTATTATCAGCGGATGGGGGAAGTCATCGGTAAAGCAAAATTTTCAGCCCGTGATATATGGATCAAAACATGAATGTTTGGCTTTAACATCCCGGCATTTAACGTGCGCGTGAAATTTCCAACTGAGGTTAAAGATCTTGTAAGACCGTAAGTCTGGCAGAAGATTGACTCTTCCAAACTTGATGATAATTTAGCCCACAGATTCTGATTCAAAACTACTGATGTCCTCACATATTTGGTGGCTGTGTTATGTCACCTTCTCACTCTGAACATATGACAGTAGCCATCACAGTTTAATTTGAGCCAAATGAAAGTGGTAGACGTTTTCCGGAACTGAATTGGTGTCCGAAAGAATCCAGAAATAATATATAATGCTAAGATCTGCAAAAAGGATAAGATAAAAGAAAGCTGCATGGGATCAAAGGATACAGGTAACTGGTGAAGTGGGATCAAGTCTATATTTGCTCCACAAGATTGTCTGAAATGGAAACCATGAAGAGTGAATCATATACCGAAGCCGCACTACTAAGGTGACTCAGACCTGGCGCTGGAGAAACTGGAAGCCAGTCTTAATGCAGATCAAAGCACAATGCTGTGATGGTGAAAAGAAGAGCTATGTTCTGGCCTGTAACGGCAGAGCAAACCAAACAGCGAACCGTTAAGGATCAATCAAACCGAGCAACGATGGAGCAACCCCGAGTAATTTAGTTCTTTGTAATTGAACTTTTTTTAATGAACTCGACGTTTTCAGTTATTGCAATGATTGGTTAGTACTTATAGTTGACTTGTTTAACGAACCTTCCAGAATGCCAAAATTTCATGCGAATGGCCCAAAAAGAATGAATAAACTTGAACCCAAGAACTGCGTAATATAATCGAAGAGAAAAACGGCACCCTTCCCAGGCGAAACTCGCCAGAACGGAATAATATAATTTAATCGCCGTAACAGTCGGTTTGATGAAGAACCCACCGAACGGCATAAAGTCGTTACAATCTGAGGCAAACGCAACAGCGTCTGAACAAAACTGGTGTCGCAGATAAACAGTCGTTAAAAGTCAAGGTCGCGACCAAATGTTCAAGAAGAACATGGTTTGAGTCGCGGAACAAAAGTCGCCGAAAGCAAATCAGGTCACACATAATTTTGGCTCACAGACAAGAGGAACCTTCCAAAGAGAAAGATGTATCAATAACCTAGCAATGTCTGAGATGTTCTAATGATGTCAACCTAGATGACTCATCTCCCACTATATGATCAGTCATGAAGAAACAACACAGGCCTCACAAAGAGGGCAATTGCACCAGCTGACTCTAAATAACTAATGATGTTATTATCTGCTCTGAAGTTAGACTAGATTATGAATTAAATGGTATAATAATAGGATTAAAATGTAGAGCTAAAATGTGATAAGTAATTTGAATTGAAGATAAATCATTCAAGAATGAGTTTGAAACTTACTGAAATGGGATATGGAAGGAATACTGAAGAACAAAATTAATTTTCTTGAGCTAAAGGAACAAGGAAACAAGAAACCACGAAAGAACAACACTCATTCCAAAATTTCAGTCCATCTGATATATATCAAGAAACTGTATTAGTCACAAAGAACTAAACCCAATTTTTTGAACTCAGCATTAGACTGTATGAACCCAGTAGATACAATCATCGGTGGAATGATGCAGCCATCCTGGAGAGTTTGGTCGGCCTCTAGCCATCCCTATTCATATGTTAATACACATGACTTCACTCCAATCAGCCAAAACAAGCCCTATTTTCAAATATCACAATAAACAGCTGAGATCTCAACCAATCCTAGTAGAAGAATCAACTCCAAAGAACCTGACATCAGAACAAAGGAGAGGATGAAACAAGTTTGGGGAGTGTAATCTTTGAGGAACTACAGGAGAAACATGAAAAAAGTGGAAATGAAGAGAAGTGGTGACTGGCATCGTAAACATGGTACGAAAGAGTTTGGTGGTTAGCTATCCGTGTGTCTCAATTTCTAGAATAATTTTATGTTCTTAGGGTGTCAACACTGAAAACTTAATGCTGATCGGTATGGTTAAACCCAAAGTTCGCAAGAGTGCGAGCTTCTTCAAGAAGATAAAAAAACACAAATTATTCCTAATGGTGATGTAAAAGAAAATCCCTTGAATTATACAGAAAGTTTATGAAATGAGCATACAGCTTTGTTAAGAAATTATGTATCTGTTGTGATAAGTTTGGGAGTTTATTAAGAGATTGCAAGATAAAGTGGAAGGAAGGTGAGGAAAGAAAGAAAATATAAGGTAATCTTGAACTCAAAATTCTATCCATCCCACCTTACCGCGTTTCCAATATAAGCCTAAAGACTGATTGATCTCGAAGCGTTGTAATCACCTACACAGTGATACTAATATGAACAAATGTCAGAATTTGGAAATCGTGAAAGATCAAAACTGAACATCTCCTATGTTAATTTAACGGTTGAAAAATGAGAAAGAAAAACCAACTTACATTTCAAAGAGAATCAATGAACCATAATCGTTTGTAAACAACTAACAATTTCGTTATGTACACCTAATTGAGTAGAAATTAACCTTTTTATCTCGACTTGGGTTAATACGTTGTTAACAATGCAATTTTAGTCTTCAAAATTAAAATTTTGGTTACAACTGCAAACAATGTAAATCTCGTTTCTGAGGGACAACAGTCTTTTCGCCATGGGCAAAATTTTAAGTTGGGGAGTTTGATATTTTTATGTTAATGAGTTAACCATTTTTCCACGATTTTATAAAAAGAATCATTAAAAGAATATAATAATCAAACAAACCGGCCGTAGAAGAGGTAATCAAAGAAAGTAATGTGTAAAAGTGAGTGTAATAAAATGAGTGCATCAGAATTTCATAGTAAAGAGAGAAGTGTAAAGGATTAAAGAATTTGATGCCGCATGAAGCTTTACAAATCAATATATCTAGGTTGAACTAAAGTTCGCCAACAGCTTAATGAAGATAAAACGAGACTGGCGAGAAAGAAACCCAGCGCATGAAACCGAAATTTGATGGAAGAAGATATGATGTCGCTTACATCCTTCAGAGGTCGCTACGTAATTAAACCCAGATGGCGTGGAGATTATGCCCGATAACGCAGAGTCAGCAAAGATAAACATTTAATCAACGCGGCGCTTCGCGATCCGATGTATCTCCGAAGATCGCGATCGAATCGCGCGAAACGGTAACGTTTTGGAAACAGCCGGCAATGTGGCGTAGAGAAAAGTCGCACAACTGGCGGTGTAGTCGCAATGGTCCAACCACGCGATAAACAATGGTGGGGTAACGCCACAACGAACGCCAACGGCATCAACAACACCAGTCAACATACCACAGATGCAAGATCCCACGTGGTAATTTTGTAAATGCCACAACATCCGAATGGCGTCAACGTGAGATATTCATAATATTTGAATGTCAATAATTAAAACGCAACCACGCCATACCGACGTCTGGCTGTCGGAACAATGGCACGAAAGACACGCACCAACAAAGACTCGCGCGACATTGACTCAATGAGAACGCGGTAGAATCAGCGGCGCCATCACAACAACCGTACCGGCCATTTTAAACTCAGAACTAAAAGAAGGCATCTAAAATCAGTATCAACTCGTAACCAGGTGGAAGCCGCACCAATAACGTTTTTGGAAGATCGGGTGAGGAGAGGCGGATTTGCCGGTTGGCTCCCGATAATTTTTTCTTTCTTTCTCGCTTTTTTCATTTTAGATTAGCTTCGTATCCATCGTTCGGATCCAACGCCACCGCAAAGTTTAGTTTCGAAAGCGCATTCATACTTTCAAAATTCATCGTTCAGCGTTCGAATCTTACAAATTCGAATCGTTCCTGCGCCGTCGGTTTACGCGCCGATCAAACAGTTGAATGGCGGAATTATGATTTAGATTCTTCCGCGATTTGACGCCATCAATAAATTACCTTCCCAGATAAATTTTATCTGTCGCGGAACTCCGGGCTTGCAAAGCTACTTGCTGGTCTTGTATATATTTTGGTTATCGATCCACGGTCGTTCCACACCAGAATAGAATTGTCCTCAAGCCCATTTCGCAGAGCCCCCGAAAGATAAGCTCGCCGTAAGAATTTGTATAAGAACACTTCCAAAGGTATGAATCAACAATGGTGATTCTGTCGCTTCGTAATAAATCGTAATCTTCTCTGTTGGAGACAGAACGGTGCCGATAAATTTAATAAATTTAAAATATTAGATATTCTTCAATTACTACGAAATCAACTCGTGTTATGTAGATCAACTCCATAAAAGATGAGCTGCTGCATCTGAGAAGAGGTTCGTGAGGGTGGATTCGTGCAACACCTTATATCTTGTGGTTTGATTGAAACATGTTGTGGTATAATATTAAAGAAAAATAACGGAATAAGTAAACCTTATTAAGTAGTTATTTAACACGCCTTCTCAGAGAAGTCAGCAGGTTTGATAATAATGGGGCTGGAGAATCACAGCACTATTATATTCCTTGGACTAATAAACTGTGTTCAATACAAAAGATCGCGCACTACGTAATGGATGTTTCATGAGCATTCTTTCAATGTCTTTAGAACATCACCTTAATTTGTTATTTTTGTATTTGATTCAAATTCATCATTATTAATTGATTTTTCTAGTTTTTATTATTTTGCCGCCAAATGAATCTAAATTCCTGTCTATCAGTCCAAATAGTAGATTTCGGTGAAGTTCGTGGTAGTTGATCGAGAATTCTTAGATTCTGGACTAGCATTCGACTTAAATCCACTGACTACTGTTCACCTGCAAATTTGCATAATCGATCAAAACCACCAGTTAATTTACCTAATTGAAACAACGAATCCAATCACACTACATATACGTCATTAAGTTATCTGCCGGATTACAAATAGTCTGCAATAGTGTTATAAATTTGTATAGTGTCTCGCCTGTCAATAAAAGCCATAAACGCGCGGATGTTAGAATAAATAGTCTTCGGGCAAGGAAAAGGAAAATGGTACGCCTTAAGTCCCAGTCAATGCGGCATCATGTTAATACTTCTTTGGCATTAAACCTATTAATTTCGATCAACCAACTCTAAAGAGTCACCAGGTGGAACAATGTGGCGCAAGTATACATAAGTGGAGCAATCAAGAATATCAATCTTAGCAATACAAAACATAATTTCATTGATATGAATGAGTCATTGTTAAATATTAGAATCATGTATTAATTCATCTTTCTGTTGTCGTCATGTTTATTCTATTCAAACAATTTCGTTAAGCAATACATGGATGTTTTGGTCCACTACCACAAACCCGAATTATTTTAATATCTTACAACAGAGCGGGTAAAGGTCCATGGAAATTTTACCTATCAAACATTTGTTCCAATTTTAAACCGATTTCCATGGCAATTCACTATCCAGACAAAAGCGAATTATTATGATAAATTATGAAAACATCTCTCCCCAAAACAAATTCTCACCGCTGACAATCCAAGGGTCCTTGTAACAAACATTTACCGCCCAGATTCGATCATCGTGCGTTATCACGCCTTCCTAACATTACAAAGATCGTTACTTTAACAGAGAAATGAAGAGAGAACCTCATCTCGCGAATATTAAACTAACTAACATTGGTCCTTCACGCAGAATCACTCATTTTCCGTTTCATATCCGAATCGAATCCCGGTGAGAAAGCGTTTTCAAATCAAATCACGAACTGGATTTTCCACAAACGTCGGCCAACGAGAAGAAACTTTTTGTCTCACGCTACGGCGTCCTCCACCGCGAGATATCTTAACCACCGAACCACCACCATGACCTTTCAAAACGAATGGTGATCGCGTTAACGGATCTCAACTGGTCGGAAGAATTGAACGAGGTTGGCATGGTGATCAAACATCAACGCCGTAATCTGATGATTACGCCAATTTTTCGAACATAAATCCCAATCGTTCTAATCAACGAACTAACGGTAGCTTAGATTTCGCAGATCATCCAACCGAGTCCTGCCAACCAAGACTAAAATTTTTGACGAACAACATTTACCTTTCAAGAAAATAACTTTCCTGTCCATGATCTCTTAAAAATTTCTCATCTAATCATTGATACTGATCCGAACATAAGTGCAGTCCATCGAACTAAGAACTGGTCAGTATGAACCGTTAACTGACGATGATAACTAGGTACTACATCCAATCCAGGTCAAGAATCCAAATAATACTCAACTCAATTTTTAATAACAAAAAATTTATTTTAAAATTCACTTTTTTTAATTTATCTCCATTTATTTGTTTACTTTGGCCTTTACTTATTTTTCAAAATAATTTTTCAAAACTGTGGAGTCAATGTCGCGAAAAATCGCCAGTGATCTGTTAGAAATAATGGGTAACTTCAAATGGTATAATGGTAATGAATAAGTAGAAGCTGCCGGTAGTTTTCCTGTCATGTAACACACCTAGCAAATATGAGCAGAATCCCGCTTCCACTTCTGCCGTTGATATTGAGACTCGGTATCAGGACCCAATACCGGTCGCTTCACGCTATGTATTGCAATAATAATCCTTCCCTAGCCAAACCCTCTTCTCTCTCGGCCACATTAATGTCTTACGGTCTCGCAAAGTCATAAATTCCCCAACCAACAAGTTTCGCTTCCCGTCATAACACCAAGTGTATTGTAATCACCTCACCTGAACTAAGTTTTTATGTTGTAATACAATTCTAGCCACTACATTAATCTATCAGAATATTAATTTGTTTGTGGTTGCAATACAAGCCTCAAATTAATTGCGTACCTAAGTTGCAATACAATTCCTCTATTACAATATTAAATTCACTAGCCATTCGTCTAAATTACATGGCTTACACACTTCCCATTAGATGGATTATTAGCCACAAAGATCAAACTACTTTTTTTTTTGAATCGCATTTTTTTTCGCTTTTTCATTTTATTTTATTTTTTTCATTAATATTTTTGCTATCGAAAAGAAGCCAAAAAAGCTGGCAGGCATTTTTTTCTGTTTCAATATGGCTCAAATGGGTTTTATAAAATTTATTGCTTTTGAATGCACAATGAGAAAACTTAGAAAGATTTTTCATTCATTTTTTTCAAATATCTGACCATTTAATCAATACTTCAACTTGTTTCACGAACACCGAAAACGGTCCTGTAATACGAATATCAATATCGATAACCGCAATTATCAACGATTGAACAGTTTTAACCACTACATACCAGAACCTCGTACGCCGTTACCGGGCGGCGAACACCGCCACCGACCGTTGGTATGGCAACGCAAATACCAGATTCACGCGGTTAATCATCGCCAGTTGAAGATCGCGCATCATTCACACTTAAACAACGGCGCGTTGGTCGCCTTGTCCTGGTGATCGGTACATCATCCCGGGAATGGCGGCGGGCGAAGGGTTCACCACGGTTGGAAGCCCAGCCCCGGGTCCAGGGGGCCTCGTCAGCTCTGTCACGTCGGAAGTCATCGGCGATCTAAACCAATCATAACCACCAGCCCCGCATAATCACACCCAGTTCACACTGTTTGCAGAGTCTAAAACCTGTAAAGTCCGCTGACTGATCCGCCAACCGCTGAATTATACGCTCCAGATTTCATTAGATATGATATCCAGGAATGTCATCACTTAATCTGCTTAATGACAGAGATCATCAGTAAATTAATCAGATTCAAGAATGGGGAGTTATTTATATTTATAGTATATTGAAACTGTTCGATAATTTGAAGATCCGAAGACTTAGCTATGAAACCCCGCTTTCTTCAAACTAATTTAAAGAGTCGCCTTCTGGTAGTTCTAAAAAGGTCTTCATGGGGAGCAGTCAGAGTGGAATCCACCCAATAGTATCACTGGTACAGAGAATGTCTAATAAACACATATACTCAGTAATATGATCCATTTGAATTAAATGTCTGGCTCCATGTCTGAGTCCCACCAATTCCCCTACACTCGTCATTTCATAAGAGAGTGACGGCCAAAAAACATCATCATCATCAAATTACAGTTATGTAATCACCGAGACCAGAAAGACGATCACCTTCCAGGCACGTTTGGGACGCCAAATCAAATCGTTGATCATCCACAATCATGGAACCGGTACGTCTTATCGCCGGCGACGATAATCAGCGTAAAATGGCCTCAACAGCAACCACACCCAAAGAATATCCAACCATAATCAAATATGTCCAAGAGCATATCTCTGACGTTAATGCTGGTATTAGAAATTTACAATAATTCTAGTCATATTAACATCCAAAACCATCAAAGCCACAACCCGCTTTCAAACCACCGCAGACGCTCAACAACTTCTCGGTACCAAAATGTCTTCAGCGTGGAGTTATCGCTAGTAGAAAATCACCCGCGTAATGGGTTATCTAATCATATATGGCCATCGACTTAACACACCGCAATATGGTGATCCGCATTTGAATGTTCAAAATGTCACCCTAGTTCCCCAGTTCTCACCGACTTCACTGGTCTTAGCTTAGCGATGATAAATATCATTTTCAAACAAACTTGTTACTTGAAATAAAATCACCTGGGCGCCAGAAAGGGATCACCCTCCCAGGCAAATTGCAGAGTTTTTCAATAAATCGCTGTCCTTGATCCACTGATTCGTCAGCCACCTCCAACCCCAATTTCTCCAAAATCATCTTGTGAAACTCCTCGTGTTCATGTCTCGCTTTCTTAGTATCCATGCCATAAACACAATCAACTTAGGCTGTCTAAAGTGGCGCTAAAAAACAATATTAATAATTATTTGGTACAACAATAATTATAAACATTCTCAAATTAATTCATTAACTATAATTTAATATGGATCAAATGAATATTCAATTAGCTCACTCTGATAATTCGCTAATTTTCATCTCCATTGTTTAATTACAATTATATTCCATATAATTGAGTAAATCACAATTTATCTAATGATTGTATTATACTACAGTATTCCATATAATTGATAAACTAATGATCTCTGAATGACCTATACACTAAATACAATTTATTTCCATAAATTATTAAACAACATCAAGAAATTTTTGGCACAAATAATGATCGTCAATGGTCAAAATTTCCAAAACACACTTTCACGTTCAGAGATTTAGATTCGATCAAACTACCACGGGCTCTCAAACCAACATACTGGGCACATAAACACTTAAACAGGTAAATGGTAGATAAACTTCACCAATGAGTTCACAAACTGGCACTGTGTCCACTGAGTTTCACTACTAGATTACTTACTTTCACCAATGAATCCACAACTAATTTTCACAGATTCAAAAGAAACTAAGAGCAAAATAATTAAATCTCTCCTCCCTGATTATCTCCGCTCCGCTCTCACGCCTGCTCTTACGATTTTTCATATTAGGCTATATAGGGGTATGTTTATAACTACTTTATGAACCAGCTTCAAATCATTCTCGTCCGGGGTGTTTGGCAGCTTTGCAACAAATGAAAAATGAATAAATGTCTAAAGCCACCTGTAATAATACCAAACGGTATTCACAGCTTGAACAGAAACTTTCAACATCGCAGAAGAATTTTGAACGCGAACCGCAGAAAGCAGGTGGGTTATGATAGCGCGCATGACGCACACGCCTCGGGGGTGGGGGCGCTAATGACACTGTATCGCCAAGACACGTACACGAGCATGCATCATACGCAAAGGGCTGAATGGTGCCAGCACTGGCTGGGCTTTGACCTGGGGTTTTGACTCAGATTTTTCCCCGAATACAAATGAGTACCGCTCATTGTAACAATTTTGAAAAATATTTTAAATTTAATTAAATAAATAAAATTTATAAATTTGAAAGAAAATTTTCGAAAATAAAATTTTCTAAAAATGTAATTTTGAAAATAAATTTTGTTGAAATAATATTTTGTGTAAAATTGATTGGCGATAATAATCATGCGTGATTAGTGCCCTGGCTGTGTTTATGCCTTAGAGATACCAGATTGGATTTGAACTGCCATTTGAAACGTGATTGCGCGAATATGAGAAATGGCATGTATGGTGCAATGGGAGAAAAGCAAAGAATGTTGTTATGGCGAACCCGTGACTTAGGGCTGGATATCAAATGAACAAGAGAGTTTCAGAACCTTCTTGAAATAAATAAAATTGAGTGGACCGAATTTAGTGCTACTTAGAAAATGAACACGCTTCATGGTCAAGGTCTATTAGTAATCAGATCTCGTGATTACTAGTTGGGAATAAGTGGAAAATTAAATGGATCTATAACAGCGTTAATTTGTGTAAATGGCTAGTAGAGGACGGACGTAGAGGGACGCCCACGCAGGTAATCGTCGCACAATCGTTTGATCGCGACTGGCCGAAAGTCAGAGGTATTACGTCAATGCTATAGCACAGCCGGTATAGCAGTAGACAGAAGATCCCGCAACCTTCGGGAGGTCATTTATCATCCATATTCACGCCAGGGGAGGAGACCGACGATGCACTACTGGTTTATGCAGATCGAGAAGGTGTTGTAAAGCCGCTTAAGATTAATTTCCTGACACTGCACTTGACACTAGCCGGGGTTCTAGCTGTAGAATGAGCTATATGGAGTGGTGAAACAAGGACCTTTTAGAGACCTTAGAGGAGCCAAGTAGGTCGTGAGTTCTCCTGTGGATTGTAAGAATATGGATGATATGTCAGAGTCACAGCCTGAGATCTCGGACTCTACCAATGGTCTGTAATGTTGAACACGTTTGGGAGTCTCGAGGTCATCCCGAGATGGATTGGTTGATAGCCATGGTATCGCATTCATCAGGGAACGAGATTATCGCCACATCGCAGGATCTGTGCATTCTTGCAGGTCAGGGGGAGGGCAATGATATTTGGCCTCAAACAGATACTTAGTCCAAAGGGCCAGTGATGGTAAATAGCGTTGGCATGAGCCTAATTCTAGAGAGAGTGGGACGTAATTGATCCACCAGAAAGCAGCCAGGAGTTTTTCCGGATGAGCACCTGACGCCCCTGGCGAGGACTTTATCAGTTACACCTCAGCCACCCATCTCAAGGATCTTTGATAGATGTAATCAAATGAATACAGAACTCATAGTTTGAAGCACAGGAGCATTTTAGAGTCCATGAACTGGAGCACCTCACCATAAGCTCTGGGAGAAAGTTTGAGAAAAAGGAAGATAAGACCCTCACTAGTGTACTGAATATAAAGGGAAGAATGTAAGCATCAAGAATAAAAACTCCACATCGGTAGACTGAGGATTTATTCTGACCATTGAGAAGGCAGCCCACTCTAAGACAAATTTCTGATCAAGCAGGTCATCAACTGAGTTAGGAGAGGGAGGTCCTTGACGGCGTTTAGACGCCATAAAATTTGAGTTTGGCGCCATGCCTTTCGAATGAATGGATCATGTTAGGCTTTATCCAGATCTCATGTATGGATGTTCCAACCCCATCTAGATCACTTATTTGAGTCTTGTGGATACATTTTTGACCATTCCTACCGTAGAGTGGGAGCATGAGGATTACTTCGAGGATTGTGTTACGCTGATCGAGACCATCAACTGTATATTAAGTCTTAAGTGCGGTGTTTATTTCATCGAGGGAGATTGGGACACGTGGTGTCGCACCGTGAGTGTCACGACCGGTAGAAGTTGAGGCAAAGATGAAGAGCAGAGACCACGTCATCCTTCAGATAGCTTAGCTCTTCGGATCAGCCGGTATTACAGATTCTGCGAACGCTGCCACCATTCAAGCGTATCGGTGATTTCTACCATTTGACATGCGGACCTATGTCGCTACCGACCATGTGAAAGAGAGATCGAGATGTCTCGAGCACCTTTGATGCGGGTGTTGTGAAAGCGAGAGGGAGGATCAAATTTTCTTCTAGTTCTGGAAGAGGCGTAAGACTCGTCACTCGAGTTTCGTGATCAGGGCCGGGGTTTCGGCATGTGGGAGACTCGGGATTGTTTCAAAGATGGATCCCAAGACCCTGGGACACCCTGGGCTAGTCGTAGGGACAAAGAGTACAATATTCCTCCACACCCTAAGACGGCCGAGGAACTGGCTGAGCTTGGTGCTATACAAGCACTCCCGGGCTAATGTATAAAGCCGAGGGGCCTGAGTGTGGGCCTAAGTCGTATGATCGGGAAGGCAGCGGCGTGGTGGACCTTAGGGTGGTAAACCTATCGTTGTTGATGTCGTTTGACATGGATGAAGTTGACAGCCACTCCGTCACGTGAACGGGACCTTAAATGGTTGTCAAGTACCCGACACGGCCTTGACGCTAGAGGTTAAGGCCTTTGGGAGCAAGCCGTATAGATGTTCTTCCCTTAGGGATGTAGAGAGTCGACCTGACAGGTCGAGATTATGAGTGAGTGATTCTAAGATTCTCGCTCTGTGTGGACCAGATCAGGTCACAAAGATGACATTATTATGCTCGTGTGCACGGTAATGAGTAGCGCCAGTCGGGTGTAGGTGCACCTGCATTTGGCCATTCACCACTCTTGGGAGCGTGGGTTGAGTTTGTCTTTAGGACTACGCCCAATGAAGACTCATGAAGCTGAATCGGGGGAGGTGGTGAGACCCGGGAGATATCCCACTTTCTGTGAAGCGGCCAGCCCAAGTGGGTCAAGATGGCTGTTCAAATGAAACACACTAGGTCAAGTGTCACATAGACTTAGAGTTGATGATAGGAGCCTGAGTGACTCGAGATGAAACATGGACAAGTGTTATCATGTAGACTTAAAGTTGAATGATAGGAGCCTGGGAGTGACTCGAGATTGGATACCCATTGAAATCAGTTAGTGTCAAAGTGAGTCATATTCGCATATGATGTCTGTCCATGACATGGACTAGGTTGATGTTCATTAGATTGTCGCTGATTGTGACTCGAAGGTAAGCTACATACACCAAGCGAGGGCTGTGTAGGATAATGTAGTTTGACGATTATACATTGTAAAAGCCAGAGACACGCGAGCATACGTCCCGAAATCATAAGGGTAGAGGAGCAACTGCCCTTAGTGGAATCTCGCCATAAACAATAGTTATCAAAGTAGTATATGGACGGCACCATATGAGGCATTGTATGGAGGCCATGTAGGTCACCGTTAGTCGGGATGGCTGGAGAGATCCATCACGGGTCCTGATATGACTAGAGACACCTCCGAGAAGGTGAGCTTGATACGAAAGAGTCTTCTCATCGCTCAGAGCCTGCAGAAGAGCTATGCAGATGTGAGACGTCAACCCTTAGAGTTCGAGGTCGGGGATCACAAGCCAAGGTGGTGCCTAAGAAATGAGGATCGTTCTAAGCCGTGGGAAGCCATTGCCGATTCTTCGGGGTCTTCAGATATCAGAGGATAGGTGTTAGAAGGCACTGATTAGCGTTACCGCCCAAAGATGTTAAAGTGTGTCCATGAGGTATTTCACGTCTCCACGCCCCAAGAGAAAACCCATCCAGCCTTATGTGGTGGATTGGGGCCAGATCGAGGTCGATTACCTGGAGTGGGACTTTCTTGACAGGACCAAGATGTGGTTTTAATGTTTTGATCAAAGCCTTACACGCAAAGACCTGCAAAGTGAGGCATTTTATGGAGGCAATGGAGTGGGTGAGTCCACGGGAGCGCGAGGACATGATGCGGGCCACCTATCCCTTCTTGTTTAGTGGACGGCGCATGGTTTGAATGCTTAAGATTTAATGGATCGCTTACATGCATGGTGTAATGCACGCTGTATATGCATGTGGTCGATTGTAATTGTCCAAATTGACGAAATTCCTTTAAGGAGGGTAGAATGTAAGACCCGGAGCAAATTCCAAATTATGAATAAGGGCAAAAATCGTAATTTCTGATTACAAAATTGAAATTTCAGCTAAAAATCCGTAATTTATTCTCTAGATCTCTTTAAGGACGAAATGGATTTCATCGTTGAATCGCCTCGAAAAATCCAATTAGCACATAAATTTGAAGTAATGAGCTCCGAGATAGTCTGAGTCGCACGTTTTTCTGGAGGTATCAAGGCTTTGGTGCCAGAAAACAGATTCGGCGTTACTAAAGTCACATATAACAAGTAATTATATGCCATAAGTGGTATGAGTAGAGAAATAATGAAAATGGACTAATGTAGACAAAGGCCGAATGCCAAACCATAGAAAGAAGGACATAAAGGCCATTTTGAAATTTGAATTAAGTCACTAAATGACAAACTTTGAATAGTGCTTCTTCTCCTACATTTTAAAGAATCAAAACGCAAGGGTATTTGGATGCATAACGCTTGGGATTTTAAGAGAGAGAAAGACTTCTCTCTGTGAATACACTAGATCCGACCGCTTGGGCAGCTCTTCGACAAAGAGTGAGAACTCGCTTTACGCTGAGATGCCGCGTGATTTGACAGTGAAGCTAAACTCCGAGAGGTAGGGGTCTTATTTGAGCTTATTCTCAAATACTTATAAATGTTTGAGTCGGAAGCAGGCCGCGAGGTTTGCGCTTGATCGTCCCAAAACTCGGGACCTAATTGATATAAATTTTTGAAACGAACGGAGTGTACTGCGGATCGCTTCCACTACCGCTGGGGTTGATTCGGCGTGCATTCGCGTGTTAACCGCGTATTGATTTGATGAGGCCTAAATAGTCAGAAACCCGTTCACTAAGTGAACCGAAGGAATGGCCGTGTTTGAACCGTAAAACCTAGGTTTTTACTGTTCCTAGGAATAGTGACACGAAAATATATTTTTTTGTGTGGATATGTGTTCGGTCGAGTGATTCAAGTTGAATTGCTCGTGTATGATCATTAGCCCAAGGGAGCTAATTTTGATGTATGAATTGATTTATTACATGATAATGATTGTAATGACATTATGTGGATATGTGCATGTTTTACGTATTACAATATGTGATCAAACCAGATTGGAATTGGCATACATGTATCTCCATATAATCGGAAACATCCTAGGAATTATAGATAGGTATGAGATGAGTCTAGAGAAAATGGTTCTGGAGGGTAGTCTTAAAATAATACCATTCCGAGGGTAGTCCAAATTGCAATATCAATCGTCGAGCTAATCTAATTGATATTCATCTGAGGGTAGTCCATAACAAATAATATATCAATCGCCTGAGCTCTACCAATTGATATATATTCACCTGAGGGTTGTCCACAAACCACAAATAAATTCTACGAGTTTAGGCGAGTGTGGGAGTGAGTCTGCAAGGAGGACTCTAGATTTGAGGTGATCCTCAGCATTCAAGCAGATCACATTTGCTTGAATGTGTTTTCATTGAACATTGTAATCGCACTTAGGTGGGGCGAGGTACCTCCACTTGTGGCTATTTCTCCCACCGAGCATTAGCTCGTCTCCGCTGTAACCCTTTACAGGTACATGGAGCGTGCGAGGAGACAGCTTGTCCTAGAGGCTGAGTTCTAAGAAAGCCTAATGTGGTTTTCTGGGTATTTTACTACGATTAGAACTTTAAGTTTAATATATGTATTGTTTAAGAGTGAAAATATTGTAACTCTTGTAACTATAGGATGTATAGTTGGATTCATAGTTGGTATGAATATTGAGTATTGTTTATGGGCCCAAGTGGCCGTATTGGATATATATATTGGACTATATTGCACTGTTTGGGACAGGATATGTGTTTTAGATTAGTTTTGTATTTGGGCAGGTACCTCCCGTACAAAGAGACTCATTCGATTTTTCGTGAAAATGCCCGTCACCCGACATTCACGAAAGTATTCCGCTGGCTTGACTAGAATACCATCTCCTGGTTTTGGGGCTCACAGTTGGTATCAATTTCACCGCAACAGCCATGGCCTAAGCCCATGTCCCTCAAGCCCTAGGTAGTCGTATACCTATGCTATGATACCAAGCTGTAACGCCCCAAAACCGGGGGTCCGTTGACTACCCGTCAACCTGAGGAAAATCTATACGTCTCGTATCACAAGACGCATACCTGAGTAAAATGGCCTCTTGGGCCCATAAACCAATACTCAAAATAAATATCCCAACTTATATTCCAATAGTCCAAGAGTTATGTATTTCTCTTAATACACATACATATTAAAATTTACAATTTAATACATATTATCCAAACCATCAAAGCTAATAACCCAGCCTTTCTTCAAAATCGGGCTCTAAGAAGAGTCGCCTTCGAACACCCCCCGGTGACCCTGGGGTGGCAGTCCTCCTGATGGGGTGGTGAGCTATCGCCTAATAGAATCACCCCGAATGGGTTACTTCCACCTAAGTGCAGGCGTGCTCCAATTTAAAACATTACCTCAAGTAGCTATGGATCCTACTTTGAATGTCTAAATGCCCGTTCCCATGTCCTATCCCTCACCGACTTCACACTCGCTTTAGCTATGTATGAGGAAAAATATCATTTTCAAACAAAACTCGTTGTTCTTGAAAATAAACCGCCACCGGCGTCTGTGAAAATATGGGACTACCCTCCGAGGCGAATTGGTTGTAGCTCTTCCAAACAAATTATGGTCCCATCCCGAAATTATTATCCGTTGGCCCATCTCCTAACCTAGTTCTCCTGGGAAATCATCATGTGAAATTCCTTTCGCAACCATGTTCGTTTTTTAGAAAATTCATGTCATGCACTAACACCTAATCTCTAGGTTACCTAGTGCATATGAAAATGCATTATGCCATTTCCAAAATCATTTATACAATATATCAAATATATCAATATGCAACATTCTCAAATTTACAATTCACACCACATGTAATTCAACAATATGGATCAAACAACACCCAAATTAGCTCACTTGAGCAATTCACAATTTCATCTCCAATGGCCTATACTCACAATTATATTCCATATAATTGAGTAAATCACAAATTTGATTCCTAATGACTGCATATATCAAAACACAATTTATCTCATAATTATTAAACAAACACCCCAAGAATTTCTACACAAATACTGGATCGTCTAAATGGCTCCAAAATTCTCCAAAAATTTTCACACTTCGGTTCCAAGATTTAGGACCGATCAAACGGCCCCTCACGGCCTCAAACCAACACAAGCATTTACAAAACACTTAAACAATGGGTAAAACAAGTTGGATAAAACCCCTACCTCACGAAGTTCGTCAAAACTCCAACTTTTTGGTGTCCACGCGTAGTTTCTATCGGGCAGATCAATTTTGCTCTCACCGACGAACCGACAATCATTTCGTAAATTCGAAAGAACCAAAGAGAAAAATAATTAAAATCTCTCTCTCCTCCTCATTCTCCACTCGTTCTCACGCTCGTTTCCCCTTTTTATTGATTTTTTTTTCTTTTTATTATTATTATAATATTATATTATTATTATTATTATTATTATTATTATTATCATTTGGATAAACGATTTCTATTGTCCCATTCGGGTCCATTTCTATCCCGAAAATTTTTATTTCTTTCGCTCAATTTATTTTAAATGAACTTTAATCCCACGCTTTCTATTTTTCGACTTCCGTATTTTCTATAAAAATCTCGCCCTCAAGTCACTGATGATTTATCACCCGTAAATTGTGAAATATTCCGACTATCTCGCACTCGAATTTAAAACTTTTCGGGTCATTAGATTTCGAGACGACTTAATGGGGCAACCCGCCGTCATCCGAGATCTAGAGAATTTCCTAGCTTTTCAACCGAAATTACCGCTTTTACCATTTTTCGTAAAAATTCTAATTTTTTCGGGTTTTGGCGTAATGTGTCGAGAACTTCTCGAACAGCGTCATGGTCCTCAACCGAAATGATCTCGTTGGACTGGCTCTCCCAACCTCATTCTTCGAAAATCATCCCCGTGAAATTCCTTTCAAGAATCATGTTCGTTTTCGTAAAACTCGTGTCATGCACTCATACCTAATTTCTAGGTTACCCTAAGTAATACGAAACGCATTAGCGCCATTTCCAACCATTTATACCAATATATATAATATGCATATATTCTCAATTTACAATCACACTACGTGTAATTCAACAATATCAACCATCACTCCAAATTAATTTCACTCTGGAAGAATCACAATCTCATCTCCATTGTCACACACACAATTATATTCCATATAATTGTGACATCATGTTAACACCTCAAGCATTAACCTATTAATTTCTTTGATCAACCAACTCCCCAAAGTAGCTCACTTGAGCAATTCGCAATATCATCTCCAATGGCCTACAAACACAATTATATTTTATATAATTATGTCATTGTGTTAACACATTAGAATCATGTATTAACCTATCTTTTCCACACAACACAAGCCATTCTATTCAAACAATTTCAAGCAAGTAATAACATGGACGTTCGTCCACTCAATACAAACCCGTGACTGCTTTAATGTAGCCTCTAAAACAGAGCAAGTGGGCTGTCCATGGGCAGCCCACTCATCAAACATTTGTTCCACTTTCTGAAACCGATTTCCATGGCCATTCCCGGCCTCATCCACACCAACACATAATTTATTGCATAAATTATGAAAACATCTCCCAAAACAGTCCCTACACTGTCACGGGCAGTCCAAATGGGTCCCTAAAATTTCCACACTTCGGTTCCAAGATTTCGGACCGATCAAAAGGCCACTCACGGCCTCAAACCAACACAAGCATCACAAAACACTTAAATCAAGAGTAAAACAAGTAGGATAAAACCCCTACCTCACGGAGTTTGTCAAAAACTCCCGAAACCGATGCCCACATGTAGTCCTCGATGTGTAGAACCACTTTGCTTCTTGGCCCGAAGTGATCCGACGTTCCGAACACCCGGAATCCTAGAGAGAAGTTGCACCTCTCTCTCTAAAAATCCACCATTTTTTAAATCTGTATTTCTTCTCCTCCTACTGCACGTTCAAGCCAAATTGGAGAAGAAAATCCTCTTTTTGTCTCTTACATTGCCACATGTCCACACACCTCATTGCCACGCAGGAGATCCGTCCCCCTCAAACTCACCCAACAAGACTGGTCCAACGCGGCTCATTTATGGTACTCTGGGCCATGTCCCTACCCCGGGCTTCGCCAAGTTGAATGAACTGGATCTTGACACGTGGCACACTGTGTGCCACTCAAATTTTGCCATGTGTCCCATACGACGCTCGTTTCCTCGAAAAACGTGCAAATTCCAACTATCTCGGAATTCGACTAAAATCGACGTGGTAGCTAGATTTCGCGAGACGATTCCAACGGTGAAGTCTGTTTCGTCATCCGAGATCTAGAAAAATTTCGGATTTTTACCGAAATTACGATTTTGCCATTTTTTGAGAAATTAAATTTTCTCGAGGTCTCACAAGTTGTGATATAGTTGTATATTAGGGATATGGACAGATAGACCCTGTGTAGTCATTACTACTTATGTTGAGACCCTGGATGGGTTATTGTTATACAAGTTGTATGTCAAGTGTAGCCCCCCCGAAAGCAAACGGTATACGAATCGATTTGCGGAAAATATGGATCACGATAAATGAGACACAACAAGCAGGGTATCGGGTCACCCAAAATCCACAGAATTCCGCTGGATCGGATTCCGATTGTCAACCCGGACCCTGATTGGGCATCATACAGCACCTCGAAACATTAACAAGTAATGCCTCTTCATAATTTGCTACCATCAATGTCAGATTTTAATTCTAATTCAAGAATATAAATCAATAACAAAAAAAATATAATTCTAATTCACAAATACAAATAGTTATTGGTATGTCTTCACCCTTTATAGTGAAGATCTTTTTAGTGTATTCGGTAATATTTTTAAAATAGTTTTGAAAAAATATTTTTCCATAACACTATAACTACAAATAAGTTTGTAGTTATTTTTAACTACAAATTAAATTTTGATTAATAACTCAAATATTATTAAATAAAATAAAATAAAAACATAAAAAAAAGAGTCTAATCTACCTATTCTCTGAAAAGATGAAGTTTGCTCATACAAAAGTGGGGATAAGGTACATAAATGTCCCTGACTTATGTATGTCCAATTTAACCCTTGAGTTTTTTTTGATCCACAAGTACCTCACATTTAGTGTCATAACTCATTCATACCACTATGGTCACAAACTTACAAAGATAGACAAATGGGTGTTAACAGGCCGTTAAGAAAGAGCGTCACATAAATAACTCTCGCTTATTCATTCATGTGTAAGCTCACGACCAGAATGACATGGTTGAGCCACGATACTAAATGTCGTGGTAATGCACTGTAATCGAACTGAACTTAGATTAATTGATATACACTATAAGCTGAGATATTTATATGACTACATAAATGAAGTTCTATCACTATTCTTATAGTTCATATGTTCAATAATATCCCAAAATTTCTAAAGATAAATACTATATATTTATAAACCTAAAAATATAGCAAACTAATCCCAAGAATCTCTCGATTTAAAAGTAATTTACATTTTAAAATTTATGAAATATATTTTGAAGTTGGAAAACTTTTTTGTCTTGTAAATTTATTTTTCGAAACAACTTCTAAATAAGTCATTTTTTTTCTTTGTTTTTGGATTAGATCATTATGTTTAATATATAAAAGCTCGGAATAAGTTCAAAACACTAATCAAAGTAGTGAAGTACACTACTTTGGCGATCAAAATTTATTTTTATAAACAAATTTAGAACTTTTTTGGGATGAGATAAAAGTAAAAGAAATGAAAGAACAACTTTTTTTATAATTTTAAATTTGAACTTAAAAGAAGAAGATGAGATAAATAAAAATTTAAAAAAAAATCAAAATAAAGTGGAGAAGAGGATAGAGAAATAGAAAGGGAAAAATGATGTGATTCTATAGTTGTATCTAATCAGGGATTTGAAAAGAAAATGGTAAGTTCAATTGCTAAGATTATCCGCCTAATAATTTGTACTCATAAAAAATTTCTTCCCATGGTCTTTTTTGTTCATCCCTCTTTACGTTGATATCTCATAACCATCGACCCTATTTTGTTTACTTTATTTTATTTTATTTTACTTAGAAAACTTTCTTGATAATAGTTTTTGAAAACACATAGAACATCATTTTGGTGTTCACTAAATTTGATGTCTTTTGTATTTTTTCAAGAAAAAAAAAAGAGAACCAAAAGTGGTTCTCTGTGTTCTCCTTGTTTTTTCAAAGAAAAAAACAGTTTTCAAAAAACCGTAACATACTCTTCATTTTCAGTTTTGCATGATGAATTTTCACTCCTTTTCATATTACAAGACCTTACAAAATTTGTGCCGTCCATTATTAACAAGAAAAAAAAATATCATATTTAAATTAAATTTTAACTAATTAGCAAACTTCTTGGCAGCCATGATTTTTACAAATACATTATAAAAAGTAGCAAACTATTAATATGTGTTTGATGGGGCATGGAGTAGGCTTATATCTAAGCCTAGACGAGATAGGAAGTCAAAGTTCAATTATGATTTTTATTATTATTACTTATTTATTTAATCATACTTTTTAGGATTTATCTGTTAGGGTTTTTAAAATTTATCTATTAGGGTTTTATGATTTATCTGTTTGGGTTTGTTAGGATTAACTTTTAGTGCCTATAAATAGCATCTTATGTTATTATTTTTGGTAGACTTGATTAATATTGAAAACTCGAGAATTTCATTTCGTTTTGTTTATTTGCTTTCTTCTTAATTTTATTATTTTTCATAACCGAGCTATATCAATTTGGTAGCACAACATAACTTCGATCCGAGATCAAGTTATTATTTTTGTCCTGCATCAATTTGGTATAAGAACATAACTTCGATTCGAGATCGAGTTATTATTCTTGTTCTGCATCAATTTGGTATCAGAGCATAACTTTGATCCGAGATCAAGTTATTTCTATTTCTTTCAAGTTCTTGATCCGAGAAACTGTTTGTTCGGTTTGGTCTGATCCATACATGTCACAAAATTCAATAACTTGACTATGATCCTTTCATTATTCTCTCTGTGACCCTCCTTGAGCTAGCAGTCAGGCCAGTCACAGCCAAGCGCTCGGCTTCGACACCCACTTTGCTGCGCCGATCGTCATTTAGCTACTCGAGGATCGAAATCGCCTTCCTCGAGGATCGAAATCGTCTCTCCTGAAGTTGCTACGACAAGTTTTGATCTTTGCAATTATTACTTAATTTGTAATTATTGATATACGCTCCTTTTGATTTCCCAATCTTAGAACTCCGTCTTGCAACATCCGTGGCGATCTTCTTCACTCTTGTTCCAGTTCGATCTCCTCTGGCAGTCCCAGAATCAACTCATCTGGAACCAAACACCAAGTTTGGCATAAGAAGAGAGCTTGACATCAAAATCCCCTTGGATCCAATTCACCAGCCCGATCAAGCTCTTTATGGTCTCCAGCTCTAGTAAAAGAACATTCAACATTCAACCACAAATTCCAAGACTTTGGAAGAAAATCAAACATGGGATATTCAAGAGTAAGCAAAGACCGTAATCTGGGATAAACGGCGGGATTTAGAAATTTTCTTGATCACTCTTCGGAGTCGAGTTCTTTTCAACCCAAAAGGAATGATGGGGCATGGAGTAGGCTCATATCTAGGTTTAGACGAGATAGGAAGCCAAAGTTCAATTATGATTTTTATTATTATTACTTATTTATTTAATCGTACTTTTTAGGATTTATCTATTAGGGTTTTTATGATTTATCTGTTTGGGTTTGTTAGGATTTTTGGGATTTATCCGTTAGGATTTGCTTTTAGTGCCTATAAATAGCACCTTATGTTATTGTTTTTGGTAGACTTGATTAATATTGAAAACTTGAGAATTTCACTTTGTTTTATTTATTTGCTTTCTCCTTAATTTTATTATTTTTCGTAGTCGAGCTACATCAATTTGGTATCACAGCATAACTTTGATCCGAGATCAAGTTATTATTTTTGCCCTGCATCAGTGTTATTACACAATATATAGGCAACACCAAGTGTGCTCCAGGAATATATTATCCAAATACAAAGTTAAAAACTATATGAAACAAAGGGAAGAAAACGAGATGCCACATTTTCTGTTTATTTTTTGTCAATTTCTCTGATAGTTGGATACCTTCTATTATGATATTAGATATTATTTACGACCACCACCGCCGCCGCCACCACCACTGCCGCTGCCACTGCCACCACCTCCTCCGCCGCCTCCCCCAGTTTCCTTGCTGCCACCATTGCCATCACCACGCCTTACAACTACTTCCTCTCGTCCACGGTTAATTTTAGTTGACATTTTTCCTGTCTGATTAAGACCAAAATAGTAACATGCATTAGATTAAATTCGTAGTAATTTCATAATGCATGTTGTGGCATGTGGCTCATATTGAGGTAGAATGGTATGGTACGGTACGGTATATTTAGGGTATAAGGGTATTTTTGTAATTTGATCATATATAAAGTTATTATAAATACCCGGTGATAATGAAAAGTTTGAGTCCTCGTTCCCGTGGATGTAGGCACACTGCCGAACCATGTAAAATTTGTGTTTTCTTTGTTTTTCTTAATTTACTCCCATTTTATCATCATTGTTGCATGAAATCACAACAATGCATGATCTTTATTTCTCTTTTTTCTTAGTATTTTCTCTGGCCCACTTTGAATCATGAACACTAGAAAGAAAATTATTAAATATAGACTTTACGTTATAGTTAGCTCAGCACCAATAAAGAATCCAAGAATTCTTGCTATATGGTCGTTCTAACCATCAACTCTCTTTTCTATATTCATCGACCCTGTGTTATATCACCATTCATAGATACCAAAGCCCAATAGAAGAGTCCAACTCAAATGACTGATCTGATAGGTGGGGAACTCATCAAGCTTAAATACCACTCCACAACCTTTTGTGGAACCGATGTGGATTGTATCATTCTATAGCCCTTGAGAAGTCAAACGTTCGCGGGCAACATTCACTCTGGGTGGTTCACACTCTTGTTAGCATTCACTTCGAGCCCGCTTTTGGTACACCAGGTAGCCTTTTCCCAAGTAGCCTTCTCTCATTATGTATTGGCTCTCAATGAAAGCACCAATGATAAGCACCCAAAGCTAATAGGAGAGCTCAACCTAAAAGACTGACCTGATAGATAGGAGAACCTCTCAAGCTTAAGTATCACTTCACAATTTTGTAAGGAGCTGATGTGGGATCTTATCACCACATCTTGATTTTTCATATATAAATGTAACTAATGTATCTCCTTCTTAAACGATTTTCTCATAATATCCATGAACAGTTGTTTTTTCTCGTATATAAATATAACTAATGTATCTCCTTCTTAAATGGTTTCCCCACAATATCCATGAACAGTTGCTTCAGGAGTTGTCAAATAAAACTTAATTGATCTTATTACTATATATATATATTCTGTGTGGTTCCTATTTTTGAGAATAGAAAACAATTTTCGAAAATAGGAATCAAATAGGCCCTAAACACTTGTAAGTGCTTTCCTTTTTTGTTTATTTTTTTAACAAAAGAAAGAAAAATAAATTAGGAGAAGAATTTATTGGATATAAATCTATGTTTTCATTTTTAAAATTTTTTTCATTTCATTTTTCTCTCTTTATTTTCCTTGTACGAGATCTTCATTCAAATGTTTTACGGATGTGTGGTTTCCAAAAAGTTTGGAAGCAAATATGAGGAAAATAAATAGAGAAAAAATTTAAAGAAAAATAAAAATAAATAAATTTGAAGTTCATAAATCATATATATTATTTAAAACTTTTTTTTCATGAATTCAACTCTTACAAAAAATTTCTTATAGGTTTTATTATATTTAAACTTTCTTTCTAATTTTTTTAGTGAACCTAACACGATAAAATCATTTTTATTTTTAACATTTTAGTCTCCTTAATACTTTCGGAGAATCTAACATATCCTTTAACATTTAAACAAAACTTAAATCATCAATATCACTAGAATAATAGAAACTATATATCCCAATCAAGATTATCATCAACAATATTGTTAGTATTATAAATTATATATATATATATATATATATATATATATATATATATATATATATATATATATATATATATATATATATATAAAGAGAGAGTATTTGGTAAACTATCATCTTCTTCTTCAGTATAATAAACAATTTCCCAAAAACACTTTTTGCATTTTTTAATTTTTTTTTTTAAGGTAACGACAAACATTTTTGGTATTAAAGAAAAAAACAGTCCATATTCTTCAAAAAAATGATAAGCAATAAAAACATCAATTAACCATGAATATAAATTAAAATGAAGTCTCAAATTGAAATAGATAAAATCAAAATATAGAAAGAATTTAAGACTACTACATACCTAGAACCGAAGAGGTTTGCAGAGATTTGAAGATAATGAAGTACAGAAATAGATGGTATATAAATACTATTTAGTTGCATTGTCCATTTCCTTTTTCCTTTTCTAAGGTGAGATAAAAAGCATATAGAACATGATTCTTTTCACATTATACCCTTCATGCCATATTCTCCATGATTGCAAATCCCGAATCCGTACTATAATATATTGTGAAAAGCTAAAAGATGTAAAAAAAAAGAGAATTCCATTCCTTTTAGTTTAAAATGGATTAGAATCCAATGCTTTTTATTGTTAGATATGACGAAACTGTATCTTTACTTTAACAGTGGATTATAGGTATAAATTATTTTTAAAAAAGTTTATTAGTATTTTCATCCGTATTTATGTTATCTGCCTAAAAAAACTGTACTTATAAAAAATTCCTTTCCATGGTCTTTTTCTTCATCCTCTTCATCAAAATATCTCATTATAATGAACCCTATTTGGTTTACTTTGTCTCGATTTCGAACCTAGAAAGTGCTAAGAAAAGAAAATAGAGAAGAAAAGTGGAAGGAAAAATATTTAAAGAAAAATAAAGAAAAAAGGTTTTTTACCGCTAAACACTTTAGTTATAATGTAGTAAATTGTGGGGTGTAGTAAACTATTCCTACTAGGACTCGAACCTGGGACCCCTCCCCTCCCTACGCCCTTTTTTTTTTTTTGAAACATTGAGCGCTCTACCACATGAACTAGGCATGATGGGCTATAAAATAGGTTTAAACCTAATAAATTAATTAATTCTATATTGTCAAAAATAAGTGTGTGTTCCTGAACATTGTTCCTGATGTTGGGACTATGTTCTCGTACGAATGTTGTGTGGCACGTCCGAATGTTGTGTAGCGAGTCCAAACGCTCCTGTGGGACGCTGTGTTCTAAGAATATATAAAGCATATGCAATAAAGTAAAGGCATACACAATCTTTTTACATGGTTCAACAAATGCCTACATCCACGGGGCTATGCCCAGCTCGAGACTCCCTCTCTACCCATGACCTTTCTTGAATCCTAATCACTCATTGTAGAATTCAGAATAAACTCCCTTCATTCCCCTCTCAACAGCATCGCACACCCATAACCCACAATATATCAATATAAGATGAAGAAAATAAAAAACATCATCTTTCACATAAGGTGAAAGGCTTTTAACGTGCAATACCTCAACTGAGTATTTGCCACCCCACACTCTTCAACACATTCGGACATAGCTTGTTCTTCTTCATGCTCTGCTCTTGAAATTTGTGATGAGAACTTCTTAACCCCTGAATTTATAGCCTCATGATTCAGTCTTGGAAGTCTTAATAAAGTTGGATTATTATCCTAATATGACTCTAGATCCTACCTTCTATTTTATGTACTTGTCTTTAAGTTATCACAGCGGAGATAGGAAACCTGCTAATCAAGTATCCTTTTCAAAATAGAATCTTAATTTGTTTCTAATTCTAGTTTGATAGCTTAGAATATCGAATCTTCTTGATTTGATCTATATCCACTTACCAAAAATGATCCCAGGTCCATTGGTTCCTTGCTCCCTAAGTACCTTAGCCTCTAAGATTTCAGAACTGACTTGCGTCCCACGTCAGCTTTGTCCCTAGTTCGGACTCTCACGTCCCTGCACTGGGACAACCTAAGTCAGGACTTCTTTTAGGTTCTTCCAAGGACATGATGTTTAACCCACCAAAACTTTATCAAACTTCATCTTTGAAGTAGCCATCTTCTTGTAAAATATTTGAGATGAAGATATTGACAATTATAAACCCAATAAGTTCCAAATCTAGTTTGATACTTTGGATTATCAAATTGGAGGACTTTCCATTATCTGTAGGATGCTGATAAATCCTAGTTTATCCTAATGCTTCTTCCCAAAATTCAAGAGACCAAAAGAGTCCTCTCTTGAGTATAGTCCTACTGTTGTTCTAACTTTAGTTCGAACTTGATCCAAGGACTAAGTCCTATTCCAAGTAGAATCCTTCACCCATCATGATTCTTGTTGCATCAAACCACGTGGCATAGTCCTAGACTGTGTAGGCTCCTTGTTGCACTAGATCATGTGACTTTGGCATGTGACAAAGCCTCGCATTAGCTAAATATGAATTTAAGTATTATCTCTTTATTGAGATTATCTCCAGGCTATCACAATGCAAATTAGTATACCTAGGCACTAAGCAAACCTCTTTAGAGTGGAGTCCTACTTGTGTTTCAACTTCATCCAAGAGATTATCTCCTATGTGGATTTTATGTCCTTTAACATTATCCATAAAATCTAGAGCAGTCCTCTCCTCTTCAGTTTCTTCCTTCTAGTTACCTTGGGCTCCAAGAGTTTAGAACTGATTCAAGTCCCAAATCAATTCCGAACATAGTCTCGACTCTCTCTAGGGACTTCATGTTCAAACCTTCAAATCTTCATCAAACTTGGACTTTGAAGTAGACATCTTCTTGTGAAGCACTAAGACAAAAAATAGTGTCAATTCTAAACCCAACATATATGTTTATTCAAACTCATTTTATTTGTTTATATCTATTATATAAGGACTAAGAAATTTTAAAATATGTAACATTTTGAGGAATTTTAATTATATTTGATTTCCTTTTATATTTTTCAAGATGGAACTAAACATGAGAAAATCATTTTTCTTGATTATTTTTCTTTAGTACTTTCCAAGTTTCAAACAAAGCCTCTGGGCCTATTTGTTTACTATTTTTGAAAACCGCTTTCTATTTTGTTTCTAGTTTTTTTTTTCTTTTAAAAAACGTAAAAAAACACAAATACACTAAATTTAAAGAACAAATAAGAGTTTTGGGAGAACACCTTTTTGATGTTTTTTGTATTTTCAAAAATTGTTCTCAAGAACTGTTTTCAAAAAAAAAACTAAGCATGCCCTTTATTTTCCTTTACTTTGAGGTTGCTGTCATAATATATCATTAATCGCATCATAGAGATGCATGGGTGGAAAATGAAAGAGAAATAAAAATGAAAAGAACTAAGAACTTGATTTTTTTTTACTCCTTTTCATATTACAAGGCATCACAAAATTTATGCCCTCCATTCTTATATATATATATATATATATATATTAAGCAATTAAACTTCCTGGCAGCCATGATTTTTACCAATGCAATATAAAAAGTAGCATACTATTTTTTTTTTTTTTACACTAAGCAAAGCTTTTCATTCAGTTGAATCTAGAAACAATATATGGCTGAAAAACAGGGGTGGAACAGTCATCCACAACCCACCCTAATATCTTTAATTTTGGATGAAGAAGATGCTACCAATAGCATCAGCCAAAGTATTGACAATTCTAAACAAAAAACTAAACAAAAACAAACAATGAGTTCCGTCGTATCTGGACCAAGACAGCAACCATATCTATGTTGAACAACAGCAAAAGCTTCTAAGAGCTAGGCATCCACACGACCACCACTAGATCACCAATGTCAAAACACCACCACCACACGCTGCAACAAGACGGCGACAAAAAAACACGAAAAGACAAATGTATAGAAAAACTGTTTTATTGAGAAGAAATCCAGATCTATGGGAAGAACTCATACATACTATTAATATGTGTTAACACACAATATATAGGCAACACCAAGTGTGCTCCGGGAATATATTATCCAAATACAAAGCTAAAAAACCATATGAAACAAAGGGAAGAAAATGAGATCATGCCACATTTTCTGTTTATTTTTGGCAATTAATTCTCAGATATTATGATATTACATATTATTTACATCCTCAGCCACCCTTACCACAACTTCCACTGCCACAACTACCGGCGCCGCTACCTTTGCCGCCGTTACCTTTGCCACTGCTGCCACTACCTCCGCCGCTGGTTCCCCGGCTTTCCTTGCTGCCGCCACTGCCATCACCACGCCTTACAACTAGTTCCTCTTGTTTACGGTTAATTTTAGTTGACATTTTTCCTGTCTGATTAACACCAAAATGGTAACATACATTAGATCAAATTCCTTGTTATTTCACAATGCATGGTCTTTATTTCTCTTTTTTTTCCAGGCCCACTTTGAATCATGAACAGTAGGAAGAAAATTATTAAATATACAATTTTGCGCTATAGTTTTTTTTTTTTTTTTTGTCAGAATATAAGATGCCATAAGCAGGCTTGAGCCAGGATGAGCTACAAGGACTATAAAACTTCACCACATAAGACAACTGAATTCCTAAAGCTTGAATTCGAGACTTCTGATTAAGCTAGAGAAGCCCCAACCATATCTCATCTTACCTACTGGAGACCTCTACTTTGCGCTACAGTTAGCATAGCACAATTAAAGAATTCCCAAGGAATCCAAGAATTTCTTGCCATATGCTCGTTCAACCCTCAACTATCTTTTCGAAGTTCATGAATTAATATAACGCACTTCTAACATTTGTTCCACTTTTGGATTTATTGAATTTAAATCTATGTTTTTCATTTTTTTAATTTTTTTTCTCTTTATTTTCCTTGTATGAGATCTTCATTCAAATGTTTTACGGATGTGTGGTTTCCAAAAAGTTTGGAAGCAAATATGAGGAGAAGAAAGTAGAGAAAAAACTTATTGAAAAATAAAAATAAATAAATTTGAAGATAATAAATTATAAATATAGCACATCATACTTAGCTCACATAGTAGAACATTCAAATAGGGAGGGAGGGGTCTGAATTCGAATCTCAATGGGGACAGTTTACTACAATATAACTAAAAGTGTTTGGCCATAAAAAAAAAAAACTTTCTCCCTATATAGTAAACCTAATATGATAAAATCATTTTAATCTCGGCAATAACATATCCTTTAACATTTAAACAGAGTTAAAACCATCCCAATCACTATCAAGATTATCATCAACATTATTATTACTATTATAAACTATATATATATATATATAAAGAGAGAGACTATGATACAATCCCATATTGGTTCCACACAAGAGTGTAGAGTGGTACTTAAGCCTGAGAGGTTCTCCAACCTATCAAGCCGGTCTTTTGACTTGGGCTTTCAATGAAAGCACCAATGATATGGCCTCAAGCCCAATTGGAAAGCCTAACCTAAAAGACTGGCATGATAGGTAGGAGAACCTCTCAAGCTTAAGTACTACTCCACACTCTTGTGTGGAACCGTATCAGACTATTTGAATAGATATTGATGTTATCATCTCCTTCTTCAGTATTATAAACAATTTCCCAAGAATATTTTTTGCCTTCTTTTTTTTTATTTTTGTAAGGTAAAGAGAAACATTTTTGGTATTAAAGAAAAAAACAGGCCATATTCTTCAAGGAATGATATGCAAGAAAAACATTAACCATGAATATAAATTAAAATAGATAAAATCAAAATATGGAAAGTATTTATGACTACTACATACCTAGAACCGAAGAGGTTTGCAGAGATTTGAAGATAATGAAGTAGGGAAATAGATGTTATATAGATACTAATTAGTTGCATTGTCCATTACTTTTTCCTTTTCTAAGGTGAGATAAAAAGCATATAGAACATGATTCTTTTCACATTACCCATCATGCCATATTCTCCATGATTGTACAGAACTTCCATTTTTTATGCATGGATTCTTTTGCATTGTAAAATATCCATTTAAGGAAAAGATAAGAGAAAGAAGATAAATAGGAAAATTAATGTAAAAAAAAAGAAGGAAAATCATATGTAAATTTAAAATCAATAAATTGTTTTATATATTATTTCAAACTCGTTTCACTTTTTTTTTCTCTTTAATGTAAAGACTAAATAAACTAATTTTAATTATATTGTGTTTTTTTATGTTGAAATCGATATTAACCATCTGCTCACATAAGAGCTGCAGAGGGTACTTAAGTCAGAGTTCCTCTCACCTATCGTCGTCTTGTTGTCTCTCCGACAGACTTAAGGTCTCTATCATTGGTGCTTTACTGAGAGCCGTTTGCTGAGAGAGGGTTACCTCTGAGTTCTAAAGGGGGAGCCTCGGAGGAATGCTAGTGTGAGTATGATTTCAAAATGTCATCCTGGGACGTTCAGTTTATGGGTATGGAACGACAATCCCACACTCCGCTTACACAATCAAGTGCTTTCATTAAGAAACCAAGCCAAAAGACCACCTGATAGGTGGGAAAACCTCTCAAGCTTAAGTACCACTCCACACTCTTGTATGGAACCAATATGTGATCGTAATATTCCATACCCCTTGAAAAACTAGACGTCCGAGGACGACATTCACTCTGAGTGGTTCACACTCTGGCTAGCATTCACTCCGGACCTACCTTTGGGGCACCGAGTAGCCCTCTTCCAGGTAGCCCTCTCCCACTACACATCGTCTCTCAAATTTAAAGTGACACAAATTATGTGGCTCAAGCTCAATCGTGATTCCAACCTAAAAAGATCGCCCGATATACTTTGCGACCCTGTGCTCTTGCACCACTCCACACTCTTATACGGAACCTACGTGAAGATCGCATCGTAAATCAAACATGAGAAAGTCCTCAACATTTTAAATAGAAATCTAACCCTTTTTTTTTTTGGGTAAGAAATCTTTCATTTTCTAATTATGAAGCCAAATTTACTACTGGGGTCTGACGGCATGCATGCCATGGTTAAAGGACGACTTCAAATTTTAGAATTTGCATTAAAATTGTATTTTCGGAAGACAACTTCATTATTGAATAACTAAACTGAAGTTATCTTATTGAGACACAATTTTCCTACTACTTCAAAAAATTTCATGCTCAACCATGTTTTTCTTTTTCTTTTTTTTCTTTTTTTGTGTGTGTTTTCTTATAGTCCTATCGCTCCGAACTTTTTTTTTTGTGTGTTATATTATTTCCCTTGACAAAAAAAAAAGAGGATATATTTTGTGAAATATATATGTCTTCTCCTTTAAAGAAGTAATTCTACTTTATTTTTATTCTTAAAAAACAGCAAATTCTCCATCAACCATAGCAATTTACATTTTCCAATTAGATGATTAGAAAAAGAAAGATTCTTTATCAGAAAAATTCTAAACCCATTTTTAATGGTCCCTTTAATGGATACCATCTTTTTCTCTCTCAAACTTTTTTTAGTGTTTTTTTTGTAAATTTTGGGCATATTCTAATGATATTTGGATATTGAATTTGAATTTAGGCTCATTTGAGCTGAATTTCATAATTTTTATATGGTTTGTATTTGGAAAATTGGTTAATCTTAGGTTATTCTTTTCTTCTCCTAAAGTTCCATTTCTTTTAGTTTCAAGTAGATTAGAATCAATGCATTTTTTTTGTTGCTACTGATGAAACCCTAACTCTACTTCTCTCTACAAAGTTTATCAGTATTTGCATAGTCATTTATGATACTGTTTGCTACAAGTGTGATATTAAATAATTCTATGTTTTCTTTTAAAAATAAAAATATTAATGAGTTGTACTCTATCTACAATTCTTAGCTACGTGATTATAAAATGAAATGTTCTTTGGCAAAACAAGAAAGTTGATCTCTTATTCTTAGTTACATAATTAGAAAATGAAAGATTCCTTGACAAAAAAAGGTTGATCTCTGTTTATCGTAACATTGAAGCATGTTTTTATTTCTTGTTCAATTTTTTATTAGTTTTTCTAATATTTTTTCATTCTCAATTTTTTCTTTTTTTCTTTTTTGTGTGTTTTATATTAGCTTTGATAGAGTTGAAGCATGTGATTCTATTTTTATGTCAAGTGATTCTACCTTTTTTTTTTTTAGAAAAGAAAATCAATAGATTCTCTATCAATCATATCAAGCCATAATTTCCCAGGAGATAAAATGAAAGATTTCTTTTCAAAAAAAAAAAAAAAATTCAACCTACTTCCAATAGTTCAAAATAAGGTTACTGTCTCTTTCACTCTAAACCTTTTGGTGCATGTTTTTGTAAGATAGGCACAATATTCGAATGATATCTAAAGAATGAATTTGAATTTGGGATCATTTGATGTGAATTTCATAATTTTCATATGGTTTATATTGAGAAACATGATTGGTCTTAGGTGGTTCTTTCTTCTTCTGAAGTTCCATTTCTTTTAATTTCAAAAATAATAGAACCCAAAGCATTTTATTGTTGGTGATGATGAAACTTTAACTCGGTTTAATTGTAGATTATAAATGTAAATTTGTGAACACTCTCAAACATTTGGACTACAAGTATTATCGTCTATCTACATAAAGGCTTTAAAACCCCAAATGTATGGACATAATATCTAAAATTTCTGCTTATGAATCTTATTTATCCTGAATATGTTCACAAGAAAATTAAACTAACTTCGTAAAATCGGAATCTTTCAATGACATAAAACCTTCCAAAGTATAACAAAATGTCATTAAACCAAAATCTTCTTGACACACCCCCACCCCTACCATCTAAGAGGTGCCGCCACTCCACGTAAATCCCCGTACTGCTACTTAACGACTAGAAAATCCTCAGAAGCGGTCGTATTGCTCTTCCAATCTCGTCGTATAAAATTTTGTTTCTTTTCTAAACTTATGATTTTAGAGTAAAATTTCTCAGAAGATAACAAATTCAGACATAGACATGTCCCAAATTCGTATACACAATTTTACACTATTTCAAATATGACAACGAGCAACGTCCTTTCAAAAGAGCCTCAAGCTCAACACATTTTCACAAAACTACATTATGTACATACATATATTCCTTTTATACAAATTCAGTATTTCATACAAAATAGTATTATATGACAACATGTAAGTCGAGAATCCTAAACTCGTCTGCAAGATCCTAGTTGCTTGCACTGAAAATAGTTTTAAAATAGTGAAAGAATTAGCTAAACGAGTCATGAGTGTATGCTTTATAAAAGGATTTCTTTCTAAAATATCTCAAAACAAAGAAACTCTCTTTACAAGATATTTTCCGTAAATTCGTTGCTTTGCTTAAAAAGTTTCTAAAACTTTTCATTTGCTTGCTTTCTTTGCTTTACTTTCTTTAAAGTTTCCAAACTTTTGATACTTGCTTCGTTTGAAGTTTACAAACTTTTTCTAAAATCTCTTGCTTGTTTTCTTTATTTTGCTTTAAAAGTTTCCAAAACTTTTATAAACTCTCTGCTTTAAAAAGTTTTAAAATTTTTCAAACATGGAGCCCTGGCTCAACCGCGTTTGAAATAAAACGGAGCCTAGGCTCACGCTATTTTAAAAGTTTCTAAACTTTTTCATAATCTCTTGCTTGCTTTAAAGTTTAGAAAACTTTTCATAAATCTCTCACGCTTTCTTTACCTCGCTTTTAAAGTTTATAAACTTTTCTCAAACATCTGAGAGTCAGGGCTCAACCGCTTGCTTTAAAATCTAAACTGAGCCTGGCTCAACCGCTTGTTTTGAAATAAAACTAGAGCTCGCTCAACCGTTTGTTTTAAAACAAAAACGGGAACCTGGGCTCAACCATGCACCAGTGGTTGATTTTTTCAAAATTGTATAAAACATTCTTATAAATCATCAACCATTTGAAGCCTTTCGTGTTTATTGCATCTCTAATGAACACTCGGGAGTTCGCATCGACCGTGCTCTGGAAGGACCCGGGTCCGCATCACCTGTGGAAGGGCTCAGCCCACGTCACCTTTTCCTGCAGAAATATGGTGGAATTGACCTCGGGTCTCCATCAAATTACAATTTAGTTAGAGCTCTAACCCTATATACTCCAAGACGCGCTATGGTCTCCTTTAAATGCATGATGCATGATCTAAGTTTCCACTGTGCAAAATCTAAAATGCATGTGATATCTTAACACTCACTGCGCACGCATTTTAATACTTCTAACTCTGTGATAAGTTTTCTTAAGACTAGGGATTTTTTGGTTAGGCCTATTTTACAAAATAGAGTTTGTTTGCTTGCTTGCTTCTTTGAAATATGGTTTTACAATTCAAAACCATTGCTTGCTTGCTTTATAAAAGTATGGTTGAATACATCAAAACCATTACTTGTTTGCTTTTCACATATGGTTTAAATCAAAACCATTTTGTTTGCTTAAAAACTCATTGCTTGCTTTAAACATGGTTTACAATTAAAACCATTAAATACCAAAGGTGAAACATTTATAATAATAATACACTAGTATTTGGCAATAGGGTTTAGAACACTCACCTCTTTGTTTCCCGAAACTTGAGCACAACTCCACTACTTTCTCGCCTTTGCTTTTAGCCTACACATTCAACGAATACGACAACGTATTAATCGCCTGTGTATGACGTAAAACTTAACGTACTTCACACTCAAGTCACTTTAGGGTCACACAACATTCATATAAAGCTAAATTAACAATTTACCCTTGAGCACTAAAAAACCCCTAACAAAAAAAACCACTCATTTGAAATGGTTTCTTCACTCATTTGAATCTATGGCTCTAAGGTTTCTTCTCCAATTGGAATCACCAATTCAATCAAACGTTGTATTTTATATCTAGATTACTTCAAATTGGCGTAACAGAATCTGCACATACTCCACTTGAAAATTTTTGGGCAATTTCTGGTTACAATTTGTATGCACTTCCTTCAGATAACTTATTCCTAGAAGTCTATTTTACCCAGAATTTTGAATCACTCAATTTGGATGAGTGAAACCTACTATGGCCAAACACTACAACAATACCTAAACAAAAACATAATCAGTGAGCTACACGAGCCTTCACCTTTCAGTCCAGTATTTAGAGCCTTAGAGCTACAATTTGCTCTGGTCTTTCCTATACATTTGTACCTCTATATCTTATGGTTCTTTACCAATTAGAATCAATTGATTTGGACAAGATTATAATTTGACCTATAGCCAAACAAAAAACAGGGGCTCTTACAAAATTTTGGACAGCAATTCCTTTAAAAAAACCCAACATTCTCCTTTGTTTTTACAACCACTCTCAAAACCGTAATACTCAATAATCAATAATGCAAAGTCATTCAAAACCACTCCATAACACTCTCAGGATTGGCGGTATTTCTAACTCCATACAACAAAACCCTAGGTAAAAATCCTAAAAATTCAACCAAGGTCCACCAATTCCTTCCAAACCATAGAATTATGATGGCTTCCATGTTTATTCTTTACCAATTAGGATTTTACCCACAAACTTCAACAAATCAAGGGTTTGTGTGATCTTTCCACAAAACCCTAGACAAAGGAGGACCTAATCTCTAATCTAAAACCTTAGGGAATCCAAATACTCATGATTTCAAGATAAAGATACCTTGGTTTGGTTTTCTCCTCTTCTCCTTCTTCTTCCTCTTCTCTTCCTCTTTCTCTTTCTCCCTTCTTCTCCCTCCTACGCTTTGCTCCCAGCCAATTGAGACAAAAATGAGTTTTGGCTTTTGTCTTCCCATTTTTATAGTCTAAACTTTGCCTTAATTACACATAGATCCTTGATCTCTCAAAAATTTCACATCAACTCTTGAAATTTTTATTATGGCCCATCTCTACTCATTTTATGATTTTCATATCCTTTATGGCAATTACAATTTTACCCTTGTTCTATTACAATATTCCGGGTTCCATAAATTATCATTTCACAATTTCTTCCAAAAATACTACAATGACACTTAGTGCTCATGTGTGCTCTCACTTGCCAATTCGCATCAGACACCATCTCGACGCTACACTTCCACACATAAATTTTTCCAAAACTAATTTTCTCAAAAGGTAACATTCTAGCAACATAAAATCCTTCAAATGAAAGTTTGCAAACATTCAATCCCGGAACATTAAAGTAGTCCAATAATCATAAGTCTTTCCAACAAACATCAACTCAAAAAATCATTCATCACCAAAGTCTAGGGTACCTGAAAATGATTGACTATTAGGAGTGAGCTAAAAGTCCAGTAAGGAATGTTAATACAGTTTTATGGATCAAATATTTTAAATTCATAAAATTGGAGATATAACATATTTTTCTTTTTCTCACAAATCTCATAAAATCCTTGAGTACAAATAAATAAGATATAAATATATTTCAAACCGATGTTTATCATATTTCATGTTTCTCAAACAATCTCATATCATAATCAAATCCACAAATATTTTAAAACATATATACTCATCGTTCTCAAAATATTTGTTTCAAATAAAATGTCAACTATTCCAACTCATCGGATTTAGAGCTATTTCAAACGCTATGTGATTTGGTTCTCAAATATATTTGTTTCAAATAGAATGTCAATTATTATAACTCATTGATCATAGCAAATATCACGGATCAAATATATTCGAAATAGAATATTAACTTTAATCGCATAGCGGTATTTGAACTGTATTTATTCATAATATTATTGTTACATTGAACCGATTATAACGATATTTGCGAATGATATTTGACGATCGGCTGGACGGCAGTGTTGTTACCTATTATAATATCGGCGTTTCAGAACGGATAATCATTGACGCGACGATTTTCGGTTCCCACGATTTGAAACATTTGCCGAATCGTATCCCATTTTGACATCCCTCGTGTCGAAACGATCATTAAATCTGCATTTACTGTATTATACCTATTAACAGACTAGAGGAACTGTAAAGTCAAATATTTCTTCATGTTTCCAATTTCACAAAACACAAAGGCATATCTCCATAACTTTCAATATTTACCATAAACATTCTCAAATTCATTTTCCATACAAAACACGTATTTGATCCATGCATCTAATTTAAATAAATAGAAATTTCTAAAACTCATAATCGCATATACTAGTAAAAATATTTTGTTTTATAGGAAAAGATGCATTAATCATCCTTACCTGATATTCCAAGATATTAGCAAAACCAAGAAGCCCCAAAAGAATCATAAATCACCTGAATAATATGAACAATATGTGACGCCCCAAATTTCGGGGGTCCGTAGACAACCCGTCAACCCGCGGAAAACCTGTGTCTCATATCATGAGACTCATACATGAGTAAAATTGAACCATACATCAATACTCACCAAAATATCATCAACTATATTACAATAGTTCAAGAGAGTTATTACATCACTCTTAACACAAACATATATTAAAATTTAGAATTCTAATACATGTTTTACAACTTTCATATCAAAGCCACAAGTCGACTTTCTTTTCAAAGCGGCCTCTAATGAGCGTCGTCCTCCCGAACACTCCCTGTACCTGAAATAATGATCCCTCGATAGGGTGAGCAATGCCCAGTAGTGATAATCTCCTACATGGGTTACTCCCCACCTAAGTGCACATGTAATGATTCAACATAACCACATTCAAGAAAATACATGATTCTACTTGAATGTCTACATGCCCAATCTCATGTCTCGAGTCCTCACCTACTCCCTCACACATGCCTAAGCCAAATGCGAAAATACGCTTTCAAAACAAGCCGCTTTTGCTCTCGAAAACGCATTTTCATCGAGTTTCCTGCAGAATATATCGACTACCTCCGAGGCGAATCATTGGATCATTTTTTCCGAAATAAATTATGGGTCGCCTCCGAGATGAACTGTTGGACCATTCTCCAAGGCAATTCTTCGGAAAATCTTCCCTTGAAATTCCTTTCATAAACATTTTCCATTTTTCATTCATTTTTGCCATGCACTCACACCTAATTTTCTAGGTTGCCCCGGTGCATATGAAATGCATTATGCCATTTCCGAACCACACATGCCAATATATCAATTATACGTATATTAACATAAATTAACTCACAACATCATGTTATTCAATTCTTAGTAATAACATCAAAATTAGCTCATTTGAGCTAATCAACAATCCAATTTAATTCCAATGGCTCTCACACAATTATATTTTATATGATCAACTCATGTTAAATACATTAAATTCCATGCATTAACGTTTCTTTCACACAATTCAAGTCATCCACCTGCTCACACTTGCTTGACAAACACATAATCATTTTCATTCAATCAAGCAACCTAGACTATTTAACAATCCCAAACCGAGCAATGGGTCTATGGATAGCCCTCTCACCTAGCATCGGTTCCAATTTGTGGAACCAAAATCCATGGCCATTTCCTACTAACAACACATTCAAATCATAATTTATCGTATAAATTATCACACAACCCACCCAAACAACCTCCTAAACCATTGGCCCAAAATGGGTCCAAATATTCCAACAATTAAATCCCAAGTTTTGGGACCGACCAAACGGCCATTCACGGCCTCAAACACTCCAAATCATTTACAAAGCTCTTAAAACCGAAAATAACCAAGTAGGAGAAGTCCCCTACCTCTTGAGTCATTAAACCCACAAAAACCGGTGGCCCACGCGTAGTCTTTACCGCATAGAACACTTTCGCTTCGCCCGACGCGAATCGACAACCAAAGCAAGAAATCTAGAGAGAAGTTGCACTTTCTCTCTCTAAAAACCCTCCATTGTTTCAAAATCTGCTCTCCCTCTCTCCACTACCGGATTCGCTCCAAAAACAGAAGAAGCTCTTTGTTCCCTCTTTGCTACATGTCCAATCATTACTGTCATAGATTCCTTTATTAACTTTACCACCTACTTTGGATTTCATCCAATTAGGAGATGCCACATGTCACCCATGGGCCCCACATTTGAGCCTGCTAATCGGACTCTACACTGACACGCACACCGTGGAGCCACTCCAAAATGCGCAGTGTCCCGCACTACGCCGTTGTCTCGAAAACATGCAAATTCGATTGTTCTGCACTGACTAAAGTCGACGCGGGTAGCTAGATTTCATGAGACGATTCCAATCTGAAGTCCAAGCCACATCCGGGAGATTTAGAAAATTCCGTGACATTTTCGAATCGAAATTACCATTTTGCCATTTTTCAGAAAATTAGATTTTCTCGGGGTTTCACACAATATCCTATTAGATAAAAATATTATTTTCCTCGCACTCATAGTTTTTATATTTCCTATTTTTCTTTTCTAGGAATCCAAAATATTTAAACCTAAAATCTCAGAGGCTTTTTAGCTTGAGAATTTCAAATAAATTAGGGTCTTTTCCCAAAATCCATCACATCACCAATTTTCTAAATCTATCAATTACTTAAAACCTCAAAATTAGGGATTTTTCCATAAGACATGATTTTTGGTTGAAATCCTCAAATCTCTTATGAACAAATTATTCTTTCAGAATCCCAGGTTTAACCCTTTAGGGTTTCAAATCTAAAGCTTGGTAGCCCAATAATCACCAAAACACATCAAATACTCATTCCTAAACAAATTTATCAATACTATGTCTTTCTTATATTTCTAGGGTTTCATATTTAAAAGTTTATGAAACCCTAAGTTTTCAAATCTAAGATTCTAAAAGTTTGAAAACTCATCCAAATATACCAAACATCAAACCCAAACCAAGATTCTTGATTCTATGCATTTCAATCATTTCTAGGGTTTCAAATCTAAGTTTTAGAAAGCCCTAAGCTTTCAAATCTAGACTTTTAAAAACCCTAACTACCAAAAAAATCAAAGGGGAAAATATATACTTACTTGGGATTGAAGTTGTTGAGCCTGAAACTCCTCACTTTGAACCCAGCTCTTTCTATCCCTTTCAATTCTCTCTCTAGAAAATGAAATGAAGAATAGGTCATATGAGTTGGAGAGCCCTATATTAAGACAAATTCCATTTTCCCCAAATCCAATTCATCTTTTTTTAAAATTGCAAAACATGTTCTTTCTTTTCTTTTGTTTGTTAGAACCATGGGGTGGTATTAAAAAATTATCTTCTACAAAACTTATGGATGTTTTCATTTATATATCCGTATTGCATCACTACTCAAAAATTAAAAATAATTATGCTTGAATTCTGACGCTTTCTTAACATGCATGTTGTAGTACTTTACACAAATGACGGCATTAATTCTTTCTCTCTTTTTTTTTCATTTTAGTTTTAAAAATGTCTTCATAATTTGCCATTATCAATGTAAAATTTTAATTTAATTAACAAAATATACATTAGTCATAATTTTAGGCAATAATAAATCAAATGAAAATTATGTCACACATTATTGTTGCAGTCTTGGTAGATCAAGATGTGTGACGAAGCATACCTTATTTAGTCTACACCAATTTTGGAGTAAATATTGTGCAGAGATAATATTCATTGAGATGGATAAGGCAGAGGCACTGACAAATCAAATCTTGAAGATTGGATCATATTTGAGATTTATATGGAAGAAGATATTCTAGTGTGATAAATATTGAATAAAATCATGATCTTATAGTTGACATGTTGGGATAGATTGGGAAACATGAAGATACAAAATATTGACTAAAGATCCCCTATAGGATATTAAACAGGGGACACAATTTGAAGCAAAAATACAAAGTAGCGGGTGCAAAGAAGAAGTTGTTTTTGTAGCTGAATACCTGTTCTAGGTATTGCTCAACTCTCTTAATGTTGGGCAAATTTTATAAATCTTTTTTAATTATATTTTTGGGCTTGAGGGAGTCTAAATGTTGTTGTTAGGGGAATTAGGAGAACTCATTCTATGTTTTAGTGTGAGAGAATTAGGTAAAGAATGAGTTGGAGAATAGGGAAATCTTATCTCACATAAAACCAACTTGTAACTTGATAATTGAAAATAGTGAAATCCTTTACATCTCGGGCTCAAATTTCGTGATGGTGGCTTGGTTGAACTCGCTGAATCAATCTCTTATGTCTATGGCTGTATGTTTTAATTTTGTATCTTTATTTCTATCAAAATCACATAGTATAGACAATTGTGCATAACTTGATGAAATAACTGACAAATCATTGTCAAAACAAACGGTTGTTATTTTTCATAAATAGTCTATGAAAACCTGAATAAATTTGAAATTTTTCAAAATGATAAATTACCGTTACAATACAGAATGCAAAATTGAAAATCTCGATAGATCTCAGATGATGAAATGAACCTCACTATTGAATTCGTCTCGCGAAATCTAGTTACCCAGACGATTTTCGTCAAATTCCAAGATAGTTGGAATTTCGTGTTTTTCGAGACAACAGTGTTATGTGACACATAGCATGAAGGCACATGCCATGTGACACATGGCAAGGTGCTTGGAGGACACTTGGAAAACACATGGCATGGAGACATGTTAAGGTGACACATGGCATAGAGCTTAGCCATGTGTCTAGTGCATGTCATGCATGGAGTAAGTGGAAATCAATGAATTTAGTGGAAATCAATTCGTGGAAGGAAAGATCAAATGGAAAAAAATGACTGGCCTGATAGAGTGAGGAGTATAACAAAGGAAAGGAAGGAGAGAAAAGAAAAGAAAGAAAGAAGGAAAGAAAGAAAAGAAACAAAGAGAAAAATGAGAAGCATGAAAAGAAAGAAAAGGAAGAGCAATTATTTGATTGGGATCGTTATAAGAGGTAAGGAACCCCTCCTCCTTTGTCTTACTTCCTTTCTAAGGGTTGTGTTAAGGCTAGATTTGAGACCTTGTGTGGATTGTGTTATGGGCATCTTGTATGCCACAACTTGCTTTAGAAGTCTAGGTGGCCACGACCAGAATCTGGTAATATGTTTATATGTGTTTGTGATCATAATAGGAGGGGAAATTTCTAGGTTACCCATGTGTAGCCTTGGTTTACAGCCTAGGCATGGCTAAACGGACAGCCTGCCGTGGCCATGGATAGGCATTCCCGAGGCTGAACCTGGACTGTTTATGGCCTACGCATGGCGTGATTGTGTGCTGATTTCTTTTTTATATGATTGGGTGGCCTACTTTGGCACCAGGTGAAGGCTGGGCTGAGGCCTTGTGTGAGCTGTTTTGTGAGCATCAATTATGCCACAACTTTCTTGGAGAATCCGGATTGCCATAGCCTGAAATCTGGTGGTGTATTCAATGGTGTCTATTATGTGAAAATGATGCAAGTGGACTAGTTGCATGAACATGATTTATGCATATGATAAACTGCCATGATGCATGTTACATATATTTGGCATGATGTGGTGGATTACATGTAGTAGATAAAATTATCTACGATACTTGGCATGAAGTATGTTATAAGTCATTCCAAGTAGCACTCAATTATACAAGGATTGTTCTGGAAAATTTCGCACACCAAATGCGAAATCGACATCCTCAACTTTGGACGACCTTAACTTTCTCGTCCGAACTTCGATTCGCACGTTCTTAGACTCTATGGAAAGATCTTTGAGTCTAGAATCTAACCATATTCCATTGAATTTACTGTTTCATATTCAGTGTTTTATACTCTTTCAAAGAGTTGTATTGACAAACTTTCTAACCTGCTTTATGGCCTGCTCATGGCCTCTGCGGTGTGGCTGCTTGTACGCTCTAGGCGCTCAGGTTAGGCTCAGGTCTCTATTGTGCCTTCATTTTTACAGCCTGCGTATGGACTGTTTGTTATGCAGACATGCTGAACTGTGTGTTGATTTATGTGTTAATATATGCGTGTTTAGATATATTGACATGGATGTATGTAAATCATATGTGTTTGATATAATTATCCATGATTTTGAGTATAAAATATGATATGTAAATGTCTCATATATCATTCATTATGCATGTGACATGATATAACTTGCAATGGCATAATTGCATTGCATATGCACGGGGACATCGCATTAAATGGGTGTGAGTGCATGGTTGGTTAATCGACACTATGTTTGGTGTTTGATCGTGGGCCTCAGAATGACAACATCCAACAAAGTCACACAATTGATGAAAATGGTAAAGAAAATATGTGTCGGGTATCAGTGAGAAGGGATAGATCCCCTATCTGGTGAAAAACCCACCAATTATGGTCAGACATAGTCCCCAGCGATGAAAGGCCGTAAAAGTGTATGGGTTTCTAAAGCCCGCGATTAGACACCAAAATCCACACCCGTACATGAGCCTTTGAAAATAAAATGATCATTGTGGGGATGTAACATCCAAAATCTTTTGGTTTAGAACAACAAATTTTGTTTTGAAAATAATCATTGTATGTCACCCAAAATGACTCCGTTTCACACATGGGCTTAAGTGCTGTATGAGGGAGCTCTGCGAGGACTTTGCGCGTAAGGTACATGATGAGTCGTGATCTCATTCAAGGTCATGAAATGAGATTCCATATAGAATTAATGTTCTGCTGGGAATGTGGATTGTGAAATGGTTCTCAGGATACTGCATGGCACTTTGGGGTGGGAGTAACTTTAGAGGAGTGTGAAGGCCTTCACTGCGTGGCTCACCTTTAGAGACAACCCTTCAGTGCAAGGTCTACACCAAAGGATCTGCTCAGACAGGCCATGATTACGGCTAGGCCCGGCATGTGGCCTCTGATAAATCTTTTTTGTAAAAGCTTAGGACAAACTTAGTTCTAGCATGTATTTTTGTGTAAAAGAATCAGAATTAAATTCTTTTAATTATTACCAATATAGCCAGGTATGTAATAATGGTAAGAGAGTCGTGATCGGACTCTTACGGACTGTATTGAAGTGTATTATTCTCATATTTTTAACTTAAATATGAATGAATGGGTCTTAGTGAAGGGACGTATCGAGGTGGTGCCGAGTAACTTGATGTCCATAGGTGATTGGTACCAGTCCGGTACTAAGACTTAGGTGCGCAATGACCTATGGTAGAAATTCCGCAAGTTGACGGCTAGTCAACGGGACCCTCGGATTTTGGAGTGTCACAACTTGGTATCAGAGCCAAGGTATATGAATACCTAGGCATGATGGGATGGGTTTAGACCATGCATTCATTGTGCAATTTTATGAATCAATGTGTACAATGTGTTATGTTTGCAGGATATGCTACAAATTGTTTTCAAATATATGCATGATAGGGTGTGTATAGAAAGCGAAGAAAACTAGGGTTAGAGAACATAACCTTAGGAGTTCAGAAAATAAATGAGCATGATAGTTCAGGAACTAGTAATTACTAGTGTTTGGCATTATGCACCACTAAGGAAAAAAAAATCTCAATTTTCTATTTGACAAGTGTAGATGGCAAGTCAAGGATGGAGACGAGAGTGTCAAATTCACTGTGGCAATAGCCAACTACCACTCTATTTTTACCAACAGCTTTATAGAGGCTATAATGCATCGCATGCTACCATTGCAATGTGCCCAGCGCAATGGGGTAGGAAGGGTCGAGTAACCTCCAAAGGTTTAAAGCACATCATCCCCCAATACTCATGGGAGGAAGGGATCCACGAGGCGACTACTGGTTCCGACTAAAAATGGTAGTTGCATTGAGGCTATGGAGACTACCTCTTAACGCGGTAAAGATAAGGCTGGGGCTACATTCCAACTGTGAGGGTGAATCCAGTAAGGGTGGATCGGGTCAAGACCCCAAAGAACTGGAGGCACGATACTGTGGGAGAGTTCCGTGAACTCTTCATGGCGTTTTTCCAAAGATCTTCGACATGCAAAGGCTCGGGAATTTCTAGAAAGCACATAGTGGAGCCATGATAAGACTCGAACACGTGGCTAAGTTCACCGAATTAGCACATTTCGGATGATTATGTGGTTGACAAACATGGCTATGACGTGAAAGTTTGATGTGATGATCCAAATTGTCCATCGAGCCTAGATTTGTGGATCTCTCCTATAAGATATGGACTCTATGGTCAAGACAGCTATGGCCATTGAGAGGGAGGTAAATGAAGCAAAGAGCATCTAAGATGCGAGTGCTACTGATAAAAGGAAGGAGAACCTGTCCATCTTCTCTAGCTCTGTGGAAAAAAGTTAGACTCTTTACTCTAAAGTGGTTTCAGAGCGGGTCGTGGGTCTTCAAGGTCATGCTAGACTCTACCATCCCAAGACAGAGGCACTTTGTATTTAACCAAATTAGTGGTAGAGAGTGTGTTTCTAGTGCCACCAGTTTGGACACTTGAGACAGGATTGCCCTCACAGGCAGGATCCCAGCCATAGGACACCATACCCCAATCATCAAATGGCCATGCACGCATGCGCCTTATTCCTCCTTACCCCAAGATGTGCGCCGTGGGAACCTGTGATTACCCTAAGGTGTCGCACAAGCACTTGCTACTTCCTGCATAAGCCGAGGGGCTGGTACGTCGAGGTCGAGGACAAGGCCCATGCTTCCAGACTTCGGGACCTAAGAGCATGTCTACTCCATTACACCACATACCGAGGTCAGACGCTCTGCTATTTGTATTTTTTCTCGCTATCTCGCCATGGCAAGGATACTCTTTTATTCTAGTGCATCGGGATTCATTCATCAATGCATCATGTGTGAAAGAATCAATGGGAGGTCGAGACTCGAAAGCCATCGCGATGCAAGCCTCCCTGTGAACTAGGTAAGTGTTGATATGATATGTCGACTGGGTGGAGTTGTAGATCCTCTGGATTCTACTCATTGTGGACTTAAGGGTCAAGTAGACATGTTCGAGTTTAATGCCATCCTCTGGATGACCGTTAATGACACAATCGAAAGCTCGCATCGATCGTGGATCGTAAGAGAGTTACTGCCTACACACAAGACGATATTTGTATTATGTTTCAGGGAGATAAGCAAGATGCTTTACCCTGTGCCACAGGTACGACTCTAGTGGCACGTAGTCGATGGTCGGGTCGGGCAAGCCTTACCCAGGGCGACAAGGCGAGACAGAGTCGGGTCCAATTTCTGTAGCTTCAGGAGTATGAGGATGTTTTTCAGGATGAACTACCGGGATTACCTTCACAAAGGGATGTAGACTTCATAATTGAGTTACACCCTAGTACATCGCTCATTTCTATTTCTCTGCTTAGGGTGGCACTGGTTAAGTTACAGGAACTCAAAGTCCAGATACAAGAATTATTGGACAAGGGTTTCATTAGACTAAGCACTTCACCTTAGGGCGCTCCAGTTCTGTTTTTTAAGAAAAAGAATAAGACCCTTCGACTGTGCATTGACTACCGATAGTTGAACAAGGTTACGATAAAGATCCAGATCCTCACGAGGATTGATGATTTATTTGATTAGTTGAGAGGGGCAAGAGTCTACTCCAAGATAGATCTTCGTACCGGTTATCATCAGTTGAGAGTTAGGGAGACTGATATCCCTAAGACAACATTTCGGGACATGGTACGGGCATTTTCAAGTTCACATTGATGCCCTTCGGATTGACGAATGCGCCAATACAAGCATGGATCTCATGCATGTGGTGTTCTAGCCTCTATCTAGGATCAGTTTGTGGTAGTCTTTGTCGACGACATTCGATCTACTCCAAGTCGAGGAGGAGCATGAGGATCACTGAGGATTGTCTCCGTGCCCCCAGAGAACGCCAGCTTGTACGCCAAGTTCGCAAGTGCGAATTTTCGCTTACTAAAGTGATTCTCGACATGTGGTGTCACTTTAGGTGTATTAGTGGACCCGAAGGTCAAGCAATTATGAGTCAGGGAGAGCACCAAAGTCAGATTCGAGAAACGCAGCTGGGATTGGTAAGGTATTACATGAGGTTCATTGAGGACTTCTCTTGATTAATATGCCTTACGACGGTCAATCTTAAGGAGGTCAAGTTCGGTTTCTTTAATGACTCAGGCGAAATGCGGCATTCTAGGAATCAAAATGAGGCTTACTCAGTCTTATTCGATAGTCCTAGCGGACGATGTACATAGTGTACTACGACGTTGGCCTAAGGACTGATTGGGTGTTTTGATGCAAATTCAGAGGGTCAGAGCTTATGGTTCCCAGAGTTGAAGAACCACACAAGTGGAATTACCCTACACATGACATGGAGTCATGCCATAGTCTTTGGCTCTCAAGATTTGATGCCACTATCTATATGGTGAACAATTTGAGATATTCCTTGACTACAAAAGTTTGAAGTATATCTTACACAAATGACCTCAACATGAGGCAACGCAAATGGATGGAGTATCTAGAGGATTATATCTAGAGGATTATGACTCACTTTGCATTACCATCACTGCATAGCCGACGCACTCGCCTAAGTCACAGGAGTATTACAGTGTAGCTCTCTGAGTGGCGATGCTCCGAGGTCAGGGACAATTGACTACAATACAAAGGATAAGGCTCAGTGGTGTTTAGGAGTTTGTTAGCTACACTTTCCCATCGAAAGCAAAGTGATTAAGTCACAGTGATTGTGGATACGTAGATATTGTCCATCCAGACTAGGTACAAACAAAGATCAGCGGTTAAGGTTAGCCACACGTTGATGGTAGTCTTCGTGATAGGATGGGTTATCGCTCCTCAGATAGCATATTTGAGAAAGGAGATCTCAAGGAGTTCCATCGCTTCTCGATTTGCAAAGCATCCACGTAAGTACCGAAGATATACCAAGAACTTTGTCGCCAGATATCGGAGTGGGATTTAAGAACACGCCGGGATTTCATTCGACGATGCCTCACGTGTCAGCTGATAAAGGTTGAGCACCAGAGGCGAGTAGGGCTACTCCAGCCACTGGAGGTAGCAGAGTGAAAGTGGGAACATATCACGTTGGATTTTATGACTAACTTGCCATGGACATCGCAAAAGCAAGATGCGGTGTGGGTGATAGTGGGCGCTTCACCAAATCGAATATTTTTCTACCGTATGATGACTTTCACATTGGAGGAATTTACAGGTTTGCATATACGGAGATCGCCTAGTTGCATGGAGTGCTAATCTCTATCGTATTGGATCGAGATCCTAGGTTTACGACTCATTTTTGGGAGAGTTTCCAAAGAACCATGGGACGCGAAGATGACGAAAGCACCGCCATCCACAGACGGACGGTCAGTCATAGAGGACCATCCAGATTTTAGAGGACATAAGACCCCGAAGCATGTCCTAGATCTAAGGGACAACTCGGAAGAAAGCATTTTCCTTGCAGTTCGCCATAACAACGCTACGCCAAAGAAAGCAAAACGATGGCACCCACAGGTTTTTATATGGGAAGCCATGTCAATTCCCAGTTTGCTGACATAAGCTGGAGAGAGATCCACCACTGGTCCGCACTTGGTTAGAGACACCTCTGAGAAGGTGGATTTGATACGAAAGCATCTTCTCACAACTCAGAGCCAGTAGAAGAGCTATGCCGTTAGGCGGTGATGACCTCTAAAGTTTGAGGCGGACGATCATGTTTTCTTTAAGGTGATGCCTAAGAGATGAGTGGTCAGGTTCGGCAAGCGGGGAAAGCTATCGTCGAGGTTTATTAGGCCCTTCGAGATACTCGAGAGGGTGGGCATAGTTGCGTATCGGTTGGCATTATCGCCAAGTTTATCTAATGTCCATGAGGTATTCCATGCTCCCCATGTTCCGTATACACTCTAGATTCTACATGTCAGGGATTAAATGAATTTATTGTTGACACAATGGACCTTTTGAGAAGGGACCAGGTATACAGGATACGAGACTGTGTTTTATGACACAAGACTGTAGTTAGTGAAGGTGTCAGAAAGCAAAGACCGAGAGTGGAGGGTCGGGCATGGGAACGTGAGGACACGATATACAATTATCCTTTCCTATTTAAGGATGACGGTATTTTGTTTAATCATTTGGTAGTAATAATTGATGCATGTGCATGTAATTGTGCGTATATGTGTGTGAATTTTGGGGACAAAATTCTTATAAGGGGGGATGAATGTGAAAACCCGGGTAAATTTAAAAATATTCAAAACGATCAATTACCGTTACAGTGAAGGTTGCAAACCTGGAAATCTTTTTAGATCTCGAATGATGAAACAAACCTCATTGTTGAATTCGTCTTGCGAAATCTAATTACCCAGACGATTTTTATCGAATTCCGAGACGGTCGACATTTCGCGTTTTTTGAGACAACAGTATTATGTGACACATGGCATGAAGGCACATGCCATGTGACACATGGCAAGGTTCTTGAGAATACTTAAAACACATGGCATGGAGACATAAAGATGGTGACACATGGCAGGAGCGAACATGTCGGGCATGCCAAGTGCATGGAGTAAGTGGAAATAAATGGGAATTGAGTGGAAATCAGTTCGGTGGGAAGAAAAGATCGAATGGCAAAAAATTTGACTGGCCGATAGAGGAGGAGTAGAACGGAAAGGAAAGGAAGGAGAGAAAAGAAAAGGAAAGAAAAGAAAAGAAAAGAAAAGAAAGAGAGAAATGAGAATGAAAGGAAATAAAAAAGGGAAGAGCAGCCGCCAGATTTGGGACTGCACTACAAGAGGTAAGGAACCCTTCCTCCTTTGGCTTACTTCCTTTCTAAGTGTTGTGTTAAGGCCAGATTTGAGACCTTGAGTGGATTGTGTTGTGGGCATCTTGTATGCCACAACTTTCTTTAGAAGTCTAGGTGGCCACGGCTAGAATCTGGTAATATGTTGATATGTGTTTGTGATCCTAATAGGAGGGGAAATTTCTAGGTTACCCATGTGTAGCCTTGGTTTACAGCCTGGGCATGGCTGAACGGACAGCTTAAGCGTGGCCAGCGACGGGCAAAATTCCTCGAGTCGAACCCGCAGACCATATTTATGGCTTACACATGGTACTGTGTGTCGATTTTTTTTTTTCTGTATGATTGCGTGGCCTAGTTTAGCACCAGGTGAAGGCTGGGTTGAGGCCTTGTGTGAGCTGTTTTATGAGCATTAATTATTCCACAACCCGTTTGAGAACTAATGGCCATACCTTAAACTCGTGGTGTATTCAATGGTGTTCATTGTGCGTGAAAACGATGCAAATGGATCGGATTAAAGAATACGATTTAGATATTATAACCGCCATGATGCATGTTATTAAATATATTTGGCAGCGATGGAGGTGTATTACATGCAATAGATAAAAATTATCTATGATACTAAGTATGAAGTATGTTATAAGTTGTCTCCAAGTAGTATCTCAATTATAAGTGATTGTTCTCGGGAAAATTTCACACAACTAAATGAAATCATAGCCTCAACTTGGACAACCATAACTTTCTCATTAAACTCCGATTTGTGCTTGAACTTATGGAAATCTCTTTGAGTCTGCTAGAATCTACCATGGTTCCATTGAATGGCATTTGTTGCTCATATTTAGGCTTTCACTTTTTCAAAGAACTGCATTAGACAGCTTAACGGTTTTATGGCCTGCTTCACGGCCTTTGCAGGCTTTGTCGGTCGATTAGTTTCTGAAGCAATTTCTGGAGGCTGGTTAAAATGTGCTTGTGGCCTCAAGTAGGCCTATTTTTACAGTTTGGTATGGACTGCTTGTCAGGCCGACATGCTGGATCGGTGTGTTGATTTATGTTGGATATATGTTAGATATATTGATATGGATGGATGTAAATCATATGTGTTTGATATAATTATCCATGATGCTGAGTATAAAATATGATATGTAAATGTCTCTTATAGAATTCATTATGCATGTGACATGATATAACTTGCAATGGCATTATTGCATTGCATATGCATGGGGACATCGCATTAAATGGGTGTGAGTGCATGGTTAGTAAATCGACACTACGTTTGGTGTTTGATTGGGTGGGCTCGGTAAATGGGACAACGTCCAACAGAGTCGCACGATTTATTAAAATGGTAAAAAAAATATGTGTCAGGTATCAATAAGAAGGGATAGATCCTCTCGAAAGGAAAAGCCCGCCTAATTATGGTCCGACATAGTCCCTACGCAAGTGAGCGCCGTAGTGTGTCTAGGTTTATGAGCCCGCGATGACACCAAAAATCCGCAACCCATAAAAAGATGCATGGTTTTGAAAATAAAATGATCATTGTGATGTAACATCCAAAAATCTTTTCCATAAACAAATAAAATTGTTTGAAAAATGTTCATCGGATGTCATCCGTATCGACAAGCCACACATGGGCTTAGGCGCAGCGAGGGAGTCGAGGACTCGAAATGTTTATGATACATGATGAGTCGCATCTCATTTCATGGTTTATACGGATTCCACAACATCAATGTTCTTGTTGGAAATGTGATTGTGAAACAGTGAGTGACACATGTGCACTTTAAATATAACCTTGTAGGAGGACTTACTGGGTGTGGCTCACCTTGTGGGAGTCAACCTTCAATGTGGTCTACACCAATGGAACACACCTGCCACGAGAGACAGATAAATTGCAAGAAGTTTCTACATGTTATCTTGATAAATCTTTTGTAAAGTGCTAGGACAAACTAGTTCCTAAGATGTATTTTCAGTGTAAAAGAATTGTAATTAAATTTTTGGATTATCACAATATAGCCTGGTATGTATTAATGGTAAGAATGGATCTGACCTCACTAATTATATTGAAGGTATTATCTTCACATTTTTAAACTTAAATATGAATGATCGGGTCCCTGAAGAAAGCTTTGAGTTGCGCCAGTAACTCTGCAGTCCACAGCATTGGTACCAGTCCGGTACTAAGACTTAGCTGTGCAATGACCTAAGATAGAAATTCCGCAAGTTGACAGCTAGTCAACGGGACCCCCAGATTTTGGGGCGTCACATAGTCATTCTTATGTACTCTTTAAAGCGAAGATCTTTTTTTTCTATTTGGTAATATCTTTAAAAAATAATATTTGAAAACATAATTACAATATACAAGTGCTAATAGTTTTTAAAAACAAAATTTTGTTTGATAGCTCAAATAGTAAGAAATAAAAATAACAAAATCTCCCAACCCATTTTTCGCAAAGGAAATACAGTATAAACTAAAAGTAAAGCTCTATCAACCCATTCTTCACAGTATGCTCATGTAAAGTTCTAATATATTTTTCATGTTTTCTTTTTGGTTATTTTTTGGTTCCAAAACCTAGGGAATATATATATGCAGTTATAAATAGGAGTGAAAAGAATGTTTGAAAGAAAAATAAGAAAATAAAATATAGATAGATCTAATATATTATTTTTATTTGATATTTCAAACCATTTTTACTTTATTTTAACTCATTAATATAAATCTAAATAATTTAAGAATATATAAGCTTTAAGCACTATTTATATTGATTTCAAAATAAATAAATTAAACAACCAAACAAAAATAAATTTTCATTGCATTTTTTTCCTTAGTACTTTTCAAGAAACCAATACAACGTTTGTGTTTCCACTTAAACTATAAGATAGTTAGTTAATATTGACATATATAAGGTGTTTTTGTCACAGTCCTATCTCTACGACTATGGAAGTTCAGACTATCCTATGGACTGGTAATGTGTGCAATGCTAATATAAAATATATGCACTAAAATAAAGTGCACATAATATGTTTACATGGTTCGACAAGTGCCTACGTCTGCGAGACTGTGCTCAAATACAAGGATTTCCACTAATCCGATTCAACGTTACAATTAGTCTTATCTACTTCCACCCTAAGGGCCCTCTTAACCTAATCACTCATAGTAGAATTCGATGAACTTTCTTCATTCTCCTTCAAAGCATTAAAATATCTATTACCCACATTACATAGATAAGATGAAGAAAATCAAACACATCTTTCACCCAAGATGACAGTTTTTAACGTGCAATACCAACCGAGTATTTATGCAAAGACATCCAAATTAAATCTCGCTCTTCTCCAAGATTCATTGTAGAATTTTAGATAAGAAACTTCCAAAGCCTTGTTTATAATACTTGTAATTAAATCTAAGTTTATCCTTAGTATGACTCTAATATTACCTTCATTTTAGAACTTTCCTTTTTTGGGTTACTCCGAGAAAGGAAACTTGCACGAAGTTTCCTTTTAGAGAAGTTACCTAATTCTGTTCCAATCCTAAGTTGATATCTTGAGGATCAAATCTTTTATTTATCTTTTATCCACTTGTTAGAAAATCAAATCCTAATATGGTATTTGTTCTTCCTGCAAGCTGTTTGGTTTCCAAGATTTATAACCTAATTTTGCATCCCATTTCCCCTGTTTTTGACCATAGTCGGACTCCTCAAGTTTGCACGACCCCCATTGTGGGACAGCTCGTCGGTTTCTTTCATGTTTTTCTGTGTGGACGCATGTTTAAACTATAAAATCTTCACCAATTTTTATTTTAAAGTAGTCATTGTCTAATAGAACATTGGAGACGAAAACATTGACAATCTCGAACCCAACAGATTATGTAAACTTAAACACCCATTTCTACCAAGAACTATAGTCTATTACTTGCTAAATAAATATTTTTAATTTAGGATGGCTAAGAATTTGCTAAGCCAAACTCAATAAAATAAAAAATTCTAAAAAATTTAAAGCACAACTTAATTTAAAATCAAGTTATGATACCATGTCAAATAATCTAATTTTTTAAAATATTTAAACCACAACTTCATGTTTGGATTTCTATATGTATATCATGCTTCTAACAACATTAACATCAAAGACAATAGTGTTTATTAAGGAGTATCCACATACAATTATTATATATTATTGTACAATAGTGGCCAAATATAAGGCCCAAAAATAGACCAAAATGAGACTTAACATTTTTTAATGGATTTTTAAGGCGGTCTAATAGATGCTACATGGGATAAGGTGTACAAATAGTCCTGATGTTTCCCATATGTCTCACTTTATATCAATTATTTAATCTCAAAATAATTCTCAACATTTATTTACCTAATCAATCAGTTCTGCTACGAAAAAGGATATAACAGACAAACAATGTTAAAGACTTAAAGTATCCCTTAAAAACCCGCACATATAGAGTTTTCTAGTTCGATTAGGACCTTTTTTACGGACAGAGTATGAGCGACTACATAAACATTGTATCTGAACCTAAAAATTAAATACAAAATAGGACATCCGGACAAAAGTTGGTGACATTTATGCACCTTATCCTGATGCTACTTACTGCGAGAACTTAGTATCCACTTCTGTAGCTACCACCACCGCCACTGCCACCACGACTGCCACCGCCGCCGCCGCCGCCACCACCATGACTACCACCACTGCCACCACCACTGCCGCTTCCACCACTACTGCCACCTCCCCAACCCCAACCACCACCACCACCCCCATACGCCACCACCACCTCCGCCCCATAGGAACCACCACCACCTTGAGTCCCCGCCCATTCCCAGAACCACCCCACCGCCACCGTTATCCTTGCTGCCAACGCCGCCATCGGCACGTCTAACAACTATTCTCCTCTGTCCATGTAATATTTTTTTGCCCTGCAAGACCAAATAGTATCATGCAATGAATCAAATTATATTTATGTCATAGAACGGCATGATCTTCATTTCTTTTGTTTATATATATAAAAAATAAAAATAAACATAGATTTTTATTTGAAATTTATTGTGGAAAATACAATAGAAAATTGATGAATATAATTTTGAGAATGTAAGATACTTATAATTTCTTTTCTTGCTTATACAACAGAAAAGAAAATTAACAATTTGAAATTTTTTACAAAGTTTGTTCATTTAAATATTTTAATTTTTTCAAAACATGTATAAATATATATTGAATTAAATTAACGAAATAACAATATAGAAAGGAGGAAAATTTACATACCTAGGAACTGAGACTTTGTAGAGAACGAAGATGATAAAGAGACATGGTGTGTATATATAAATACTCTTTAGTTGCCTTGTCAATTTTCACGTTTTCTTACCTTTTGATTTATTTATTTATTATTTATTTTCCTTATATGGGGAGATAAAAGTGACGGAGAAAATGACATGAACGAACAAAATCAAAGAAAATAGTTTCAAATTCTTCTATAATGGGTTCTTCCACATCATAAATTATCTTTACAAAGTTCATTAGTATTTTTATCCCTAATATTTATGATGCTCATGTTTTTCTGACTCCATATATTTATTTTCAATATTTTTAAGAGAATAATAATAATAATTTATGTTAAAATATGATGAAGCATTAATTCTTTTTTCTTTAGCATGAAACTCAAGCAAATATCGTCTCTATAATTTGTCACTATCATGTATAATTTTAGTTCTAATTTAAAAATATAAAACCACTAACAAAAACTATATAATTTAATTCAAAGATAAAGATTATTATGTATCTACACCGCTTTTAACAACACCGTATCAAGGTTTAGTTGTTTTTCAGAAACAAAATTTTATTTGTAACTCAAATATTTAAAAATATCAAATTTTTCATGCATGCATATTTATAATAATGTATGCTCAATAAACAATAGGATACATCCTCTAAAGTCCACGCTAACATTTAAAAGGAAGATTCTCTACTTATAATATCTTTCAATTATACCTACTTTTTCAAATGAATTATTTTAGTGTTATATGCTAAGTTCCCTTAAGCATTAAAAGAGATATTCTGTGACAAGTTTAATGCTAAATAATTCAATATTTTCTTTTAAGAGAAAAATATTAATGAGTTGCACTCCATCTACAAGTCTTGGCTACATGATTAGAAAAAGAAACATGTTTAGATTCTTTTTGAAAACTACTTCGAGAATAGTTTTTGAACAAGAGAACATCATTTTGGTATTCTCTAAAAATTATTCTTATTATCTTAATTTCATTGCTGCTTTTTCAAAAATAAAATAAAATAAAATTGGAAACCAAACGCATTTTCCTTTTCTCCTTATTTTTAAGAACAGAAAGCAGTTTTCATAAAGAGGAACCAAACAGGCCATCCAAAAAAAAAAAATTGATATTTGTTTATCATAATATTAGGCATGTTTTTTCAAAATTTTATTAATTTTCTAATGTTCTTTTCACTCTCATCTTTTTCTTTCTTTTTCTTTGCTCTTTTTTTGCCATTTGTATTGGCTTTGAAAGTTTGAACACATTTAGTGAAGAGTATGATTTTTTTTGTTTTTGTTTTTTTGTTTCAGTGGATTCTACTTTATCTCTTTGGGAAAATCAATGAATTCTCTATCAATCATATCAAGCACAATTCTCAAGAAGACAATTAGAAAATGAAAGATTTCTTGTCAATAAATAAAATAAAATTCTGATGCCACTTCCAATAGTTCAAGAGTTTTCCTCTCTCTCAAGTTTTTCAGTGTTTTTGGGGGAATTGGAACATTTCAATGATATTAGAATGGGTGCAGATTTGGGGCATTATATCATTTTATGTTTGAGAAACTTGATTAGTATTAGTAGTTTCTTTTTCTTCTTCAAAAGTTTCACCCATATTTCTGTAGCTTCATGTGATTAAAGCATTTTATTGTTAGTTATGATGAAACTTTGAATCTACTTTAATTGTAGATTATAGATATAAATTATCTTTTACAAATCTTATAGATGTTTGGAATGGTTAAACTTCCCAAAGAATTTATAAATCTTTTATAATTCTTTACAAAGATCTCTTATCTTACTTGTTACAAGCTTATCAATTTATACTACTCATGGGTGCCACATGGCCCATTCAATTAGTTGTGATCCTTGATGCTTGATCTTTGTGAAATGTCATTGTAGGATCAAGTCAACATAATCCACGATCACCAACATGTCCCCATGTTCACATATGACAATGCATATTGAGGTGACTTGATATAAATGGTGAGTTTGAGGCGCGGCTGGTTGATTGCCCAATATGCCGACGCGGAGATAACATATCCATCTGGCGCATAACCATAGCGTTTGCTTGATGACCGTGTGGGCGATCCATGAGATTGGGTTCAGGATTTTCCAGGTCAAATCTGCAAATTGCTCCGCGTGTCACACATGTGGGTTTTGAACACCTTCAGTCAATGTTTGTATTTTACGTAACTGCTGTGCCGGATGTGCTTGCAACACCCATCTATCTTTCTAACATTTTGGCGACCAGCCGTCTTCCCTCTTTGCAATATATATAGTGAAGCTCTAATTCTTTTCATTTTTTTTGAAACTAGCCAATATCTTCATAATTGTATAAGGATAAAGATACCACAATGCCACAAGAGTTTTGTCTTGTCTCCATTGCCCTTGTTTTTTGGTTCCAGACGTTTACTTCACGCTCAATCATACTCCGATTCGCCGAAAATATCATTTAGAAGCACCCGTTAAAACTCTCCATCAACATCCCACACATATCAAAGTTTCCGACAGTTTTTAACTTTTGTCCCAGGACCATATGTGAAGAAAAAAAAGAAAATGTAGTGATCACAAAGATATAAGATGTCGAGGTATCTTGAGGAGTCGCAGAAAAAATATTTAGGACAATTTGGGACATACATGCAAAAACTTGGGGAGCATTTTGCTGTATCCTGATTTGCCACTGTCGATATAAAATTTTAGTTCATAATTCACTTAACTATGAAGCCATCAACAAAATTCTGAGAATTAATTCACAAATATAAGTGTATTGGCATATATGTAGTTTATTCTTTAGAGTGAATAATTTTTTTTTCTATTTGGTAATATTTTTAAAATAATTGAAAATATATTTACATTAATATACAAGTCTACTAGTTCCGAAAACAAAACTTTTATTTAGTATCTCAAATTTTAAAACATAAAAATAAAAAATCTCTCTGATAAGCTCGAAATGTGCTATATAAAATGTGTATGCCTATGTGCACAAATTACTTGCGTGACTCCTCAAGTAATAAAGTGATAAATAAAATGCTCGTCCACGGAGGATGGGTTACTAACTATAGTGGAATAGTTCTAACTTTGTGTTCCAGATTAACACCACAAGGTGAAGTTGAAAGAAAACAAGTAAGTAAAGTATAACAAAATCCCTCTAACATACAAAGAAATAAAATGTAATTACACAAAAAGCCTGGTTTTGAGTTTTATCTAACAAATTCCATGAAATGTGAATTCGAAATGGCCCCAAAAGAATGCTAATTTATATATTAATGGCAGATTTCACACAAGCACATGTTATTCTTCCTCAGCGATAACAATCTACCCTTTGAAAGGTTCTAATGTATCTCTACTCTACCTCAAACTTCATCATAACCGGGGTTGCATAAATGAAACCAACAATCCATTGTAACCCATAAATATCTTTGTTCTATAGTAGAGCAGCATTCTATTCATGATCTAACCTAATTATTGTTCTCGGCCGCTCAAATTAGATCCCACAAATCATGTTAATGGTAATCAATCATCATGAGAATGAGGGGGCTAGGAATAGAACATTCATAAGAAAATCTAAACATCGAATTACAAATCAAGCTAAACACCGCATGGTTCATTGTTTGAACTACATCAAAACCTAGAAAATGAGATTAGTTCATGAAAAGTACAACTACATAATAAATGAAAAATGGAAAAGAGAAGAAATAAACTAGATTTGGAGTTGAAGCCGCCTTCTCTTTAATCTTTCCTCCTCCTTCTTGAAAGATCTTCTTCCCAGAAATTTTCCTAAGTGTTTCCACCTAAAGGAACCTCCTTTACTTCCCTGAACTCCTCCCTTCAAAGTCAAATTCCTTTCTTTTATAAGCAAAAACTGAGGAGAGGAGATGCAGTTTAAGCTCCCGGTAAAATATTAGGCGCGAGCATCCCTTTGTAGTAGCGTGTAAATCCTATACACTCGATATGGGAAAATGAGGAGCTCTTTGGGCTGTCAAAGCCTTCAACTCATGCTATAGCGTGAGTGGACTAACGTTGTAGTGTGAGTGGACTAACGTTGTAACGTGAGTGGACTAACACTGTAGTGTTAGTGGACTAACGTTGTAGCGTGAGTGGACTCACGCTGTAGCATGAGTGGACTCATATTGTAGAGGGAGTGGATTTAATGTTGCCACTTTGAATGGACTCACTAAAGGCATGGAAACATCACGCTAAGGCTAAGGCATGAGCTTCACTCATGCTAAAGCATCAAATAACACAACGCTTAGTCGATAATTCGTTATTTTGGAAATCTCCCTTCACTTCACAATGTTGTATATCTTGCTCATGGTTCGAATATTGCGATCTTGGTGTCTATAGGAGGCACTTTCCGAAAGTCGATGTGCTCATGCGTGAGGGAGCCATGAAGGACATTCACACATGCAGGGATCACATCTTTCTATGTTTGTATGATGACTTCAGTTTTCTTCGATTCCTTTCGTTTTAGGCTCAATGGTTATTTCTGTCTGCAGAAGTGAAAATAAATGATTGGGACACTTATTCCTCATAAAAATGACCAAGACCTCTACAAACAAACATGTAGGTTCGTACAGATATTTAAGATGCTCATCACTCCTCAGACCTATTTTTCAGAAAAATATGTGCCCTTCAAAGTAGTCTCTCTCAACTTGGCTCTTTTATTCAATATATGTTCATGAAAAGGTCTTAACATATTTTTCATATTTTCTTTGTGTTCTAATTTAAATAGAAAATTGTGAATTTGTGAAGTAAACTTAAACACTCATTTCAATCATCAAATAATTTTTTTTCATTTTAGATGGCTTAAAATCTAATAAGTCGAACTCAAATAAAAAAAATATTGGGATGATGTAACTCAAATCCACCACTCCACCAATTCAGGTTCTAGTACTTATTATTTGAACTACCAATTTTGGAAAAACTAAAGCTTATGGTTTGTGTTTAGTTTACTATAAATACTAAAGAGAAAAAATATATATATTTGTTATCTAATGAAATTTTGAAATCAAATATAAATAAAATTACTTGAAATTTGCCTATTTTTAAGTGTTATTATTCATGTTATTAGCTAAAAATAAATAAAATTTATTACAGTATAAAATAAAGTAATATCTATGTTTAACTATATTTTGATTTTTCTTCATTTTTTTTTCTTTTAATTCTCATTTTCCTTTCTCTTGCATTTTCCCTCAAATTTTCTAAGAACCAAACGTAACCTATATGATTTTATTTCAATATTCACATCATGGTTGCAACCATGATAATATTATATTATAAAGCAGTATCAACGCATAATTAAAATAGGAAAAGTGTGTTTGTCTTCACTAATATGCAAATATTATAAAAATCAGAATGGAGAATTCAAATTATTTACTAATTGATGCGCCAAAAAGTAATTTATTGTTGTATCAAAGTGATGATTACCAGGTGCTGACTACTCATACCCCGGGTTTCTCGATGAGTGTTTAAATGACACCTCCATCATTCGCCTCCTCCTCCATCTCGACAATACCATCTTCCTCCATATCTCCTCTCATTGTTTGGCGACTCATTACTCCCTCACATAAAGCATTTTTCCATTCACTGTCACCACTCTCAACTAGCAAAGGCAAGAGAATGAGATTTTTCCATTTTGTTGTTTTCCGATATTTCCTCTATTTGACCACGAGCTGAAAATGCTTAGTAACGCAGTTTTAAGTTTCTGTATTATCTGGATTCAGCACTATGGTTGTGTTATGAAGTTTTATTATAGGTTCATTTTGCCATTTTAGTTAATATTCTTTCTTGTTTATAAATATAGCTCAAGGTTGATATTTTTAGTTATTCTTACCTTACATAAATATAAGCTTCATTTGCATTTAGACATTCTTTTGTTCGTTTTTGTAAATATAGGCTTTGTTTTGGCATTTGGCTAATATTCTTGGTTTTATGTAAATAAAGGTGTGGTGGTAATCAAGTGACTCCTGTTTTATTTGAAATTGGTAATCTGATGGCAATTTGTAAAGTCTGCAAATAATTGATCATTAAGCGAGTCGAGAATGCGTACCGCTGGTTTAGATACCTTTATCGAAGATGAAGGAACAGGCCACGTAAAGCATAGGGTACTTTTTGATGTGATCCTAAATATTATACTGGATCATTACATCTGGTGGTACTCACAGGGACTAATATCATATTATCTTGAAATTTTATCTCATATGGTATTTGGGATACTACGTCGACCATAATAAAACGTGGTGAAAACAATTAGTGAGTTTGCTTCCTTAGTCGATTTGTTACTACCATTTACATTCGAGTTCCTTAAAACACTATATTTGTATCTAAGTTTTTATTCTATTCAGGTTAAGTCATTCAATTGTAATAAATTGAATGATTCACTAGCATACGTATTATTTCAATTTTGGTAGTACCTAATCACATTTGATCGAACAATTAAGTGGATTAATTAGATAAGTGTTTTTAACGCAACATACTAGAGGAGTACTGCCATTTTGTATTGGGTGTTCTACCATAATAAGTTGGGGTGTACTACCCGATACTATAATAAAACTTTGCCAGAACCACTGCACAGATTGTATTCTTTGTTGCATTGCATTTAAATGACCATAATGAATCTTTGGTACCACCATAACACATAAGGATGTGTTAGATGTGTGGCCTAATAGATTAATCATTGAAATTGTGTGAAACTAAATCTATAGATTAGACGAAGATGGAGAACGAGATGTTTGTTTATGTATGCTATGGTGGGGAAATTGTGAAGTTCAATGGGTCAATTGAATACAAGGGTGGCCGAGTCATCACATAAATCATGAACATGGATATTCCATATGTTGAATTTGCTTCAATAGTTTGTGATAGGTTGAAGGTTGAATCAATTGCATTGAAAATGTACTACACATGTAAATTTGATCCATCAGTAATCTTTATTGAAAACGATGCAAAAATGAGGAAAATGTTTAAATTCAATGGCCAATTGTTATTGCGTGTGCGCGAGGTCGAATACCTATATCTCGATTGAGGTCATCTTGCACCTCAAGGTATATTAAATTTTAAAGTTATAAAAGAAATGTGATTCCGCCATACACTTCATAATATTTTAAAACACAGACTCACATTAATTAGGTATATACCATACACTTGTTGATCCTCCAATACCTATTATTTGCCCAATTACGGATTGCTATCACGAAATGGCGATGAATCTGAGTTAAATACATAAATATCAAAATATAAATATCTTGATCTATCATGCCGTGAAGTAGTTCAACTTAATTCAAGCCGATTCAATGAAATTATGATGATGGCGACGTTCCCAAATCACGGATACTTTTCATGATGCTGTGTGTTGATATCTATAAGCGAGGGATTGCGATGCCTTCTTTATTACAAAGAAAAGCCCATTTTAAACACATGGTATTTATTATATACCTGGTAAATGATTGCCTAGGAAGATAACGTGTATTTGTGGGTACTTCCACATCTTATCTGATGCACATTAAATGAAATGAGCATAGGCATACTGTTGATGATCTAATTTATGCTCAACCATTAGTTAGATGTAACCGAGCCTCCAAGGTTATTGATAATGTCATTCGATGTGCACCCAAATACATGACATGATAAATTTTCAAAGACTTTGTTCGAGAACATGGGATGTGTTTGACTTGGCCTTGCAAAGCATCAATGGGAGAAGGCTAAGGAGAGAATATATGGTCGTGAAGAATTTCTATAAATTGTTGCCTTGGATGTGTGAGAAGGAATTAAAAATGTAATCCGGGATCAGTTATGCAGTTAGCCTCTAAGTAGTGTAGTCATTTCAACAACTCTTTGTGCCCGTAAGGTAGCCTATAATAGGGTTTTTGAGGCGGGGGGATATCAGCCGATCATTGCTATTGACTCATCCACGTAGGTGGTATATAATTAATTGCCCTTTTTCAATAGCATCTTATGATGCCAATGACAACATGTTCGATGGCGTATGGTGTGATGAGCTCAAATTACGAGGATTAGATTCAAGGACCTTCTTACAAAACTTAAAGAATCTCATAGGGGATAAGGATGTGATCATTTTATTGGATAGACACCTGGGTCTTCTATGTAGTGTACCAGAGCTTTTTGGAGAAGAGAACTATGCCTATTGTCATTATCTCTTGAAGGAGAACTTTAGTAGCTTTTTTAATAAGTATAACACAAAGTGGAACAAGGGGAAGGAAAATGCATTGCAATGGCTTGATAAAATTGCTTATGCTTGATTGGAGATTGATTACAATGCTCACCTGAATGAATGCATGTATATATTATTGATTAGGTGCAGCTTTGGATTGAAACAAAATGAACCTTAAGCGATGGGCCATGCAAAAGGTTCCCAAAGAAGCGATGGGATAAAATGGCAACAAACCTTGCATAGTCGTTTAATGCTTGGTTAAGAGATGAACGACATCATTTTATTTGTAGCTTCTTAATCAAGCACATGACTAAGTTGGGTCCTCATTAAGCATAAAGCTGAATCCAATCAATGGAAGGGTTCTATAGGGTTGAAAATAGATAAGAAAGAGAAAATTAATATTGCTAAAGGCGAGGTTTACACAGTCAGCCCATTCAGTGAGTCTATCTTTGGTGCAATTATTAGTACTTCAATGTTGACATCAAGGAGCACAGTTGCTCTTGTCGAGCCTAGGAAATGTCGGGCATACCTTGTGAGCATGCATGTGCATTGATAGGATTTAATGGACAAAATGTGGCAGATTTTGTTGATGATCAATTCAAGTTGCCAACCCAATATGTGATATACTCAGGCTTTTTTTTAGGTATAGAGACTCATGACATGCCAAAAGTCGATGTTTATGGTGTTGTTCGAGATGTCCTAGGGAATGAATACTTTCTCTCTACAAATCCTCCCTTTAAATGGCCTCTGAAAACCAAGGAAAAAAGCGTTAAGAGTCTCAATTTGGGATAAGCATAATATGTTAATTAATATTGTGATAAAATTAAATGAAAAACATGCACAAAATCCTCTTGCACAGTTAATGTTTATTTTGCATTTGCATGTCATTTTACTTTTGAGACGATTACTTATATTTGTTATCATAATTACATGATTTTGTTATTTGACATATTATAGTATTATCCTGACATTTATGTTTAGGACCAGGTGCCCATATTAATTATAATTAGATGATTATATTTTTGGCATACTATAGCGTATGCAGCATGTTTCCATTTCTAAGATTTGGATAACTTTGAGGATAGTTACTTATGTTGTAATCTTAATTAGATGATTATGTTATTTGGCATATTGTAATATTGTCAACGCATTTCTAGGTACTGAGCCATGCGGGGGTAGACCTATCAACGACCAGACCACCCATTTTGGCACAGTGGTGAGCTAAAGGTAAGGTTAAGTAGGCGACCCAGAAGCGAGTCTTGCGGCTGGGCTAAAGTGCCAACACCGCGTGCCATGAGGGCCGGTAGTAGCACTTTTGATTATCTTTTTCATGAAATTGTCAAGTAATGCCCCTCTCGACAAGCTATATAACTTGGCTAGTTTGAGGGGATAAAAGCCTTTTGCATGTGAGTATACATAATAGCCCTCCCCAACAGCTATATAATTTGGTTTGAAGGATAAATATTAAATACTCACTATTACTACTTTTCATGTCTAATACCTATAATACCTATTTCAACAACGCTATACTCATGACTCTTTACCAAAATTAAGTAATGAATAACTTACAATGATTTTCTATAAATACCTCCACATTTTTTTGATCTTCACATTCTTTACAATTCTATCTAATCTCTCTTCTACAATTCTCTAAGTTAAAATTCTCTACAAGTTCTGTAATTGAAAGCTTCATCAAGATATCTCTACTAAGTGTAAATTGTTCATCATCACAAGATTTGAGGTATTTATAATTTAGTTTATTTCATTTTAGTTTTTTAATTCTATATTTTAATTTAATTGTTCTTCTCTTTCTTCTACATTTCTTAAATTTTTTCCTAGAATTAAAAATGGATCCTCATTACATAGATGTTGAAAACCTTGACTATGGTATTGATGAATATAATGAATTTAATCCTTTTGAAAGAGATCATCCCACTCCCACTAAGTGCCCCTTCCTCTAACCAACCCTCTAACCCCTGACAGATCCTATAGGCAAAAAGACCTAGGGCCACATTACATCAGTAGTATGGGAAGCACTTTAGTATAGTAAATAAAAATATATAAGAGGAAGGTAGAGAGATCTAGCATAATGTAAATATTGTAAAAAAAACACATATAGTTGCAAAGCTAATTGCTACTTTGAGTCACCTTAAAAGACATCTTAGAACAATGCACTAGCCTTTGGTGTATTAGATCTACACCACAGTCCCAATTAAATCCAGTGAGATGAGGACCTAATTAAATGTAGCGGCCACTTTATATATGATCAAAGCTGAGAAATGGGTTTGCTAGTATGGTAGCTAGTATGAACCTACCAATGACATTTGCAGAGGATCCTAAATTTGTAAATTTCATCCAAAAGTTTGTCTAACTAGCCTTTCAAAGAATTCCTAGAACTACTATGCATAATGATATAATTAACAATTATAAAACTACTAAATAATTAATAATTCAAGAACTTAATGAGCATAATGGTATTATATCACTGACCTCAGATATATGGACTAATCAAGTAATGATCCTTTCACATGTGACATCACATTATCTGATTCAAGTGGAAATTAAAAAAAAGTATTAGGTTTCGTATAATATATCATCCAACGCAGTAGGCTGCACATTATGAATCTATGACAAGTGTTTTTAGAGAGTATAAATACAAAACAAAATTTTTAGTATTACTTTTGATAATGCTTCAAACAATACAAATGCCTTAGATTTATTTATAAGAACAGTTAAAGGAGGCCCACTAAATGAAATATTCCATGTGATATGTGTTTGTCATATAATAAATTTAATAGTACAAGATGGTTTAACATTAATAAGTCCCTCAATATAGAATATTCGGTATGCTTTACAATTTCTTATGCAATCTAGTAGATGATTTGCCGGGTAGTTCAATGAGAGTTAGAGGGTGGTGGTGAATCAAAAATATTTATACCTATACCTCTTGTCGTAGCATAGCCCCTATTCTTTGTATAGATGGCTCTAGGGTCGAACACAGGGATGGGTTTTCTTTGCACAAATGATTTACAGTTAAGCTCAAATTGGTGAATTTGGTTTGGATTTTAAGGTTTGGTAAAAACAGTGAGGGTTGGTGATTTGTAAACTGAAAATAAACTAAAATAAAATATGAAAAAAAACTCCTTGAAGCATCGGGCTACTGGGGTTGAGGTCATAAGGTAAATGAGAGGTTCTCGGTTCTTTTCCTCGCGTTGGGGAGGATGACCTATAGTCTATTCCCGAACCGGATCTTTCTTTAGCTATAAAAACTTAACCATAATAATTTTTCCTTTTGAAATACAGCATTTAATGAACATAAATGCTCCCGGACAATAAGAACACATTCCCTAAATCTACCCCTCTGATGGCTTCTTGTGCCCCCGAACCAGGTCGGGTGTTCTGCGTCGGCCCGTGAGCTTATTTCGTGAATGTCGGGTGACGAGCATTTCTCCACGAAATCGATGAGTCTCTTTATGCGGGAGCTCTACCCCGAATACAAAACCTGCCATATACATCCCCGAATAGTGCAATAGATCGATATATCAATATATACAATCACATGAGTAATACAGCCCTTGAGGCCTGGCGACTCATAATACTTACTAACTATGAATTCGACTACTTATGCAAATGAATTCTGATTCTGATATTTTCACTCTTATACAATACATATATTAAAATTAGACATTTCAATACATGTATATATCATCAACAAGCCCTGACCCGGCTTTCTTCTAATCCTCGATCCACGGGCGAGGCGAGTCTCGCACGCTCACAGCCTGTAAAATATATCCACTCGACGGGGTGAGCTAATGCTCGATGAGTAGAATCGCGCCGCTAAGTGGGCTACTCTCCACCTAAGTGCAGTGCAATGTTCCCAAAATAAACATACATTGTGAGTAAATGATCATAGCAGATATGCATTCATTGACTCAGATCCGTCCTCACCTACTCTCTCACACTACTTTAAGCTGTGTAAAAATTATTATTTTGTGTGGACAGCCCTCCGATGTATATATATCAAATTCAGTGTCTAAGGCATTGATATATTATTTGTTTGTGGACTGCCCTCCGTGAATATCAATTGGGCCGTCTCGAAGCGATTGATATTTTTAATTTGGACTACCCTCCCAGATAATTAATATTTTTGAACCTGGCGCCCTCGAAGACCATTTTCTCTGAGACTCATCTGTGCACTCATTCCTATAGTACTTAAGGTGTTCAGAGTGCATATGGAATGCATGTATGCCAATTCCAATACAATCTAATCCACATGTAAATATATAAACATTCATATATTTACAAAACATTCAATTCACACAATCATGTCATGTAAATTCTTATTTCATACATCAAAATTATTTCCTTTGGCTAATGATCAAACCACGAAGCGGTCGACTTAAATCACTCGATCAAACACATTTTTCACACAAAAATATATTTTGAGAACCTTTATTTCGGAAATAGTGAAACCCTCGATTTACTATTCCACGAAAATCACAATTCATCGATTCACTTTATGAACGCATTTCCACGGCCATTCTAAGTCTAATTTCAATCACTATGATTTAACATATAAATATACAATTTCCATGTGATCGTAGTGATCAATTTACACCATTTTGATTTCAAATTTTCATATTAAAGTCGGTTCTAAGGTTTAGGACCGATCAAGCCGGCCACTAACGGCCTCCGGGCCAGCTCAAACATTAGTAAAAGTACTTAAGAGATAAAACCCAGAAGTAGGGAGAGCCCTACCTCCAAGGAGTTTGTCTAAACTCTATGTCTGAGCCTGCCACCTTGAAGCCCTCTCCCGCGTAGAGCGGCTTTCCTTCTTGTCGAAAGCTAGCAGATGGTCGGTCCTTGCGTATTTTAGAGAGAAGTCTGATGACCTCTCTCCAAAAACCTCCATTTTGGCTACTAGATCTCCAATTCTGCTCCCCCACGTTTTTTTCTTATTTTTGTTGGAGAAGAAGAGTACTTTTTACAATTTCGTCTTTTAGTGACTTAAATCAAACTCCATAATGACCATTACGTCCCTTCATTTCCCAGTTTTGACATTCGGCACTATCTCGGTTGTCACTTCCATCATTTCTCTGCTCATACCACTTGGCTCATGAGTCGTGTTATATGTGACTTCGTCCATCGAAATTGTTTCACGGTACGTCTGATGCCTCGGCGTGTAAATTACGGTATCTCGAGTGTGAAATTTCTGCGTGCTAGCTAGATTTGACGATTCCAACGGTGAAATCTATTTCGTCATCAGAGATTTAGAAGAATAGAATTTTGAGATTTTAACGAAATTACTATTTTTGTAATCGAAATTACGATTTTGCCATTTTCGAAATTAAATTTCACAAGGTCTTACCATTCCCTCCTTAAAAGGAATTTTATCCCAAAATTCTGGACAATCATAACCTGACACATGCATATACAGCATTAAAATTCTACCATGCATGTAATGATCATTAAATCTTAAGCATTAAACCCACGTACTTCATCCTAAACAAGAGGATAGGTAGCCGCATCGTGTCCTCGCGCTCCGCGTTCCGGCTCCTCCACTCCGTAGTGACGCCGTGCACCCGACACTAGCCTCACGGTCTTGTCGCTAAGGCTTCGATCCACGGCTATCTAAAATGCTGCTTGTAGTCCCTCCTCGAAGGAGTCTCATCGTATCAACCTCTATCATGCAGTCACGCGTTGGATCGGGTATAACCGGAGCATGGAGCGTGAAATACCTCGTGGACGCGACATCTTCGGCGATAACGCCAGCCGTGCGCTCACGGTGCCTATCCTCGGTATCTCGAGGTCGATAAACCTCGGCGATAGCTTCCGCCTTGCGAACGACCCTCCCTCTTAGGCATCACCTTGAGATAAATGATCCCGGCCTCGAACTCTAAGGGTCGGCCCAGCATCTGCATAAGCTCTTATACGGCTCACGAGCCGAGAAGGCGTTATCGTATCAGCTCACCTTCGGAGAGTGTCTCTAATCGGTCGAGGACCCGAGTGATGGAGCTCTCTCCCACCTCGGTCCAACATAATCAGTGACTGCATGGCCTCCACGAAATACGGTGCCTCCATGGTGCCATGCAGCATACTCGCCCTGATGGCCCATTTGTTGTAGGTGAATTCCACTAAGGAGCAAATGCTCCCTCCTAGGCATCCTTATGATCAGGGATGCTGCATGCTAGTAAGCATCTCTAATACATATAGATCACCTCTCGGGCGGCTTCTGCATCTACGAGGGTAAGAACTTAACTACTCATCGTCGGTCGTATTGCCCATAGCCTTTTGGAAACTCTTCGTGCGTGCCATCAGCTCTCGGGTCCACATAGGCACTATGAATCGCACAGTACTCCATGTAGTGGTATCTCTCGAATGTCTGATGCCGTGAGAATCCGCACTCCAGTGAAGGTCATCCATACGGCTAGAAAATGTCTGCCGACTTAGTAGGCAGGTCCTATCACCCATGCCACGTCATGCTTCTCTGCGTCGTGGCAAGTGGAGTCTAAATCCATCATGACGTGCTCCACTTCCCTCCAATACCACCTCAGTAGGTGAGTAGCCTGCTTGGCTGCAGTGCTCGACGCAACAACGACATATGAGACATCGTCGAAAAAAGTCCCCTACGTTGTCTCTTCATCCCTCCAGTAATGCGCGCGAAGATCTGGTATCTCGTACCACTGGATGCCGCGGAAAATCGAGAGCGGTGAAACTCCACGAATCCTCTCGAATCGGTCATTTGGGAACCCCTTTGCCCGTCCCACATACAGAAATCTCACCCAATGCATGTGAGCAGTCCAGCCCTCGTCACCCGTCACACGGTATCTTTCGATCGCGATGGAGCCAACATTATCTTCTGCGTCTTGCCTTTGGGACTCAATCCTCTTGCTCGTGAGCGGTGTAATATAAACTCCCAATTACCTGATGCGCTCCAGCGTCTTTGTAGCCCAGTATCCGCGTTCAGGCATCCGCCACTCGAAGCTATACTATCAACGCTCCTCGTGACTTAAGTAGTGCATCAGCCACCACATTTTGCCTGGATGATGTGCAAATGATAATAATCCGTATGAGACTCCATCCATGCGTTATCATGTTGGAGATCATGTGAAGAAATAACCATGGAACGCTGCGATGCGGTGCACCTCAGACTCTGTGCATGCGTGTAAGTGAGCTTTGAGATCATGCTGGCCAGACTCAGGCCTTGACTCCGTGTCGTGTGTGGGAGTAGTGCTCGTGATTCTTGTTTGGCCAGGAACCACCAAGCTACCTCGGATGCGTATCAAAACACAGCCCAATCAGGCCTCGGCGTCACGATTTACTTGTGTGCCCCTGTTCCCATTGAACTATCAAGATGGGAGGCGAAGTAAGTCTCCTCTTGACTCCTGGAATGCCTCCTCGCATCTGGCATCGATCAGACTTAACCTCCTTAAGATCGACTGATCATAGGTGCTGCTATCTGGAGAGAATCCTCGATGAATCTCTGTAATACCCGGCAATCCCAAGAAACTCGTATCTCGAAGGCCCAGGCTTGGCCTCTCGACTCATCCTTCGACCTTTATGCGGGTCATTGGCTGCCTCTAATCACGACACCACGTGTCAGAAAAATCACCTCGATGGCTTGAACTCGCACTTACGAACTTGGCGTCTAATTGTGAACGTCGGCATTGTAAGAAGCGATCCACTCAAGGGGATACTAGTGCTCCCACTCATTTGGGGATGGGTGTCAAAAGAATATCATCCCGCGAGACGCTAAGCCGATGATCTAAATAGGGTTGGAATATATGCATGAGATCCGTGAATGCTCTTGGCGCGTTCGTCCGTCGAAGGAGCATCAGCGTAAACTCAAAGTGCCGCGCGCTGTATTTGTCTTAGGGATATCATTATCACTAACCCTCGGTGATGGTAGCAGTCTGAAGTCTATCTTGGAAGTAGACTCGCTCCTCTCAAGCCCATCAAACCGTCGTGATCCTCGATGGCTGTGCGATTCTTGATCGTAACCGGATTATTTATACCTTAATCGATACGGTGAAGAGGTCTTGTCATTCTTCTTCGCAAACAAAACCGGAGCGCCCCTTGGTGAAGTGCTCAGTCTTATGAACCCTTGTCCGGTGGCTCCGCATGTTTGGACTGGAGTTCTGCAACTCCATTTGGTGCCATCTATCTGCGGAGTCATAGAGATGGGCAATGCAGGGGTGTAACTTCCGATCACGAGAGTCACCATCCACATGTAGGTAGTCGGTAAGCTCATCACGGAAAAATCCTCATACTCGCAAACCACTCGAGGTAGATCTAAGTCTAATCTCACCTCATCCTCTAGGTAAAGACTCATTGCTTGACACTTATTTATCTGACACTGGACTCAGTATCTTGTCTGGGAAAAATATCATCTTTGTCCCATTGAAATACCACCACGATGCGATCCTGCGTGTAGGCGGTAACCCTCCTGCGCTCTGATCGATACGACCACTGTGGTAGCCATTGATCCATCACAGGGGATGACATGAGACTACGACATGTCCATGATCCTCGAGGTCCACTTTGTAAGTAAGTCCACGAGATCTCATTTCGCAACCTCGACATATCATCCTATTCTCATACAATCCCTAGGGGAGGGCACTCATACAAAGGCCCCTCACAAGGTCTCAACCTTTAAGCCCCGACTCAACCAATCTGGCCCGATGCAACGTGAATGAATCGACACCGCGAAATCAAATAACACTCTTGCCACGTGGCGAGATAGCAAGCATTACCTGTATAAGCTGGCTGGTCTGGCATTTCGGCTGCGGTGTGGCCATTTATAGATCGCCCCTGGACCCACCCGATGTCCACTGTGGGCCTGGGCATCCCTGCACCTCTTTACCCATACTCGGCCTCTAGACTGCTGTCTGATGTAGGGTGTGTAGCTCCCAGGCCCCAGGCTGGCTCCCACAGCTGTCTGGGTCTGTGGAGGAACATATTGTATCCTCTCTGCATCCACCTTTCTTGGCCCAGGGCCTCTTTATCCGAAAACCACAGGATCCTGTCTACGGGCAATCCGTCTCATGTCAGTGGCAGCGATAGTAGCACACCATGCATCCGCTTTGTGTGACTCTCATATGTTCTGCGAATGGTGGCGACTGCGGAACCTCGGTAGACTAGAAGCTCTCTACCTCTTTTGAAGCCCGGAAGAAGGCGGGCATCATTCCCTCTTTGCAACACTCGCATCCAGGAGTGCTCAGGCATCCTCATCTCTCTCTCTGGTGGTCGTCTGACCATGGATTCATATCTGGCGGCGGGATCTGATCACGGCTGAATGGACAGCTTGTCGATTCATTCTCGAATCTCACTCACCTTGGCCCGGGTCGGTGGCCACGTAATCATCGACCGTCGGGTTAACTTTGGCGGATGCAACCCGCGTAGTCCATCACCGATCATAGCTGCTTGTTTCGAGAGTGCAAAGCCTTCACATGCCTCGCGATCTCTGAAAATGCTTACCCATGAACAGCTCTGGAAACTCTGCCCATGTCACAACCTCTAAGTCTCTAGAAGTCCTAGCCCGTCTCCACCATACGGGCCTGCTTCCCTGTTTGAATCATGACTAACTGATCTGATCGCCGGAGGTGATCTAGCGCTCGTCAGTTCTGATCTGCAAACCAATGGTATTGCCCATGTGGGATCTTTACTCCCCCTGGCATGAATGTCGGAGGTGATGCGCTCTAAATCTCTGGAAATTTACTAGGTCCTCCTGACTACCTGCACTATGCTGGCACATGCGATAGCGTGGCTTTGCCAACACCTCTGACCTCGTGAGGCACGGTGATTAAATATCGGCGGCTGGTCAAATGTCGGTGGTGCCTGACGAGTGCCCCGTGGACGTCCTCTACGTCCTCGTCCTCTACGTCCTCGTCCTCTACTAGCCATCTACACAACTAACATGGCGGTTAAATCTCCATACAGTATCTCTAAGGCATAAACACAGCCCCGAGACACTAATCATACACATAAATAAATTATACATTATCCTTGCATTTACAGTAATGCAAAGGCAATCAATTTGCATTTAAAATATTATTTTTCAACAAACATTTTATTTTAGAAATTTCATTTTTAGAAAATTTATTTTCGAAAATTTTGTCTAATTACAGATTTGATTGATTTTTTTTTTTTCAAAAATACTTATTTTACTCCATTTTCTTCAATTTTACAACTTGTAAAACCTTAGAAAATTATTTTCTTCTCGTAACGAATAAATTTATGAAATTTATTTTCTTCACTATCATTTTTTTTTCATTTTATTTACTCTTTGGAGACACAAAAAAATACTTATCCATATATATTTTCATTCTCGATACACTAAATAAATTTATTAAATTTATTTTATCTAGTTTTTCTTGATTTTACACCTTTGTAAAATGAAAGCAAATTTTTCTCTCCTCGATTTTTTTGTTCTCCATCGGTAGCCTTCCTTGCTACCTGCATGCGATAACTTAAATGCATCCACACAACTCAAAACTTTTATGAGTTCAACTATAAAATTTATTAAAATTTTATTTCTTTTCGAATAAATTTGTTATAATTTATTTCATTTAGTTTCCTTTTCCAGTTTTACTCACCTTAAACCCTCAAAGTGTTCTAACACCTTAAAATTTTTATTAAAAATCTATTTTATCATCAATAAACCAAATAAATTGATTACAATTTATTTCATTTCCAGTTACACACTATAAACTCCTAGTTTTCCAACATAATAAGTGCTAATTACCTAAGCACCCAGACATCATAACATATCCACGAACCATGTGTAAAGCATCATTCCTTACATGATCACACAATAAATCATCCATTCACAGAAACACGCAATACATGCATCATTTGGCCTAGTTTTTGTCCGAAGTGATTCTAGGTAATCTCATACCTATGCTCCAACATCGAACCACACCTAGTGGTGATGTTCTTACCCCTCGAAGACTATGAGTACAAGCCCAGATCCTCAGGCCCTAGGTAGTCGTATGCAAGCTCTGATGCAGGCATGGCCGCGCCCCAAACCCGGGAGTCGGGTTGACCACCATCCCGGCCACGGAAACCTTTCGTGAATGTCGGGTGACCCGACATTTCTCACGAAAATCGACTAGAGTCTCCTTTGTCTGAGAGCTCTATAATCTAAAACTGCATATACATCTGACGATTAATAGATTCAATATATCCAATATATCTGATAACATGAGTAATACAGCCACTTGGGCCTGAATGATACTCATAATACATACTAACTATGAATCCAACTATATACCCAATAGTTTACAAGAGTTACAATATTTTCCTCTTCCCCCTTACCAATACATATATTAAAATTAGACATTTCAATACATGTATATATCATCAGCAAAACCCTGACGCTTTCTTCCAATCCTCAATCCCTAGGGCGAGCCATCCCTCGCACGTTCCACTGTCTTTGTAAAATAATATCCCTCGTGAGTGAGCTAAGGCTCCCGATGGTAGAACCCTTTCAGTGGGCTACTCCACCTAAGTGCGGTCACGTGTTCCAAGAAATAAACATACATTCAAGAAAATCGTAATCCTCTTGAATATATGTGGCTCGGATCCGAGTCCTCACCTACTCTCTCACACTCGCCTAAGCCTCATATGAAATTATTTGTTTTGTTAGTAAGACTGACCCTCAGATGTATATATATCGATTAAGTCCGTCTCCGTGATTGATATTTTAATTTGGACTACCCTCAGGTAATTAATATTTTTTAGACAACCCTCCCTAGAACCACTTTCTCTATACTCATCTCAGCCTCGTTCTATGATCCTAGGGTGTTCTAGTGCATATGGAATGCATGTATGCCAATTCGATACGATGCAATCCACATGTAAATATATGACATTCATATATTTACAAAACATTCAATTCACCACGATCATGTATGTAAATTCTTATTCATACATCAAAAAATTAGCTCGCTTTGGCTAATGATCAAACACGAGCAATTCAACTTGAATCCACTTTCGATCAAACACATTCACATAAAGTATATTTTGAGAACTTTATTTGAGGCCAATGAGCCCTCGATTTACTATTCCCGAAAATCCCCACAATTCATCAGTTCACTTTGTGAACCGCATTTCATGACCATTCCTTCCAATTTCAATCACTCGCCCGATTTAACATATAAATATACAATTTCACGCCCCAAGCTGATAGTAGTCGATCACGGCTGCACCATTGATTTCAAATTTCATATTAATTCGGTTCGAGTTTGAGACGAGATCAAACGACCTACTTGACCTCGTCTGACTCAAACATTCGTAAAGTACTTAAGAGAATAAAACCCGAGTAGGGAGAAACCCCTTACCTCGAGGTTTGTCCCAAACTCCTTAAATCCGTGCCAACGCAAAGGCCCTCTCCGTGTAGAGCCAACTTTCCTTCTTGTCCGAAGGCGACTGCCGTGATCGGATCGCCGTATTTTTAGAAGTGATGCTCTCTCGAAAACCTCTATTTCGGCTCTTTGGATCTCAATTACATCACGTTTTTCTTATTTTTGTTGGAGAAGAAGAGTACTATTTACAATTTCGTCTTTTAGTGACTTAAATCAAACTCCATAATGACCATTACGTCCCTTCATTTCCCAGTTTTGACATTCGGCACTATCTCGGTTGTCCATTTCCATCATTTCTCTATTCACTTCGCCTTGGCTCCTTGAGTACGTGTTATATGTGACTTCGTCACATCCAGTGTTTTACGATACCTGAGTAGCGATGCCTCGAAAAGCGTGTAAATTAATTGTCGAGGGTCCGGCGAAATTTTCACGTGCTAGCTAGATTTGTGAGGGCGATTCAATAGTGAAATCCGTTTCATCATCAAGAGATCTAGAGAATAAATTCCGTATTTTTAACCGAAATTACTATTTTGTAATCGAAATTACGATTTTGCCCTTTTTCGAAGTGGAATTTCTAAGGTCTTAGTAACTAATAAAGGAAACCTTCGTGAATCACCAGTGGATCTAGCAATAAGCGTCCAGCTGAACCACTAAAAAGCTTGCCAAATCTGGAGTTAATCGAGAGTACATTTAAGAGATTTAAATGCAAGTGAGAGATGGAAACATAAATGATCATAAATGTTAACATTAAAAGCAAGAGAACCAAAATTTTTACCTCAGAGACCCTAGTCCATTAGCCCTCCTCTTGAGGATGGAGGGGTTTAATAACCCATCCTTGAGTTGTCATCCTCGAGGGGTGTTTGGCGTAGAAAAATGAAAGAAAAGAAAGCGAGAAAATGGGAAAGAAAAGTAGCGAGAAAACTCTCACGCCCGCCGGCTGTATATCCGGCCAAAAGCAAAAATTAGAAATTTTTCACATAGATTTTAATTAAGGCTTATATAATGCTCAAATAAGAAAAATTACACAAATACCCTCAATACCCACAATATGGCCCAAGTGGAAAAATCACGAAGGAAGTCAGCGGTATCGAGATAAGGCGGATGAAGCGGAGTTTGAGATTTTGCAGCCTGCCAAAATTCACATGTGACCCAATTTTTTCTTGGATTATACCATTTTCCCTTACGGCAGTCCTGATTTGAGTTCGGCTTGGATTCTTCGTGTTCGAGTCGACTCATGATTTTGGCATAGTTAGCCTACAAAAACTACAAATTTTGCCACAAAATACGATTAAGTATAAGCGTTGACCTTAATGTGTCAATTGGGTTAATTAAGTTGATTAGTACACAAGTGTTTCAAAATGCAATAAACAACAAGGCTACTAAAAATAGCACTATTTGGGCACTAATCACTCCCCAGTGACACATTGCTGAATCCTTAATGTGAAAGAAAGAAAGAGAGAGCAGACAAAGTATGATCAAATTATATTTACAAAAATAGTATTCCAAAGTGTGAATGAGTAATGCCTAACTCGATATGAATCACCCAAAGCGCGATAACTATCTCGAGGGCGAATGCCATACAGAATCAAGTGTCAAGAAGAGTTTCCCGACTCAAGAATCAACTAAAACTTCCACGAAATCTAAGTGTTTGTAGATCGAGTTTCGATAATAAACTACGGTTTGCACTTTCCCCCGACAGCTCTGCCTGACCCTAGTACAGCTAGCAAGCCTAAATAGATCAGGTTCCACTCTTAAGAACTCATTTCAACCAATTTGGAGTTATTTTTCCTATGGAAAAATAACTCCCCTGAAAGCTTTCTCTTCACCCACATTCTCAATTATGTTCAAATCCTCATGTTATGGGTGAGTTTGGTTCTTTATTGAGGATAGTGATGTATAGGAAGGTTATTAGCTAAACTTAGTTCTTTTTATAAACAAATTTTTGGCTCTTTAAGGCTCAACATCTTGGTACTAGAGGAATATGCATATGCATATTAATAGGAGTTAGCTTGAGGCACGATCTTTCGAGGATGGCCTATATCATTTCTCAATTGTTGGTGTTGCACAAAGTTTAGCGGCGATAATTAAACAAGTTCTAGAACCCTGTGGAGATCAAAATTAGATGGATTCTCATAGACCTTCTCTAGCAAGCAAAAACTATTTTTTTCAAAAGGGTACTTAGTAGCCACGTGCATGGATTTTGAGAAACCCGATGACTAAATAGCCTATTAAAGAGATAACTCATTAAGCATGAGTCTATTATCTCTAATATTGTCCATATACCAAGGGTTCATTTAAGGTCCTTATTGACATCACAACAACTCCAAGCAAAACTCAATTAACTCAATAAACTCTAACTAAAAAAAATATACAAACTAAGATGTAAGTTGGGACATCGATGAGAATTATTATCAAAAAAAAGCACCCAGAAAATTTCATCTCAAAGTTGGCATTTGCAACATGTAAGTGTGACATGATAAACTAACAAAAAATAAGCACCCCAAACTTTGAGATGAACATTCATCCTAAATGTCTAGCAATGAGCAAAAGGAAGCAATAAAGTAAAGTAATAAAGAGAGTTAGGAAAAGTAGACTCCCCTTTGTAGATCTTAGCCACTTTGAATAAAACTTGATGATTTTCAGACATTGACATTTAGTGTACTACCCCTTGATAATACTCTTTTGCTTCTTTGGAGGCGTGAAAGTGGCTTTGGCATTTTCTCAAACATAGTGTGCACGGCCCCTTCACTTATCAGTGGTAGGATTTTGATTCTTCAAAACCTCCTTTAATACATGCAAATCACTCCTGATGTGATGATCCCTGAAAGACCCAAAAAACGAACAACGAGCCTGAAAATTTTCTTCCATTTGCCAACTCCTCTTTGATGCTTGGAATGATGGATGAAAAATTGAAGTCAGCAAAGTAGATTTGTGGGTTGTGATGGAGTTTTGAAGCTTGAAGATGATGAAGATGGATTGGGAGGGTGTGATTTAAGTTTGAGTGGATGGGAGAAGAATTTGAAAGTTGTTAGAAGTTATAAGAGGTTAGAGGAAAAGTATGGCAAGATAGAGTATAAAGTAGGAAGAAGAAAAATGGAGTTTAAAGGGTTAAAGCCTCTGACTTTCGTATTTGTAGTCTTTGTCACGTCAACAATTCTGCTCGACTCCTGTTTTTTATCCAACTTGTTATACTCATATCTCCTTCATTTTAGCTAGGTGGATGTGTAAGGACTAGTTGGAAAGCTCTTTCAATGTAGGAGTAACTGCTCATGGGCAAAGGTAGAACCGTTTGGGCTCAATCAATACAGAAAAATCAGAATGTTCAATGCTGTCAGTATGATGATTTGCTTGGCTCCTTAGGTTCTCTGTTGCTTTATCTCTTGCCCATATAACATCAGCGAAAGTCCTTCATGCTTATATATTCTCTCAAAATTCCTCCAATAGCAACCCTTATGCTTTCATTCATGCTTAAACTCATCTCTTGTCTTCAATTCTCCTCAGAGCATTATCATGAACCTTCGACTTTATATTTGGTTCAATTTGGTTCTTTTCATCTCTCAAAACACAGAATTTGGTGAGGACATCTCAGTTGTTTTCACACTTCAAGCACTATAATTATCAGCACTTTAACTGCACCTTCACTCTTTACCAAACTGTTCATGACAACATGTTGACTTCAAACTTATCTTATTACGAAAACACTAGCAACAAAAGTTAAAATAACTTTATTTGGAATTTTCGTATTGTTAAAAAAAGCAACTGACAAATAAAAATAACAAAGCTAGAAAGAAAGAATGGATGAATCTTGTGCACCTAAGCTTAGGTTGCCTCCTGAAGCTGCTCCGTTTTAGAGTCAGCTAGACTCATTGGAAAGTACTAGTGCTTCCATTTGACTTCCAATCATTCATCTTGGAAGCGCTTCCATTCATAACCATTCAGCTCGAGGATGTCTTCTTTCGGACTTTGAAGAGGAAAGAAACTAAAAATCCTTTAATTATGGCTGGTGGTTCCAGCCACAATTTCTTCAAAACATTCCCTCTATGTGAAGTAGATGTAGCACATTTATGCTTAAGGGGACTGCTTTCAGGCAATGTGCCCTTTGCAGTTGGAAGCAAGATTTGCGGAATTTTACGCACATGTCTCTTTCTTGCTCAAGTCAAGGTAATGGTTGAGTGAAGATTGAACTTTGCTTTCTCCTCACCCACAAGCAAAGGTGGGCTCCCCCTTTTGATGTCAATCCATGCTTGGCTTGAGGAAAGAAATTAGTCTCCTTAGTATTTGAGAATTTTGTAGATCCTTCAATGCCCCCAGTCACCAAAATCGATGGGGAAAGTGAATGATGTCAAATCTTCACCAAATGTTTTCAATAGCCATTACTTGACTTTTTCCTCTTCAAATTTCAGTTTATCCACTAATGGCTCTTCCATCCTCTAAGTTGTTTAGGAGTGTCTTGTTCTCAATTTCAGCTCATTTTCACCTTCTTCCACGAATTTACGATATATGAAATTCTTGCATTAACCAAATAGGCATCCATGCATTCAATGGGATTTTTTCAAAGTATTGCTAGGAGAGGTCCTAGAAGATTGATCCTTGAATGCTTGGACTAAGTGTCCAATTTGACCTTCTATTTTTTTCAATCTAGCACTAGTGTTGACTTGGAAGGTATGTAAATCTTGGAATTTCAACTCATGAAGACTACTCATCTTCTTGTTCTCATCAAGTATCGGTAAAGTGCGCTCCTTGGCAAACAACTCTTTTCTTTTTGAAATGTAGGTTGAGCTCCCTTGATAAAACCAATACTCCTTGTTCCACTTGAGTAGATTCATTCTAGAATTTCTTGTTCAAATGATGAATAAAGGAAATCGAAACAGCTTCTATGAGGCAATTCCATCTTCACTTAGATATTCCTCCATGAGTACCTACAAATAAGAAGAAAAACAAAGAAAAGAAAGTACAAAAATACTAATAGTAAAAAAATAAAAATAAAAAACCTAGAGTAACTTTCCACAGCAAAATAAAAATAATAATAAAAAAATGGCATAAATTGTAAATCACCGTTCTTCAAAATCTCAACTGTGAAAGAGTAGGCCGCGATCCGTGTGGCGCCCGAAAACTTAATAAGGTGACGAAAGGCCTTATATAAAAATTTATGGCCTTCATACTAAAAAGATTTATTATCCTAATCATGGCGCTAAAACTTAACAAAGACGAAAAGATGTTTATGTGAAAATATGGCCAAGGAGTGAATGCTTGGTAAATACTAAGTGATTTGACAAAGTAAATTATGCCGAAACTAAAATGAAAATATTACCAGCACTCGGCCCTTTGCAAGTGCGGATGCATGTAATCGAGTGGACTACAGGAATTAGGATATCGATACCCACGAGGATTGGAGAGTTCTCTCTAGTTGGAGATTTGATCACCCGATTACAAGGGCTCTTCCTTTATTTAGGCGACCAAGTAGGATGTCGAATAAAATCAATTTAATTGGAAACAAAAACTGATTTAAAATAATCCTAAAAAATCTACCAAATAAACAACTTCTTAATTCTAAAAGGTATGAAAGAGAGTCACTAAAGGGATAGGGGATAATTATTTACAAAGCAGTTTGCATTTCCTTGAAAGTACAACATTTGTAAGGTTGAGATGCTGGGTTTGATAGAACGATGTGGTGTAATCAGAGTTCCTCCATACACCATGCGTTTCGCTATCTAACCATATATTCGCACTCGGAATAAAATCGATCTAAATAAAATCTTTATCAAAATTAAATCACAGAGTTGATTGTTTGTTCAAATCTTCGAAATGTTTTTCTTGGGTGTTCGGGGATAGTGGAGGTGTTCCTCAGTGTAGTCGAATCTGGGTCCACTCAGATCTATTGAAATTTTCACCATCTCTGAATTGGATCCACGTTTACCCAGGATAAGATGCTCTGCCAATTAAAACCTCTTAGCGTAAACTAAAATTGTTATCATCAGTAAATCTCTTTGCAGATAAATTAGTGATACATCAAAATAATTTTCGATTCATTGAATTCAAGATAGTAGTCTAACATACCCACACAAGTTCACAGCTCTTTATACGGAATCTCCATCTACATGTCACTCGAGGGCCTCACTGGAAATCGAGCAAAGAATCTGACTCTTTTGTAGGTATAAGCTACTAATATTCCGAACAATTCATTATATGAACTATACCAATTATATAAATTCCAGTTTTCAAACCCACAAAATAGCTTGCGCAAATCCCGAATGTTCAACAATTAATCCCAAACCACAGGGTGTTTAATGTTCCATTCTTGGATTTCAATCATCAACAATCAAACAAAAGTAAGAAAATGAAGAAAAGAAATCAAGAGAAAGAAGAAAAACCCAGTTTGAGCTTAAATCTTCACCTCCATGATAAATAAATTGAATATGCGATACGGCAAAGAATCTCTTCAATAGAAATAAAATCTACTCTAAAACTACTCTAAAATCTAATAAAATAAAAATCTGCTGTGAAACTAAGAAAATGGGCAGTTTAGAGAGAAAAGCCATGAGAGAGAAAATCCAGTTTTTAGCCTTTAAATCTTTGTGAACCTTAGTAGAGAAATCGAATCTCTATTATACGGCCACGAAATATCTTGATAGAAACAAAAATGCTCTAAAAATTTATCTCCAAATCTAAAAAAAATCAAATCTCTGAAAAAATGGAAAATGGAGTCCCCAGAGAGAAACCCCTAGAGAGAGGCTCTCCAATCTTCCCCTTTGCCTCTTTACCTAGCAAACCTATATATAGTCCTAGGGTGAAATGGGCTTGAAATTAGGTCAAAACTCAATTTTTCGGCCATTTTCAGGATTTCTGCGACATTTACGGTCGCGACACGGGTTTACATCGCTGACACCATTTCTGTCGCGACATCGGTCACGGTATCCTCTCTGTCGCGACATCGTCCACACGACATACTCTCACAGTCACGACATACTCTCTTGTCGCGACAAATTTCACAGACCAACGTGTTTTTCTTACAGCAGTCGGGGCCATAGCTGCCGTTTTAACTTTCAGTTTGGGCGTGTGAGTACTCGTTAAGACTCTTTGAATGTAGAATGCAGCCGCTCGAAATTTGAACCATTTGATGTTCCAGATGGTACACTCAAAAATTAATCTTCCTAGTAGCCTGTGTGAGACTCTCGGTTGACTCTTCTTTTTTGAAATATATTGCTCATTTCTTGCCAAATCACTTGCTTTTCTCGTATTAATCCTACAAAACCAAGTTTAGGAAATTTTATGAGTTTTACATGAATATGGATATAAAATGCACAAAATAACATGTGAAATGAACTGAAACATAGATAGGTTTTGCACTCATCAGTACGGGCCAAGGCATCTCTATAGGCATATGTGCCAAATGGGTAGGTAAAGGTGGTCTTCTACAACAATCTCAATCTAGAAGTAGCCTGAATAGCTATCCAAAAAGCAGTAAAAGGGGTGGCGGATAGGCTTAAAGTCTCATCCATTTTTCGGTCCATTTTACGATTGATTTCTATCAAAGAGGCGATCTATGTGCGAAATGTTGAATAACTCGCAAAGCGCTATCGTGATTGAAGAGGATATTGCGGTAGGAATGGCGTTTGGCGGGAATGACCTGACTTCTTTGAATGATGTTGCGACGGGAGGAAATGCAAGAGGGAAGAAAGGACACCGTTGTGCGACCTTGGCGGTGATGAAGGGAATCACATCAGGTGTGACCACAAAACTCCGGTCGCGACATAAGAGCGGTAAAGGCGAAACGGCGGTCATGATAGAAACTCAAGTCAGGCAACCATAAATTAATGAAGAACAAGATATGATGTCGCAACACAATTTCGAGGTTGCGACAAAATTGAAGCCGTGATAGACATGGAGGTCATTGACGCAGAGATAGAAGTCGCGACGCAAGATTTTCAAGAGTGAAGACATAGAGGTGGTGGCGTCACGTGGTCGCGACATCGGTTGCAAAGAACTAAAGATTCATGGCGTCGTGGTGGTCGCGACATCGGTTACGAACTAAGATCCGCAGCGTCATTTAGCGGTCGCGACGTCAGTTACAAGGAAAGAAGATCGCGACATCATTTAGCGGTGGTCGGCGACTTCGAATCGAGGATGCTAGAACGAAGTCAGCGACCAAATAAAAGCCTGCGCGACGTATTTGAGATAAGCGAGGTCAGCGACAAAGAATCGGGTGCGTGCTTTCTTGATAGGCGGTTAATCTAAAATCTTACGGAGGTGCATCGAAGTTAGGGCCCGACTTGAGGAACCACATAAATACGCGGTACTCACAGAAGGAAGCGACTCTCGGCATTTCGAGATGCACGGGTAGTGAAGGCTCCTGTATTTTTATTTTTCTTTTCTTTGTTTGTTTTTATTTTAGATTAGTTTGTTATTTCGTTGAGAATTTGGATGCGGACATTATTGTTAAGTAGAAGGTGAATGCGAATTCTATTTCTTTCAAGTGCACTGGATTATGCGAATTCGGACAAATTTTAGAGTCAGTTTCAGGTTCGATTTCTGATGGTTTTCTTGATCAGTAAGCCATTGTAGGGTGTAATCTAGTGATTTAGAAACCCGACTTCATTGAATAGACTATTGCTAGGAAATTATCTTTCCTATAGAAATTTATTAGAAGCGTGGTATCGGTTGTAAAATCTGCTGGCAGTTTGAGTGCGTATCGATCCCAATGTCGGTGTCTTGCTACTATGATAGAAGTTGTTTCGTGCTCTCCCCGATTTCAAGAGCCCTCACGAGTGACAGAAGGCATTCACGAGTTGTGAACAATTTCTCAAGGTATGCGAACGATAATGGAAGTCCTAATGACTCTGTGGATAAGTCGATCATCGTCTTCTCACTTGAAATCGAATTGAGTTGAACCAAACATCATTTAAAAAAGCGAGTTCAGCTTCGATTCTAGCAGTAAGTTCAATCCAGAGTGTTAACGAGGATCTAATCAAGGAAAGGATGAATTGTTCCAATTTTGAGGAAGAGAAACCGATGAAGTGTAAGCCCATGCTATACCTATATCTTAGGAGCTAAGGTTTAAGTCCATGTTACAGGGTATAGTATTGAAAAGAAAAATATCGAGAACAGGCAACCCAGGATTAAAGTAGTTATCCAATCCTCATCTTGAAAGAATCGGGGAAGATTAGATGATGACGATCTTAATGGGGAAGATCAGTTGCACTACCCTATTCCTTGGACATATTTTAAATCATGGTTCATAAAGCAAAGTTACATAGTGAGTGCCAAGAATTGATGTTTCCATGATAGCGTATTTTCAATGCTCCTTTAAAGATAAATGATTAGTCTAAATTTGTTATTTTAGATTTCAGTTTAATTGTTTGTTATTAAATCCTTTTCTTAGTTTTTATTATTTTAGGTTTGCTAAGAATATATCAATTATATCAAAGTCCAAATAGTATAGAGTTTGAGTAGTCGAGTAGTTGATTGAAATTCTTGGGATCTCTGTGGGATCGACATAGGACTTAAATCGATTTACTACTTGTTAGAGCACAATGCACTTGCAGCATCGAGTTAAAACCAGAAAAAATGATTTACTCTTAAACGACTTTTAATGTCCCGATTACAATAGATAAGGAACACAACAAACAAGTTTCATGGCATTATTCTTTGGGGATTAGATAATATTCCTTTAGTAATAAATATTTGCCAGTTTATATAGGTATTTTGGTCATTCGAAGAAGGAGTGAACATGGCCATAAATTCTTTGAAATTTGGTCCGTGAAGGAGTAAAGGGAAGTTATCCTTTCTTGTCCTCATTTAATACGCCAATCAATACCTTGCCTCTGGCTTTGTGGTAAGGCGGTAGGCATTTCTCCCTTCTCATTATGCACAATAGTACCTGATTTTTTGGGCATAACTTTAGATTGAACTCACCCAGAGTTACATCGGATATAGGGTAAAATGATACAGCACATAGCAATTTTAGGACTTCTACACGTACCACCTCACATGTGTGAGGATTCAATCTCCTCACATGCATTTGCTATGCAGTTTTGCTTCCTCCTCCAAATAGATATGATGTGTGCAAACTGTTGGGCTAATTCCCTTTAGGTCAGTGATTTTCCACCCAATGGCTTGCTTGTTCTCCCTAAGGATGTCCAGTAGGCTGCTTTCCTGTGAAGTACTAAGCAGGGAGGATATGACAACTGAGCACTGCTCATGTTCTTCTAAGTATGCGTATTTTAGTTCTGCAGGCAGGGGCTTGAGATCCAGCTTTTGAGGCTCATCGGTTCCTTCCTCAATCAGTAAAGGTAGAATTTCTTCTTTTTCCATTAACATGTACGGTATTCAGTCTTGAGACTTCTTGTAGCTCTTGAGCGGTGAGACCTGACTCCTCGATTAACACATCATTCGCTGGCGATCGGCTTGTTCCTCAGAATTGCATCAAATTATACAAACTTATACGGACCCTCTTCCACTTATTGCATATGGTTTTTGCACCGAGTGGAAGATGTTGAGTTCCAAGGTCATGTTCCAAATGTAAGTTGCATAACTCCATTTTTGACAAATTGATAATCGCATTAGAAGTGGCGAGAATGGTCTTAGGGGATGGCTCAAGCACATAATTAGTCCCATTGCAACGGGTTACATGTCAGGCACAACAAAGTCTCTAAGATGGTAGAATTTGTCCACTTGTATTCGTATCCTGATACCCGCTGGTATTTTATGGATCTATCGCGAGGGATAGTGTGATGTGGGTTTTAATTCTCCCAAGCGAGGCGCATGAATAAGGCGGTGGGTTTGTAACCCAAAGTTTAAGCGTGCCTTTTCTACACAAGTGCCTCTGATATTCACCGAGATGGTAGGAATGACCGGATCTTTTGTACTTCCAGAATCTTGCATTGAATGATGACACTTGACTTGTTACGTAGGAAGAGCCTTCTTGTTGACATTCAGCCTCTCTTCATTGTGCACGAGTCCTTTAAATTTTGGCATATGTTGGGTTGTTTAATCATGTCAAGCGGGGGGATGTTGACCTTCCCACATACTTGCCTCTATGTTTCAACTTCAGTTGATGGCCTTTTCTTGGCTTTTAGTGCTTGCGGAAAGAAGGTGGGGGTGTGCCTATTTTCAGCACATTTTTTTATCACTTCTCCTCTGGTTCGACTTCTTTTGCTTCCTAGACACGCTGGTTTGGAGACCTTCATTTGTTTAACCTCCTTACCACTTCTCAAAGTGATAATTGCTTTAACTTCATCTATCCTGGGATTTAGCTCAGGAAGGTTAAATTCATACTCTGGATTGAGCGATGTCATTCCCTTTTTCCTACATGTTATTGGTTAGTCAATCTTGAAATTGAATCACAAGTTGTCAAATTTTTCGGGAAATTTCAAACGCAGGTTCTATCTTCTTGCTTCAATGTGCCGATCAGACAATCCTTCCGGGTTAGCCCTCGCATCTACGCTCTCTGCTCTTCCATAAAATCGCCACCACCTTACTCAAGTTCATGATAGTCATTTCAACTCGGGATGAGAATGGTAGCCGTGGCTAGGATGAAGAACTACACTGCCGTCGTGCACAGGGGGCACATATGGTGGAGGCTTTGGCTTCCAGGAGAGGTTAGGATGGTTCCTCCAGTTAGGGTTATAAGTGTTGCCATATGGGGTAGTGGTTGGTGGCTTGTATTGACCCACAGCATTGGCTTGTTCAGCCATCATATCCCTTACTAAAGGAACAAATAAGGAAGCACTTCCTCGGGTGCTCGCGGACTCCGACAAATCAAGCAAGGTTGGTTAGGCACATATGCCTCGGCCACTACTCGCACCTCATGTTGATTTTGCATTTCAAGCTCCTCCAACCTTCTGTTGCGGATAGCTTTGCCTTCATCTCCATGTCCTCCGGTGGAGTGAGTACATGCCTCCTCGACCATTTAGTCTCATCCTCTACTCGCTCAGGTTAGGTTCATCCCATGCTTGGATGTTTCGTACCACATAATTCAGAAATCCATGGCTTCTTCCTCGGATTTTACTCATGAAGTCCCCCCCCACACATAGTTTCCAACAATCGCTTTACAGACATTCCATCATAGAAGTGATTAACCAGTTATCCAAGTATCAAAGCCACGGTGAGGACAAGCATCGATGGTTTCCAGTGCACCTCTCCCAAAGATCGGTAGAATTTCTTACTGTGGCCGCAGAAAAGTGTAATCGCCTTCGCACTATTGGTTCTACGGGTGCCAAGAATTTCTTCAAAATTCAGCCAAGATGTCTCGCCCACTCCCGATGATCCCGCCTCGTGGAGTCAGCGCCAAATCTAGCCTCTCATTCCTTGTAGTTAGAGGGAAGAACTTCGCCTCATCGATACACATTGAGATGTCCTCTTCAAGGTATCGTAGATACTCGAACTCCCTGATGTGTGAATAGGGATTCTCACTCTCCATCCATGGAAAGTGGGGAGCAGGGCACAATGTAGTGGCTTGATAATTACGTCCTCTAGATGGAGGCACAACGACGAGGGTGCACTCACCTGTGAGAGTGTATATGGTCCCCTTCATGGTCCTATATGCACAGATTCCAGATCCCTCTATCGCATGTTGTTCCGGTGTGGAGGCTCCATCTATCGACTATCCAAGCTCACTTCATACCGTTTCATGGAGCACTGTCCTTTCTAACTCCGTCCGATGTGTTCCTATCCTGAAATGTGCATAAACTCATGAAAACAGCACAAAACACAAAGAAAACTTAAAACCAGCTACCAAAAGGTTATCATAGCTAAGATTAAAAAAAGAAAGAAATTGAATATGTATCAGATAAATAATTGAATCAACCTAACAAAGAACAAATAGAGAAATAAAGGTAAAGTAAAAAAGGATTGAAATTTTCACCAGTACTTGTGATGTGGATCACAAGTTTAACAAATCAACATTTGCACTAAGGCACCTTCCTAAGAATCAATTCATTTGATTTGGTGGTTTAGAAAGGTTAGAGAATTGGCAGGTTCAAATCAAAATATTTATATACCTATACTCCTCTACCTGTCGTAGCATAGCTATCGCAAAGAAAGTGGCTCTGTGGCCGAACATAGTGGATGGGTTTTCTTCACACAAATGATTTACGCTTAAGCTCAACTTGGTGAATTTGGTTCGATTTTAAGGTTTGATAAAAACAAAGGAGGGCTGGTGATTTCAAACCGAAATAAACTAAAATAAAATATGAAAAGAACTCTCAAGCACGCTACCGGGATTGAGGTCATAAGGTAAATGAGAGTACCCCTGCTCTTTCCTCAGAGGACGATCCTATAGTCAATTCCCCGAACCTGGATCTTGTTTAGCTTATAAAAAACTTAATCATAATAATTTTTTCCTTTTCAAATACAAGATTTAATGAACATAAATGCTCCCTTATTTAAGAAGAACACATTCCCTAAATCTACCATACAAGAATTCAATAAAAGGCAACTAATGAATCTCTGATCTTAGCAATAAGCATCCATCAACCCTAAAAGCTTGCCAAATACAAAGCACCAAGGTACATTTAAGAGATTTAAACCCCAGAGTGAGAGACTAAACGTAAATGATCATAAATGTTAACATTAAAAGAAAGAGAACCAACATTTTACCTCAAGATCTTGAATTGGTAGCCTTCAAGGATGGAGAGTTTAGCCAACCATCCCTTGAGTTGTCATCCTCAAGGGGTGTTTGGTAGCCGAGAAAATGAAAGAAAAGCAAAGAAAATGAGGGAAAGAAAAAGTAGCGGGAAAACTCTCACCCAAGAGCTCTATATCCAGCAAAAGCAAAAAAAATTGAGAAATTTTCTACAAGATTTTATTTGAGCTTATATAGTGCTGAAATAAGAAAAATTACACAAATACCCTCAATACCCACAATACATGAAGGATAAAATTGGAAAAATCACAAAAAGGAAGTCAAACCTAGGTCGACAGACAAGAGGAAACAGTTGCAAAATTTCTAACTCCATTTAAATTGGGTACAGTTATAGATTTTCGCAACATTGCAAATTTCAGAATCGACCCAATTTCTCCCGGATTCTCGCTCCATTTTCTCTCTAAATTTTCAGACCGTTGTACCTTAAGTTCTAAGATGGATTCTTCGTGTTTGAGTCAACTCAATGATTTTGGCATAGTTAGCCAGCAAAAACTACAAACTTTGCCACAAAATGCGATCAAAAGTATACAAGGGGCCTTAATGTGTCAATTAGGTTAATTAAGTTGATTAGTACACAAAAAGTGTTCAAAACCTACAATAAACAGGGCTAAAAATAGCACTATTTGGGCACTAATCAGTAGATTACAAGAATTTTATGTCTTGTGTAAATCAGATGGTTTAAAGAAAAGAAAATTTCATCGTGATGTACGTCATCGTTGGAATTCTACCTATCTAATGTTAAAATTCGTGGTAGGTATGATAACTGACATCGTATTATGTCAATGGTGTTAGGTAGAAAATTAAAATAACTTCATATGATTGGGAGAAAGGTTTTGCTTTTTTAAATTTCTTGAAAGTTTTTTATGACTCTACTAACTTATGTTCTACTGTATATGTACCTACATCTTATATAGAACTTAGGTGTATTTGCAATATAAGTCTTGTGTTTAAACAATATAGAGATGAACCATTTTTTGTTGAAATATGTGAAAAAATGGAAATAAAATTTTTGAAATACTAGAAAAATATTCCACCATTTTTTTGTTTAGCTGCTTGTATGGATCCAAGGGTTAAAGTCAAGGTGTAGAAAACATTTAAATTTCATACCGGGAAAGTGTATGAACCAAATCCACCCAAACCATGTGGCTTAGTATATGAAAACAATTAAGCACCATATAAATATTATGAGTCTAAATATGGTAGCGCTTCAAGTACTACAACTTCATTTACATTTGGAAATGATCCATTCTTCATGCAATTAGCTAAAGGAGGCACAAGTTGGTTCCTTCAAGTATGTCCGATCTTTTAAAATATTTAGATACTGATTACTTGTCATACCCATCCCATGATGAAATCAAAAATTTTGATATTATGAAGTGGTGGAAATCTCATGAATCCACCTTTCCTATGCTATCTAAAATGGCACGTGATCTACTAACCCCACTGGTGTCTACTATAGCATCAGAATCTGCTTTTTCTATTGCAACAAATGTGACACCCCAAATCCGGGGGTCCCGTTGACAACCCTTCAACCCGTGGAATTCCTATGGATTTCAGGTGACCCGATACTACACTGTTGTGCCCCGTTTATCGGGATCCATATTTTCACAAAAAAATCGAGCAGAGTCTCTTCTATTCGGGGAGTTCTACCCAACATACAACATGTATAACTATAACCCATCCAGGGTCTCAACATAAGTAATAATGACCACACATGGTCTATCTGTCCATATTCCCAATATACAACTATATCACAACTACCCGTGGACACTGAGTTACTCAACACCACCTCAATACATCCCTTTATCGGGATCCATTCATTTACATTTAAATCTAAAATATGAAAGTAAAACACTTAATTACAACCCGTAAGAGTCCAATCAAGGCCATCTTACCATAATTACATACCCAACTATTTATACAATAGTCCCAAAATAATTTAATTACAATTCTTTTATACAAAATACTTTTTACTAAAGTAATATCAAGGCCACACATAAGCCTCTCATAATCACAAATTGCCTGAGCGCTTGCCCCGTACATCCCCTCGTATTCTGCAGTGGGTCCCACAACGGGGTGAGCAATGCCCAGTAGAAAAATTTTCTTACAAGGGCTACTCCCCGTCTAAATGCACATTCAATGGCATACATAAAACATCAAATCATATTCAATATAAATAATGCAATCCTATATGGAATGTTCTCAGATGAGACTCCTCATGCCCACAACCCAAGTCCCGACCGACTCCCTCACACCTACAACGCCAAGTGTGAAAAACCAATCATTGGTGTTTCACCCAATGACTTAAACCATTAGACAACCCTCCAATTTTAATTTATCAAATCCCCTGTGTTTATTTGGGTTGGGAATTTCTGGGGTCTCACGGTAGGCTTCCCAACGCCTTCTAACACTTTCGCGAACTTTCATCGCTCGATCCATATGTCTAACCAAGAATAAAATTTGGGTCTTTCACCCTAGGGGGGATCTACCCCATCTTCCTTCACCCAAACACACGAAATTTATTATTATTATTTTATACAACCATGAGTCTCAATTTTGGACATTGTCCCATTTCCAAGCTCACCGCACATTCACCAAGAATGGTGATTAACAGTACTATGCACGCACATCCGACTCAACGCGATGTGACCGTGCATATGAAATGCAATCATGTCATTTCAAGTGATGTCTTGCTACATGCACAATAAGAGCTACATGAAACATTTATAAATTTTGGATAATTATATTTCCTACATATAATTTCATTCATCACCATTTCCATGTTAATACATCCCGCAAGCACATATTAACATGAATTTTACATACTACAACATATTATTTATTTTTCCAACAATAACATACAAAATGGCCCAAATTTAATCTATATACAGTCTGGCACCTCGTCCCTTCACGCTTGTCAATTACCGTGATACCAAAACACACCACAAAAACCCGAAGACATCGCCCCGTGGATCAAAACTAAACCTCAACACAATCCAAGACTACTCAAAAATAGTCCTAAAATCCCGTCTAGATCAGGTCTCAAATAGTCCCGTATCACCCAGCCTGCATCAGCCGAAAACAAGCCCCGAATTAAGCCTGATCACAAAAATGTTTCAAAATTTCTAAAAATTCCTACACTTAGTCCAAAAAATTTGGGACTGAAATTTACAACCTCTCACAGCCTCTAAGAAAACCCCAATTCATTAAATGGTCTTTAGGCTAGAAATAACCTAAGTAGAAAATTTTCCTACCTCGTGGAGTTTAACAAAACTACAAGATTTTGGTACTCACGCGTAGCTCTCGATGTGTGGACCAACTTTGCTTTTTGGTTCTAATTAAAACCTACAGGTCCAATTTCCATAGGATCTTAGAGAGAGCTTAAGAGAAAAAATATTTTTTCCTCTCTCTCTATTCTCATTCTCACCCCACTCGCACTTAATTACCTCGCTTGTTTTTCCTTTTTCTTTTCTTTTTTTTTTTTTTTTTCTTTTCTTTTTTTTCTTGTTTTATCTTTCCCATTATTTCCTCCACTTAACACTTGGCTCAATGTGAGTCATTCACACAAGTTCACCACATGTCATACCATGTGTCACTTGACACCCGATGCTCAAAACGCGGAAATTCGACCGCTTGGAACTGGATTAAATTCGGGATCGGGTAACTAGATTTCGTGGAGACCTAATTCAACTAAGTGAAGTCTATTTCATCATTCGAGATCTATAAATATCTGATTTTCAACCGAAATTACCATTTTACCCTTTTTCAGAAAAATTGAATTTTTCCCGGGTTTTACATATGATTAGAGATAGGAGGACAAGCCTCACGCCAAATGCTCAAGCCTTAACGTGCTCGGGTTGATCGTGCCAGCTGACACATGGGGCCCAAAGTCAAGTGTGATGATTATATTACGAACCTCATACTGATATCAATCAAGACCAAGATGTTGAAGAGATTAATGAAGAATAAAGCAATTATGAAAATTGAAGAACTATATGTTGTCTTTTTTATTTAAATGTATTAAATGACTCATTTTAAAGGTCGAAAACGTATACGATCGATAGTCTAAAAGTACAACCTAGATAGATGCATCAAACTATAAGTGATGCAATTCCTAACTCTTTTTTAGCTTGTTGAGATTTTGAATAAAAAGAATCGTATTTTTTTATATTTTCTTTTCTTTACTTAATATTTTTAATTTTTTTGTGTTATTTTGAAAACATAAATATAAATATATTTTTTCTTGGTTTTAAAAATAAAAAATTATCACTTCTACAGATTATACAATTACAAACTAAATATAAATTTTTTTAAAATAATTGATTTAATTGCAAAACAAAATTTAATATAGGCTACCACGAAGACGACTCCACTCCGCACAACCTCGCCAAGATCGGCCAAATTTATCTGCCAGGCCATGTCGCCAATCATTTGATGCGCACGCCACCCGACCAGGCCCGCTTTTTGGCGGCCGAAACGTGCCCCGCACGCCAATCTGCAAGCCCGCGCAAAGTCAAGGTCGAGCCGACCGCACACGTTCTCATCGATAGGTCTAACTGGGGGTACTACCTAGTACAAGCATAATTTATTTCAAAATACCGTAGAATTATAAAGATTCACAAACATTTACTATATGTTTATAACTCGTAATGTATGGAGATTGGTCAAGCTACCTACATATTTAGAAATAGTGATAGTATTACTAGAACATACTAGGGGTACTACCTGAACATACTAGGGGTACTACTAGAACATACCCCAATACTACCTAATACACCATATATTATTCAAAATATCATAATTAGTACTCCCACCAAACATCTACTCTTATGTTTATAGTCAGAACAAGCGTGAGATTGGTCAAGTTAGCAACATATTTAGTAATAGTGGTGGTATTAACAAAAGGTATTAGGATACTACCAAAACAAACTGGGGGTACTACCTAATACAACCATATCTTATTTGAAAATACCATAATTATAGTACCCCCACCAAACATCTACTATATGTTTATAGCTATAATAGGGCAGGAGATTGGATGGTTTGCTACATATTTAGTAATAGTGGTGGTATTAACAAAACATATTGGGGGTATTACCAGAACATACTGGGGGTACTATCAGAATATATTGGGGGTATGTTTTACCCATGCTATTTCAAAGTTATCGATCAAAATTGTTTAGTCTATATTCATGATATAATTGTTGGTTGTTGGCTGTTAAGGTTAATTCCCTTTTTCTTTTCATTTCAGAGACAAATGAAATATCATAGGATAAGGATAGCTTGCACCTTGATCATGAATAAAGACAATACAGAATGGAAGCAAATTTTGAAGGCTTGCAAACAGATGTTGTTAAGTTCAGATTGTGGATAAACAGACATTATATGACGTTCAAAACTTCATTTGTATATGTTTAATAGTGTTATTTGATGTAATTGTGTCTCATTTGGGATGCATGTTAGTTAAACATGTTTTATAGAATCAGATCTTTTATAAAATCATATATTGGGCGGATCTTCGACATGTACATACTATGACATAGTTTTAACCTGAAGTGCATATTTCTAAATAGCATATATGAAAACTATGTTCGAAAGTTCATTATGGTTGTACCAGGTAGTACCACCACTATGTTATGGTAATACCACCAGGATTTCTAAACAGGTAGGTAACTAACCAATTTCCTGCCTCATTATAACTATAAGCGTATAGTAGATGTTTAGTGGGGATACTATAATTAAGGTATTTTCAAATAAGTTATGGTTCTACCAGGTAATACCCCCAATATATTTTGGTAGTACCCACAGTATGTTATGGTAATACCTCCACTATTTCTAAACATGTAGCTAACAAAACAATCTCTTGCCTCATTACAACTATAAACATATAGTACATGTTTGGTGGGGGTAATATAACTATGGTATTTTCAAATAAATTATGGTTGTACCAAGTAGTACCCCCAGTATATTTTGGTAGTACCCCTAATATGTTATGGTAATACCACCACTATTTCTAAATATGTAGTTAACTAACCAATCTCCTGCCTCATTACAACTATAAACGTATGGTAGATGTTTGGTGGGGGTACTATAATTATGATATTTTCAAATAAGTTATGGTTGTACCAGGTAGTACCCCCAGTATGTTATAGTAATACCACCACTATTTCTAAATATGTAGCTAACTAACCAATCTCCTACCTCATTACAACTATAATTGTATAGCAGATGTTTTGGAGTACCAATGCAACATGTGACCTAACCGTTTTCTAAATAGGCTCATTTTTCACTAAGGTGGTACTAGGTAGCACCCCCATGTGACCTAACGGATTCATACCATTTGCATGACTTATTAAAAATGAAGGAATCAAATCAAAAATTAGTGATTAAGAAGAAATGTACTTGAAGCAATATTATGAATTGTCATCCATATTAAGTAAAGCAAAATTATGAATTGTCATTCATATCAAGTGAAGTAAAAGTTAATAAAGATATCATAACTTCATAATCCATGGCCAACTAAGTATTGTAACACCACCAACAATTACCTAATTTCTAATCATTACAACAATGGCAAAAATAAGCCTGACATAACAAATGCAATTAGAGCACACTTCTCCTCTCGCATACTCGTGACATAAGACCATGCAACCGGCATGACTCGCTTCTGTGCCCATACCTCTTACAAGATGTCTCTTTTCATTTTCTAACTTAATTTTTTTCTTCCAAGATTTTCTCTCCGTCTTCCAACCGCACAATTGTCTCTTCAACAGCCTTCCCTTCCACCCTTCACACTCATTGACATTAGCTTTCCCAACATCTTCTACCCATCTAAAATAACCGCAGTCTATAGTCTTTGGAAATAAGAGAAACAAATTTAGAGAAGTAATTGAAAGGCATCCTATATTAGTTACCCATGTTTGATTTTGCCCACTTACAGGCCATAATGAGCACCCATAGAACTTCTTCCCCAAGTTGGAACCACTTATGACCATCCTCATTTGAATCACCTGTGGTGGCACTTTACTTCAACTTCCCTACGACTGGAATATTTCAACTCGCACGATTCGACATTCAATCGGATCAAATGAAACAAGAAATATCTCGTTATTACTGAGACGGGAGCTCAAGTCAGGATTATTCCCACATGGTGTTATTCATGTAGTACCCCAAGGTGTTATGGTAATACTCTAATATGTTGTTAATACCCCAATACGTTACAGAATACCAATGCAACCAGTGATACCAAACAATGACCTAATTTATTTAGACCAATTCACTGGCTTCAAGGATGCTAACTCACGGGATTTAACCAATGCTCAGACTTATTACTAGAAAAAAATGGAAAAAAAATGTAATCTACATATAAATTTTTTTTTTCTTCGTTCCCATATAAATTGCACAATGAGTGTTCAAATAAAGAAGAAGAAGAAGAAAGAATATGTTGGGTTTTGGAAAAAAGTTTTAGTGATATCAGGTTTTGCAACAAGTGATACCAAACAGTTACCTAACTAATTCATACCAATTCACTTGCTTCAAGGATGCTAACTCACGGGATTTAACCAATGCTTTGACTTATTACTAAGAAAAAAATGGAAAAAAAAAAAAGTAATCTACATAGAAAAATTGTTTTCTTCGATTTCATAGAAATCGAATAATGAGTGTTCAAATAAAGAAGAAAAAGAAGAATATGTTAGGATTTTGGAAATAAGTTTCAGTGACATCAGGTGTCATTCAAATCTCACAAAAAAATTGTAAGTGATGGGTGTGCTTTCTTCCTACCCACACAAATCAAACAATGTGTGTTCAAAAGAAGAAGAATAATATGTTGGGGTATTGGGAATACCTTACCTGCAGATGCTTCAAAGGCGACAAGACGGGAAGGAAGAACCTATAATAACGTTGTAATCTAAAGAGGAAGAAGAAGATGCTTCAAGTGATGGTCTGCCAACCTTACTACAGAAGATGAATAAATGTGATCGCATGTCGTGGTGAACAACTGTTACCAAAGAGAAAGAAGAAGATATTTCTTCGCATTTTTACCATGGCATCGTCAGAGGGAAAACTGCATAGGGGTAGTTTGGGGTAACTTTTTTGCAATCATCACTTTTGTTACCAAATAACAATTACTTTTTGACAGAATGTACTAAGTAATGTAATTTGAATTCTCCATTCTAATTTTTAAAATATTTGCATATTAGTGGAGACAAACACACTTTTTCCTAAAATGTATTATTATACAATAGTAGTGGCCAAATATAAAGTCTAAAACTACATAAACATAGAGAATAAATGAGATATCACCAATTTTTTTTTTTTTTTGTTGATTTTTCTTATAGAGGTGGGTAGTCGCTATTTTTATTTCTTAGGGAAAAAATATGTACTGCTTACCAATTTGAAAATAAAGGTAAAGAATGTATGAAAAATGAAAAACACATGGTTCAGAACATGTCAAAATATAAATTATTAGCTTTTAGGTAAAGGTACAACCTTAATCTATTGAGGTACTACCTTATGTAACAGTAGCTAATACCTTAACCAATTATTTAAAGTAGAACCTACAGCTAATTAAGGTAATACCTCTACCTGAAAGCTAATTATTCTTCATACCATTTTTATTTTTATTTTCAAATCGATAGTCTGATACATATTTTTCCCCATAATTTATTAGATGATACATCTTGCTAAGAACTATATATAGTGTCCAGAACATGTCAAAAAATATATAATTGGCTTTTAGGTAGAGGTACTACCTTAATCAATTGAGGTACTATCTTAACCAATTATTTAAGGTAATACTTACAGTTAGTTAAGGTAGTTTAAGGTAATACTTACAATTAGTTAAGGTAGTACATATACCTAAAAGTCAATTATTCTTTATACGGTCTTTGCCTTTTTTTTTCAAATCAATAGTCGGCTACATCTTTTTCCCCATAATTTAGTAGATGATACATCTTGCTGAGAATTATATATGGTGTCCACTTCTGTAGCTATCACCATCGCCACCGCTGCCACCACCACCGTCGTTGCCACCCCCACGACCACCATAATTATTTTAACCACTTCTGCCAACGACCTCATCCCCGCCACCATCTCCCACCCACCGCCGACGCCCCTACCATTTTCCTTGCCACCATCCCGTCCAAGTACAATTTTAGCAATTGCAGGAATTAGAAGGATTATTTTCCTGAATTGCACATTCAAAAGAGTAGCAACTGATTAATCTAAAGTAAATTTGTGGTTATTTCGTAGTGCATGGCCTTCTTTTCTCTTTTGCTTATGATTTTTATTTTTCTTTGGATCTAGGGTTGTAAACGAGCTACTCCAACTCCATTAGTGGAATACTCGATTTCGACTTGGAATCGAGTTCAGCTCAAGCTTGAGTAGCTTGTCGAGTCAAGTTCGAATATTACAATATCTAACTCCAGCTACTCTCAAACTTAATAAAGTTTTGTTGCTTTATTAATGAGTCGAGTTCAAATATAATTATTTATTAATTTTTTAATTGATTCGAGCTTTGTCGAATAGTTTCAAAAAATATTTTAATTGAGTTGAGCTCGAACTTGACTCTATGACTCGACTCGATTATACCCCTACTTGAACCTTCTCTAATGGAAAGTATAAAAGGAAGACATGCATGAAAAAAAATGTAAGATTCTTTCCGCTTTATACAACAAAGAGATAAAAATAAATAAATTTGAAAAAGGACGTGATAAGGCCTCAAGCCCAATTGAAGAGCCCAACCTAAAGGACCGGCTTGATAGGCAGAAGGACCTCTTAAACTTAAGTATCATTCCATACTCTTGTGTGGAACCGATGTGGGATCATATCATTCCATACCCCTTGAGAAACCGGACGTTCGTGGACAGCATTCACTTTGAGTGGCTTACACTCTGGTTAGCATTCACTCCAAACCCACCTTGGGGCACTCCAGTTTCTCTTACAAGGCAGCCCTTTCCCCATACAGTCTCTCCCGCTACACATCGGGTGTTTCAGACGTGAGCACCAATGACAAGATCTCAAGCTTCAACAGCACTTCAACCCCAAAAGACTGCTTGACATGGAGAATCTCCCGCTTAAGTACCCCTCCATAATCTTATGTGGAACCAATGTGGGATCGTATCAGGATATTACAAAAAATTTGTTCAATTTAAAGCTATTTTTAATTTATTTCAAAAAAAAATGTATATATATAAAATTAAATTAAATTAACGAAATAACAATATAGAAAGGACGAAAACTACTACATACCTAGAACCGAGACTTTTGTGGAGAATTTGAAGATGAAAAAGAAGTGAAATGGTGTGTATATAAATATTCTTTAGTTGCCTTGTCAACTTTCAATGTTTCTTTACCTTTTATTTATTTATTTATTTTCCCTTTTATATGGTGAGATAAAAAGTGATAGAGAAAATGACATGAACGGAACAAAAGCAAAGGAAAATAGTGTCATATTCTCTATAATCGGTTCTCTTTTCCACATCATAAATTATCTTTTACAAAGTTCATTAGTATTTTTATCCATAATATTTATGATGCTCGTGTTTTCTAATCTATATTTATTTTTCTAATATTTTGAGAGAATAATAATAATTTATGTTAAATATGATGAATCATTATCTTTATTATGAAACTTCAAGCAATGTCTATACAATTTGTCTCTATCAATGTATAATTTAATTCTAATTTAAAAAATAAACCATTGACAAAATTTATAATTCTAATTCACAAATATAAAAGATTGTTAGTATATCTTCATGTTAGAATGTGATACAATCCCACATCGGTTCCACACAAGAGTGTGGAGTGGTACTCAAGCTTGAGAGATTCTCCCACCTATTAGGCTGGTATTTTGGGCTGGGTTCCGTGATTGGGCTTGTGGTCTTATCATTGGTGCTTTCATTGAGGCCCTATCATTGATAGGTACTCCCAGCCCAATAGAAAAGTTGAACCTAAATGACCGGCCTGCTAAGTGGGAGAACCCATCAAGCTTAAGTATCACTCCACAACCTTATATGGAACTAATGAGGAACTTATCATTTCATACCCTCGAGAGAGTTTGATGTCTCCACTGCACAACACTAATTCTCTAGGTGGTTCACACTCTAACTAGCATTCACTTCAGGCCCACCTTTGGTGCACCGAATAGCCCTCATCTAGGTAGCCCTTTCCCAAGTAGCCCTCTCCCGCTACATACTGCCTCTCAATAAAAGAACTAATGATAGGTATCCAATCCCAATAAAAGAGCTCAACCCAAAAGACCGGTCTGATAGGTGAGAGAACCTCTTAAGCTTAAGTACCACTCTACACTTTTGTGCGGAACCGATGTGAGATCGTATCATTCCATACCCTTTGAGAAACTGAACATCTGCGTATGGCATTCAATCTAGATGGCTCACACTCTAGATAGCATTCACTCAACCTTACCCTTGGGGCAATCAAAACTGCCTAGGTAGCCTTTTCCTGCAGCCCTTTCCCCGCTAGTTCTCAAATGATAATGATCCCACATCAGCTCCACATAAGAGTGTGAAATGGTACTTGTTTAAGAGGTTCTACCACTTATCAGTCGGCCTTTTAGGGGATTGGCTCTCTAATCGAGCTGAGGCCCCATCATTACTGTGTTTACTGAGAATCTAAGATATAGTGAAAGGCCGCTTATGACCACCAGAAGCAGGGCTAAAGGTGGGTTCCAGAGTGAATACTATCCCAAGTGTGAGCCAATTCAAGTGAATGTCGGTCCACATCTCTATTTCTCAAGGTGCTTGAAATGATAAGATCCCAAATCAGGACGCCCAACTCGGCACCCGGTGTCAAGCGAGGGTGTCATTTTTTTCTTGTTTACTATAAACTTATAACCTTTAAGCTTGTTCATTCATATAATGTTAAACACTTAACTTGTACTATATTCTGTAGCAACGAATTACAAAATATATACAAGCTCCATATATGGAAGTGTTCAACATTTACAATATTTACATTGCTTACAAAAGAAACAAAAATACATATACATTATACCAAATGGTCTTCCAATGGGCACCTAGTGATGTGTTGACTTACCACTGATGCAGATTGTCTTATCCTCTAGTTTCCTCTTCTGTACCTACACAGATGAAACACCCGTGCTGTTTATAGCTTAGTGGGGAATAATACCGTGGACTAATCTCCCCAATAAAGATCATCCCACTTTAGACACATTCATATACTTAGTACGATAAATGTGACATTTACATATACTTATCCATTTCTCATATATCTACTTTTTCATAACATGTTTCATTTCTTATCATATTTCATACTTTTCGTGTCATCTACACTTCTTACTTCCTTTTCTTGTAAATCGTATAATTATCACACAAAGAAGAGCATATGCTTCTCATATCATGTCATATTATATACATCTCATTTCAAGGTATATCATTAATTTATTTTATGCTTCATGCCCGCAAAAACCTTAGTTGATACTTGGTAAGAACTGTGTATAAAATTGAAGGTACTATCACTGCATAAGACAAAGGATCTCTATCTCAGATGACCCAAACGGGACCTCGGCTATAACGATCCGAACTAGATCTATGTCATCGACCCAAACTGGGCCTCGAGTATCTATAAAATGTATGTCGCAAGAACTATATCCCTATAAGATGCTCTATCTATCCAACTACCTACCATAAGCAGGCAATCAGTTTTATTATGTTTTCTTAACAATCTTTTAGGTATCAGAAAAAGATATCTCATATACATGAATAACTATTGATATCATGTATACTTATGAGATATTTGTTATCAAATAATCTATTATAAGCATTTAATTGTACTTTTTCATATAACAAAATTATACGTGTATTCTCTTTAGCTTTCATAACACATGTTATCATGATCAACTTACTATGATGCATTATTTCATATAACAATACATTGATATAGCCTTTAAACAATTTCAATTTTCATAATCAATTCTACCTGAACAATTTGAGGCAGCTCCTAAGTCCATTTTCGACTACAATTTTTGACTCTATAAATGGGATTATTAGAGAAAGTGATCTTCTAACTCAATAAACCCCTATGTATTAAGTTTCTTATGGTTCAAACATCATGTCATTTGGACTATTAATTTGGGAGATATAGTCTAAACATTCCGAACTGCTCCTAGACAATTTCCAAGAATAGAATCTGGAATTGTGTCCTATATTTGAAAATTTTCTGGGAACATTAGAGACATAATTTGACCCTACTTTCTTCATGAAAGTTGTTCTCCCAGATGTCTAGTTGGTACAAAAATTTGAATCATCTCATTTGGATGAGTATAACTCAAGTTATGATTTAAACAACTGGAATTACTCTAGTTCAAGGCACTAATCTGAGACAGATTTCAAGGACTGGATTATTCCCTTACTTGGACGAATTCTCTGGGTCTAATGGGGTCCAAATTTGGATATACGTATTTCATGAAGATTTGTTTTCCTAGAAATCTAGTTTACCCAAAAATTTGAATCACTCAATTTGGATGAGTGAAACTCAACTTATGGCCTAAATACCAAAACTGTTCTGAAACCCAAAACTATATCATAAATGAACCAGAATTGACCCAAAACAGAGCTTCACTTTGACGAATCTTCTAGATCCAATGGGTTCAATTTGGATACACTTATTTCAAGGATATTTGTTCTTCTAGATGTCTAGTTTACCTAGAATTTTGAATTACTCACTCGATGAGCGCGGGCAAGTTATGGCCAAACAAAACACGGGTTTAAAAAAATGGACAAAGATTTCCCTAAAACCCAACACTTTCTCTATACAAATTTTTCCTCCATTGAGGACCACAACCAAACCAAAAAACCATTTCAAACAAGGATTCTACACAAAAAGAGGTATTTCAAACCTCCTAACAAGTATCCATACAAAATCCTAACAAGTTCCATACACAATTCATACCAAAATTCCTTACATATCCATACAAAAGTTCCAAATATTCCATAACTTTGCTTTTCTTTTCTCCTTCCTTCTTCCTTCTTCTCTTCTCTTCTTCTTCTTCTTCTTCTTCTCCTTCTCTTCTCTTCTTTCTCTCTTCTCCTCTTCACCGATTTTGCCCTATCATTTTGTGACCAAAATAAGATATTTTACCATTAAGGCCATGTTTGGCCTTATACAATTTTGCCTAATTTTTCCCTTTTTGCATTTTGGTCCTTCATTTCATTTTATTCTCAATTTAACTTATCAAAATCCTACTTTAGCATATTATCTTCTTGTATTATGACCCTTGGGTCCCCCAATTGGTAAATTACTAATTTACCCTTAACTCTTGTATTAATTCTTGATTTTTCTTATTTTATTTTTAGCATTATTTTATTCCGGAAAAATATACATTTACTTATATTATACTCAAAACATGTTATAAAACTGTCAGGGTATAATTTGGGGTGTTACAACTCTCCCCCCCCTTAAAAAGAATTTCCTGTTTTAAATTCATATCTGAATCGAAGAGTTGCGGGTACTGCCCTCTCATAGTTGATTCTGGCTCCCAAGTAGCTTCTTCCCTGCAATGGTGTTGCCAGAGCACTTTCACTAATTGTACTTGCTTATTCTGAAACTGCTTCACTTCTCGAGCCAGAATAGCCTTTGGCTCCTCATCATATGAAAAATATGCCTGTACTTGTACTTCTTGCACTGGTAGTATGTGCGACCCATCAGAACGGTATTTCGAAGCATAGACACATGGAACACATCATGCAACTTGGCTAACTCTAGAGAGAGTGCCAACCGATACGCCACTGGTCCGATTCTCTCCAAAACTTCATATGGGCCAATGAACCTCAGACTCAGCTTCCCTTTCTTCCCAAATCTAAGCACCTTCCTCCATGGAGATACCTTTAAGAACACTTTATCACCCACTTCATATTCAATGTCCTTCCTTTCAAATCGCATATGACTTCGCTTCGATCACCGACAATTTTTAACCTTTGGCCTAATAACCTCGAACTTTTGCTTCTTTTGTCTTTTACTATGTCTGGACCAATCACTTTATGCTCATTCAATTCTGTTCAAACATCTACTCCTCCTTCTATGGTCAATGGAGGATAATGTGCACTAGTGACGGCCAGTACTCCAGACGGCCATTCACTACTTTGCAGCGTGGTTGAGTTTGGTTTTTAGACTACTCAATGAAGACTCATAGTTCGACCAAGAATGAAGAGAAATTAGAGTGTGTTAGGCAGCAAAAAGGGGCCGTAATCCCTAAGGTGAGAATCCTAGAGTTAGGTGTAAGAGACCCGGGGAGATATCCCTAAATTTCTGTATGAATATAAGAGGCTCAAAGTGTGTCGTAAGAGTTGTTAATCAAGATGAAAAACACACCTGGCCGCTATCGACTTAGAGTCAGAAAGTGATAGAGTCGGGAGGATCGAGATTTGGATACCCCTTCGGGAATTGCATTGGTGTCGCTTGAGCTTCCAGCGGCTCTGACAATGGATGTTGTTCATGACATGGACTAGCCGACGATCCATCGATTGTCGCGATTGTGACCTTGGGAATAATACTACACACCAAGCAAGGGTTGTGTAGGGTTGCATAACAGGTGGATTATATACAGTAAGAGGACACACAAGGAGCATGCATTCCCAGTCATAAGGGCAGAGGATCATTTACCTTAAGTGGATTCACTACAACAATAGCTACTGAGAGTATACAGATGGCACCGTATGAGGTATTGTATGGGAGGCCATGTAGATCACCATTATGTTGGACCGAGAAGGAGAGCTCCATCACCGGTCCCGGGACTGATAGAAACACCTGAAGGCGGGCTTGATACGACAATATTTTCTCACATGGCTAGAGCTTTACGTAAGAGCTTAAGTATGGATGTACGACGCCGATTTAGAGTTCGAGGTTGGGGATCATGCCTTCTTGAAGGTTATCTCTAAGAGAGGAGTGGTCAAGTTCGACAAACGTGGGAAGTTATCGCCGAGGTTTATTGGGCCTTTTGAGATACTCGAGAGGGTAGGCACTATAGTGTACCGGTTGGCTTTACCGCCCAGCATGTCAGGTGTCCACGAGGTATTTCACGTCTCCATGCTCCGGAAGTATACTCACAGACCAAATTATGTGGTGGATTGGGGATGATTGAGGTTGACACCGATGACCTTCGAGGAGACCAAGGTGCATTTTAGATAGCCGGATCAAAGTTTTTGCGACGCAAGACCGTGGAGGTTAGTGTTGGCGCGTGGCGTCACTATGGAGTGAGGAGTCAACGTGGGAGCGCGAGGACACGATACAGGCCACCTATCCCTTCTTATTTAGGGACGAAGGTACGTGGTTTAGTCGCTTAACATTTAAATGACTAGTTTACATGCATGGTAGAGTGCACGTTGCATATGCATGTGAGTGATTGTGATTGTCCTAAATTTCAGGACGAAATTCCTTTTAAGGAGGGGAGAATGTAAGACCCGAGAAATTCCAATTTCTGGAAAAATGGCAAAATCGTAATTTTGGTTACAAAATTGTAATCTCAAGTAGAAAACTGAATTTATTCTCTAGGATCTCTGATGATGAAACGGATTTCACCGTTGGAATCGTCTCACGAAGTCTAAATTTAACACGTAAACTTCAGAGAGAATCTCGAGACAAATGGGTTGGCACGCTGAGGCATCGGGTCAGTGTCAGAACGATTTTCGATGCGACGAAAGTCACATATAACACGACTCATGTGCCATGCGGCATGAGTAGAGAAAGGATGGTGAAATGGACTACCAGACAAAGGCCGACGTCAAAACCGAGAAAGAAGGGAATTAATTAATTAAATTGATTAAATGAACTAAAGACAAAATAGCAGTACTCTTCTTCTCCAAAGTGAAATAGAAGCCAAAACGTGGAATTGGAAGGGGGAGGATGCAAGAGTAGCGTAATCCGTGATTTGTGAGTGAAAAGGTTAGACTTCACTAGAAATATATGATCCGACCGTCAAATGCAGCCTTCTGACAAGAAGGAAATCGGTCACGCTGAGAGGCTTCGTGGTACTGTATTTAGAGAGTTTTCAAACTCCGAGAGGTAGGGGGTTTCTTGGTTTTATTCCCTCTTAAGTACTTTACGAATGTTTATAGAATGAGCCGTGAGGGGGGAAGCTGTTAATCTATCCCAAACTCGACCGACTGATAAGGAATTTTTGAAACCCAAGAGTAGCAAAATGGATCGCCATGGCTGCCTGGGGGTGTCAAATTGTGCTTTTGCATAATAAATCATATATTGATTGGAATGAGGCCGGAAATGGCCGGGAAATGCGGGTTCACAAGGTGAACCGATGATTTGTGATTTTTCGGGAATAGTAACCTAGGGTTTCACTATTCCCGAGAATAGTGTTCACAAAATAATTTTTGTGAAATAATGTGTTTGGTCGAGTGATTCAAGTTGAATTGCTCGTGTTTGATTATTAGCCCAAGTGAGCTAATTTTGATGTTTGAAATGATAATTACATGACATGATTGTGCGATTGGATATTATGTGGATATGTGCATGTTTACATATTTGCATGTGATTAGACTGTATTGGAATTGGCATACATGCATTCCATATGCACTGGAACATCCTAGAACTATAGGAGTGAGTGCATGAGATGAGTCTAGAGAAATTAATCGGAAGGTTGTCTAAAAATATTAATTATCGGAGGGTAGTCCAAATTAAAATATCAATCGTCTGGAGATCTACCAATTAATATTCATCTGGAGGGTAGTCCATTAAATAAATAATATATCAATCGTCGGAGACGGCCCAATTGATATATATACATCGGAGGATTGTCCACTAACAAAACAATAATTCTCATAATGAGGCTTAGGCGAGTGTGAGAGAGCTCATGAGGACTCCTGATCTCGAGTTGGTCATGTGTACATCCAGCAGATCATGCATTTGCTCAATGTATGTTTATTTTGAACATTGCACCGCACTTAGGTGGAGTAGCCCACTTAGGGCGTATCATTCCACTACTAAGCATTAGCTCACCCCGTCGAGGATATTATTTACAAAAACAGGAGAGTGAGGGGACTCGCCGTCCTGTGGATCGAGGATTAGAAGAAAGCCTGTGTCATGGCTTTGGTTGATGATATATACGCATTGAAATGTCTAATTTTAATATATGTATTGTATAAGAGTGAAAATATTGTAACTCTGTAACTATTTGGTATATAGTTGATCTATAAAGGTATGTATTATGAGTATCGCTTAGGCCTATGGGCCGTGATACTCATGTGATTTGATATATTGGATATATTGCACTGTTTGGGACATGTATATGCAGGTTTTGTATTTGGGTAGAGCTCCCCATACAAATGAGACTCTGCCCGATTTTCGTGAGAAATGTCGGATCACCCGACATTCACGAGTGTTTCCGCCGGTTGACGGTAGTCAACGAACCCCCGGATTTAGGGGGTCACAATAATAACATTACCAACCATTACTACAAAGTAATATATAAAGCGAATAGATCTCAAAAAAAAAAAAACATTAGAAACCATGATGATATTATATATTATAAAGCAGTCTCAACCCATAATTGAAATGTGTTATTATACAATAGTGGCCAAATATAAAAGCCGAAAACTATATGAAACATGAAGAAGAAAATGCGATGTCTCTTTTTTTTTCTTTGTTGCTTTTTTGATGATTTTTCTTATAGGGGGGTGGGTAGTTGTTATTACATAATTTATTAGATGATTTTCTGTTAAATTATACTATATTATAGTAAATAGGATTATTCATTCCAATAAAAATTTCAGTTTTCTCTTATTATTATTAATTGGGTTTCCTAATTGTAACATTTTCTACCGTCGCCGCCGCCGCCACCATAATTAATGTAACCACCTGGCCAACGACCACCACTTCCACCCTTGCCACCATTCCCACCACCACCACCACCTCCCCTGTTTCCTCCACCACCACCGCCGCCGCCCCTACCTTTTTCCATTCCGCCATCCCGTCCAAGTACAATTTTAGCAATTGCAGGAATTGTAGCTGACATTTTCCTGAATTGCAAGACCAAAAGAGTAGCACCGATTAATTCAAATTAAATTTGTGGTTATTTCGTAGTGCATGGCCTTCTTTTCTCTTTTGCTTATGATTTTTATTTTTCTTTGGATCTAGGGTTGTAAACGAAGCAATTGACCTAATAGCTGAATACCGACCAACTGAGTTAATCGACCAAATTTCAAGTTCGAAGAAATACGTAAGTCGAGTTCAAATATCACAATACCGGATTCCAGCTGCTTTCAAGCTTATTTTGTTGTTTTATTACTAAGTCGAGTTCAAGTATAATTATTTATTATTTTTTTTATTGATTCGAGTTTTGTCGAATGGAGTTAGAAGCAATTTGAATTTATTCTTCGTAAGTCCGAGCTCAAAAGTACCAATCGAGTTGAACTCGGACTTCACTCTATATGAACTCAACTTGATTACAACCCTATTGGAACCTTCTCTAATGGAAAGTATAAAAGGAAGGGATGCATGAAAAAAAAAGATAAAAAAATTTATGTGGAAAATACATTTAAGATTAAAAAAAGCTTAAATCATTCGAGAAATTGATTTAAAACATTTTTCCTTATATATAATTAAAATAGTAAGATAAACATACAGAAAGGATTAAAACTACCACATACCTGGTAACCTGGAACCAAGGCTTTTGCAGAGAATTTGAAGATGATGGAGAACAGAAAGAGTGTGTACACATATATATTCCTTAGTTGCCTTGTCAATTGTAAAATATTTTTCCACCTTTCAATTGTAAAACAGAGAATTTTTTATTTTTTATTTTTTATCAGGTATGAACGGAATAAAAGCGAAGGAAAATAGTATCCTATTCTCTTTAATGCGTTCTCTTTTCCTCATTATAAAAAACATGGTACAATAACCTAATTTCAAATGGAATAAACTTTTTATTTTTTCTATGTGTTTGCACCTAACAAAATAAGAGAAAGTAAAATAATTAATTCTTAGGTTATGTTTGGTTTCTAAAAAATGCTAGGGAAAGAAAATTGTCAGGGAAAATGAAAGGAAAGTAATATAATATGTTTCTCTTGTTTGATTATACATGTAAGTTTTAGGTTCTCTTTGGAACCCGAAAAATAAAAATAGTGATGAAAATTGGGAGAACAAATTGAAGGAAAGATAATTTGAAGGAAAATAAAAAATAGGTTTAAACTTAATAAATTTATTTTATATATTTTATTCAAACTCATTTATTTGTTTCTCTCTATTATATAAAAACTAAGACATCTAAAAATATGTAAAATTTTGAGAAATTTTTATTATATTTTATTTTCTTTTATATTTTCTACCATGGAACAAAACATGAGAAAATTATTTTCCTCAACATTTTTTTCCTTTTCTTAGTACTTTTCGAGTTCCAAACATAGGTGAGGAAAAAGATAACAAATCTATTTTATATTCTTCCCTTTCCACAATTTTAATAATTTTCTCTTATTTCATATATATTAGGGAATATATATATATATATATATATATATATATATATATATATATATATATATATATTGTAAAACAATTTTTCCTTTCTTTTCTCTATTCTTGTCTTCATTACTTTTCAAAGAAAGTAGTATGGAAAATATTACAATATACTTTCCTTAGTATTTTCCTTTATATTTTGGAAAAATGATTTTCACGGTAATGTTACAGAACTTTTTCATTTTCCTAGCATTTTGGAAACTACAAATATATTTAGTAATTAACTTATAAAAGCAATAACTTCAAAACTATTTAAGTAAGATATAAAAGAATACATTAATTTAGGACTTATTAGTATAAGTTTATTTATATTTGGAATGTACTATGTATCACATGTTGCATTTTAAGAATTCACAAATGCTACACACATCCAGATATGGTCATTAAAAGATAAAAGGTGTTATTGGGATGGCATTTCTGTTTTATATTTCTTTTATAATAAATATAACTTTTATTGCAAATATGAGAACTCTTTGAATCTCATTCTAAAAATACAATGACCTTTCAAAATTATTATTTAAAAAAATAAAGAACTAAAAATTATTTCCCAAATATTTTTTACAATATTAAAAATAAAACTAAAAATTTATTTCCCAAATATTAAAATTTTTAAAATATATATAAAAATAAGTGCATGTTTTTATATAAGATTTGCTTTATTTTATGTACATAATTATTTAACAAAAGGAAGAACAAGAAGAAAATGAGATGTAAGGAAAGAAAATTTTACATCTCTTCCTCCCTGAATTCTTATTCTCTTTTTCAAGCACTCTATTTGTTAGTCATGGTGATTTTATTATTATTTTTGGCCTAAAATCACCCATTCCATCATGTTTCCAAGACATTTGAGTTTTCTTTTCTAATAAAAGTCTGCTCTCTCCACACCCAGCGCGCACGCCCCAAAACCCAAGGGTTCGTTGACTACCCGTTAACCCGCGGAATACAAGTGGAGGCCTGGGTTACCCATGCCACTTGTGGGGCACCCAGTCTCCTTTGTACGGTGAGCCTTTACCCATTTACAAAACCTACATTTACCCGTCTCAAATACCAATATACGCACATATATCCAATACCGCGCCACTGTACGACAAACAAGATAGACTCAATATACATGCTAACTATGAATCCAACTATATACCTAATAAGCTACAAGAGTTCAAATGTTTTACTTTCATACAACAAATATTAAAATTCATGAATTTCAATACAGTGTGGAAAACCTGATCAGCCACACTCTACTCTCTTCAAAACTCAAATCACTAGGATCGAACCATTCCCCAGACGCCCCCCACTTAAATAAATGGAGGATCCTAATACTGGTGAGCTAAAGCTCAAGAGGAGAATCGCCCCAAGTGGGCTACTCACCTCCTAAGTGCAATGTTCCAAAGAACACATTCACAACATCCTCGTCAATGTCTACATGACCAACTCAGTCCACTCATCACTTCACTCGCCAAGCCCCGTATGAGAATATTATGTTATTAGTGGGCAACCCTCCTCGATAAGGTATATCAACAATATCTCGACACATTGATATATTATTCGGTTTTCAAGTGACTACTCCTCCGATGAATATCAATTGGGCCGTCCGAATGGATTGACATTTTCCATTTGGACTAATTGATGATTAATATTTTGGGATCACCCTCCGAACCATTTTCCCTGTACTGCCCCATGCACTAACTCCTAAAATCCTATGATGTTCCAGCCAGATACAATGCACATGCTAAATTCCAAGGCCTGAATCCGACATGCAAACAGAAAACAGAATATATCTGCCAAAAATTAAATCTATCAATCATAAAATACAGGTGAATATTCTCAACTCATACATCAAAATTCGCTCCAGTTAACGATCGCACGAGTAATTGATGAATCACTGACCAAACACATATTTTCGCCAAAATATATTTTAGAACATCGTCAGAATAGTGAACTTCTGCCACATTCCGTAAAATCATTGAAATCAACGGCTCAATCTTGTGAACCCGCAATCCACCCGCCATTCCCGCCCAATCAAACTAACAGATGTGTACATGAATGTGTACACTTAAACAACTAAACAGCTCATGACCCATCAGTTTTCTTCGGATCATTACAGATGGTGAGAAAATCCCAAAGAATTTCTACCAATTGGTTCATGTTTTGGGACCGATCAAACGGCCCTCACGGCCTCATTCAACCGAAACATTAGTAAAACATTTAAAATGGGAATAAAACCCAAGTAGGGAGAAAATCCTACCTCTTGAAGTTTGAAGAAACTCCCGATCCCGGAGTCCACGCGTAGCCTGCCCCGCGTAGAACGTTTTTCCTTCTCGCCCCGAAGACCGCCGACGGTTGGATCTTGTGTATTTCTGCAGAGGTTCTCTGGCCTCTGGAAAACCTCCCCAAAATGGCTACTCACTGCATCCCAAACGAATCTCAATGCTTTGCCGGCTAAGGAAAGTATAACTATTTGCTATTCATTCTCAGCCGACTTAAAATCAAACCATAATTACCATTACGTCCCTTTTACCGCATTCGGAGTATCTCGCACTATCTCGCCGTCCATTTTCATCATTTCTACTTATACCACTTATGGTACATGAGTACGTATTATACGTGAACTCGCCGCATCAAAATCGTTTTATCGCACCCAAACGCTACGCCGAAAACGTGTCGACTCCAACCGCTCCCTAAAAATTATGAAATTTTACGTGCTAACTACATTTCACGAGACGATTCCAACGATACAACTTCCGCTTTCTTCATCCCGAAATCTAAAATTAATTACGGATTTCCTAACCGAAATTTCACTTTAATCAATTATTGATTTTGCCTTACTCCGTAAATTGGAATTTCTGCAGTCTTACATTCTCCCCTCCTTAAAAGGAATTTGTCCCGAAATTCTAGACAATCATAATCACTCACATGCATATGCAACGTGCACTCTACCATGTACGTAGAAATGGGTCATTTAAATCTTAAACGACAAACGCACCTTCATCCCTAAACAAGAAGGGATAGGTGACCAAGACGGTAGCTCATTCGCGCCCACGTAATTCTCCACTCCACAAGGCCTCCATAAGACTCTCACTAATTTCACTGCCTTGCACGCAAAACCCGATCACGGCTATCCGAAATACACACCGGTCCCTCCTCAAAGGTCTCATCCGCGGCCAACTCCCATCCGCCCCTCAATCCACCACACGGTTCTGGACCACGGGAGCATACTTTCCGAGCACGGGAGACTCAAACACCTCGGACACCTAATACGCCAGGTAACGCTAACCACGCAATGTTGCCTACCCTCTCGATTATCTCTAAAGCGTCCAATAAACTTGGCGATAAATTTCCCGTCACAACCTCGACCACTCCCTCTTAGGCATCACCAAGAAAACCCGATCCCCAACTCGAACTCTATACACATGCCAGACATCCAAGAGATAACCTTCTGCCGCCTCAGCCGCGAAGACGTCCCATCAAGCTCACCTTCTCTAAGTGTGTCTCTAATCGATCAGACCAGCCATGGAGCTCTCTCCCACCCCTGGCCCAACCGAATCTGCATTCATGGCCTTCCATACAATGCTTCAAATGGTGTCATCTCGATACTTGCCCGTAACCATTGCTGTAGGCGACTCCACTAGGGGCAAATGCTCCTCTACCCTTATGATCCAGGACACATACTCGCAGCATGTCCTCTAACACCCGTATGTAATCCATACACACGTAACCCTACACAACCCTTTCTTGGTGTGTAAACGCTAACCTCTCCAAGGTCACAATCATCGATACAATCCAACGGATCACAAATCCATGCCATGAATGATCCATTTACCGAGCCCTGCTACCAACAACACCCAATGCAATTTCCAAAGGGTATCCAAACTCGAGTCACTCCCGACTTTATCACTCAACTCCTCGGGCCACAGGATAACCACGTCCGTGAGCCATCTTAAGTCACCTCGACTCCTATCACCTCGACTCTAAGCCCGCGGATAACCGATCGTGTTTTATCTCGACACATAACTCTTCTACTTACACTTCGAAATTTTACATTTCCTCGATTCAACTATGAGTTCATCGATCGTAAATTCCCAAAGACAACTCAACCCACACTCACCAGAGTGTAATGATCCACCGCACCCACATTCACTCGACGCGATGTTACCTTGCACGCGAACACAATAATGCCATACTGTGGCACCCACTCCCGGTCCACCGTTATTTAATCGAGACTTCACTCATAATCTCGACTCCATCGTGTCAACTTCACCCCACATCCTGGTGGAAAATGATCTATACCGGCTTCTCTCTAAAGGCCTTAACCCTAAGCCCAAATCCAATGTCGGTCGAGTATGACAACTAAAGCATATCCAATTTCATTTGACAACCGATGGTCGGCCACCATCCAATGTCGTTTGACATCAACAACCAATACGTCTACCACCCTAAGGTCCACCACGCTCCTTTGCGCGACTCCGACCGTCCTCGACTTCACCACACTCCGTCCCTCTATCATTTGTGTTGCTGGCGTCGCAACACCCCGAAATAGAACTGGCTCTGGACCTGCAACAGCGTGGAGGAATGAACCGTATACTCCTGTCCCGCGGCTAACTGATCATACTGTCCCAAAGTCTTGGGATCCCTGTCTCTGGGGCAATCTCGTCACTCATGCTCAATCCTAGCCCTAGTCCTGAAACTAGTGTGAAGTAGAAGTCTTCTGCCTCTTCCCCGAACTAGAAGAAGCAGATCCTCCCTCTTGCTACCAACACCTGTATCCCGAGTGTTCCAAGTATCCTCAATCTCTCTCTCCATGGTCAGGGCCGCCCAAACCATGGAGTCCATGTCCCGTAGGTGAAATCCTACAATCCTACCCCGAATGGACAACTTCAACCCATTCTCGAATCTCCTGTAATACCCATCCAATCCCAAGAAACTACGTATCTCGAAGACTGACTTCGGCCTCTCCCAACTCATCACTGCCTCGACCTTCTCTGGGTCGACTGACACTCCTAATGTTGACACCACGTGTCCCAAAATCTCACCTTAGTAAACAAGAACTCGCACTTACTGAACTTGGCGTACAGCTGATGGTCTCTCAACAACTGTAAATTGATCCTCAAGTGATACTCATGCTCCCACTCTAACTGGGAGTAGATCAAGATGTCATTCACGAAGACTACGACAAACTGATCTAAATAGGGTTGGAATATCCTATGCATGAGATCCATGAATGCTGTTAGCGCATTTGTCAATCCAAAGGGCATCACCGTAAACTCAAAGTGCCCATAACGCTGGGCCCTAATGCCGCTCTTAGGATACCTATATCCCTAACCCTTAGCCGATGGTAACCAAAGGCGGCGTCTATTCGAATGTGCTCGCTCCTCTCAACTTATCGAACAAGTCATCAATTCTCTGGTTTGGGTATCCATCACCACTAGGTGGTTTGATGAGGTGTATGGAAACCTATAGATTGAGAATTTGGGCTAAGCCATAGCTGGAGTGGGAGAGCATCACCACTAGGTGTGGTTTGATGCTGAGTTTAGGTAATGATTACCTAGAAATCACTGACAAACTAGGACACTACGTGCATGTGTGTTGATGTGTTTTGTGTGATTTTGTGAATTATTTGATGAATGATGTGTGATCATGGTTGTGACGTGTTGTGACTGTAGGCCGGGTGCTTAGTGATTAGCACTTAATGTGTTAGAAAATGGTAGTTTTTTACAAAGGAGTAAAATTGGAACAAAGAGAAGAAATGAAAATAAATTTAAATTTATTCTTTGGCTAGAGTACAAGAAAGCACTTTTGGGCTTTACAAATGTAAACTCGAAGAAAATTAATTAAAATAAAATAAAAATCAAATGTAATTCTGATACAAACTTTTGAAAATAAAATTTTCAAAAATTTTGAGAATGGGAAGACCCGAGAAATTCCAATTCTCTGATAAGGCCAAAATCAGACTTCGACATAAAATTGAAATTTCGTTAAAAATCCGTAATTAATTTCTGGGATCTCTGATTTAAGAAACCGATTGTACCGCTTTGAATCGCCTCTCTGAAATTCAGTTAGCACGTGAAAATTTCGTAATTTTCTCCAGACAATGGAGTCAGACGCTTTTCGAGGCACGCGCTTCGTGCCGTGAAACGATTTTCGATGCGGATTAAAGTCAAGAGGCACATGTGACTCATGTACCGGCGCAGACGAGTAGAAATGATGAAAATGCACTGGCCAGAGTAGCGCCGAATATCAAATCCAGAAAAGTGACATAATTTAATTACGATTCGATTAAATACCAGTGACACAAAATAAAGAATAGTTCTTCTTCTCCTCTTCAAAAGCCAAAGCAAAACGTGAGATTCATTTTGGGATGCAGTGAGTAGCCATTTTTGAGAGGATTTTAGAGAGAGAGAACTTCTCTAAATACACAAAGCATCCAATCGTCATGGCCTTCGCGAGAATGAAAACGCTCTACGCGGGCAAGTTACGTGGACTCCGATCTGAGTTTTCAAACTCCAAGATAGCAGGATTTTCTCCTACTCGCTTTTATTCCCATTTTAAATGTTTTACTAATGTTTTGCTGAATGAGGCCGCGAGGGGTCAAGCTTGACTGGCCCCAAAACACGGACATGATTGTTAGAAATTCTTGGGATTTTTCACCATCCGTGATGGGCCTTAAAATTTAGCGGTCACTTCGTCGTTGGGGTTGATTTAAGTGTACATTCATGTGCACATCAAGCGTTATTTGATCGTACTCCTAACGGCCGCTGGGATTGCGGGTCTCAAGGCGAACCGTTGATTTAGGATTTTTCTGAATAGTAACCAAGGGTTTCACTATTCAAACAAGCCTAAAAATATATTTTGTGAAAATATGTGTTATCGAGCGATGAAATCAATTATTTCGCGCGATCATTACCAATGGAGTTAATTTTGATGTATGACGTGGAGACCCTCGAAAATCCATGTATTCCCGGCGGTAAAATTGTAATTTCGATCCAACCGAATTTTCTAGATCTCTACGATCAAACGACGGCACCGCTGGAATCGCCTCGCAAAACCCAGCTACTCACGTCGAATTCCAAGACAAATAAATTTCACGCTTTTCGAGGCACGAGGAGCCATGGACACTTAAGATCTTATGAGCGGCTCAAGAGCGCCTACGTGTCAACTGAGATTTAGCCAAACACAGCCTCACGCTCACATATTAATATGGCATCATGCCATTAAGAAAACGGTTAGATGGATATGATAGGCGTGTAATCCCATACCCAATGAGAAATGGACACTCGTATTGCAGAGGACTTTCCTTCGACCTGCTCCCAACCGCTTTGGGGAGGGAAAGAGAGAGCAGATCGAGAGAGGAAAGAGAAAGAGAGGGTTTTGCAGAGAGAGGTTCCACCTTCTCTCTAGAATTCTCATGATCGGATCGCGGCCTCCGACGAGGCAAGAAAGCTAAGTTGCCCCCTTACCAGTGACTACACGGGTACTAGCTTGGGGAGTTTCACAAACTCCGGAAAGGTAGGGCTTTTCTCCTACTTGTTTTACTTCGCTTAAGGGTCATGTAATGGATGGGGATTTGTCGAGGCCTGATGCCGCTGACTTCGTTCCAAAAGATTCGACCGGTTTAATAAACTTTGGTGGGTTTGATACCACTGATCAAGCCAGGTGATTTGGGTGATGTGTTGTTTCCATGGGTGAATAAATATGTCGATTAGAAATGGTGGGTCGCTCCAAGACGAACTGTTTTGATTACCTTTTAAATTTCATGTGAGCTAAGTTTATGTTATTATTATAAACCGAAAGTAACATGGGTGTATGGAATTAAATTCGTTATCATACGCATGAGTGATATATTAGCATGTGTTGGAGATTAGTGCCTTGCATTACACTTAGCGGAGTAACCAAGTAGGGAAATTCCACTACCGGGCCACCACCCCGCCGTGGGACTATTTTAGGTACCGAAGACGACTCGGGACTGACGCACCGACCTTAGAGTTGAAGAAATGACCAACCGGCCTCTTGTATTTTTGTAAAATCGGGCAAGAGACCCAGCTTTGTATAAATCAGAATTAAACACACTGTAATAACCATTCTGTATAAAATATACATTTTTAAGATGATGTAGGGCCTAAGCGGTCATTTTACACGTGTACGTACTTCATGATGTGAGACATGTAGATTTCCGCTGCCGACGGTAGTCAACTGAATTTCCTGCTTTGGGCGCCAAGATATGAGTTGTAGAATAATTACAACATGATTGTGTGATTTAATTTTATGTGAATATATTCATGTTTATATATTTGCATGTGGATTAGACTGCATTGGAATTGGCATACATGCATTCCATATGCACTGGAACATCCTAGGATTTTAGGAGTTAGTGCATGAGACTAGCTCCAGAGGAAATGGTCTCTGGGAGGGTAGCTCAAAATATTAATCATCTGAGGGTAGTCCAATGAAGAAAATATCAATCGCCGGAGCGCCCACACTGGATATCCACATCTGAGAGAAATTCCACTGCAAACAAATAATATATCAATCACCTGAGCTTACCAATCGATATATATATATACACTCCGAGGGTCGCCCACCAATAACACTAATATCTCACACGAGGCTTAGGCGAGTGTGAGAGAGCCTGAGGACTCCTGGATCCGAGTCGTCATGTACATTCAAGTAGGATCATGCATCACAATGTGTGTTTACTTTGGAACATTGCACTCGCACTTAGAGTGAGTAGCCCACTTAGTGGCGATTCTCCCATCGGCTTTAGCTCACCCCATCGTGGATCCCCTTATTTTACATGCAGCTGCAAGGAGGACGGTTTCGCCCAGCTGCCGAAGTTTTGGAAGTAGAGCCGTGTGGCTTTGATGGTTTTTCCACATGTATTAGAATTCATTAATTTTTTTAATATTTGTCAGATGAGAGTAAACATTTGAACTCTTGTAACTATTGGGTATATAGTTTGGATTCATATTGGCATGTATATTGAAGATCGCTTACGCCCAAGTGGCCGCATCGATATATATTGCATATATCGGACTATTCGGGACAAAATGCAGTGTTTTGTAAATGGGTAGAGCTCCCGTACAAAAGTGGAGACTCGCCTCGATTCAAGTGGCATCAACCCGAATTCTCCACTTGTATTCGCGGTCGACGGTAGTCAACTAATTCCGGGTTTTGGGGCGTCACACCTGGGTTTTTCTTCGTTTCCCTTTGTTTTTTTAGTGTCTTTATCAAGTACCAGCATCGTGGTGTTTTATCTCGACTTGCTATGATGTGTAGTCGTGGTGTTCACCATTGGCTTTTCATGTGTTTTCGTGGTTCAGATGGCAAAGTTTCGATCAACAGAATCATCATATCAAATCATGTTTGTTAGTAGGCTACAGATCTAGAATCTTAGGTATTTTAAGTATTTTATGCATTTTTTTTATTATCAAATATATAGACTTTGAACCTACCATTTTTTGCTATTACCTGGGATAAGTTGTGTCATCTTCTAAAGTTTTTAACATTTTTAATTATATATTTCTATAGATTATGTTGTTAACTTTAATCAATAAATTTATCTATTTTCAAAATAAAATAAAATGAGATGTTGCTCCAAACAAGTAAACAATTTCAAAAGGAGCAAAGATGACTTTATATCCTTGCTTTAATTTTAAATTAGGAAAATTTGTGATCAGTCAAGTCAGTAACCAATCCTCAATGGGCTAAATAAACTGTTCACATATATTCATTGTAAAGAAATCTATGAAAATAAAAGGAGTTTGTCCATAATAATTCTCATTTTCAATTCCTAAATGAATTATTAAGATAATTATCCTTCTACATGAGTTACAAAAATCAAAATCATAAAAAAATCTGCAAAGGATGAAAACAATATTCAAAGCATTGTGAATAATGAATTAGCTCAAAGCCTATACATTTGATATTACTATTATAAATTGAATATCTATAACGACTACCATTGATTTAATTTCTTATCGCTAACGGGATATACTTTGCTCGTCATAATCTCCTCACACAAATAAATGTCACACCACGATGACAATACTTTATTTCTTAATAGCGTATTGAATCGACTCAAAACCTATACATTTGGTATTACTATTATGATTAGAATACATAAGATCCCAATTCAGAATATATGGATTACCATTTATTTGATTTCTTATCGTTAATCTGATATTTTACCGTATCGGTCGCCTCACACAAATAAATGTCACACCATGACAACCACAGGCCGCACTAAGACGACAACTAAAACATGAAAAGACAAATAAAAACCTAAATCTTGTGGAATAACCACTTTATTGAGGAAGAAAATTATGGAAATAGGTGTAGATTAATGATTTCAAGCCAATAATGGTAAAAAAAAAAAATCGTTCTCTTTGCTTAAAGAAAAAGAAGCTAGCAAAGAAAAAGTTAAGAGAAAATGAGACTAACAAAAAAAAAGTTAAACATCAAATTTTCTCATATAAACTTAAAAATGATTTTTTATTTCTCTTGTATTTTTAAGAGCATCAATAAACAATTGGGCCTTGGCTATACTAGCATGGGCTCAACATTGGCATAATTCCAATACTGAGGTTTTTTTTCGCTTAATTTTGAATAAAACTTTTGTTTAACTTAGTGTTAAATGGTATTAAGTGTTTAGTTGTTTGTTTTTCTAATACTTTATTTCTATTAAGTATTAAGTTGTTTATGTATTATATGCTTAAAAATATCATCTTTAACATTTTAATGTATTAAAAAGATAGTTTAATTTAATATTTATCTATAAAATGATAATTTAACTTTATTATTATGATGAAATGAAAATATTTATATAATGTTTGTACAACATTTTAATATATTTATAAAAAATGAAAATAAAAATAAAAATGCTATGATAAATACCTTTAAGTTATTTAAAAATATATATATCACAATCAAAAGCATCTTCTTTTATATATGTTAAATTCATATATAATCTATGAAAAAATTAACACTTATCTAAATTTAAGTTAGTACCACTTTAAATAAAAATAATTATCCTATCTAGCAACGAAAAACAATCTTCTAATTTTTATCTAAATTTCAAAAAATAAAGATTTAAAAATACCGGTACATTTATTTAACTAGTATGAGAAAAATCATGATTGTTTCAATTGGATCATAGAGTATGGTTTTTTATGCTCTTTTTTTAATAGAAAATATCAAAATCTTATTTTTCTTAAATAGAAAAAGCATTCAGAAAAAATCATTCAACAAAAACTAAGAAAAAATAAAAACAAAAAAACAATTTGAAGTCTAAAAGGAAATTGTTAGAAAATATCCAAATAAATAAATAAATAACACCCCTAAGATTGAAGCAAGACAAGAAATAAGTGATTTTTTCTTTATTTTTGGTTTTGTTTCCTATAGTGAGTGTGTTTTCATATCACTGCAAACAAATTAACATATAATGTCCAAGACTAATAAATAATACTTCCATATTTTTCATAAATTTTAATTTATTAAAAATATAAAATAAAATCTCCCTGCCACCTTTTATGACCCTAATCCTACCATAGGTTAACTATTAGTCAACGACATTATTTTAGTGCTAATGACATACTTAAATGCAAATAAAATTATAATATAATATAATTTTTAAGATATTTTTATTTTCCAATTATAATATTTATCTTTATGTCATGATTTTTTTTTTTTGATTTAATTGAAGAAAGAAGTACATGCCCAAGTACATGATTTTAAGTTAATTTAGAAAGAAAAGACAAGTCAAATTTAATAATGCAATTCAACTACAAATCATATGCACCTATCAATTGAATATTTTCATTTTTTATTATTAAAAATAAACTTGTACTTCTAAATGAATAAATAAATAAGCTGTAAATAAATTAGAATATCACATGTAAATAACGAATGCTTGCTCATTGTATAATGAATATTGAGAAAATATCATTTTTTTTGTATATGTTTGCATGTGTTGACATGCAAAAGAAAAAATACAAAATTAAAGAAAATAATTATTAGAAATTTTGTTTTTTAACAAGATAACTAATGATTCGATACAATCATATTTTTATTTCATAATATAAATATTGTATTAGAAGAAACAAAATATGTTTGAAAATTATTTGATATATAATTTGTGTAAGGACAAAGACCCAATATTGTCCACTAAATGCCATAGCCAAAGTACTATAGATAATTACAAAATAGGAGATTTGTTTCATAGAATTTTGAACCTAATTTTATTTAAGATCAAAATCCTAAGTTGAATTTATTCTGTAAGACACAAAATTTTACATTGTGGTTAGATGCTGTTATAAAGGCTATATTTTGTTCCTAACACATATTAAAAAAAAAGAAAATATTAAAAAAAAAAATTTATATTTAATTTTATTATGGAAATCAAATATAATAAAAATTAACTAAGGATTTATGCTCATCATGCCTAGCTCATGAGGAGACGATAAGGGAATATGGTTCGAAGTCCTCACAGACAAGTTAATACTATATTTCAACTCAAGTGTTTATTTGGTGTTAAAACCAATGACACAATAATGAAATACAAACAAAGAAGAATTATCAAATCTCTATACTTAAACCTTTGCATGAAAACCACGAAGGTAGAAGAAAGTTTCATTATGAATTTGAGAAAAATAAAGTACAACGAATGTAGAGACAAACCCTAATACGCTGATATTAAATAAAAGTCACACCCAAAAACCGATCCTTTTTTTTTTCAACTTTTTCGTTTCACAAAAGTCGCACCGCGGGGCCTTCGGGTCAAATATAAGCCAAAAACCAAAATTCGGGTCACAAATCAACAATTGTAAAAATACTAAGGATTTATATTTTTTAAAACTATTTAATTTTATATAATTGAAAAATAAATTAAATGAATTAGAGAAATATATTAAAATAATCTATAGACTTTGAATTGTTTTTTTTCAATTTTTCTTTCATTCCAATTTTTTTTCTTTCCTTATATTTTGTTCAAAACTTTTCAAGATCCAAATACAAAGTAAAATATTTATTCTGAATTGGTTCTGCCAAATTAGAAAATAAAAGTTATTCTGGCCAAAGTTTTCAATATTTAAAAAATTGTCCATTGATCTATCATTAGAAAAAAAAATTCTCAAAAAAATGAGTGCTACATGATTTAGATTTGGGGTTATGATTCTTGTCTGTTAAAAAATCCCAAAAAGTTGATTGCTAAAAGTAGATTGTTTTAATATTTGTTGTTAAAACCCTGTTGTTTCACCTATTTTTATTTTCTAAAATCAATTAAAAAATTTGTTTCAAAACAATATTATATTTTGCCGCTGCTATGTCAGCTCCTAATAAAGAACTAGTACATGTACAAAATGGATCTAAAGTACTTATGCTCCCTTAAATATAATATGGTTACATTAATTATATCTTTAAACAATAAGATTTAATGTTTATAAGTATATTTATTGTCTTATTGAAGACACCATGAACAATACCTTCAATAAAAAAAATAGTTTTATTAAACATAAAATATTTAAAATAGTAAAAAAAAAAAAAAAAGTGGCTTCTATAGCTAACAACATTTTAATTGCATACATATTAAACTTTTCTTTTTATTAAAGTCAAAAGCTCTTTAAAATTTATCCATCCTATGGATGTTGGAAAAAAATATATAACATGTTTGGTTCATGTTTGTAAAATGGTTCTTGAGAATGTAGCTTCGTAAAACACATCAAATAATATTTTTGGTGTTCTCTAAAATTATTATTATCCTAATTTAGCATTTTTTTTTTTAGTGTTCTTCCTATTTTTCAAAACAAAAAGAAGATGGAAACTAAACTTGTTGTGAAATCAAATTTGTCTTTCATATTTTTTATAAGTTTTTCAAAACAAAAAACAAATTTCTAAAACGGGAGTAAAATAGACCCATAAATTTAGTTTTTTTTTTCATGTATGATAAAATGACAATCAATTCTGGTGTACTTAGTTTTTATTTTAAAAAAATGGCGTTTATTAATATGAATGGTGACTTAGTAATCATTATGAAATATTGTAGATTGTTTGGTAAAAAAATATATATTTAAAATGTAAAATCATTTTGGTTTGGCCATTGCTACTTTATTTTATAAAATTTATGTTAAAAGCCTTTTTTCTTTTTAGCAAGATTAAAAGTGGTTATACCATCGAAATATAAAGGTGAGATGATTAGTGGTTTTTTTAACTCTAATCATGATCTCTGCAGTTTGAGTCTGAAAAATATATGTGCTTTCTATGTTTTATGGTAGAATTTATCACACCTTCATGATCTCTCTTGGTTTGTATAGAGATTAGTTTGGGTATGATAATGCATCTAAAAGAGTCTTTCATGTGCATATTGGACCCGTTTTTAGAACAATCTTATAGTATAATAAAATAAATAAAATAAAAATGTTGCTTCTTATACCAACAATAATAAAAACATCACTTTTTAAATCTTGTTCAAGATAACTTTTTTTTTTATTTAACTTAACTATACAACTTATAAAAAAGTAATATTACCATTCTTAGTCTTTTCTTTTTCTAACAAAAACAAAATCAGAAACTTCTGGTGAAAATTCAATTTTTCCAGAAAGAGTAAAACTACACTCCGGTCAAAACTCGAATTTTTCTAGATTTCGACGACAAAACGAACTTCAATCAATAAATCGCTCCGCGAAATCTAAATACACTCATCGACTCCGAGACACAGAATTTCATATTTTCAAATATATTATTTACTATGAGATAATGTATCGCACATTTTTTCATACAGACTTACTGGAAATGACACATGAAAATGCCATATGTGTGTATGAAATACATGGCCTACATTTAGCCATACGTTACATGACGAATAAATGTAATAAAAGTTAAAAAATAAAAAGCTGAGTACAAGAGTAATATTATTAATGCAGCTGACAAAGAGCAAGAAGGAAGGCGTAGGGGAAGTTTCCACTCGATTCTATGTGCGAGAGTTATCCAAAAGAGAAACAGGATGTTAGAAGAAGAAAGAGATAAAGAGAAGAGGAAATGGGGAAGTATAAATGGAAAGAAATGAAAAATGAGAAAAGATGGAACAAACAAGGAAGAAAGGAGAGGGAAACCGACAAAGATGGGGAAATAAAGCGAGGAAAAGCAGAAAAAAAGAAAGTGTGAAGAAGAGAGAGAGAGAGATTCTATCTTCTCTAAAATTCACTTACTCGCGCCATCGACCATGAAGTAAAGTCGATCCACACGACGAGGGCTACGCGTGGGTACCAAAACCTGGGAGTTCCGTCAAACTTCGTAATGTAAGGAAATTTCCTATTTGAACTATTTCCAGCCTAAAAGTCATTTAATGGCATAGGTTGTCTTTAGAGACTGAATTATGCCGGTGTTTCAATCCCAAAATTTTGGGACTTAATATTGGAAAATTATAGGAGTGGTTGCGAACAATCCTGGATGTGTTTGAAGGTTTGGTTTTGATCCCGGGACTAATGTTCTCGGGTTTAATGTAAATCTTGATGTTCTCGAAGTTGCGACAATGGAACTAGTTATTAGTTCAAAACAGCGAGTGGACCGTGTGGTGCCCCTGTTGTGGGTTCAGATTGACGACAAAAATGTCAGCTTAATGGCCAATATCTTAATGTTAACAGCTGCTCTGACATTTGTTTCATGGATGTAAAATTATATGTAGAAAATATATTCATCCATGTTTGTTAAATGTTGCATGTATCTTATTGTGCATGTAGCATGACATCGCATGAAATTGCATATTGCATTTCATATGCACGGTCACATCGAGTCGAGTCGGGTGTAGGTACATGGTACTGTTATTCACCATTCTACGAACGAAAGCAAGTAGCCTTTGAAATGGGACTACATCAAAATCGAGACTCACGGCGTATGACATAATTATAATATAAATCATGTGTACTGGGAGAAGCAGTCGGGTAGATTCCCCTGTGCAGTGAAAGACCCAAATCAATTGTCGTTAGATTACGATCACCGCTTCTGCAAAGTCCAAAATGTCGAAGGCGCATAACGATCCCGCTCGCGGGTGAAACCCCTAAAAAGTGCGGGCCCATAACAAACACACGGATTTACTAAATTAAAAATCGAGGGTTTTCCAATGGTCAAGCCTCGGGTGAAACACCAATGATAGTTTTTCCACACTTGGAGCGTAGTGTGACTTTAGCCTACGCCTCGGGTCAGAGCATGAGGAGTTACATCTCATGCATGACACGTAACATTCCATATAGGATTACATTATTTATGTGGAATATGATTGGATGTTTACATATTGCCATTGGCATGTGCATTTTAGGTGAGGAGTGGCCCTTATAGGAAAATTTTCTACTAGGTATTGCTCACCCCATTTTTGGGAAAATATTTTTCAGTAATCGGAGGTACATCAAATAAATTGATCCAGAGTTTCATCAGGAAATATCGACCTGTAGCCTAGTTAATTATATTTTGTAACGCTCGGGTTGAATACCATCCAATTTTTCTATGTAAATAATGAATCTTGTAATAGAAATTTTTAGTTTCGTGGATTTGTCTAGCAGAAGTTAATAATTTTCTGAACTCAGATCGTCTATAAAATTTTATAAAGACAATTGGTGTGGAAAAAAAAATGACCCCTGGAAATTGGGGCGTCACAACTTGGTATCAAAGCTTTGGTTAACGATTACCTAGGAGCTCGAGTGGGGGTATCAACCAGTGTTTTTGAATATTGGCTTGTCATAGCTGAGTATCGAGAGTTATGTGTCCGAATACCTAGGATTAGTGGGCATGGGTGTAGAACACTAAGATTGCAGCATTGATTTGAAGTTTGTATGTTCCACGGATGTATTGTGGTTGTATGAATATATGCATGATAGAATGCAAGAAGAAATTGAAAACAATTGTGGTTAGCACAAACTCAAAGTCTTGAAATGAATAAGTATGATTACGTAGAATGGTTATTTATTAGTGTTTCGGCATTATGCATCACTAATGTGATTAATGAAAAGAGAAAATCCTAAATTGTTATCTAATTCAGGATATAAATGAGGGCGTGACTTAGGAGGTCGGCTCCTAATTTGGAAGAAACACCACCGCCTGGTAACCAAAGAAGCCTCGAGTGCCACAGGATGTCAGAGTCGCTACCATTGCTTGGGCTAGTGCAGTTGGGGGGCCAAGTAACTTCCAACGATTTATAGCTCATCATCCTCCGACATTCACCGAGGGAGGGGATCTAGTGGTAGCTGATCATTGGTTCCAACAGGTGGAGAGGATTTTGGAGGCTATGGAGATCACCTCCGATGCTACGAGGATCGCCACCATTCTACCAGAGGGGTGAGTCCTTCGATATGGTGGATCAAAGAGTCTCGAGGGATCCCGAGATGATGACATGGGGAGAGTTCTGAGCTCTCTTACGGGTAAGTTTTTCCCAAAGATCGCCTAGACATGCAAAGGCCTCTGGAGTTCCTTGAGTTGAAGCAAGGAGAGATATGACTGTGTTTCAAGTGGTTTCAGCTATTCAATGAGTCGCACATTTTGGGACGACTATGTGGGCAGATATTGGCAAGGTGCAAAATTCGAGGATGGTGCGAAGGTCCATCCGGGGCAAGATTGTAGGATTTCTCTCCTGCAAGAGATAAGACTCCTGATCGATGGCTATGGCCATAGAGAGAGAGAAAGAGAGGATGCACGGAGTATCCGAGCTGCGGGGTGTCAACACTTGAAAGAGGGGAAGGAGGATCAGCCTTCTCTAGTTCTATTCCGCCGGGGAAAGAGGCGAGGACTTCTATTCCACGATTATTCAGTGGATCTGTGGCCGTGGCTATCAGTGGCCAAGGCTGCATCAGACTACTAGTCATCAGTATGTGTGATATAAGCACTCGCCATTACTGACATTTCAAGCTGGATCAGACTCAGAGGTAAGGATCCCAGATCTATGGGACACCCTTACCCTGGGGCCATCGTTGGGACCTAAGTATGGACACAATTTGTTTCCTCTCACCCTAATTCAAAGCGTAGGAACCAAATTCTACTCCCAGGCCGAGACATGCGCCTTTCTACTACCTGACGGCCAAAGCCGCCAAGGTATGGGCCGAGGTCGGCGATCAGGCTTTACGGCCGACACTTCGGGGACACGTAGGCTGCACCAGATCGATATCACTTCACGTAATCGAGCGCTTGATCGCCGATACGTGGTATGTTTTTGTTATCTTGCCTATGGGTTAAGACATTGTTTGATTCTGGTGCATCGCATTCCTTTATGGTTGCATCTAGTATAGATGTTTTGGGTTTAGAGGTGGAGACCTTGGATCAACCGTTATACAAGAATTCCCCCCTAGGGACTAGAGTACGGATTGATCTTATATGTCGGGATTGTGAGTTAGAGATTTCATGGATTCTATTCACAATGGACCTTCGGGTGATGGACATATTAGATTTTGATGTCATTCTTGACATGGATTGATGTCATTCTTGGCATGGATTGGTTGACTGCATACCTAGTCGTCATTGATTGTGATAATAGGAGGATTACTACCTACACACCGGATGGTATTAGTGTGACTTTTCAGGGGGCGAAGCATGATACTTTACCCCAGACCGTGCGTGACTCCAAATGGAGTAGACAGTTGATGGGTTGGCTAGCAAGCCTTACCTTAGAGAATGAGGGGAGACAAGATTCTGGTCTACCTCGGGTGGTTAGTGAGTATGAGGATGTTTTTCCGGATGAATTGCCGAGATTACCTCCGCACAGGGATGTGGCTTGATAGGCGGAATAACCTCTTAAGTTTAAGTACCATTCCACACCCCCGTGTGGAATCGGGCGCGGGATCGTGACATTCCATACCCTGAAACTCGGACGCTCGTGGACAACATTCACTTTTGGGCTCACACCCTGGGCTAAGATTCAATTCGAACCCACCCTTTGGGGCATCGAGTATCTCTCTTACAAGTATCCTTTCCCATACTCTCTCCTCGTTACAAAGACCCAGTTCTTCAATGAAAGCATCAATGATAAGATCTCAAGCCCAATCGGAGAGCCCAACCCAAAAGATTAGCCTGATAGGTGGGAGAATCTCTTAAACTTAAGTACCACTCCACAATCTTATGTGGAACCGATGTGGGATCGTATCAGGATGTTACAAAATTTTTGTTCAATTTAAAGTTATTTTTAATTTTTATCAAAACAAAAAGTGTATATATATATATATATATGTATATATATATATATAGCATATATATATAAGTATATATATATATATATATATATAATTAAATTAAATTAACGGAATAAATAATATATAGAAAGGACGAAAACTACTACATACCTAGAACCGAGACTTTTGTGGAGAATTTGAAGATGAAAAAGAAGTGAAATGGTGTGTATATAAATATTCTTTTAGTCTTTCTATTAACTTTCTAATGTTTCTTTACCTTTTATTTATTTACTTATTTTCCTTTTATATGGTGAGATAAAAAGTGATAGAGAAATGACATGAACGGGAATGTAAAAGCAAAGGAAAATAGTGTCATATTCTCTATAATCGGTTCTCTTTTCCACATCATAAATTATCTTTTACAAAGTTCATTAGTATTTTTATCCATCATATTTATGATGCTTGTGTTTTCTGACCCATATATTTATTTTTCTAATATTTTGAGAGAATAATAATAATTTATGTTAAATATGATGAAGCATTATCTTTATTATGAAACTTCAAGCAATGTCTTAATAATTTGTCACTATCAATGTATAATTTAATTCTAATTTAAAAAATAAACCATTGACAAAATTTATAATTCTAATTCACAAATATAAAAGATTGTTAGTATATCTTCATATTAGAATGTGATACAATCCTACATCGGTTTTACATAAGAGTGTGGAGTGGTACTCAAGCTTGAGAGATTCTCCCACCTATTAGGCTGGTCTTTTGGGCTGGGTTCTCCGATTAGGCTTGTGGCCTTATCATTGATGCTTTCATTGAGGATCTATCATTGATAGGTACCCCCAGCCCAATAGAAGAGTTGAACCTAAAAAACCGGCCTGATAGGTAGGAGAACACATCAAGCTTAAGTATCACTCCACAACCTTATGTGGAACTAATGTGGGATCGTATCATTCCATACCCCTTAAGAAGTTGGACATCCTCGAACGACATTCACTCTAGGTGGTTCACACTCTAACTAGCATTCACTCCAGGCCCACCTTTGGTGCATCGGATAGCCCTCTTCCAGGTAGCCCTTTCCCAAGTAGCCCTCCCCGCTACGTACTGCCTCTCAATAAAAGCACTAATGATAGGTACTCAATCCCAATAAAAGAGCTCAACCGAAAAGACCAGTCTGATAAGTGAGAGAACCTCTTAAGCTTAAGTACCACTCTACACTTTTGTGCAGAACCGATGTGAGATCGTATCATTCCATACCTTTTGAGAAATTGGACATCCGCGTATGGCATTCACTCTTGATGGCTCACACTCTAGATAGCATTCACTCCGATCCCACCTTTGGGGCATCGGGTAGCCCTCGTCCAGGTAACCCTTTCCTAGGTAGCCCTCAAATGATATGATTCCACATCAGTTCCACACAAAAGTGTGAAGTGGTACTTAAGCTTAAGAGGTTCTACCACTTATCAGGTCGGTCTTTTAGGTTGGGCTCTCCAATTTAGCTTGAGGCCCTATCATTAGTGTTTTCATTGAGAATCGGTACGTAGCGGGAAAGGGTTAACTGGGAAACGGCTACTTGGAAGAGGGCTAAAGGTGGGTCTATATTGAATGCTATCCAAACTGTGAGCCACCCATAGTGAATGTTGTGGGAAACATGGGATGTTTCGGAAACCCAATCGTATATTGTTCTACTTCTATAATATTTTCTATCTTATAATGGAAATATTTTCTTTCCTTTGTGGAAGTATGCTTGGTTTTCCAAATCACATTAAAACCTTGTACCGTGAGTTATTTTATCTTTTTGTTTTTGAATTTAAATTATTATGTATTAAAGCTTGACACAACACTTCACCGTTTTTAATAAAATACCGTAAACAAGGTTTAGTTGTATTTTAGAAACAAAATTTTATTTGTCACTCAATATTTAAAAATATCAATATATATTTATAATAATACATGCTCAAACTTCCACGCTGATATTTATTTATAATATCTTTCAATTATACTTACTTTTTTGGTTTCAAGTGATTCTACTTCTTAATTTTGGAAAAAAAAAACCATTAGATTCTCTATTAATCATATCAAGCGCCTCTCCTTTTCAATGGTATTGTTCTTTCTATCCCTTTTTTCTTAAGCAAATGAGGGGTGATTTTTTATCATTACCTCTTTGCATCTCTTTCTACCGTTTTTCTTTTCAATAAAATGGTTCTTCCACAAAAATCTAGATTTTTAATTTTTTAATTTTTTTTTTTTTAATTTTTTCGTCATCTTATGTACATAAGGTTTGCGTCGTCTTCATACCACGGCTAGTTTTCGTCAGACACTTTCAGATGTGGGTTATTCAACGGAAGATATCCACTGTGCACATCAAATCAAACTACGGCCGCCAATATTGCAAAAACTGAGTCATAATGGGATTCAATCATCATATAATTATCAAATATGTAGACTTTATACCGATTCATAGTGCTATTAACAAATCTAAGTCCATGTTTCTATCAAATGTATTACTATTTTGAATTTAATAAAATTATTCTCCTTTCAAAAACAAATTATATCGTGCCACAATTCTCAAGAATATAATTAGAAGATGAAAGATTCCTTGAAAAAAAAATTCGGTACCACTTCCAATAGTTCAAAGGTCACTATCTCTTTCTCTCTCAAGCTTTTTCAGTGTTTTGAAATTTGGCACATTTCAATGATATTTATTGAATGGATTCGAATTTGAGGCATTAGAGCTGAATTTCATATTTTTATATAATATATATTTAGAAACTTTATTGGTCTTAGTGGTTATTTTCTTCTTGAAATTTTTCATTTCTTTTAGCTTCAAAGTAAATTATAAATTAAAGCATTTTATTCTTGGTTATGATGAAACTTTAAATCTACTTTAAATGTAGATTATGATATAAATTATCTTTTATAAAGCTTATAGATATTTTCATTTGTATGTATGGTATTGCATGCTAACCCATTTATCTATCTTTCTAATATTTCAGTGACTAATAATAAATTTCTAAGAAACCTCATTTTCTCTCCACTTTCTCTTTTTTCTTATCTAGCCACTCTTCTTTATTAAACAATGAGGGGTGATTTTCAACCATTTTTTTTTATTGAAATCACCCATTTACACCTTTTTTTTCAATTTATCTCTTAATAAAGTGGTTATTTCACAAATATTTAGATTTTTTTTTTAGTGTGTCGTCTTGTTGCGGCATTTGGTTTGTTGTCGACTTGTTAGAAGTGGTGTTTTTTGTCGTTTTGTTGCGACGCTTTATTTGTGTGAGGCGATTCAAACTGGCAAATCAAATTCGATCAGATATCATAGTCACTATATTATCAAATTTGTAAGTTTTACGTCGATTTATTATGCTATTAACCAAAATAGTGCTTCATCTTTTAAGGTTTTTACCAATTTGTATTTTGGATCTATCGATCTATTACAAGTTTGAATCAATAATATTATTTTCCTTTAAAAAAATAATAATTTCGAGATGAAGCTCTAATTCTCTTTTCTTCATTTTGAAACTTCAAGCAAAATATGTAAAACCTGAGAAAATTCTAATTTTCTGAAAAAGGGTAAAATGGCAATTTCGGTCAAAACCCGAAATTTTTCTAGATCTCGAATGACGAAATGAACATCATGAACTGCCTCACAAATCTAAATTTACCACCGACCCGTCAATCTCAGACGCTTGAATTTCACGTTTTTGAGACACCTGAGTACTCCAAAAAGTCGCATTACGTACCAGAGAGACAATGATGTGACAAAGTCGTTCTACTACATTGCATCTACGCGACACATGTCGCATGATTGGGCCGAGGATGAGATGAATGGCTTAGATTAAGCCATGTGTTAAAAATGCCCTTTAAGTCAAATTAAAGGGACAATGATGGAATTAATTAAAAAGATTTAATTTAAAGAGACAAAAGACCATCTTCTTCTCCCATTTTTGGCAGAGACGTGCAGTGAGGGTGAGAAACTGGTTTTAGAGAGAGAAAGAGCAACTTCTCTCTAGATTTATCGGCTTTCAGACCGTCGATTCTCGTCGAGCCAAGAAGCAAAGTTGATCTACGCTACAAGGGCTACGCGTGGACACCGATTTTGTGGAGTTCCGACAACTCCAAGAGGTAGGGATCTTTTCCTACTTGGTTTATTCTTTGGCTAAGAGTCATTTTAATGGATGGAGATCTGTTGAGGCCTGGATGGCCAGGTTTTCGATCTTAAAAAATTTGAACCGAGTGAAGGAAATCCCTAAGTGTGGTCGTGAACAGTGCCGAGCCTAGGGTTTCACTGTTCACATGATTTGTGTGTGATTTTTGTGTTGTTGGATAATTCAAAATAAATTGCTTGAATGGTTTATTAGCCCATGTGAGCTAATTTTCGTGTTGTCAGTGGAATTACCAACATGATTTATGTGGAGTTAATTTCATTAATATATGCATATAAATTTGTATTAGCATGAATTGTTTGAAATGGCATAATGCATTCCATATGCACCTGTGGCACCCTAGAACGATAAAGGAAAAAGTACACACGAAAGAAAATGAAAGAAATATGAAAATGGTCATGAAAGTAGCCTCAAGGAAGATTTTCCGAAGAATTGCCTTGGAGAGTTGTCCAATAGTTCATCTCTATATGACTCCATGATTGCTTAATTACTCAAGAATTCGCCTGAGGTTAGTCTCAATAGATTTTACCGAAACTCGGTAATAAGTTTTCAAGAACAAAAACCTTTTGTTTTGAAAACTATTTTTTTTTTCTCACATTTGGCTTAGGCATGTGTGAGGGAGTAGGTGAGGAATCGAGACATGGGATTGGGCATGTAGACATTCAAGTAGGATCATGTATTTGCTTGAATGTGTTTGGTTGCCATTACATGAATTTATCTAAAGTGAGTAACCCGTGTAGATTATCGCATTAGCATTGCTCACCCCAGACAGGATCATTATTTCAAGTAATGTGGAGGTTCCTGATGACGGCGCCATTAGAGGCCGTTTGAAAGAAAGCCAACATGTGGCTTTGCATTCATTTTGTATAACATGTATTAAAACTTTTGAATCTTAATATATGTTTGTATTAAGAGTGATGTATCAACTCTTGAACTATAGTAATATAGTTGATGTATTTTGGTGAGTATTGATGTATGAGCCCAAGTGGTCATTTTTACTCATGTATAGGTCTCATAATATGAGACACGGGTATTCCGCAGGTTGACGGGTTGTCAACAAGACACCCCGGGATCGGGGCGTCACAATATATATCCTCATAAATTTCCACTATCGATATAAAATTTTAGTTCTAATTCAAAACTATAAACCATCAACAAAAATTCTAATTCTAATTCACAAATATAAATGATTATTAGTATATCTTATTTTAATCTTTAAAGTGAAGAATTTTAGTCTATTTGGTAATATTTTTAAAATAGTTGAAATATATATTTTTGAAAACATATTTACAATGTAAAGTTCTATTAGTTCTGGAAACAAAATTTTGTTTTGTAATCCAAATTTTTAAACAGAAAAATAAAATATATCTACAAACCTAATTTTTTCAGAAGGGAAATATTCATGCTTATGCAAAAAGTAATGCTCTCTCAACCTATTATTTGCCAAGTATGTTATGAAAAGCTTTTAACATATTTTTCATATTTTAATTTAAATAGAAAATTGTGAGTTGGTGAAGTAAATTTAAACACTCATTTCAATCATCAGATAATTTTTCGATTATGGATTGCTTAAAATCTAACAAATCAAATTCAAATAAAAAAAAAATTGGGAAGATGTAACTCAAATCCACCACCTCCAACCAAATTAAGTTTTGATATAATATTGAACTACCATTTTCCAGAAAAATTAAAGCTTATAATTGTGTTTGATTCTCATAAAATACTAAGGAAAGAAAAAAAAATCTAAGGAAAATAATTTTCTTTTTTATTATCTAGCTAATAAAAATTTTCAAAAAAATCAAATATAAATAAAATTATCTAAAAAGTTTACATATTTTAAAATGATTTAATCTTTATATTAATGCGTTAAAATAAATAAAATTTATGTAAAGTATCAAATAAAAATAATATATCTTATTTAACTATATTTTATTCTCCTTCATTTTTTATTTCCTTTTATTTCTCCACCCTATTTTCTTTCCCTCAAATTCTCGGGAAACCAAACATAGCCTACATGATTTTATTTCAATATCCACATCATGCTTCTTAAGTAAAGAGGGGTGATTTTTTTTTGTCATTCTTGGCCTAAAATCATTCATCTACACCTCTTTCCATCTTCTTTTTTCTCAATAAAGTGATTATTCCACACATATCTAGGTTTTATTTGTTTTTTTGTGATTTAGTCGTCGTCTTGATGCGTGATGAGAGTTAGCCATGTCACCATTGGAAAGACTTGGTCAAGGAGAGAAAGTGAAGTTGTGGACTTTGTGGAACAATTTTAAATTTTATATTTCTCCTTAATTGTTGCATTTTTATTTTTATCTTTAGATAATTAGTGGAGCAGATTTAGGAATCCACTAAATCCACTAGCATGCACATTTCTATTATTATTTTTGTATTTAAAGCCTCATAATTATAGGAATGAGGATATGAAATTTTCTAATTATCTCTTTGTCAAAAAAAAAAAAAACCATGAGGGTTTTATCGATGCGCATGTGATAGTATGACGATTTGATTTTCATCGTTGTGGTGCGACATTTATTCTTGTTTAGACGATTCAAACGAATAAAGTATATACAATCAGAAACGATAAATCAAATCAATGATCGTCAATTTGTTGCGTAACCAGAGTCATGTGATTCTACTTCAATAAAGAATATCAAATATATAGCCACTATCAAATATGTACGATTGAATCGATTCATTGGCGCTATTATCCTTATATTTTTAGCAATATTTTAATTCTATGTTTCTATTGATGTATTACTAATTTGAATCAATTAATTATTTTTCTCTTAAAAATAATAACATTAACAACCATTACATTCAAATAACAATAATAACATTAACAACAATTACTACAAAGTAATATATAAAACGAATAGATCTCAAAAAAAAAAAAAAAACATTAGAAACCATGATGATATTATATTATAAAGCAGTCTCAACCCATAATTGAAATGTGTTATTATACAATAGTGGCCTAATATAAAGTCGAAAACTATATGAAACATAAAGAAGAAAATGCGATGTCTCTTTTTTTTTTTTCTTTTTGTTGCTTTTGATGATTTTTCTTATAGGGGGTAGGTAGTTGTTATTACATAATTTATTAGATGATTTTATGTTAAATTATACTATATTATAATAAATAGAATTATTCATTCCAATAAGAATTTCAGTTTTTTCTTATTACTATTAATTGGGTTTCCTAATTGAGACATTTTCTACCGTTGTTGCCGGCTTGCCGCCGCCACCATAATTAATGTAACCACCTAGCCAACGACCACCACTTCCACCCTTGCCACTTCCACCCTACCTTTTTCCTTTCCGCCATCCCGTCCAAGTACAATTTTAGCAATTGCAGGAATTGTAGCTGACATTTTCCTGAATTGCAAGACCAAAAGAGTAGCACCGATTAATTCAAATTAAATTTGTGGTTATTTCGAGTGCATGGCCTTCTTTTTCTCTTTTAAGTAAGTGATTTTATTTTTCTTGGATCAGTGGTTGTAAACGAGCTACTCCGATTCCATTAGTTGAATACTCGAATTCAACTCTTAGCTTAATCATTCTACCAGTTCGGTAGCTTGTCAAGTTTGAAGCTCAATATCACAATACTGCACTCCACTACTTTCAAGCTTATTTTGTTGTTTTATTACTGAGTCAAATTCAAGTATAATTATTTATTATTTTTTTTATTGATTCGAGCTTTGTCGAATGGAGTTCGAGAATCTCGACTATTTTTCAAGTCTGAGTTTTGAAAAAAAATTTAATCGAGTTGAGCTCGAACTTCACTCTATATGGACTCAACTCAATTACAACCCAATTGGAACCTTCTCTAATGGAAAGTATAAAAGGAAGACATGCATGAAAAAAAAAAAGATAAAAAAATTTATGTGGAAAATACATTTTAAGATTAAAAAAAAAAACTTAAATCATTCGAGAAATTATTTAAAAACATTTTTCCTTATATATACTAAATAGTAAGATAAAACATACAGAAAGGATTAAAACTACCACATACCTGGTAACCTGGAACCAAGACTTTTGCAGAGAATTTGAAGATGATGGAGAAGAGAGAGTGTGTACACATATATATTCCTTAGTTGCCTTGTCAATTGTAAAATGTTTTTCCACCTTTCAATTTTTTTTTTTTTTTTTTATTATTATTATTCTTTTCTATGGTGAGATAAAAAGTAGTAGAGAGCTTGGTATCAGGTATGAACGGAATAAAAGTAAGTTGGTGTCAGTATCATATCTTCTTTAATGTTCCTCTTTCCTCATTATAAAAACATGGTACAATAAACTAATTTCAAATGGAATAACTTTTATTTTTCCTATGTATTGCACCTAAAATATACAGAGTAAAAATATTTAATTCTTAGGTTATGTTTGGTTTCCAATAAATTCTAGGGAAAGAAAATTGTCAGGGAAAATGAAAGGAAAGTAATATAATATTTTTCTCTTGTTTGATTATGCATGAAAGTTTTAGGCTCTTTTTGGAACCCATAAAATAAAATAGTGATGAAAATAGAGAGAAAAAATGGGAGGATAGATAATTTAGAGGAAAATACAAAATAGGTTTAAAATTAATAAATTAATTTTATATATTTTATTCAAACTCATTTATTTGTTTCTCTCTATTATATAAAAACTAAGACATCTAAAAATATGTAAAATTTTGAGAAATTTTTATTATATTTATTTCTTTTAATTTTTCCACCCTAGAACAAAACATGAGAAAAATCATTTTCCTTAACATTTTTTTCCTTTTCTTAATACTTTCGGGTTCCAAACGAAGCTAAGGAAAAAGATAAGAAATTTATTTTATATTCTTCCCTTTCCACAATTTTAATAATTTTCTCTTATTTCATATATAATAGGAATAGAATATATATATATATATATTGCAAAACAACTTTTTCCTTTCTTTTCTCCCTTCTTTTCTTCTTTACTTTTGTAAAATCCGAGAAAAATCGAATTTTTCTGAAAAAAGGCAAAACGGTAAATTGTCATAATAGTACAAGTCGAAAACTTGGAAATTGTCTAGATCTCGGGTGACAAAAAGAAACTCAAATGTTGGATTCGCTCTCATAAATCTAAATACCCGCACGACTTCACAAATCTGCTCTGATTACTGCCATGCTGATGGTGCCTAGCACTCAGACAAGATTGTTTACAAAATCTCGAAAGTGGGGAACGACGGTTAAGTTCGGGATATAATTTGAAATTTGAACTGAGACGTAAATAAACATATTTAAATAGAACCCTAATTCGAACGAGGTGGACACGTGGCACGACTTGGGCCACACATCCAACTTAAGTTTAAGTTGGGACAAAAGGGGAATGAGGGCAAACAAAGAGCCCATTTCCTACTGGTTCACGCGAGAGAGAGAGGAGAAGAGAGAAGAGGAAATCCAAGCTTCCTTCCAAGGTCTACGAAGTTCCGTGGGTTGGTTTTCGTCGGGCCAAGAACAAAAGTTTATCGCATCAACGAGAGGTACGCGTGGGTACCTGAAAATAGGGATTTCGCCGAAAATCCAAGAGGGAAGATTTCGGGAAATCGAAGTTGTCGGGTTTAGGAGGCTTCCTACCCTATTGTATCACACACCTAGAGGTAAGGGATTCTTCCTACCTTGACTCTACTTCCATTCGGGCTCGGAAAATAGTATTTTTGCTAAGTGGCCCGTTTCGGGCAAAGAAAACCTGATTTCTGGGTTCAAGATTAATGCCTTGCCTAGGCAAAAGCCTCAGGCTCACCTAGGCGGTAAGGTGAAAATCTTCACACCCGAAGATTATGCTACGCCTAAGATAAAGGTCCTCCCAGCGAGGGTCCGCTCTAGGCGTGCGCTTCACCTAGGCGAACCCAAGGATAGCGAAGACGGACATTCTAGTCCGCCTAGGAGGAGGCAGGCTACGCCTAAGCGTACCTGCGATGGTCCAGGGCCTATGTTTATGGCCTATTTTAGGTCGGTCTCGTATTCGCTTGGCTATTATCGCGTTTCTGCTTCGGGGCTATCAGGTAATTTGTTTGGGCGTGTCATCGTCGAATTAAGATTGACATGTTTGGATGTCAATATGTGTGCTTGAATATGTTGACATGTGATGAATGGTTGTGTGCAATGGCCATTACATGGCTTGCTTGTGTGTGTGTCATTTCTTGATCATAGGATGATATATGCTTGCATGATATATTGATATGAATGTGATGATGAATGGAAATTATATGTATATTGATATAATTGTCCATGATGCATTAGTGATATGCATGTGTGGAATTGTCCATGTAGCATTCATTATGCATGTGACATGATATGGCATGCAATGGCATCTTGCATTGCATATGCACGATGACATTGCATTAAATGGGTGTGAGTGCATGGTTAGTAAATAGACATTGTGTTTGGTGTTTGATTGGGTGGGCTCGGCTAAATGGGACAACGTCCAAAAGAATCGCATGATTCATTGAAATGTAAAGAAAATATGTGCTCTGCATCGCAGTCGATATATCCCTCCCCGGGTGAAAGACTCGCTAATTATGGTCGATATAGTCTCTAAATCTGAAAGGTCATAAAAGTGTCTAGATTTGCGGAGCCCGCGGTGCGACACCAAAAAACCGCTTACCCACATAAAAGGCGCATGGATTTTGAAAGTAAAATGATCGTTGTGATGCATCATCCAAAAAGATTTTGGTTTATAAACGAATGAAATTTGTTTAGAAACGATCATTGGATGTCATCCAGAATGACGGTTTTATCACACATGGGCTTAGGCGTTATGTGAGAGAGTTGGTGAGGACTTGGGTGCATGGTACATGGTGAGTCGCATCTCATTCACAGGTATGGCAATGTAGACTCACATGTAATTGTCATGTTCTTAAGCTCTGGATTATTAATGTGAAACTGGTTGAGGAACACTGCATGTGCACTCAGGAGAGCCTTGTAGAAGGTATTCCCATCGAGCGTGGCTCACCCTTTATGGGACAACCCTTACAGGTACAAGGTCGATACAGATGGACGATGCTCATACGAGGCCGTGATTGTGAAGAGGGGCGACATGTGGCCTTGATGAACCTTTTTGTAAAAAGTGTTAGGGACAAATTAGTTCTAGTATGTATTTTGTATAAAAGGATTGTAATTAAATTCTTTTGGACTATTGTCAAATAATTTGCTATGTAGTTATGGTAAAAGGTCGGATCGTACTCTTATTTATCAGAATATGTTTATTCTTTATATTTCAATTTAAATATGAATGAATAGGTCCCGTTGAAGGGACGTGACCGAGGTGGTGCCAAGTAACCCTGTCCATGAGCAATGGTGCATCCAGACTAAGACTCAGAGCCTGGGTGATGTTCGTATACTAGAAATAGAAACTAAAATGCCAAGGAAACAAACCTAAAAGCAAAGAAGACAAACAAACAATCGCACGTCGATCCGATCCCACGAAATAACGTCGTGTCCTTAGCACGCACCCGCCCCCAACTGCATCGAGGATATGACAATCATCTCCTGTGATAGAGCTTAATTCGCCCTCCGTTCGCACGTAGCCCGGAGACTCGAAGAACTCCAATTTGTTTCGGGCAGTGTAATAACTACACAAATGATAATGACGATGAATGGGCTATAATCCCATTCAAAAAATTTGGGAAAAGCGAGATATATATGCTATGAGAATTTCCAATTTAATGCACTTTGTTTGTTCGAAAAAAATATGATCTAAACAACGGTCCTGTCAAAAAATAGAAACCGATGAGGGTGGACCTGAATCAACTAAACCGGCCGACGTAATCGACGGGCGGCGGCGGCGCCACGTATAAGTGGGGAAACGGACTCAGCCATAGTCCTCTATTAAAGTGCGCCTCGGGCCTAAACCCATTCGAGAGGCCTAGCCATTTAAACCTATCTCCCATCTTGTTTCATTAGATGTGACACACTTTCTTATCCAATTCATGGGCCTTGTGGATTCCAAAGTCCCAACAATCCTACATGAATGAAAAGTTCTTATATCAACATCATGCAATGATGCAAAGGCATATTCCATGAGAAAACGCTGCATCGTGGATAAGTAGTCTTATCGTAGCTTACCTTGGCCAATCAAGACTTTGATGTCTTCTGAACCGTCGACCTCGTGTTTAGACAATAGGAAATCATACAACCTGCTTCTAACAAAATCAGTTCTCACCGCTGTATCTGCTTTCGCCATGAACACCGCCTCGTCCCAAGGAGTGCTCAGAGAATCTCGGCCTTTTAATTTTCATAGAAGTGTACTTCATTTCACTTCATATAGGTGATTTTTGGAACATATAGTTTCATAATCATTAAAAGCTTTTGCTTAACCTTCATATATATTAATTACTTATCCGGAATGGTAAAATAAATTTGATAAAGATTTCCACATCACAGATTAGTGCCTAAAAAGTGCTATTTTGAACCCTATTCAAGATAGGTTTTTGAGTGCTTTTTTGGGCATTTAATCATAAGGAATTAAGCCAATTGTCATATGCATGTCCACTTAGTGTTTTGATTTTATTAGATTGTTGGATAGCAGTCTTGGGAAATTTCTAACAGTGGCTTTTATTGGTGTCGGTCATAGAATCTCGATGATTTCTTACCGAAATGAGGCAGGAAATGTCAGATGCAAAGCAAGAATCATGCGGTACAGATGAAATAAGAATAGCAGGCTGATGCAAGAGTAAAAGCAAGAAGTTGGTGATCAAAAGTCGGGATCTTTCATGGCGGATTGCTTAAAATTACTGGATTTCATGGAATTTTGTAATCATAGCGCACTTCATCCATGAATTCTCATTATGTGAAAATCCTTTCCTAAAGAATTTAATTTTCGCTAGCCAGCCAAATTCATCACCCTAGCGAAATTCCCTCACCTCATTTATCCTCACAAAACTCCCGCTTAGGTTAGGCCAAATTTTCGCCATGCTAGCGAAATTTGCTGCATACCGAAATTGTTGCCCCTGTGTTTTTGATGTATTTGATTCTAATCACTACGCTTTTGATTAATTACTGATTTAACTCCTTGCAATTTCATACTTTGTGTAATTGTCATTTCACACTTTGGGATCACATATATAAGTCTCTCAACTTTGTAACCTCTAAGCAACTTTTCCATTTTATACAAGCTCTGTTTTATTTTGTGGTTTACTTTGCCTTCTCTCTCCTTTCTCATTTTCTGGCAAACACCCTCACGATAACTCAGTGACGCTGCTGCCCTCAAGTAGCCTTAGCATTTAGGGTTACTAGCTTGATTTTGGGCTACCAGCAGTTGTCCTCATGCTGAATGTTACAGTATCGATTTATGGTCTTAAATCTCAAACTAGGTTTAATGCCACGAATGTCTTTCTTTGGTCAATACTTGTCATGTGCTTAGTGGTTCAAAGCATTCTTAATGGTATGTAATCGACATTCTTTAGATGGCATTTATGAGCCATTAAGAGGTTAAAATGCTAGGCTTCAACTGAACGGATCAATGCTTAGTACTGGTTTAAGACTAAAGCAGGAGTGGTTCTAGAGTTAGCTTTAGCTAAACAAAAGATCCTGGCTTTGGCTTCGACTATATGCCAATTGGCCCGACGCGAGGAACAACTCAAGGACAATCGTAATACCCCCATGTTATCAAGCCATGACCCAAGCCCTTCATACATTACCTACACTTCATTTAATCCATTACATGACCTCAGTTGAACAAACAACTCCACCGTTTTGACCAAATCCAAAATCCAAACAAAAAGCCTCTACCATTTTCAAACACTAATGCTTAATCATCTGTGGGATGAAAACCCATCCTGCAGGTTCGACTTAGATCGCTATAAGCATCGCAGAGCTTGACTACGAAGGTGAGGAACTTAGGAATATAAATTTTGTTGATTCCGCATCACCCACTGCAAGTAATTTAATCAACTGGCTTTCAAAACTTAGCTTATCCCTTCAACTTAGATCCCTGGATCTCCAAATAACTAGGTAGGTGTCCTATGATGACTTGTTTAGAGGCCTTAAAACCCATTCCTCTTGATGTTTTGAAACTATCTCTAGTTGTGCATTTTGTCAATGGATCCGTAATATTATCTTTGACTCAAGAGTAGTCACGTGAGCACCTAATTAGGAAAGAAGCTTGCCTTATCAGGTCGCCTTCGACGATGCTCTAAAGACTTCATCACATAGCACATTCCTTGCCCTTCCTATTGCCGCTTGACTATCATAATGTATACATATACAAAGAGTAATCGGTTTGAGCTTAATTAGGAATAACATCTTCCAAGAAATTCAAACCACTCCGACTTCTACTCCGCTTTATCCAAAGCAATAAATCGATTCCACAGTGGATCTAAAGTAACATAAGTTTGTTCGAATGATTTCAAGATATCGCGTCTACCATGTGAATACATATCCACTTGTTGATTTTGTGTCTTTAGGTCGATTATCCAATTTGCATCACAGTATCCTTCAAGTACTACTGGATATTCCAATGTGCACCTCGAGTATGCCTTATAGTTTAACAACGCTTAGCTTTCAATGATTTCATTTGACTAACTATAAATCGATTTAGCTTATTAACCGCACAACCTATGTCCACTCTAAGATAAACTATGACATACATTAAACCCATCTAGTATACTAGCATACTCATTTCGAAATTTTGTTTTCACTGAAGATTTTAGAAAGATGTAAATTAACATCTATCGAATCTTATCGCATAATATCTAGATTCTTGCACTCCAAAAATCAGTTTCAATATAATGGATTGTGGACAGAGCTTAATCATCCGTATGTCTTATGGATTTTAACTTCAAATTAACATTAGCGACCCTACATTCGTGATCAACTCCGGGGTTTGTTGACTACCCACAACTCCACGGAATATTAGCGGGATGCCTAGTTACCCGACGCCTACTTTAAAATCGGCAAGAGTCTCCTCTGTACCTGTGGAGCTCACCAAGTACACCGCATATACCTATCCTAAACAGCTAAAATATAATCCCAACATGAGTAAACAGCCACTTGGGCCTGCAAACAATACTCCATCATACATACTAACTATGAATCCAACTATGGCCAATAGTTACAAAAGTTCAAATATTTTTACCTTATATTAACACATATACTAAAACTAGAAGTTCTTAATACATCATAAACCAAGCCACAACCTTACTTTCTTCTAACTCTCAACTTGTGGATTCAGCCAACCCTCGCACGCCCCTCAGACTGTAAAATAATATCCTCGATGAAAGGCAAAGCAATGTCAAGAGTGAATCGCTCAAGGGGCTACCGCCACCTATGTTGCAATGTTCCAAATAAATACACATTCAAGCAAATGCATGATCCTACTTGAATGTCTAACTCATCATCTCAGACTCGAGTCCCTCACTGACTTCCTCACACTCGCCTAAGCCTCGGGAGTGAGAATTATTATTTTGTTTGTTGCCGACAACCCTCCGATGTATATATATATCAATCGGGTCGCCCGGTTTACTGATATTATTTGTGGACTACCCTCCATGTATATCAACTACCGCCTCCCGACGCATCGATATTTTGGGCTTGGATTACTCCTCCGATAATTCACATTTTAGACAACCTCCAACCATTTTCCCCTAGACCATCTCTACGACTCACTCTTATAGTTCTAGGTGTTCCAAAGGCATATGGAATGCATGAAGCACTTCCAACATGTAGCCTTAATCTACATGTAAATATATAAACATGCATATATTTATAAAACAACTGTTCACACAATCATGCTCAAATTCACTCATTCATATCAAAATTAGCCTCCTACTGGGCTAATGATCAAACACGAGTAACTAACTTGAACTACTCGATCAACTTCCATTTTACATACAAAAATATATTTTTTGAGAATGACTGCTTCTAAATACCGAAACCCCGCTATCATTCCCGAAAATCACACAAATCATCGTTCACTTGAGCGAACTCAATTCACGCCATTCCACTTCCAAACCAATACATGATTTATCACAAAATCTCAATTTCTATTAACCCCATCAGCCGTGATGGGCCTACTACCGCTCCAATGGGTGTCTAAAAATCTATATCACTCGGTCCTGTCTGATCGACACGGCCTCTCACTACTCACTCGACCCAAACATTCGTAAAGCACTTAAAGGAATAAAACCTAAGTAGGAGAAACTCTCACCTCACGGAGTTTGAGGAAACTCCTAAATCCGTACCTAATGGCTTCCTCTCCTCAAGGTAGAGCAAATTTTCCTTCTTTCCCCGAAGACCGCGATCATTTGATTTGGCCTACATTCTAGAGAGAAGTTCTCTCTCTCTCTAAAAAAACGCACCAGCACAGCCACTGCCAGATTTTTTTTCCCCTTTCCCGTTTTTGGTTCTCATTTCAATACATAGGAGACGGTCTTATTCATTTTTTTGTCTTTTAGTGCCCATTAAAATTTAAATAATGACCATTATGTCCTCTTCTTTCCGCTTTGATATCTCGACAATCGCCCCGCAGCCCATTTTCATCATTTCCTCTACTCATGCCACTTATGACATGAGTACATGTTATATGTGACTTTGGCCGTGATCGAAAATTGTTTTACGCACCCAACAAATGGTTACTCCTCAAAAACGTACTCCGACCGCCCTTAATTCATTTAAATTTTACGTATAGCTAGATTTCGTGAGACGACCTATTGAACTGCTTCGCCATCCGAGATTTAGAGAATAAATTCAGATTTTTAATCAAAATTACAATTTTGTAATCAAAATTACGATTTTGCCTCTTTTCCATAAATCGAATTCCTCGTGTCTTATAATATCTTTCAGATTGCACCATTTGCAAGCAAGTATTTGATTTTCTTAATACCCTACCATAACATCATTTATTATAAGTATATCGTTTCATATAGATATAAATGGCAAAGTAATTCTAAGTTTGCTTAATATAAGCATTTATCGTGACTATTAATCTTGAAACTATCTACAACATGACTTCTACGAATTTAGCATGCCATCGCTTTTGGTGCTTGTTTCAATCTATAGATAATTTGATAAGCCATATACTTTCGTTTCCTTTGTCCTTAAAATAAATGAATCTTCGTTGTTCCAAATATATTTCTTCTTCCAAATTTCCAGTTTAAGAAGGCCATTTCTACATCCATTTGATGGATTTCTGTTTATACATCGCTACTATATAATAGTAATCCTTATAGATGTGGAATTCTAGTAAATGTGAATAAGTATCAAAATAATTGTGACCTTCTCGCTGTTTGTATCATTTTACTACAAGTTTAGCCTTATATTTATCAATAGCACTATCCGTCTCATTTTCTCTTGAAAATCCACTTCTACATCAGAGTGGTTTATTACTAAGAGGAAGGTCAAATCTTGTACTTCATGTATGATTTTGATAAGATGGATTCAATCTCACTATTGATGCTCTTCAGGTAACAAGCCTCGCGAGTCTTTGAAATGTCCGAGGCTCATTCTTCATTAGATACGCTAAGAACCAAATCCAAAAGACGGTCCTTGTCTCTTTACTACGCCTTAGGTCTATCCTCCATTGGATCACTAGATATAGTATCCCGAGACCCCATTACTTCAATTGACTCATATAATTATGTTATACTTGAAATATATTTCTCAAAGAACGGCATTCCTCACATTCAATGATCGATTGACATGTATATCCTGTGACTTCTGATCAGAATGGGAAACGATATACGCCATTCGAGCATATCCGAGCAAAAACATAGTCAACAGTCTCTTGGTCCCACTTTAACCTTTAGGCTTTAGGAACTCAAGAACCATAGCCAAACACCCTACACTTCCTGAGATAATTCTGCCAGGCATTCCGCTTCCATTTCAGGGAGTTTGTTGTGTCTTTCGTGGTACTTCTATTTAAAATAAAATTCAGCCACAAACAGCCTTCCCATTAAATTGATAAATCCTAACTATTCAACAATGCATTCATTGTTTCCTTTGAAGACGGCTTTCTTTCTTCACTCACTCCATTAGATTGTGTATAAGGAGCACTATTTGGTGAATTTATACTAACTTAAAATTTCAAATCTAAATTCATATCTACCTCCTCCTCGCTACTCCTTATGATTTAATTTTCTTGCTCAACCGAGTTTCAATCCTCCACTTTATAAGCTTTAAAAGCATTCATGTACCCTCATCTCTTTGCTACTAAGCAAATAAAATACAATACCATGAAAGTAATCATCTATAAAAGTAATAAAATACTTATTACCACCTCTCACTTAGATTGGATTTATATCGTATATATCCGTGTGTATTAAATCTAAAGGTTTTGAAACTCTATTATCTGCAGCAGAGTGGAGGCGGGCTTGTAAAATTTAGATTCAACATTACACCTGCATTTCTTTACTGATACTAAAATCTGCAATAAATTCCATTCATTAATTCCTCATGATGTTCGGGATACTAGAAATGTAAACTAAAATGTCAAGGAATATATATGCTACGATGTCTCCCACGAATGCATGTCTCTGGCTCAAAAATATGATCTAAACAATGTGTCCGTCAAAAGAAAACCGATAGAGGGTGGACCTTTAACCGAACTCTACTGGATCGATGCAGACTAAGTGGCTACGCACGTGCTTGAGGAAACCGACCTAAATTTCGGCCCAGTCCCTCCACAAAAGGGTGCCCCTTGGGGCCTAAACCCATTTGAGAGGTTCAACTATTTAAACTCATCTCCCATCTTGTTTCTATTCGATGTGGGACACACTTTTCATTCAATTATGGGTTTTGTGGATTCCAAAGTCCCAACAAGACTTAGATGCGCAATGACCTAAGGTAGAAACTTCCACAGGTTGACGGCTAGTCAATGGATCCTTGGAAATTGGGGCGTCACAACTTTTCAAAGAAAGTGGTATGGAAAATATTACAATATACTTTCCTTAGTATTGTCCTTTATATTTTGGAAATTTGATTTTCACAGTAATGTTACATAACTTCTTCATTTCCCTAGCATTTTTTTGGAACCAAGTAATTTAAAATTATAAAAAAAAGTTAAATAACTTCAAAACTATTTAAGGAAGTTATAAAATAATACATTAATTAGACTATTAGTATAAGTGTATCATTTGAATGCACTAAGTGTATCACATGTTGCACTTAAGAACTGCCAAATGCTACAAGGCATCAAGATATGATCATTAAAAGATAAAGGTGTTATTTGATACATTTCCTTGTTTTATATTTTTATAATAGAAAACAGTAAATTTCTATTTCCTTAAATATAAGAACTCTTTGAATCTCATTCTAAAAATACAAACTCCATCTCTTAAAATTATTATTTAAAAATAAAGAACTAAAATTATTTCCCAAATATTTTTTTAAGGAATTATTAAAAAATAAAAACTAAAAATTATTTCCAAATGTTAAAAATTAAAAAAAAAATAATATATATAAAAGAAGTGCATGTTTTTATATAAGATTTGCTTATTTTATGTACATATAATTATCTAACAAAAGTACAACAAGAAGAAATGATGTGTTGTTGCACCTTATATCCTTCCTCTGAATCCCTACTCTTTTCAAGCTCTTATTCAGCCAAATGATTTTTTTATCATTCTTGGCCTAAAATCACCCCTTCCATCATTCTTCCAAAGATTTGAGTTTTCTTTTCCAATAAAGTGGTTCCTTCCACACTTGGGTTTTCCTTCGTTTCCCTTTGTTTTTTTAGTGTCTTTATTGCTACTTGTCGCTGCGTGTTTTATCGCAAACTTGTTATGGCCAGAGCCGCGGTTGCCACCATCGGTTTCTTCTTATGTGTTTCTTGTCATAAGATGGCAAAGTTTCATCCGACATAGCCATCATATCAAACGCCACAAGATTGACGCCTCAAATCCCGGGGGTCTTTTTTTTTTTTTTTATCACTATCCAAGTCTGTCGCTATAGAATTCCTCCCGCTGCGGCGCGCGCCCTGTCGCGCGACCTGGCGCATGGCATCCCGCCGCGACGCGGCCTTGCCGCGTGGCGCGCCAGAGCACCGCCGCCCAAGCCCAGCCTTGTCGTGATAACTCTTCGAGATCTGACCCAGGCTAAGGCGATGAACATGACCTCAGCGTGTCGGTACCCCAAACCCGGCCATACCTAGATTATTAGGTCGCGGCATGGGAATCCTACCTCCTATGACTAAGCTCCATCGCGACATGAAAATCTTCGCCAGAACACTAACCCCGAGCAAATGTAAAACCATATGTCGCAACATAGAACTCTTCAATCTTGACAATCTCTATCACGACGAAATTTTCTATGTCATAATTTAGTTTCACAAACGCACATCTCTTTTCGTGCACGAGGAAAAGTCTTGTCAAAGGGAGCATAGTTCACGCTCGCCTTCAGGGATTACACATAAGAACTCGCCGCGACATGGGATTTTCGTTTTGCTCTTCGCCATACTTAAACGGCGTCGCTACTCAAAATTTCCTTGCCGAAGACAACCTAAGCTGCGATACAAAGTCCGACATGTCGCCTTCATTCCCCGTCGTGGACATAGCAAACTCGTCGACATGGAATCGCCAACCAACAACCTCCTCGCCATAGACACTGCACACCCTAAATCCTGTGGGCCTTTTTTCTTTTTTTCTTTTTTTTTTTTTTTTACATTATGGGTCCCAATGGACTAGAAACCAAAATTTGGAAACCCTGTGTGAACAGTGTCCATGGACAGTTTCTCAAACAGTGTGTTGTTAGCCAACGTAAGAAGCCTACGCGACATAATAACCTCTATCACGTATGATACTGGTCGGCACGCGCCTGGTGGCGTGGTCGGCGAGCGCCTGCCTTATCATGCTTGCCGCAAAGCAAAGGTCCACTCGCTGTGACGCCAATGAACTTCACTGCGATAGGATCTTCTTACCAAGGATCAACTTTGTCGCACTAGTTTCATAACCTACACCTCTCCGTCTGATATAGCCCTTTATCGCCGTCCTCTATTACGACACAGAAGAACTCTATCGCGACATGAGGTTTCTTTCAAGCATGTTCTTTATCAATGCACTAGTGCCTATGTCATGATCAAAAATCCCCTCGTTAAGATTAATCCCTACCATGACACTCTGAACCTGGGCTGCCATGACACTAAACCTTCACTCGCTCCATGCCCGTCGCAACATGGAATCGCCTAATCCACAAATTCTTCTCACAGAACACACACCTGGCTGTGACATAGAATCTCCTTCCCTTAGCTGCCTCTCAGCTGACTCCCCAACTGGGGGATCCCATTTACAACTCATTAACCCATGGAATCTCTATGGATTTTCAGCGACTCCGACAATTACAATCGCTGCGGTCCTACGATTCGGATCCATATTTCACAGAAAACCCGCAGTCCCTTTGTTCAAAGGAGCTCCACCCAACATACAACTCCAAGGCAGTATAATCATAACCCATCCAAGGTCCCAAGTAGTATCACCCATATGTCCATCTATCCATGATCTCAATATATGATCCCTTTACTAGACTCATTCATCTACATTTAAATCTAAAATATGAAAATAAAAATGCTTTAATTATACCATAAGAGTCCCGATCACTACTCTCTTACCATAATTACATACCCGACTATTTATACAATAGTCCAAAAAGAATTTTAATTATAATTTTTACATAAAATACTTTTTATGGGGGTGGTACATTGTTTGGCTACACGTTTACCTTCATAATCACAAGCCATGAAACGTCATTTCCTATAAATCCAGGACCAAAAGGGTCCCACGATGGGGCATATAATGCCCAAAGAAGAGATTCATATGACATCTCTACCCATGCAAGGCAATGGCACACCACACACCTGGCAAAAACACGAGTTCCATTTAAATGTTCATATGCATGATGAGAATGTGATCTACCCTATCCCATATCCCGAGTCCTCACCGACTTACATGATATAAATGTGAAACTTGTCAATGGTGTTTCCATCTAATGATTCCTTTATCCAAAATAAAAGGCTTTTGTTTTTATAAATCAAACTTTGACAACCTCCGATAACCGTCTTCAAAGCCTTTAGATACCCGACCGTGGATACCTAATCCCGGATAACTTCCAATCCCGACATTCCGACCGACCATTCCACAATAACTTATTTTGAAGCTATGGATACTACCTCCGATAACAATTTTATTCATTAAGCTATGGATACCCAATAACCCGCTTATTTCAAAAGTAATCGATAATCTCCAATAACTCAAACTGGTATGACTCATTTTGGACATCACCCATGTTAATGAGCCTACCATCAACAACACTCAAACACAATGTCGATCTTTATCACACTCCATGTCATGAGATTTATTTAGTGCATAATGTAAATAATCATTCCATCACGGATCCATACCATGCTACATATACAATGAGCACTATATGTGCATTCCTACTCATATATAATTATCCATGCATCATTTGGACATTTATATCGACAATCATACAAATTCCAAATAAATCATACAATACATGCCAACATATCAATACACGCGACACGCTACACTACACGTCACTACCACTGTAATCGACATCCATCAACCTCTAGGCCAAATTCATGACAAGATACGTCCACAACTAGCCCAATAAGCCATAAAGGCCTTATTCGTGACAGAACTACATCATAAGCCAAATCATTCAACACACAATCTGACTTCCGCCACACTCTAATCCAAGTATAACACTCCAATCATAATAATATACTACAATTGTATAAAATCGACACAATCATTAAAAATGAAATCTTAGTTAGTAGTAGAAGTCCCGAAAATGACCATAACTTGAGTTATAGAGGTCTGATTTGGGTGATTCAAAACATAACATCAAGTTCCTATATAGAGCTACAAGTTCCCATGGATTCTAGTCCAAATTTCACTTTTCCTAAACGAAAATCTGTCCCAAAACCTGATGAGGTTCAAGCAAAACAGTGGCAACTCGAGCAAATTTTGTAAAACGACTACACTCGAGTTCTAGAAGTCCGATTTGGGTGATTCAAAATCCTAACATCAAGTTATAAAATAGGGCTACAATTTCCTTGAAGGTTACTAGTCGAAATTCTCCCGTTTTCTAACCAAATATCAGCCCCGAAAACTTGACATCATATAGGGTCAAAACAGGGCACTATTCCCATAACCCATTAATTCACACAACATCCCCTTTAGGGAAAAACGGTCAAACAGCCTCCTCTTAGGTGATTAAAACTCAAACTAAACATCCCTAGAATGGAAAATAAACCAAAGTAGGAAAACCCTTACCCCTGGAACATAGAAGAAAATCTAGGAAGTCCCGTGGACACTCTCTAAACCCGAAACCTTTTATTTCCCAAACTCTCGCTTGGAATCTCTGCCAATCCTTGATTTTGGTACTACGTGTAGCTCCTACGAGTAGATGAACTTCTATTCTCGTCTGACGATTCCACATTTAATCTATGGATTGAAGAGAGAATAAGAGCTCTCTTTCTCTCTTTCTCACACTCTCTCTGGCTTCTTCTTCTTCTTTTTCCTTTCTTTTCTTTTCCCTCTTTTCTTTTATTTTCCTTTTTAATTTAACTTAATTGTTAAGTTTGATATGTGGCCCTCATGGCACTAATGTCTACCTGGGGCCTCCTGCCCGTTTGGTCCCAAACCATTTATTTCTTTTCATTTCAATTCATTTTAATTGAACTTGGCCCAAGCCATTTCCTGACTTTCGAGATTTTCATAAAAATCTCATCCCTTAAGTCACTAACTCCACCACCTAAAATTCAGAAAATTCAACTCCGTGGCCGAATTGAAGAACTTTTCATTGATTTCGCGAGGTGAATCTAATTCAAGACAATCCATTTCGTCATTCGAGATCTAGAGAATTTCCTTCAGGTTTCTTTAGTCATTTCTTGGGTAATTTTATTATTTTAGCTGGGTTTCAAAATTTAGATTTTTCCGAGGTTTCACATTCTTCCCCCCTTAAAAGAATTTCGTCCCAAAATTCCCATGGCACACTAACACACACAAACACATGCACATGCTACTAAATCAAACGATACTCTTGCCTATAGGCGCGAGAGTAGAAACATACCCCAAAGAGTCAACTGATCTTCCTACTCAATCTGAGGTATCACGACGGAGACACGCCCCGTCCCAAAGTCCCGCCGAGAGCCTTGTCCCGACTCCGACCCATGCCCCGCCTCTCCGGGTCCGTCCCACGATCCAACTGCTTGTGCCGCACCCGACGAGCACGGTTCCCTAGCCCATGGGGCCGAGGGTGAGGAACAACCGGGCTCGCGCATGTCCTGATCGATGATCGGGACCGACGCCCCATAACTCTGTGGATCCCCGCCTCCGTGAGCAATCCCACCCAAAGTGTCCGTGGATGGTGCTGGATAGGCATGTCACTCCCGCCCACCCCGGCTATGGACCGAGGTGTCCTACAACCCTAGATCCTCCGTCCAGGCAATCCCACTGCTGGTGGTAGGATAGACAACACCGCCTTCCAGCTAGATGCCCTCTCGGCCTTGGTCTTGATAACTACGGCCTTGATAAATCAAGGGCCCTCAGATCGAATTGTCTCGTGGAATAGAAACTTCATTCTTCCCTCGAGCTCAAAGAATGATCATCCTTCCTCTCTCACCAAAGACCAGATCTCGAATGTCTTTGCATCATCAATCCTCCCATGTACCTAATAGCTATGCTGACCCATGTGTGAGTCCATCTCTGCAGGAGAAGTCCCATAATCTTGCCTGATGGATAATTCTTCAAATCCATCCTCAAACTTCCCCACCTTGGCTACTTCGTGGCCACGAATCATCCTCAACGCGGCAATTCAATGAACTTATTACGCACTCAAGCACGCTCATACCGCTTCCAACCCGCTGAACCTAGCTGCATGCCTAGCTGTCACGGAAAACTTATCCATGAAGAGGTCTCGAAACTCTCTCCATGTCATCATCTCCGGATCCCGTGAAACTTTGACCCAATCCCACCATATCTGGGATTCACCCTCTAGCCGAAATGTAGCTAGCATGATCCTCATAGCATCGGAGGTAATCTCCATAACTCCAAAATCCTCTCAACCTATCGGAACCAATGATCGACTACCACTGGATCCCCTTCCCCGGTGAATGTTGGAGGATGATGTGCTATAAACCTATGGACGTTACCTGGTCCTCCCCACTCCCGTACCGCACTAGTCATGCAATGGCAAAGAATCGCAGCACCAAGCGGCCTCATAAAGGCATGTTGGTCAAAGCCAGGGTGGTCGGCTACTACCCCGTGGACAACCTCTCTGCGCTCCGCGCCCTCAACTTCCATCCGTATAAGTTAAGATAGCACCTGATTCCTCTTTCATTTGTGATTACATTAGTGGTAAGGCAATGCCAACACTCAATAAATAATCATTCCTACATAATCATGCTTATTCGTTTTCCGAACCCCTAAGGTTACATTTTCTAACCCTAGTGTTCTTCAATTTCTATACACATTCTATCATGCATATATTCATACAACCACAATTCATCTCCCATGGAACATATTAGAACACCAAAGAAATCAATGTACATAATGTCGTGTTCTACACCCATGCCCACTAATCATAGGTAATCTGCACCCCCTAACTCCCTTGAGCACTAACCCGTGACAAGCCAACATTAGAAAACACTCCGGATACCTCACCCGAGCTCCTAGGGTAATCATCCGATACTAAATCAGACACCCCAAATTGGGTCCTGACAACCCGGCCAACCTACACTCTTGTTGATTCGTGACCTGATACTACATCGCAGGTCCTATTTATCGGATCCATATTTTCACAAAAATCGGGGCAAGTAGTCTCCTTTGTTCCTGTGAGCTCTACCTAACATACAACCCGTAGAGCACAGATAATCATAAATCAACAAGGACCTGGCAATAGAAGCAGCATTGACTCTACAAGGTCCATCCGGCCCATATCCTCACATATACATCCCTTTATCGGACCCATTCATTCACATTTAAATCTAAAATATGAAAATAAAATACGATCATAAATTCATAAGAGTCCGATCACGCCTTACCATAATTACATAATTACTCATTTATACAATAGTCCAAACAATTTAATTATAATTCTATTTACATAAAATACTTTATAAAAGCATTGTCATGCCATATGTCAAACTTCATAATCACAAATTTCACGTATCATTGCCTCCCTATAAACTCCCTGATCTAAAAATGCACCCCACGACAAGGAGCAAATGCCCAGCTAAGAAAGATCCCAAAGTGGCACACCACATCCAAGTAAAAACATGCACGCTCCTACTCCGAATGTTCATATGTTTGATGAGAATGTGACTCAATTTATCCTATATCTCGAGTCCTCACGACTTCACACATGCATATGCCAATGTGAAAACTTGTCATTGGTGTCACCTAATTACCTTTATCCAAAACAAAAGGCTTTTTCTTTTTATAAATCAAATCCTTTGGATAACCTCCGATAACCGCTTCATTCAGTTCCTCGATACTAACGCGGATAAATCGCGCCGATAAACGAATTGATACCGACCTGGATAATCTGATTTTCATACTATAAAAGCTGACGAAGTTATGGATAAATTGATAACAGCTTTATTCATGCTGCTATGGACAATCTTCGATAACCGATTTATTTCAAAAGCACCGATACCCAATAACCCCAAACCGTCACTCATTTCGACATCATCCCGTTACTAAAACCTACCATCAACACAAACATTAAAGCATGACCTTTTTTACTATGCACTACACCCATGTCATGAGATATACTTGAGTGAGATAATGCAATGCAATCAGTGCTATTGTTTACTTATACCATGCCATATATACAATGAGTAATTATGAAGGCATGCCTACTCATACATAATTATCCATGCATCATCTGACATCGCATCGATAATCATACAAATCTAAATAAATCATACAATATATGCCAACATATCACTACACGATACGCTGGCATCACACGTCACTACCAATTTGCGTAACGACGATCCACTCAACTTCTGTGCCGAATCGCGACAAGACATATCAACAACTAGCTTACAATAAGCCAAGTGCAATGGCCTTATTCGTGATAGGCACATCACAAGCCAACCATTAGAATACACAATTTGATCTACACTTCAACCAAGTATATCATACAACTACAATGATATAATTACAATCAGGCAAAATCTAGACACAACCATTAAACAACCTAATCAGACAAATTCCGAAATGGATCAAGTTAACTCGAAGTATAGAGTCCACCAAGTTTCCAAAAGTCTAACATCAATTTCGTGATAGAGCCATAAGTTCCTTAAGGATTCTAGTCCAAATTCTCACTTTTCCTAGCCGAAAATCAGTCCTAAAACTGGATGAGGTTCAAATAAAATGGTATACTGGAGCAAATTTTGACCATAACTTGAGTCTCCAGAAGTCCGATTCGGTGATTCAAAATCCTAAATACTGGAAAGTTCTCAAATAGATATAATTTTTGAAGGTTACTAGCCTAAATTCTCCCTTTTTCTAACCCGAAAAATCATCCTAAACTGGATACTATATATAATAAAACAGGTACTATTCTATAACTCCATTAATTTGCCAACAAAATTTTTAGGAATGTCAAACAGCCCTTAGGCATTAAACTCAACCATTGTTAATTTTGGATATGTGGCCCTGCGCCTACGTGTCTACTCCGGCCCCGCTTGCTCGTCCCAAAACTATTTATTTCCTATCAGCCAATTCATTTTAATTGAACTTGGCCCAAGTCATTTCGACTTCCGAATTTCAGAAATCTCGCCCTCGAGTCATCGACTCCCACCTACCTAAAATTGCAAAAATTCAAATCAGTCAAATTTGATGATACTTTTCCTCAAGCCATTAGATTTTCGTGGAGATTTAGTCCAACGGCGTAACTAAGCTTTCTTCATACATGAGATTTAGAGAATTTCTGTGCTTCTCAGCTGCTTTTGGCAATTTTTTTATTATTTTTCCATTTTCTGAAAAATTATATTTTTTTTCCAGGGTATCCCATCTGTTGTGACGAAGAACAATCATGTCGTGACACCCTTGTCCCTAGTCACCACGTAGAAACTCCTGTCGTGGCATAAAAACATATGTCGCGACCTAGAAATCCCCAACTAAGACCGAACCTGGTCGTGACAATCTAATAATTTAAATCTAAGAACCGTCGCATTAATAAGATCGAACTCCGTCGCACTGTGAAACTCCTCGCCGCTACCTAAACATGCGTGAGTACGTTTTAGGCCTTTCCCACCTTTCATCTCTCTCTTAATCGCATTAACGGCTTCATCGCTTCTATATATCTATTATACAGCAAAGATCAAACTGGAAACTTTCCAACACTTTAATGAACAGATCCAAAAAAATGTTTCTTTATTACAAACTTCTTATATATACAAAACTCGGTTATTCCTATCCGCACATTACAACTTAAAATAAGCTATAGATCCGGCCTCCTTCCTCACTACGATGGTCCTATGAGTTCCTTCACCATTGACCTCAGATTTAGATTCTTCAAAAGGCCTCCCAATACACGGGTTCCCGACTCGCCTTCCTCAAGGTAAAATATGAAAAATGGTCATATGTAGGGGTGAGCACTTAAGCCTCAGAGGGAAAATCCTCTCAAGCTCAACAGATAGTTTAGAAAAGCATGGAAAACGGTCATTCCATTTTCTTTAATACAATACAGATATGCACAGAATGCAATATGATATTTGCAGATCTGAGATTTGATGAATAACATATAATGAAGAAACAGTATCCATTTAGGTGAAAGAACTGACACCCATATTTTTGACTTGAATGATGGAGATTTAATAAACTCCCAGATTTCTTGACAGAGGCAGACACTCGCAACACTCATCTACAAGCCATTTCGCTTACATCCTGCCAGAACCCTATGAGAATGAATGAGCAACCTTATAAGGAACATCTCACTCATCACAGTAGTGTTTTCCCAAACATCCTTACCGGGTACCTCTTGAGAAAGAATTGAGCATCCTTACAAGGAACCTCTCACCCATCACTGTAGTGTTTCTCAAGAATCCTTACCTGGGAACCTGTTGAGAATGATAGGAGCACCCTTACAAGGAACCTCTCACACATCTTCATTCCAACAACCATACTTAATATATCCTACTAACCATCATCAACTATCGCCAATGATTCCAAATCCCCTAAATTTGCTGCCAAAATCTCTTTCAAATATCTACAAATTCATTATGAGGCACTCTAATAAAAACAATTAGGAAAATACAATGAGATCGTAACTACGTTATTTTACTACTCCAATACAAATCACTAAGGGATTTAGAAATTAAACCTAAAATAACATATCTCGAGAAGAAAACTCATCATTCTCAAATACTAGATTTTTTAAGATGTTAAAGGGATCATGGGTATTCAACCCTAACTTTGTTCACAATGTAATCTTGCAAAAAGAATAAGAGATAACATCTTATACTACAATTAAATATATAACATTGATAGCCTAAAACATATACATATATAAATATCCTAGCCTCATGCTGAGAATGAGAGAAAATCACCTTAAATCCTTAGTCTGTATAAAGATCTTGAACTTTGATCTTGAATCTCTACCTTAAATCTCTGCTTTGCCTCTTCCTTTCTTCCTCTCTTTAATGATTTCTAGGGTTCAAGAGGTGTAAGGAGCATGAAAGAAATGAGGGAAATGGAGGAAATGGGTTTTAAATACAAGCAGCAGCCAACTCAACGTTTCAGGCTGTTTCCTGAGCTTCCAAATACTGCTTCCATTAAAATCAAGTTTGATCTATGACTACTCCTAAGGTTTTCACATTCCGATTAATTTTTAATGTTATTTAAACCTAAAAACATTTATTTTTATGATTTATTTCAAAACTAAAAATAAATAAATAAATAAATAAATTTACACTTGAAACATTAAAATTACTACCCAAGGAACACCAAAGTACAGATTTTTTGTCAACTTCGGAGAATAAAATGATCTTACTCAGGTGTTTCTAGTATGTGTGACCTATATGGTTGGAAAGGTGTACAAGTTAGGGTTCTAACAGAAATAACTGTGTGTCATTTGGACTTTCCAACAAAGAGTTATGATCAAATTGGTGAAAGGTAGTCTGTCGGGCTGCTTGGTTCTTCTATACTTATTATTCTTATAATTTGATTTAGGATGTAAATGGAGATGTTAAATGCAAAACGAAGCAAATTGGACGATTGTTGATAGTTTAGACATGTGGGGTTTACAATCCACCCCCCTTAAAGAAAGTTTCGCCCTCAAAACTTACCTCGAGTAACGAATAAGTGCGGGTACTTCTCTCGCATCTCTAGCTCTGGTTCCCAAGTAGCTTTTTCCACTCCATGGTGTTGCCACAAAACCTTCACTAGTCGGATGACTTTGTTGCGGAGCACCTTTTCCTTGGTATCAAGAATCTTCATATGTTGCTCCATCTTGAATTTCTATATCTTCCAAGTCTACGACCGGCGTTGCATCCGATTGACACTTTCTCAACATCGACACTTGGAACACGTCATGTACCCCAGACAACTGAGTGGGTAACTGCAACTGATACGCCGCTTTGCCCACCACTTTAATCACTTCAAATGGCCCGATATATCTTGGCGCTAATTTTCCCTTCTTGCTAAATCTAAACACTCCCTTTTTAGGTGACACGTTGAGGAATACATAATCCCCCTTTTGAAATTCCAAGGGTCTTCGTCGTCGATCCGAATAGCTTTTCTGTCTATTTTGCGTCATGCATAGCCTCTCCAAGATAAGTTGAATCTTCTCTGGAGTTTCCCAAACAATCTCCGACCTAAACAAGCTACTCTCGCCAACTTCCAACCAACACGTCGGTGATCGACATGGCCTTCCATAATGCCTCATACGATGCCATCCCAATACTTGCCTGATAGCTGTTGTTGTACACAAATTCCACCAACGGCAAATGGTCACTCCAGCTTCCTTTGAAGTCCAGCACGTAACATGTCTTCCACAATCTGTATCACCCTCTCGGATTGGCCATCCGTTTGGGGATGAAAAGCTGTGCTGAAATGTAACTTTGTCCCCATTACTTGTTGTAGACTTTGCCAGAACCACGCCACAAGCAGAGAATCACGATCCGACACGATAGAGAGTGGAACTCCATGCAATCTAACAATCTCAAGGATATAGAGCTGGCTCAAGGTCTCGGATGTGTCCGTGGTCTTCATACCCAAGAAATGAGCGGACTTGGTGAGTCTATCAACAATAACCCATACTACATTATGCCCTCATGCGGTCCGTGGAAAACCAGATACGAAGTCTATGGTGATGTGATCCCATTTCCGTTCTGGGATAGGCAAAGACTGTAGTAATCCTCTAGGCCTTTAGTGCTCAATCTTCACTTGCTGGCACACCGCACATTTTGAAACGTATCTAGCCACATCCTTTTTCATTCCCTTCCACGCTCTTGCTGACTTCATGTCCACATACATTTTATTCTTGCCGGATGTATGGAGAATTTGGAGCAGTGGCACTCTCTCCCAACACTTCTTCGAACTGAGTCGATCGGGTAAACATAGCCTTCCCCAAAACGTAGCTCATCCTCACTTGTTGCTTGATTCTCAGCAATCTCGCTCCTCTCTAACTTACTCCCGGATAGCCTCCGACTAGGTTGTCTGATCGTTGCAGCTTCTGATCCTTTAGAAGCATTGGTTGAGCTACTAGATTGAATAGGCATGGTCGGGATCCATCTTCTCCAATCCATAGATCAAAGTCTCTAAGGGCATCCTTCAACTTCCATTCACCTATGGAAACATTGAGTTCACCCCGAGACTTCCTACTAAGTGCATCGGCCACTACATTCGCCTTCCCCGGATGGTAGTTGAGTGTGAAATCGTAGTCTTCTAGGTACTCAATCCACCTTCTTTTCCGGAGATTTAAGTCTTTTTGTTTGAAGATATACTTGAGGCTCTTATGGTCCGAATACACTTGGAATTTCTCTCCATACAAGTAGCACCCCCACATGTGGAAGCGAAAACCCGGCGGTAGCTCGAGTCATGAGTGGGATAGTTGCGCTCATGAGTCTTAGGTTGCCTCCCGAGCCAGCAGCTACTCCCTGCATTAGAACACATCCCAAGCCTCGTAGTGAAGCATCGATGTACACATCGTATCCTTCCCCACTGCTCGAAATAATGAGGACAAAAATTCGTTGTCAAACTACCCAAAAGTCTGAAAAACAAGTTCACACTCTTGAGTCCACAAGAATTTCTCTCCCTTCTTGGTAAGGCGAGTCATTGGCATCGCCAGCTTGGAGAATCCCTCCACAAACCTCCGATAGTAGCCTGCCAAGCTTAGAAAACTACGTACCTTCGTCACATTCTTTAGTGGTTCCCACTTAAGCCGCTACCTCAAATCTTTGAAATTCAGCGACTACACCTTTCAGGCACCACATGGCGAATTTCACCTCCTTAAATGCAAAACTCGCATTTTCTCATCTTGGCATATAACTTATGCTCCCTCAAAGTCTGGAGCACAATTGTGAGATCGTGCTAATGCTCCTCGTGTGTCCATTGAATAGATTAGTATGTCATCGTGAACGTAACAAACTGATCTGGAATACGATTACGAAATACCTATCCATCCCAGATCGAGAGGCTACGGGTGCATTAATTCGATCCGAGCGTGTTCTATGTACTTTCGAAATGACTGACCATCACAAGTGCGAAAATCAGTCTTAAGGGTATCCTCCTCACGATCGCGTGTAATGGTACCCTGTGCGAAGGTCAATCTTAGTGTAATACTTAGAACCCCTCAGCTGATCAAATAAGTCATCAATTTGTGGTAAAGGGTATTTATTCTTCACCGTCACCGGATTCAAGCTTCGGTAATCCGTGCATAACCGAAGTGTTTCATCATGCTTATTTACAAAGAGGACTAGAGCTCCCCAAGGTGAAGTACTTAGACGGATAAACCCAATATTCAACAAATAGTCCAATTGTTTCCTTAGCTCCTTTAGCTCCAGAGGTGCCATACGGTAGGGAGCAATGGATATGGGTTCGGTTCCCAGATAGAGATCAATCTTGAATTCAATCTCTCTTTGTGGGGGTAACCCTAGTAGTTGTTCAAGGACCAAATGATGTATGTGTGAGTGATGGATCAAATCATCAACACAAATTTATAGCGTTATTACCCAAGGATTATTATCTAATCCCCAACAATAATGCCATGAAACTTGTTTGTTATATTTCTTTGCAATTATACTGATTTAAAGCGGTTTCCTTAGAGTAGATAGAATTTGTTTCTGGTTTGATCCATGATTACGCAGAGTATGCAGTCGACATTAATACAAAATTAGTTTAAGTCGAGATATTGATCCCACAGAGATCCTGAGAATTCTCAATCAACTACCCCAACTACTCGAAGCTACATGCTATTTGGACTATGATCGGCAAATAGTATCATTTCTAACAACCCTTTAGAATAATAAAAGAATAAAGATATGTAAACTAAGAACAAAATGAAATAATGCTTAAACTAAAAAAAAAAAAAAAAGAACTAGACTGATCAGTTAGCTTTTAAAGGGTGCATTGAAAATACAACTGTTGTGAAACATCAATTCCTGCATATAATTCTGTAAATTTGCTTCATGAACCTCAGATTTAGAATCCGTCCAAGGAAGATGGTAGTGCCATGTGGATCTCTCCTTAACGACACATTTCATCATCTAATCTTCCATGTTTCTTTCGAAGGCAGAGGATTAGATAACTACTTTTAAACTGAGTTGCCTTGTTCTGGGTATTTTTCTTTTTAAATACTTCATACCCAAAACATGGACTGTAAACCTTAGCCCCTAAGACATAGGCAAAGCATGGGTTTACACTATACTGGTTTCTCATCCTCAAAATTGGAACAGTTCATTCTTTCCTTGATTAGATCCTTGCTAACACGGGATTGAACTTACTGTTCGAATCGAGGCGAACTCTCTGCTCATTCTAATTGATAAGTCATTCAACTCATTCTCGGTTTCAGGTGAGAAGAAGATTTATCGATTAAAATTCACAAAGCCCATTAGATCCCCAATATTAGGTTCGCATACCCTTGAGAGATTGTTCAATACTCTCATAAATGCCTTCTCTATGTCACTCAGAGGGCCTCCTGGAAATCAGAGCATGAAACAATCCTATTGCAGGTATAGAACACTGATATTTGGATCAAATATAACAATAAACAAAACCAGCAAGCAGATTCCAAGGCGGGTTCGGTAGACTCGATAAATTCGGTAGGGAAAGATAAATTCTAACAACAGTAAATTGCGGAAGGTGGGTTTCTAGTGCTTCATTACACTAACGGTAGCTCCACGATCAGAAAAGAACTTCATAATCCATTTGGAAGTTCGAATTTAAAATTTGTTTAGGACTTCAAGCGAACCCGAGCTGATGGTGAAAAATAACATTACGGATTCGGCAGCTTCAACAACATCGGATCGGGAAATTCAAATTAAAATAACAATCTACTCTAATCTAATCTAAAATAACGACAAAACAAAGAAAAGCGAGAAAATTAAAATACGCAAGCCTTGACTACCCGAGGACTTATCAGATTCCCGGTATAAGTTTTTCCTTGATGGCAGCTGCGTATTTATAGGGTTTGGAAGTTGGGACTAATTTGGATACTGTTGTGGATTTCGGATTCAACGGCCCATTTGTTGTTAATGTCGACCTCAGCTTCTTTGTCAGCGACCTGGTTGTCTCGACTATGTCGGGGCTTTTTTATTTGGTCGCGACGTGCGGCATCTTGGATACGATGTCGCGACGGTAAAAATGATATCGCGACCTCCATTCTTCTGGCGATGCGCGACCAGCGCTTTGAGAGATCGCGACCTTCTTTACTCATATAGCTGATATCGCGACCATCGGCGTCGCCGACCGCGATGCGCCAGGCGTGCCAGCGACCACTAAGGGCGTCGCGACCTTCTTTCTTTGCAGCGATGTAGCGACCGGTGGCGTCTTCGCGACCGCGGTACCTTCGGTGATGTCAGCGACCCCTTTAAGGGCGTCGCGACTGCTCTTCGCGGGCGATGCCGCGACCAGCGGCGATATCGCGACCATGATACGCCTGGCGATGCCGCGACCACTAAGGGCGTCGCGACCTTCGCTCCGCTATATTTCGATAACGCGCGCGGGCGTCGGCGACCGCGATTCCCTTATGGCGATGTGCGACCAGCGATACATGCGACATCTTGTGATTCAGTGTTGATGTCGCGACCTTTTCTAGATGTCACGACTTCAATGTCGATCTCTTAAGGTACATGTCGCGACTTTAAGGTCTATGTCCGCACGACCTCCATGTCCTCTTCTTAAGCGCCTTCAGTGCAGCCGACCGCCGAGTAGTGTGCGACATCATGCCTTCTTTATTAATTTAAGTGCGTCGACTTGGAGTTTTACGATGTGCGACCTTGGTGTGATTCTTCACCATTCTTGTCAAGGTCGCGACGCCGAGTCCCTTTCAAACTTAGTTGCACGACTTCTTTTTACTTGCGAAGGCATCCTTGGCGGCTTTGTAAGCGGATCCTTATCCGCGACCTCATGGTGGTATTCACGACATCATTTATCTCAGCGCTTTTTGGTGCCAGCGACATTGAAATGATGTTGCGACGCAGACTCTTCATTTGGTATTTCTTTAATCTCGACCAAGTCATTCTTTGTCTCGACTTCGCACCAGTCCACGACTTCACTTGTTCACTCTTGATTTCTTCTTGAAACCAAACTTGTGGATGTTGTGACTTGGAATTCTTTTAAACGCACTTCCGTCGCGACTTAAATTCGGTTGCGACTTCAATTACTCTTTGCGAGGCTTATTTCTTATGATTTTTGCTAAAATTTGATTTTTATTTGTATTTTTTTTTCACTGCGAATTAGAGATTTGAGTCAATTATCGAGTTCTGCCGAGCAATTCATCATGTTTCTCATTATAAACTTCGAGAAAAAGTAGTTTAAAAATCTAATGAGTTTTGGACTCGTGTAGTTCAATACGGAAGACATCAGGAAAATCCGATATATCAGCGCGCGCTCGTGGGGAATTTATCCCTCTATTCTCCGTCAAAGGTAGCTAAGAAATAAATGACTCTACGCCTTAGCTTTCAGAATCTACTACCCATAGTAAGAAATGGATAGGAAGAACTTGATTAATTAATAAAGCGAAAACTACCCCTCACAGTAGCTGATGTAATTAAACTGCTGAGAACAATCCATTCTTTTGCTCGGAAGCGGACAACAAGTTCATTAGAATATAACGTCCGCACCCCTTCAAGTCTAGAGCAGCCGTCACAATCAATTTGTGCTCCCGTCTCTGACACGTAGCCTTACAAACTGGATGGTACCCGATTGTTCTCAGTAGGCAAGTCGACATTTAATGCATGTTCCTAGCTTTTTCAAAACTTGTCCCAAAATTAAAAAGAGCTTATGCGTGCGTATGAATGAATGAGTCGCACTGGGATCAAATAGAATTCGGGCCATAGTTATAAGAAGAATGATACCTTCCACCACTTCATTTGGAATAGCCGGTTGAGTCAAAGCGAACCTCCCTAGAGTGGGCTGTTTTCGAAGCTCGGCGGTCTCTGGGTAAGTAGCACCGATGAGGGTGACTTATGCACTTTGTCTGTCCTATTGTTTGAGTATTCCTCTAGGGCGGATAAATTGGACGATGCATCTGAATATGTCCACACCTGTGCGCGGGATCGTGGATTAATACCTTACTCCTACGGTACACCTCTCAAGCTCTCTGGACTATCTATGAGTAAGTCCCGGCATTTTATGCAGTGCAGGCGATGATAAGGTCTTTGCCCTCTGAACTCCATTTGCCCACACTAGCCGGATTAGACCTCCTGCTTCAGCTCTACTCCGTTTGCTAGCGTATCTATATCCCTCTCCCGCAGAGTGTGGCTCGTCCATAATATCCGTAGTCAGAATCTTGAGAGCCTGACTTCTCTCGAATGATAGGCCTCAAGCCCTACTCAAAGCGCTTGGCCCTTTTGGCCTCAGTATAAATAAACTCCATAGCATAATGAGATAGCTCATCAAACCTCCTCTCGGACTCAACCACAGTCGTCTTTGCTTTTTATGGTAGGCAGAAAATCAGCCTTCATTCTATCTGCGGCTAGTTGGGAAGAAATTACTTGTCTTGAAAGATTTGGTGGCTCCCCCAGTGAGTGCATGGTGTCCACTCCTTCTTTTCATGATTCCCTGATGATGAGCCTCTCCATCAAATAAATATATCGCCAAGCCGACCTTAAGGTCCTCGTGACTCCGTCGCGAGTCAAATACCTTCTTCACCCGACGAATCCACCTATCCGCATCCAAGGGATTTGAGCTTCCTTGGAAAGTGGGTGGGCATTGCCTTAAAAACTCTTGAAGAATGACCATTCTCCGATTTTCCTCCCCGTTGCTTGGTACTTGTGCTAGTGGAAGAGCCCCACCAGTGTGGTTGTTGTTGTTGTTTCTGTTATGGTGTTGCACCAGAGTGGTGAGTTCCTTCAAACATTGATAGATACCATTCATGGCATCCGGAGGTGGTGGTGGTGGTGGTGGATTTGCTTGACCTCCACGACCTTGCCCACGTCCACGTCTTCGTCCGTCGTCCATCCTGCACATCGATTCGTAATTTAGTTCCTCGATGTGCAAGTCATCTTAATCAACAATCAACAATCTCAATCACCCTAATCCTATCTCTCTAGTGGTAATCCAGCAACCTCGACTCCCGTATAAGACCCTACAAATCCTACGCTCACGATACCAACTTTGTAACACCCCAAATCCCGAGGGTCTTTTTAACTGTGGGTCCCGATGAATTTGAGCAAAATTTGGAAACCACAGTGAGCAGTGTCCATGAGCGATTACCCAGCGTTCACATAACACGGTCTTGTATTAGCCGATATGAGTCGGTCATGTGAGAACAGCTGTCAGCGTGTCTGCGGGTGCTTGGTGGGTAATGCGGGCCCAAGGCTGTATTCTTCCTTTCGCCCGGCGCTGCGCCGCAGCGTTGTGCCTTATCACGACACAAGCTTGCCTTTCGTGCGATGTTCCTTTCTATCCGCAACTTACCGATGAACTTTCGAATCCACGACATGGGATCTTCTTACCATGACTAAAATTTGTCGCGACCTAAAATTTTCATGTCGTGACCTAGTTTCCATAGCCTACACACCTCCCTGTCAAGACAAGGAAAAGTCTTATTGCGACATAAAGTTCGTTGATGCCTTTGTCCTCTGTCGCGACACAAAAGAACTCTATCGCGACATGAGATTTTCTTTCACGCCCGTTCTCTGTCGCGACTTAAAAGCCTAAGTGGTGACCAAAAAATCCCCTTGTTAAAACAACCTCTGTCGCGACACTAAACCTTTTGCTACCTCCATGCTCTATTGCAACATGGAATCGCCTAACCTATAGCTCTTTCTGTCGCGATGATGCATGCCCTGTCGCGACATAGAATCTCCTTCCTTAACCAGTCTCTGTTGCAACGAGGAACAATCCTGTCACGACTCCCTTGTCCCTAGTCACAACGTAGAAACTTCTATCGTGGCATAAAAACATATGTCGAGACCTAGAAACCTTCAGTCTTAACGATTCTCTGTCGCGACAAGGAAAGTCCTATCGCGACCTAGAAATCGCTAAGACCGAACCTGTCGTGACACCCTCTGTCGCTACGTGCCCAGGACCCTATCGCAACAAAGAGAACCATGTTGCGACAGTTTCCATTTCTTAAATCTAAGAATTATGTCGCGACACAGGACCGAAAAACTTTGTCGCAACTAGGAAACCCCTGTCGCAACCTAAACATGCAGTAGCCTATTTTTAGGCCTTTCCTGCACCTCCATCTCTCTTAACTACAGTAAATTCACTACTGTTACCTCTATATATATCTATTATGCAGGTAGTACTAAATCTGGAAACTTTCCAACACTTTAATGAATAGATCCAAAAATAAGCTTTTTATTTCAAAACTTCTTTTGTACACATATAAAACTAGTTATTCTATTCAGAATATTACAAAACCAGAAAATAAGCCAGGATTTGGCCTCCTTCCTCACTATTATAGTCTCAAATGAGTTTCTTCACCTGATGGACCTCGGGATTTAGATTCCCTTTGGGTGGGGCCTCCCAATGCACGGGTTCCTTGACTCTCGCCTCCTCCTCAAGGGTAGAATCTAAAAATAGTCATATGTAGGGGGTGAGCACGAAGCTCAGTAGGAAAATCCTCCCGAGCTCAAACAAGGTTTAGAAAAGTATGGAAAACGGTCGGTCCCATTTTTCTTTTAATATATTATAGACATACATTTAACATAAAATAGTGACATTTCAAACAAATCTTAGGTTTATGTAAAATAAAACAGTAGTTAAATGAATAAACGAGCACCACGTAAAAAGAAATAATAACCGATTTCACCATAACAATTTCCTGCAATTCTTTTGGGCGAGAATGGCATATATGATAACCTCCACCCCCTCAAGGTTTCTTTGGCGGTGGCTTTATTTCGAGACCAAGTTGACCCACGAATCAACTGCAGCTTTGTGTGTCCCATATCATGAGACCATCGTGAATAAAAATGGCCACGTCGTAGCCATCCATCTCACCAAAATGTATATTTTATACAAAAAATAAGTTAATTTACAATTTGTTTTGATTACAAATTATCAAAAGCTGGGTCTTTGATTTTACAAAAAATACATAACAAGGCCACATATGGCCATTTCTTACGTCTCTAAGACCTCAAATGTGTATCCCAAGTGAACCGATTGCAACCCAAATAATTTTCCCTCGACGGGGTGACGATGCCGTGTTGGAATTATTCATAGGTTACTCCCCACCTAAATGCTCATGCAATGGCAAACCAAACATTCAAGCAAAACATATATGTTCCTACTCAAATGTCTACATGAAATGGATGAGAATGCGACTCACCCTTTCCCACTTCTCAAAAACCTCATGACTCCCTCATTGTACCACCTAAGCGAGTGTGAAAAACACGTGACCACCCCGGACAAAGGTTTTGTTCTTGAAAACATAATACCGAGTTACTGTAAAATCTATTGGACAACCCTCCAAGGCAATTCTTCGGAAAATCTTCCTTTGAAATCCATTTAGCAACCACGTTTTTCATGTCATGCACTCACACCTATTATTCTAGGTTATCGCAGTGCACATGAAATGCAATATGTCATTTCACAACAATTCATGTTAATATAATAGCATGCATATCTTGTGAATTTATCCACAATCATCATGTTATTCATTCATACATACTTAATAACATAAAATTAGCTCACATGGGCTAATATAAATTAAATGATCCTTCTTAGGATTACCAGCTAGCATCACCGCAAATAAAATAACATGTTATTGATCAAGCAATAACATATTCACCTCAGGCCACACAAAATAGTCCCGATCGTCAGTTTGGGCGCGAAACCACCCTAGGGATTTCTTGCTGAGTCAAATCTTTTAGGCGAAAACACGGCCATCTAGGCCTCGAGATATCTATCCATTAAAATGGCTCTTAGCGGAAATACAAAACAAGTAGGAGAAAACCCTACCTCTCGGGTTGTCGAAACTCCCACCGGCGGAGGTACACGCGTAGCCCTTGCAGCGTAGACCAACTTTGCTTCTTGCCTCGCCGGAGTTTGCCGGACCGATCATCGGGAAATCTAGAGAGAAGTGAAAGTTTCTCACTCTAAACTCTCTTCCTTTCTCTTTTCTCTTTCTTTTCTCTCTCTATTTTCCCTCTCTTTTCCCCCATCCAAACGGTTGGGTCAAGTTGGGGTCAAGAGACTTGTCCTCTCTCATGCCCACTGTCCAACCTCCATTGGTTGACTTAGGTTTTTATCCTCTTATCCATCTACCATGGATTTCTCCAATAGCATGATGCCACATGTCAGCGGTGTTACCTAAATAGTGCTATTTTGAGCCACATTTATTACGGGTTTTAAGCATTTTTTATTGTACTAATAAACTTAAATAACAATTGATACATTGAGGTTCCACACTGACTTCACTACGATCATTTTATGGCTATTTTGTAAGTTTTGTGGACGAATAGGTCATTCTTCGGTAGATTCAAACACAAACGAACGAGCCGAACTTGAGAGATTACATGATCATTTCGGAGACATTTGGAGCAAAAATACGAAGAGAAGAGGGAAAGAAAGCTGTGGGTGGCGGTGTTGCGGTCGCAACACCAAATTGTTCGTGGGTTGCGGAATTTACGCCTTTCTCTCTACCTTCTCGAGTTAATTTGCTTTTGACCAAAACTTTGCTTTGTACAAATCTGCCCTTGATGTAATTTTGGTTCCTTTATACATTTTTGTAATTTCCTTGGTATTGAGCACCTATATAAGCTCAGTCAAGCTTGTAACATCAATCAACTTTCAGTCCATCAATCACTCAATAAAGTTGGCACCAAATTTTCTCTCCTCCTGGCTGTGTGTGATTTTCTCTCCCTTTCCTTCACTTTCTTGCATTTTCTCACTAGCCAAACACCCCTTGATGATGACAAATCAAGGGATGTTCGGCTAAAACCCTACTCGTCACTTGAAGGGAAGGCCGCTGGGCGCCCGATTTTGAGGTAAACTAATTGTTCTCTTTGCGTTTCATGTGAGCATTTATGGGTGTTTACGTTCCTGCTTTTCACAATAGGTTTAAATCTTCAAAACATACCCTCACCAACCTGTATTTGGCAAGCTTTTTGGGTTCGGTGGATACTTATCACTAGATCCACTAATACCCAGTTAGTTGTCTCTGTGAATTCTTGTGGGAGTAGGTTTAAGAGGTGTGTTCTCACTTGATGCAGGAGACATTTATGCTCATTAAATGCCATTGTTCAAGAGGAAAAATTATAGGGTTTAGGTTTTAAAGCTAAATGAAGATCCGGTTCGAGAAATGACTATAGGTCATCCTCCCCAACGCGAGGAAAAAGACTCGAGGACATGTCAGTTGACTTAGAACCCTAAGCCCAGTGGCTCGAGACTTCAAAGAGTTCTTTTATACTTTATTTCAATTTATTTTCAGTTTGCCAACCATTGAAACCCATTGTTTTTGCAAAAATCCTAAAATCCAAAGAGGAAACACCATTTTCAATCCACTGCAACTCTACTCTCATGAAGAAAACCCACGACCCTAGACCCTTTATCTTTGCGGTAGCTCAGCTACGACGATAGAAAGTAGGTTATAAATTTTGTTGATTCCGGAACACCTATTGGCCAAACGAATCAAATGGCACCGTTGCCGAGGATGGTGCCCTAGTGCGAAAGAGAAGTTGTGAACTTGTGATCCACATCACAAGTATTGGTGAATTCTCATTTCTTCTTGATTCTACCATTTTTCCCCATTTACAGTTCACTGTAGTGGAATTTGGAATTTTGTACCTTGCATCTGAGATTTTTTCCTTGTTGTTTTTATTTTAGCTAGCTCTTTCTAACCTTTTGGTAGCCTTGTTTTTTGTTGGTTTCTTGCCCTTTGTTTGTGTTGTGTTCATAACCGCTTATGCGGTGGGACGAGCTGTGCGACCGGGTGGAAAGGCTCAAAGCTCGAGTTGAGCAAGGTGTGAGTTGGTTGCACAACAACCGGATGGAGCCCCACACGGCGGCAAAGCTAACGAGGGGGTTCAAAGGGAACCTAATGCCTACACAAGTCAATATGAGGGATCACATACACCCACGAGGTGAAGAGTGCACCCTCATGCATTATACCCCCTGCTGAGGATGTGGCAGTGAGGCCTTATCTGGTGCCCCTGCTCCCAACTTTTCATGGTATGGAAAATGAAAATCCATACACACATCCGGGATTTTGAGGAAGTTTGCACAACTTTCAAAGAGGGTGCAACCGATATGGAGCTGTTGAAGTTGAAAGCCTTTCCTTTGACCCTCAAAGACAAAGCCAAAATTTGGCTTAATTCACTAAGGCCAAGGACCATCAGGAACTAGAGCGGAGGCTGTAGAGCATTTTTTGAAGAAGTTCTTCAGTGCCCATAAGACCAACAATTTGAAGAGGCAAATCTACACCTTTGCCATTTCCAAGGCAGTGAAAAATTTTATCGGTCTTCGGGAAAGGTATATGGAGACCATCGATGCGCCCTGCCATGGCACGATACTGGATGCTAGTGAACCACTTCTACGATGGAATGTCCCCTACCATGAAACAACTCTTGGAGACCATGTGTGGAGGGGACTTCCTCAGCAAGAATCCAGATGAAGCCATGGACTTCCTCAACTATGTTGCTAAGACCTCCAAAGCTTAGGATGAACCAAATCCCAGGGAAACTAATAGACATAGGCCACCAGTAAACCAAAGGGGAGGTATATATTCATTGGCGGAGGATGTGGAACTAAAGGCTAAGTTGTCCTGGCAGGATGGAAGAGGCGAAAATGAGAATCGGGAGGTACGGCGGTGTTGCAATACCTATGCCCCTCGACCATGCTTCATTGTCAATCCCTTTGGTCTGGAGAGGCATTGTCAATTTCTCCCTCGATAAGAGGTTGATGGCTGAACATGCAAATGTTGGCCGGGCTAAAATAGGCCACCGATTGATGCACGATATGGCAACACCTACAATCTAACTGAAGAACCACCCCCAACCTCTCTGGGCTTTAAACCTCCGGCCTTATGTTTCCACGGGTGCCTGGCAGCGACAACGGTGTAAGATTCCACCTCTCGACCACCAACCTCATCCACGGTAGGCAAGCTATCATGAATTTAAGCAAGGTGGTGCCCAGGAATTTTATGAGGCAGCTATTAATGCTCAAATTGAATCAAAGAATAGAAAATGTGAAAGCTCCATGAACAAAGGGTGATGAGCTCCACCGATAGCCTGTCGGAAAATTGATACCCTGCGGTCATCATCCTGAAGTCGTGTCCGGCGGTAGGTGAAGGGCGAGGAGATTCCCTTCCCAAACAACGCCCCAATCCTAGGGAGTGCATGAACTAAGCTTTGCTGCAGTGAGCGGCACCAAAGATGGATGAAGTTAAGGCCATTATTACCTTGAGGAGTGGTAAGGAAATTGAGCAGCCAGTGCCCAAAACTGCTGGAGAGACCAAAGAAAAAAAGGAAGTGGAGCCAGAACAAATAATCATTAAAGAAGATTCGATGAAGAAAAGCATGCCTCCTCCATTTCCCCAAGCACCGGGAGGCAAAAAGAAGGCCTCCAAGCAAGCAGGCATCCTGAAAGTGCTAAGGCAGGTAAAGGTGAACATCCCACTTCTTGACATTATCAAACAGGTTCCAACCTATGCTAAATTTCTAAAGGACACATTGCCCACAGTCAAAGAAAGGGTTGGAGCATTGACAAGAAGAAGGCCTTCTGATTGAACAAGTCGGCTCTATCATCCCATGCGAAACCTTGGTGAAATACAAGATCCGAGGATCCCCACCGTCTCGATCCCAGCTTGGAGGGATGCATAGATAAAGACAGCGTTGGTTGGGAGCAGTGTCAACCTCTGCCCATGCATCCCTCAAGGTACAAGCAGTTAGGTTTGGGGGAGCTGAAGCCTACCAACATCACCCTATCCTTAGCTGATCGATCAATGAAAATCCCAAAGGGAATAGTGGAGGATGTCTTAGTGAAGGTGGATAAGTTTTATTATCCAGTAGACTTCGTGATTCTTGATACGGAGCCTGTGGCAGAGGGCATTAACCAAGTGCCCATCATACTTAGGAGGCCATTCTTAGCCACATCTAATGCCATAATCAGCTACGTCGTATTAGGTCATGCGGCTCACCTTTAGCGATATGACCACGGAGCTCAACATTTTCACTGACGATAAGCATAAGTCGGGGATGGGGAGCGGGGTCGGATGAAGTATGCACCGGAGTGTGGTACAAGTGTGGGAAAACACAGTACACAAGAAGCTGGGAAAAGAGCGATGAAGAACAATGGCCGATTGATGAAGAACTACTTTGCATCAATCACTCCTCACACTAGCAGTGATCCGCCACCACCACCGAGGAGAGTAGGATGCCCAATACAAAGGAGTCAAAGTTGAACTCAGCTACGGCACACCTCACTGCAAGCATGGAAGAGCTACTCTTCCTGGACTCCCCATGAAAACCTCAAGGCTACACAAGAGGGGGGTGGCTTCTGCAGTATCCCATAAAATCCCTTTAGTTTCCTTTTGTTAGAATTTAAGGCCCCCTTTCGATTTTTTGTTAGTTTTAAGTTCTGCTTTTAATCCTTTTGTGTTCAATTTGTTGGCTTGTTTTTTTTCTTTTTCAAAATTTTCTCTTTTGCAAGTTTAATTTCTCACAATTTTTGTTCTTTTGTGTTGCAGGTGTTGCAGTGGGCTTAAAAGCAGGTTTTGGGCCTAGAAATTTCCAGGTTGCGAATTTTCCGCGACACACGTGGGATTTCGCACCACTGTGAGGCTCGCGAGGAGTGCCTTTGTTCATCTTCTTCTTTGCAACCCCCGTTCTCGCGCCTGTCATGAATTCCCCCTTTTTTGAGCTATTCCTTTAATGGGAATTTATGGCCATTTATTTTGCCAATCCTTTTCACATTCCCCATCTCCCTATTTAAACACTTTTTGTCCTTCATTTTCATTTCACCTTCACCTTCCGGTTCGAAACTCCTGCTCCTCTCAAATTTGATGCTCTCGATGGCAATGCGAGCTATGGGGCTCATTCTTTTTCCATCGGCCACACGTCTTTGTAGAAACTCCCCTGCGGTCAGGCTCCCTCCCGGGGCGCCTGTCGGCTGACAACGCTCAGGCGTAGCGCCTCCGGTCGCCCGACTCCGTGCCGCCGCTGCTCCGTATCCCGAAGCTCGCGACCGCCACGCCACTTCCCACACCCCTGCGCCATGAGCCGGTCTTCTTTGCTCTTTGAGTGTGGGCTCTTCCTCTGTGGCCCCTGCCCAAAGGAGATATCATACCCGGGTTGGCCCTACCTTTGATCCATACTTTTTGAGGCTAACCACGGTGCCACGCGAAGGGCCGGACCTCGGGCTTTGGGGGAGTGGAGTCCACCTCGAGACCAGGGCGCCACCTCCTTGCCTTATGAGGGCATTCTTTGGAGCCCGGTTCTATCCCCTGCATCCATTATCAAGCGACCCCACTTCCATTCACAACCAGTCCAGGGCTGTTAATTGCGATCTGAGAAGATGTCTGCGGGAGGGTTTACTGCCTCTCGGCATTTATCGAGGACCGGGCTCCAAGACTCCATGCTCCTCTTTGCGGCGATACCGCAGGTCATTCGCGGCACAGCCGCGTATTTTCTATCCTCAGTAGTCATCGGTTGCCCTGCATCACGCGATGGCGTCTAGCGCGAGCGGCGACCTGCATTTTTCTATCGACGGCCGACCAGGGATACTTTGGGCCTCCGACATCACAGCTGCTCTCCACCTGCCGGTGGTCCTCGCCAACCTTGGCCGAATATAAACGGTGGCTCATCCGACCCGGGGAGATGGTCGTTTTTCTCTCTGGGACACTGTCGGGACTATATTATTCGAGGCACCTGCGTCGCGTATTGATGATAGACCATATATTTTCCAGTCTAATACGTTCCCGGCTCCCGACACATCATCGAGAGGAAAGGAGGCCATTTTGGAGGCTGTATGTCGTATTTCTAAGGGCTTACGGTTCGGCCAGCCCGGGTAATCATAGCGTCCTTGTTCCACTTCGGGACGGGGGTCCCTGCCGAGAATGCGCGCCGAGTTAGTCCACACCTACTCCTATTTCGACTCGTGCCCGGTCTTCGGAGCACATCGGCTTCCACTGGCCAGAGCCGTTGGAGCATTGTCGGCGGCTGCGAGGCCACCCTTCTTGTCGATCGATTGGCGGGTATGCCCGCGTGCCTTTCATCTTCCGCCTCGGGGACGGTAGGACCCGGCCGGTTGCTAATATTATTCCACTTTCGCGAACGCCCCTTGTGGCATGGCCTGTGAGGAGCCTCGGCTCCAACTTCCTCAGCTTCCGGCGATTGGCTCAAGCTCTACCTACCACGGCTCCGGTACCCTCGATACAGGTGCCCTATCCATTTTCAAAGCCCTCGACCCCCTATACCCACTACTCATTTAGATATAGGTTGGTAGAGCACCTCGCGCGCCTCGATGCATTACCATCTCCACTAGGGACTTCTTGTCCGCCTTAGGCTGCCGATCTGCTGCGTTCTCCGCCACTTTGACATCATTGCGACTACCCGTGCGACTCGTAGATAGGATGACTAGGCGGGTAGCGCGGCTGAACCCGGCGCCACATTAGCACGAGAATCGAGGCCATCCTCATGCGAATCTGAGCCACCTCAACCTCACGACCTCAGGCCATGTTCTGCTCGGCTGTTGTGGGTTCCTCCTCCCGGCGAGCCCGGCCTCCTCAGCGAGCCTCTGGATCCACGGGGATGTGTTGGCGGTGCGACCACCTGCCGGCGGCACCTCGGCCTATCCCGGTGAGGGCCCGATTCTTCATCGACCACCGGCGGAGGCTGCCGCTTCACCTAAACTAACAATTCACCCCCATTGCGGACAATGGCATGTACTAGATTATGGGGGAGGGAGGATTAATTGATGTTCATCTTTGCGTTCCGAAATTCTTTTTATTGTACTTCCACTTGCTAAGCCAAAGCCCATTTTTGTATGTTTAGTGGCTTCTTTGTTTACTCCATTGAAAAGCATAAATTTAATGAAATACCTTTGTATATATTTCATGCGACTCCATTTTCTACTCTTTGCAACCCGATTTTTTCCCCCATTTTTTTGTGTGGTTACACTCTCCTGGCCCAGGTTGAAAAACTAAAATCTTGCATAATACCATCGTGCTAAACTAGTTTCATGCGCGATTGAGTTGTTGGTGGGTTAAGACCCGGTATTTAACCCTTGTCTTCCACCATTAGCAAACCACACACACAGTGCACATCAGTTTTCTTCAATAGGTGAGAAGGCGCATACCACCCCCACCCCTTACTTTGCAAGCGGCCTTAGCTTAGTTGACCACCTTTAAATAGGTGGACCCCCCCTTGAGAAAAGAGGCCAATGTGTCTTCCAAAATATAAAGAAGTGAAAAGAAGAAAATTTGCTTTGCCTTGAAGCAGAAACACGGTCGAGGGTCTACAGCCCAACCTTTAAAACGCACTTTGGTGCCTAAGCCAGCGGTTGGGAGCCAGGCAATTGCTTTCGCTACATGGGTGGAGATGGGTGGAGTTTAGCGGTGTAGGTCTTGGAATTTAGAAATCATTGGTCGAGGTGAAACACAGTAGAGTTCATTGGTCGAAAAGATCCTTTTGACTTGTTACCACTAAACCTTAGTTAGTTGGGGTCATCGGTGGATACAGTTACAGCGACTTTGGTGAAGTCAAGTTCACCGGCATTGCATCCTACAATACGAAGAGGTGTGAAATAAGAGTGGAACGAGATCTATTTAGGTTGGTCAACGAGTCTAAGGCATTAGCGTAAGTTGGTTGGGAGAAGCATTTAACATCTTATTGGTAAAAGCCCGATCACTAAACACTTAGATTTTGTGGTGGAAGTTCGAGGTTGATTTCACTTGGAATGGACCGCGCTCACGAAACTTGTTCCTATATATTTATTCTCCCAACTGGTTTTTATATGGGGTCCCAATTTTTCATGCGAGGGTAGGGCATTGCCCATACACACACTTTTGAGCAGAGACAATCCCCTTTTGCATACACCCATAACACATGATCTTCACTTCTTTTATCATTGCTAAGGGGCCCAGCAATGTGTCGGTTGGGGAAGTGATTAGTACCCAAATAGTGCTATTTTGAGCCTTGTTTATTGCAAGTTTTAAGCATTTTTGTGTGCTAATCAACTTAAATAACTTAATTGATACATTAAGGTCCGAGCTTCGCTGCGATCACATTTATGGCTATTTTGTAAGTTTTGTAGTAGACCCGAATAGGTCATTTTCTTGGCCGATTCAAACACGACCGAACGTGGGAATTTCGAGAAGATCGTGATCATTTCGGAAGACATTTGGAGTGCAAATGCAGGAAAAGCGTGGGGGCCCAGCGTGTTGAGAAATGAAGTCGCAACCTGCAAATTTCATAGGTTGCGAATTTTAGCAACACTGCTCCCATGCCAGTTGACTGCTTTTTTACCTGTTTTTTTTTTTTTTTTTTTTTTTTTTTTTTTTTTTGCTGGCGCAAATCTGCCCTTGATGTAATTTTTGTTCCTTTATACATTTTTGTAATTTCCTTGATACTGAGCACCTATAAAATCTCAGTCAAGCTTGTAACATCAATCAACTTTTCGATCCATCGAATCTTTCAGTAAAGTTGGCACCAAATTTTCTCTCCTCCTGGCTGTGTGTGATTTTCTCTCCCTTTCCTTCACTTTCTTGCATTTTCTCACCAGCCAAACACCCCTTGATGATGACAAATCAAGGGATGTTCGGCTAAAACCCCCTCATCCTTGAAGGGGAAGACCACTGGATTCCAGTTTTGAGGTAAACTAATTGTTCTCTTACGTTTCATGTGAGCATTTATAAGTGTTTACATTCCTGCTTTTCACAATAGGTTTAAATCTTCAAAACATACCCTCACCAGTCACCTATATGGCTACCTTAAAGTACAAATGTTTGACTCGTCTGTATGACACGTGGCACCTCTTGAGCTACTCATAAGCGCGAAAGTGTCGGCGCTCTCTCACGTGCCTCAGCGTGAAATTTTGACTATCTCGGAATTCGACGAAATTCGACGTGGTAGCTAGATTTCACGAGACGATTCCAATGGTGAAATCCTTTTCGTCATCCGAGATCTAGAAAAATTCTAGATTTTGACCAAAATTACCATTTTACCCCTTTTTAGAAAATTAGAATTTTTTCGGGTTTTACAGGTAGCATACTTAAAATTAACCTCCACCCCTCCATGTTATCTTCGTTTCTCAAGCATCCTTACCAGGAACCTCATGAGAATGAATGAGCAACCTTACAAGGGACATCTCACTCATCACAGTAGTGTTTTCCCAAGCATCCTTACCAGGAACCTCTTTAGAAATAAATTAGCATCCTTACAAGGAACCTCTCACCCATCACTGAAGTGTTTCTCAAGCATGTACACGAGACACTCTTGAGAATGATGGAACATCCTTACAAGGAACCTCTCACCTATCTTGATTCCAACAACTATACGGAATATATCCACCAACCATCATCAACCATCGCCCGATGATTCCCTAAATCCCCGATTTCTGAAACCCGTCTTTCAAATATCCACAAATCCGTTATGAGGCAATTTCAATAAACAATTAGGAAAATACAAGAGATCGTAACCACGTTATTTTACTACTCAACACAAATCACTATGATTTAGAAATCAATCCCAAAGAACACCTTCAAGAAGAAAATTCATCATTCTCAAATACTAGGATTTTTAAGACAAGAAAAGGGATTTCATGGGTATCCAACCCTAACTTTGTTCAAGCATGTAAACTTTGCAAAAAGACTAAGAGATAATGATTTCATATCATAAATAATTAAATATATAACATTGATAGCTCAAAACATACATATATAAATACCCTAGCCTCAATGTAAGTGAAAGAGAGAAAACCCCTACCTTAAATCCTTAGTTTGTATGAAGATCTTGAACGTTGATCTTGAATTACCCTTAAATCTCTTGTTTTTTCTTCCTCTCTAATGATTTTTAGGGTTCCAAAAGGTGTAGGGTGGGAGTGGAGTGAAAGAAATGAGGGGAAATGGAGTGAAAGTGGGTTTAAACCACGGCGGCCAGTAGTTCACTATTCATGGGAATTTGTTTTTGTTTTTCTCCAAATTCTGATTTGCCACTAAAAATCTCCAATTTGATCTATATATGACTACCCTAAGGTTTTTCGGCGTTCAGTTCATTTTTAATGTTATTTAGCCTAAAAACATTTGTTTTTATGATTTATTTCAAAACTAAAAATAAATAAATAAATAAATAAATTTACACTCGAAACATTAAAATTACTACCCAAGGAACACCACAGTACAGATTTTTGGTCAACTTCAGAGAATAAAATGATTTGACTCAAGTGTTTCTAGTATGTGTGACCTATATGGTTGGAAAGGTGTATGAGTTAAGGTTCCAGCAGAAATCACCGGAATTGTGTCATTTGGACTTTCCAACAAAGAGTTATGATCAAATTGGTGAAAGGTAGTCTGTCGGACTTCTTGATTCTTCTATACTTATTATTCTTATAATTTGATTCAGGATGTAAATGGAGACGTTAAATGCAAAACGAAACTAATTGGACGATTGTTGATAGTTTAGACATGTGGGGTTTACAGACAACAAATGTCGTGTCGCAACATAGAATCTCCTTCCTTGTCCAATCTCTGTTGCAATGAGGAAAAATCCTATCGCAACACCAATCCTCTTAGTTTTGGCCACCCTCTGTCGTAACATAAATTTCTGTCACGGCATAAATTTCTTTGTCGCGACATAAAATACCCTGTCCCGACACAACTCCGTGAAATCGTGTCGCGACACTACAAATTTATGTCACGACATGAAATCTCTTGGCCTTAACCGGCTTCGCCGCCCCAGCCACGACCTCTTTAGTAGTGACCGTCTCCGTTACATGATAAAGGAGATTTATTGCGACATTGTCCGCGGCCAGGAAGCGCGATCGTGACCAGGAACACCGCGAAGACCAATTCCTATCCGCGACGCAAAACCTTTATCCGCGACCGCGAGAACGAAAGCTGTCGCGACCCGAAAACCTATGGCGACCGCAGCGCCAGCGATGCGTAGCACATTCTAGGCATTTCTTGCATTTCCAACTATTTCCCAATAGCCCCTTTCATCACAGAAAACTACCAGAAACCTAGGAAACAGTTGTCAAACTACATAAATCATACAAAAATGAGTTTTATTACAACTCTTTCTCATTACATATACAGAAACTGGGTTTTCTACCCAAAATTTAACATAAACTAGATAAATATCCAGAATTTTACAAAATACATGAATAAGTCATAATCTGGACCTTTTTCACAACTAAGATCTTGGATGTGTTTCATCCTCCTGTGTACCTCTAGTACCTGAAAATATTTTCCCATGACGGGGTGAGCAATGCCCAGTAGAGAAAATCTCCTACAAAGGCTACTCCCCACCTAAGTGCACATGCAATGTCAAACACACACACATTCAAGTAAAAATGTGCACATTCCTACTCGAATGTCTACATTCCATGGATGAAAATGTGACTCACCCTATCCCATGTCCCGAGTCCTCACCGACTCCCTCACACATGCAAATGGCAAGTGTGAAAACCTGTCATTGGTGTTTCACCCAATGACCCTTTTCTCCAAAACAAAAGCTTTTTGTTTTTAAAACTCATAACCCATTGGACAACCTCAAATGTTCATTTGATTTAATCAAATCCCGTGTGTTTATCCATTTGTGGGCCACAGATTTCGGGTTCACACCGCAAGACACCACGCTCCTTTCCAACATTTTTACAGTCTTTCACCGCCGGTGATCATGTCTAACCGTGAATGAATTAGATTCTTTCACCCTTTGAGTATCTACCTAACCTTTAGATCCGACACACGTATTTTCCTTTTCATGCTATGCAGCAGTGAATTCATTTTCTTGAACGTTGTCCCATTACCAAGCTCACCACTCATTCACCAAGAATGATAAATGACCACAATCCTGCACACACCCAAAACTATGCGGTATCCTCATGCATATGAAATGCAGAATGCCATTTCATGCCAATTCATGTTACATGCATAATGAGAGCTACATGCAACATTAATCGATCACGGATAATTTTTTTTTCTTCACATAATATACATCCATCATGTAATCCATGTTAATACATCAAATAAGCATATATCAAAATGATTTTTCACACGATCGGCATGTTATTCACACAAGCAATAACCGCAAATCCTTGATTTAGGACCTCAATTCAACAAGGCATCATACGGCATCGACACCTCTTGAACGATCTTGGTTCGGTCCTACTTCATTTCGGCTTGGGCGAAACAGCTGAGCACGAAAACACCTGTGAAACCGAAACCATCAATCCGGGCCCGAGAAACGATCCTCAACACAATCCTAGGCGCCACAATAGTCCCAAACATTCCAAAATTTCAAGACTGATCCGTACGGCCCCTCACAGCCCCAAAGAAACTCATGTCATTAAATGGTCTTTAGGCTAGAAATAACCCGAGTAGGAAGAAACCTCTACCTCTTAAGGTTTTAAAAGAAGCTCTAGGAAGTCCAGGCGGACTTCCTCGACCGAAACTTTCGACTTCTGAAAATCGGGGAAATCTATAAGCTGGCGTCAAAAACTCCTTGATTTTGGTGCCCACGTGTAGCCCTCGCCAAGTAGATGAGCTTTAACTCTTGGCAGGCAGGTCAGGCTACCGATCTTCGTAGATCTTAAAGAGCGGAACCTTTTAGCTACTCTCTCGTTTTTCTTTCTTGCGTGAAGAACCAGGAAAATGTCCTGTTTTCCTCCTAAAAACCCTTTTTGACTTTTCCTTCCTTTTTCTTTTCTTTTTCCTCCTTTTTGATTTTCTTTCTTCCTTTTTCTTTTCTCTTTTCTTTCTTTTCTTTTCTTTCTTTTCCTTATTCTCCACCGAATCGTTCTTTCCCCCCTAAGATATTTCTCCAAATATCTCCTCATTTTGATAATGGCTTTACTCACAGCGACCGCATTGGCTCTACGCGAGCCATTGACAATGTCATGTGTCGCTTCTTCGCCAGCATGGGTATCATGCCATTTTTCAATCTCCTAATATGTTATGTGGCATCCCCATGATCATGTCATGTGGCATCACTCCATCGACACCCGGTGCCTCGAAAAACTTGAAATTCTGACTATCTCGGAATCTGATGAAATTCGACAGGGTAACTAGATTTCATGAGACAATTCCAACGGTGAAGTCCGTTTCATCATCCGAGATCTAGAAAAATTTCAAGTTCTCAACCTGTACTATTTCAGAAATTATCGTCTTACCCTTTTTCAGAAAAATTGAATTTTTCCCGGGTTTAACAAGTATGCTGCAAATCTAGAATCTTAGGTTTTTTAAGTATTTTAGGTATTTTTGGATTATCAAATATATAGACCTTGAACCGATCATTTTTGTTATTACCTAGATGTTGCGTCATCTTCTAAAGTTTTTAACATTTTTTTATTATATATTTCTATAGATTGTATTACTAATCTCAATCAATAAATTTATCTATTTTCAAAATCAAGTAAAATGAGATGTGGCTCCAAACAAGTAAACAATTTTAGAAAATTTGTGATCAGTCAAGTTAGTAACCAATCCTCAATGGGTTGGGCCGAACTGTTCAACATATAGCCCATTGTAAATAAATCTCTGAAATAAAAGGACTTTCTCCATAATAATTCTCATTTTCACTCCTAAATGAATTATTACATAATTGTCCCTTATACATGAGTTACATAATCAAAATTGTTAAAAATCATAGAGGATAAAATAACATTCAGGTTAATAGAATAATGAATCGGCTCAAAGCCTATATATTTGATATTAATATTATGACTTGAATATTTATGATTCCAGTTTTGCAGCATATTGACGACCATTGGTTTGATTTCTTATCGCTAACAGGATATACTTTGCTCGTCATAATCACCTCACACAAATAAATATCACACCACGACGACAATACTTTGATTTCTTAGTTAACCTTTTTTTGAAGAGAAAAATAATTTTATTGATTCAAACTACCAATATATCTATAAAAACATATAATCAATCATTTAAAAATCGCTAGAAAATAAAAGCATTGTCAGGGTTAATAGCGTATTGAATCGACTCAAAGCCTCTATTTCATATTACTAGCCCATATGACTATAATACACATATGATTCGATTATAACATGTGATTATCATTGATTTGATTTCTTATCGCTGATCGAATATACTTTATTGATCGGAATCGTCCTCACACAAATAAATGTCACACCACGACAACCTCAGGTCGCACTAAGACAACAATTAAAACACAAAAAAATAAATGAAAACCTAGATCTTGTGGAATAACCACTTTATTGGGGAATAAAATTATGGAAATAGGTGTAGATTGATGATTTTAAGTCAAGAATGGTAAAAAAAAATCGCCCTCTTTGCTTAAAGAAAAAGAAGCTAACAAAGAAAAAGTTAGAGAAAATAAAACTAGAAGAAAAAAAGTTAAACATCAAATTTTCTCATATAAACTTTAAAATGATTTTTTATTTCTCTTGTATTTTTAAGAGCGTCGATAAACAATTAGGCCTTAGGCTATACTAGCATGGGCTCAACATTGGCATAATTCAAATACTGAGGTTTTTTTTTTGCTTAATTTTGAATAAAACTTTTGTTTAACTTAGTCTTGAATAGTATTAAGTATTTAATTGTTTGTTTTTCTAATACTTTATTTCTATTAAGTATTAAGTTGTTTATGTATTATATGCTTAAAAATATCATCTTTAACATCTTAATGTATTAAAAAGATAGTTTAATTTAATATTTATCTATAAAATGGTAATTTAACTTTATTATTACGATGAAATGAAAATATTTATATAACATTTTAATATATTTATAAAAATGAAAAATAAAAAATGTTATGATAAATAATTTTTTTTAAGTTATTTAAAAAAAATAATATCACAATCAAAAAAGTATCTTCTTTATATATATATATATATATATGCTAAATTCATATATAATCTATGAAAAATTAACACTTTATCTAAATTTTGAGAAAATTAAATTTTAAATAAAAATAATTATCCCTATCTAGCAACGAAAAACAACCTTTTAATTTTTTATCTAGAATTTCAAAAAATAAAATTTTAAATAAAGATTTAAATATACCGATGCATATATTTAATTAGTATGAGAAAAATCATTATAGTTTCAATTGGATCATAGAGTATGGTTTTTATGCTCTTTTTTTAATAGAAAATATCAAAATCTGATTTTTCTTCAATAGAAAAGGCATTCAGAGAAAATCATTCAACCAAAAATTTCAACAAAAAATCATGAAAAATTAAAAAATAAAAATAAACAATTTGAAGTCTAAAAGCAAATTGCTTTTAGAAAAAATCCAAAAAAAAAAAAAATAACACCCCTAAGATTGAAGCAAGACAAGAAATAAGTGATTTTTTCTTTATTTTTTTGTTTTGTTTCCTATAGTGAGTATGTTTACATATCACCTGCAAATGAGACTAACATATAATGTCCAAGATCAATAAATAATACTTCACTATTTTTTATAAATTTTAATTTATTAAAAAAATATAAAATAAAATCTCCCTAATGCCCCTAATCCTACCATGCATATATAAAATCAACATAAAAATATACATGACATATTTGGATTATAGCCATTGGTTCGTTGGTCAATATTTAGGTTAACTACATATTAGTCAACGACATTATTTTAGTGCTAATGACATACATAAATGCAAATAAATTATAATATAATATAATTTTTTATGGTATTTTTATTTTCCAATTATAATATTTATCTTATGTCATGATGATTTTTTCTTGATTTCTAATTGAAGAAAGAAGTACATGCCCAAGTGATACATGATTTGTTAATTAGAAAGAAAAGACAAGTGAATTTAATAATGCAATTCAACTACAATCATAATGCAACCATCAACAAATATTTTTCTATTTTTTATTATTAAAAAATAAATTTGTACTTCTAAATGAATAAATAAATCTTGGAAATAGAATTAGAATATCACACGTAAAGTCAACGAATGCTTGCTCATTGTATAATGAATATTGAGTATAAAAGTCATTTTTATGCATATTTTTGCATATGTTGACATGCAAAAAAGAAAAAAAAAATACAAAATTAAAGAAAATAATTATTAGAAATTTTGTTTTTTTTTAACAAGAGACAATTAATGATTCCATGTGTACAATCATATTTTATGTCTCATAATATAAAATATTGTATTAGAAGAAATAAAATATGTTTGAAAATTATTTGATATATAATTTTGTGTAAGGACAAAGACCCAATATTGTCCACTAAATGCCATAGCCAAAGTAATATAGATAATTACAAAATAGGAGATTTTGTTTCATGGGAGATACGAACCTAATTTTTATTTAAGGTCAACTGAAATCCTAAGTTGAATTTATTCTAAAGATGACAAAATTTTACATTGGTTAGATGCTGTTATAAGGCTATATTTGGTTCCAACACATATCAAGAAAAAGAAAAATATTAAAATTCTTATATTTAATTTTATTATGTAAAAATATGAAGGAAATCCAAATATAATAAAAAGTGTAGGATTTATCTTTCGTCATCGCTTCGTGAGGGAGACGAGGGAGAAGTCGAGGTTCGAGTCTCAGTGAGACAAGTTACTATATTTCAACTCAAGTGTTTAGTTGTTGTTGAAACCAATGGTATAATAATGAAATACGAAACAAAGAAGAAACATTAGATTTACGTGGAAACCTTTGCAAGAAAAACCACGAGTAGAGAATAAAGTTTCATTATGAATTTGAGAAAAAATCGTAGTACAACATAATGAAAATAAATCTATTAATATTGTTGATATTACGAAAAGTCACGCAGCCGTACTTATTTTTTTTGTTTTTTAACTTTCACAAAAATCGCACCATGGGACCTTGGTCGGAGTATAAACCAAAACCAAATTAGGGTCTAAATCAACAATTGTAAAATACTAAGGATTTATATTTTTTAAGACTATTTAATTTTTATATCATTGAAAAATAAATTAAATGAATTTAGAGAAATATATTAAAATAAACTATGGACTTTGAATGTATTTTTTATTTTTCTTAATTTTTTCTTTCATTTCATTTTTTCTGTAAAACTCGGGAAAAATGCAATTTTTCTGAAAAATAGTAAAACGGTAATTTCGGTTGGAAGCGAAAATTTTTAAATCTCCCGGATGGCGAAAGCGGACTTAAATCGTTGAATTAAATGCAAGGAAATCTGGTCTGTTGAATTTCGTCGGATTAAAGACGGTTGAATTTCACTTTTTGAGGCAGGATGTCGGGTGACACATGGCATGTGATCATGTGGATGTCAGCGGCCCAGCGTACTAGAAAGTGACGTATGGCATAGTAAGTAATGAAGTGCTTGTTTTGTATGAATAGCTGTGGTAAAGTGTAAGTGGAGAAATAATAGGAAAGGAAAATAAAATAAGAAAAAAAAATTGAGAGTGGGAGCAAACAAAGAACTTGGTCGGTGGGATAAGATAAAGACCCGAAAGAGAAAATAAAGAAAGAGAATAAGGAAAGAGAAATAGGAAAATGAGACAAATGTGAGGTGGTGAGTGAAGGGAGGAAAGTGGGGGGAAGTTTCCCTCACTTTTGATCAATGCGAGAAGGAAAATCAAAAAGGGAAAAATGAGGAAAGCCAAAAAAGAAAAGGAGAGGAAAAATCGGACATAGGGGAAGAAAAAGGATAGAGAGAGGAAGAAAGGAGGAGAAAAGAAAAGGGAGATTTTCTCGGCATTCCGGCTTGATCGGCTTCGGCCGGTCCAGGAAAAAAAAAGTCAGATCCACGCATCTAGAGCTGCAGCATGGGTACCAAAATCTTGGAGTTTAAGTCATTCCCGAGGTAGAAATTTTATAATTTGATTATTTTTAGCCTAAAAGTCATTTAATAGCATGGGTTTTCTTTGGGGCCGTGACTGGCCATGTGATTTTATCCCAAGATTTTGAGACTAGATATTGGAAATTTTTGGGACTGGTTCTGGACAGTCTCGTACTATGTTGAGGTTTGGCTTTGATCCCGGGACTGATGTCTTTGAGTTTTGTTGGGTGTTTTGGTGTCACAGTGATTTGTTGACGAATGAAACCAAAAATGGTTCATGGTAGTGAAGGGAATGAGAGGTGCCCTGTATTAATGGGTCTGAGATTGGTACCATTTTGTGTGTTGTTGCTTGATTGAATAACATGTTGTGTATGAAAAGATCATGTGGATAGATGTTCTTTTGATTGATATGAATTATATGCAGAAAATATAATTATCCATGTGTTGAAAATGTTGCATGTAGTTCTCATTTTGCATGTAACGTGTTATAGTATGAAATGGCATAATTGCATTTCATATGCACGGGGACATCGCGTCAAGTCGGGTGTTGTGCATGGTATTGGTTATTCACCATTCTTGGTGAATGTGTAGTGAGCTTGGAAATTGGAATGGCTTCATGAGGAAGTGAACTCACGGGTGCATAAAATAATAATAATAAATTTGGTGTGTTTGGGTGCAAAAGCGAGATGGGGCCGGATCACTTTACACCCCCGCCCAGGCGGGTGAAGACCCCGAATTTTTATTCTTGGTTAAACATATGTATCAAGCGATGAAATTTCGCGAAAGTGTTGGAAGGCGTCGCGGCTTTCTAGCGGTGATACCAAGTCGCTACCCCTGCAACACAATTTGATAAATAAAAATAAATATCGGAGGGTTGTCCAATGGGTTAAGTCATTGGGTGAAACACCAATGACTTGTTTTCACACTTGGCATTGCATGTGTGAAGAATTAGGTCGAGACTTCGGGTTTATGGGCATAAGGGAGTCGTCTCATGCATGACATGAAATATTCCATATAGGATTGCATTTTCTGTATGGAATGTGGTTTGATGTATGCATGTCATTGCATGTGCATTTAGGTGAGGAGTAGCCCTTGTATGAGAATTTTTCTACTAGGCATTGCTCACCCCGTCGTGGGACGCCTCGGTCTGAGGTGTCTGAGGAGACGGTGCTCCAAAGGCGTGGTGCGAGAAGGAGGCCTACTTGTGGCTTTGAGTAACATTTTTGTAAAAGTGTTTTGTATAAAATGATTTTTATAAAATTCTTTTGGACTATTGTATAAATAGTCGGGTATGTAATAATGGTAAGATGATTAGTGCCCAAAAAGTGCTATTTTGAACCCTATTTATTATAGGTTTTGAGTGCTTTTTGTGTACTAATCATTCTAATTAACCCGATTTGCACATTAAGGTCTCTACTATTCTATTGATCGCATTTTGTGGCTAATTTGTAGTTTTTGCAAGCTATTTAATTTATGCCGAAATTATTTGAAATAATCCAAGCACGGGCGAATTCGAAGTCAAACTCAGCATTGCGTGATCGTAGACCGTATGAAAGAAGAGCGTAAAATACAAGGAAATTGGAGCACTCGCTAAATTTGGTTCCTCGCGAAAGCACCGTTTCATCCTACAAAGACTATTCACAATTCAGCCAAAATCGCTCACTCTCCCGCAGCTTTCTGACGCTCGTGACCATTTTTGTTGCATTTTTTTGGTTTCTTCCCATTTTGTCCTTGTAACAGTTAAATGCTTTTGTTGTTTTTGGTATTTTCACTTGTCTTGGTGGCTATATAAGCCATTTGTATACACTGTTATGGGAGACTTTTTTCCAATGAATAAAATTTAGGGCTCCAAGGCTCCCGTTTTTCGTCTTCTCTCCCATTTTCTTTCATTTTCTCTCCCTTTCTCGACTACCAAACACTCCTCTGAGGATGACTCAGAGGATGGTTGGCTATACCACTTTTATCCTTGAAGATGAGGGCTGCTGGCTAGGGTTTGGAGGTAACTCACGGTTCTCTGTTTTTTTAATGCACGCATTTATGAGTATTTATGTTCTATTTCTTTCAATCTAGGTTTAAATCTCTTAAATGTACCTTGATGGACCAGTATTTGGCAATCTTTTAGGGTTCAGTGGATGCTTATTGCTAGATCCACTGAGATACATTAGTTGCCCTTTATTTGTCACTGTAGGGTAGATTTATGAGACGTGTATTCACTACCGAGGAGCATTTATGCTCTGTAAATGCTGTTTTTCAAAAGGAAAAATCATAGGGTTTAGTTTTTAAAGCTAAATGAAGATCCAGTTCGGGAAATGACTATAGGTCATCCTCCCCAACGCGAGGAAATGAACCCGGGAACCCCTCAGTGATCTTTAGAACCCAAAGCCAGTAGCCTGACACTTCAAGGATAATTCTTTTACATTTTATTGTATTTAAATTTCAATTTTCCAAACAATACCTCTCATTGTTTTTATCAAACCCAAAAATCCAAACCAAATTCACCATTTTGGCCTTCATTGTAAATCATTTACACGAAGAAAACCCATCCCTGTGTTCGACCCTAGAGCCACTATACTGTAGTAGCTTTGCTACTGGCAAAAGACCCTTAGGGATACAAATTTTGTTGATTCGGAACACCCACTGTGGCACGAATCACAAGAGGTCGTGAATCGACCCTGCTCGACGTAATTATCTCATTTCTTTCATTTTAGATTTAAATATGAATGAATGGGTCCCGATGAAGGACATATGGAAGTGGTGTCGTGCAATCCCGTGTCCATAGGTTGTTGGTAATTGGTCCAAGCACTAAGATTTAGGGGTGTAAGACGACCTAAGACATAAATTCTTAATCGGGTTAATCCAAGTTGTCAATGGGACCGAAAATTGGGGGCGTCAATAATTTGCCTTTACCAGGTGACAAGAGTTCAGGGCACATGAGTACCGGTAGCTCACATGGGCATGGGTCTAGATCATGCATCATTGTCTCTGCCATGCTTTTTGTGTTTAACATGTTGTGTGATATGTATGATTTGTGAAGAACAATATACATGGTGGATTGCATGGAACACTAGGTTAGAGAACATAACCTTAGGGGGTTTTACTAGTGCCTGTAAGAGTTTTGAGCCCTATTCAAGATAGGTTTTGAGTAAGTGATGCACTAATCATATGAATCTAAGCCAATTGTCATGTGCATGTCCGCTTAGTGCTTCGATTTGTTTCGAGATTGTTTTGACAGTTTTGCGCATCTGAACTCAACAAGCTCCAAGCCCTTCATCAAGTGCTAAATGTGAGAATCCTCGTACTTCACCAAGCCGAGGCGAGCAAAATATCAAGATGGGCTGAAGAACTGAAGACAAAGTGATGAATAAAAAGTGTGAAGGGATGCAAGAGCAAAATAGAGAAGGTGAGCAACCGTGGATTTTCGCTATGATTGCAAAATTTCACTGATTGCGAAAATTTCGCAATCATAGCTTTAAAATTTCTGCATCCTAGCGAAATTTCGCTATGAAAATTTCATTAGGTTAGTGAAATTTCGCTAGCTAGCTTAAAATTACTGTTGCTGTACTAAAATTCTCAATTTCTCGCTATCTTCTGGAATTTCGCTTAGTTAGTGAAATCGCTTAGCATAGTGAAATTTTCGCTATGCGAGCGAAATTTGCTGCATAGCGAAATTGCTCAGCCTGTGATTTTGGTATTTTTGGTTCTAAACGACCACGTTTTAATTAATTACCATTTTGTCCCTTATGTAATTTCATATTTTAGGCATTTTTGTATTTTCACACTTTGGAATTGGCTATATAAGCCCCTACAACTTTGTAACCCTAAGTAATCTCTCATTTTACTACGCTTCCACAGTTTTTCATTTTATGGTTTATTTTGCTTCCTCTTCTCCTCTCTCCTCTTTCCTCATTTTCCGGGCATTAAACACACCCCTTTGAGGGATGACACCAAGGGATGTCTGGCTAAGCCTCATAGCCTTGAAGAGGAGGGTTGCTAGCTTGGTTTTGGGGCTGCTGCATGTTGTCCTCATGCTTTGAATGTTACATGGTTCCCAACTTTCCAAACTAGGGTTTAATGCCATTTAATGTCTTTCCTTTGGTCAATACTTGCTATGCTTTAGGGTTCAATGCATTCTTAATGGTAGATGCACTGATATTCTTTAGATGTGATTTACGAGCCATTGAAATGAGGTTAAATGCTAGGGTTTCAAACTGAATGGGACTTTGAATGCTTAGTACTTGGTTTGACTCAATTAGGAGTGGTTCTAGGGTTAGGTTTCATAGTTAAACAAAGATCCGGTTTTGTCTTTGACTAAATGTCATTTGCTCTAATGCGAGGAAATAACCCGAGGACACTGTAATACCCCCATGTTATCAAGCTAGTGACCCAAGCCTTCAAGGTTATCATTTCACACTTCATTTGCTATTATCAAGTAACCAGCTGAAAACCACTTCCCCTGCTTTTAGGACAAATCCGAAAATCCAAACAAAGCCTCACCATTTTCAAACACTAATGCAAATCATTCGTGGATGAAAACTCATCCCCGTGTTCAACCTTGACCGCTTATATCAGCAGAGCTTGACTACGCTCGCAGGAGGAACATAGGAAACAAATTTTGCTGGATTCCGATCACCCTACCGCGGGCAATCTAATCAAATGGCGCCGTTGTCGGGGATGGTGCCAAACTACATATGATGAGTTGATGTGTACTTGTAATCCACATTACAAGTGTTGGTGACCTTCGATCCTTTTGAATTTTAGTGCAGTGGAACCGCAAGTTTTCTTCACTCTGGCGCTATCGCACCGCTTTTTATTTCTACGCTTTTGTTTTGGCTAACACTCCACCTTTCTTGGCAAGCTTTGTTTGTGTTCTTTTGTTTTGTTTCATTTTGTGTAATGTGTGTTTATGCAAAGACCGGGACAAGAGGGATATCAGTAGATTACAAAGAGCGAAGTGCACCAATTGAACAAGGTCGTGAAATCGCGGTGCACAAGTGACTAAATGATCCTCTACCCGAGGAACAATAGAGTCAATGTGGTACTCCTATGAATCCAATGTGAAGATATTGTGTCTATGAGGGATCACATGCACCCCCCTAGGGTGAGTGCAGCTTCCTGCATCATACCACCAGCCGATGATGTGCGGTATGTCCATTTATACCCCCGCTCCCACATTCCATGGAAATGGAGAATGAGAATCCTTATACTCATATCCGGAATTGAGGAAGTCTCCACACAACTTTAAGGAAGGAGTGTCCACATGATGTCAAGTCAAAGCATTCCCTCAGATAGACCAAAGATAAGGCCAAAATATGGCTCAATTCATTGAGGCCAAGGACAATTAGGAATTGGGCCGAACTCCAAGCCGAGTTTTTGAAGAAATTCTTCAGTACAACAAAGACCAACAGTTTGAAGAGACAGATCTACACCTACTCAGCCCTTGACAATGAGAAGTTTTATCAATGTTGGGAAAGATTCATGGAGACCATCAATGCATGCCCACACCATGGTTTTGATACATGGATGCTAGTGAATCATTTTTATGATGGTATGTCTCCAGCCATGAAGCAACTATTGGAAACCATGTGTGGAGGTAACTTTTTGAGCAAAAACCCGGATGAGGCCATGGACTTTTTGAACTATGTGGTCGAAACCTCAAAGGCATGGGATGAACCGAATCCAAGGGAAGCCGAAAGATCAAGGCCTTCGAACCACCGCAGGGGGTATTTACACCCTTCGAAGACACAGAGATGAAAGTAAACTCGACTAATTATGACTCGAAGGTTGAGGAGCTGAAATGAGAAGCCGCATTTAAATGCAAGCAAAGAACTGTGTTACCTACATTCATCCATCTTGTTTTGATCGTCGTATTCAGTCATCCTGGGAGCATCAAGCCAAGAGCATGCTCATGTCCTGAATCAAAATAAGCCACCCACAAATGCTCCATATGGAAACACCTATAACCCTAATTGGAGAAATCATCCAAACCTCGCCATGGAAGCAAAACCCCGCGATATATTCCACAAGAGCACAAAGAATAGCTTGCTCCACTTCAACACAACAACAAATGCTTCCACCTTCTTCTCCCTCGTTGAGCAAAAGTAATCCCGAATTTAAGTAAAGTGGCGTGCACGCTTCGTAGAAGAACGTAAGGTGCTGAAATGTGCAGACTAATCGTAAATCAAGGCCTCGAAAAGCTCACTCAACAGAAACCGACGTTGTGCACTCCGAGATTTCGAGGTTGTGCAACCAAAGCAAAGAAGTGTTCTCAAAAGGAGAAATTTCCCTTCCTGGCCACAAAGAATATCGTATGGGAATGCATGAAATGTGCTCAACCAATGATCCAAATGTAAGAATTGATGAAGTCAAGGCAAGGGGTGACATTAAGAGTGTTAAAGAACCGGCACGCAGTCCCACTCTCTAGTTAAGTCACCATAGTATTTAACCCGCCACAAGAAGAACAAATAAAATAAATAGGGAAGAGGTGAAGACCAAGGTGTCTCCTCCATTCCCACAGTTCTCCAAAAAGAAAAATTTCATAACTAAATTAGAATGCTATGGTTTTACTAAAAGGAAAAGTTAACATTCCTCTCCTGACATGATCAAACAAGTCCCCACCTATGCAAAATTTTTGAAGGACTTATGCACGGTAAAAGAGGCCCCAATGTAACAAAAGGCCTTGACTGAGCAAGTGAGTGCTATCATTGGAGTGCAAGACCCTAGTTGAAATATAAAGACCCGGATGTCCTACAATCTCTGCTAATATTGAGGCATTAGGCAAATGGAGAGAAAGCACTATTAGGACTCTGAGCCAGCGTGGAACCTTTACCGTATTCCATGCACAAGCAACTTGGTTTGGGCGAACTGAAACCCACGTCCATCACACTGTCACTAGCCGATGGATCTATTAAAATACCGAAGGGGACCATTGAGGATGTTTTAATACAAGTGGACAGATTTTACTATCCAGTAGGATTTGTCAGACATTTCGACACGTAGCCAAGGTGCCAGGAGCCAATCATGTGCCCATCATATTGGGGAGGCCATTCTTGCCACTAACGCCTACAATAAACCTGGTCGAAATGGGGTTATGCAACTCCAAATTCAGAATATGACTTAGAACTCACATATCTTTCATTCGAGAAATGGCATATGCACTCAGAGGAAGATGACTGTGAAGAAATCTGTATAATAGATGCAATTCTTGAAGAACATGCTAATGAGCAGCAGGAGCAAGATGTATTAACCCCACAGTTATCTGAATGCCTCGGAGAGCAAGAAGAACCTCAATGCATGAGCTTAGGGCGTGTGGGTACCGAGGAGAAAATAGAAGTTCTACCTCTACTGGACCGGGTGTGATTTAATCAAAGAACTCCTGCTACCGCAGAGCTCAAACCCTCCCCAGCTTGAGTTAAAGTATGCATTCCCGAAGAGAACGGGTACGCCCAGCCAGGATTTCATCAATGCTGACCACTTCACAGAGCATAACTCCGTCGCACCTTCAAAAGGAACAAGCAAGATTGGGTGGAAAATTTCGATTTGAAAAAGGTATAAACCCATCAACTGGCACTCCATCACATTTTACCTAGAAAGAGGAGTCTAAGGTCGTTAGGCAAACACAATGTGAGGTTGAACCCCCACTTGCTGAAGTAGTTCAGACAAGTCCTAAAATCGCTCCAAGCCTAAGATCATTTACCCCATTTCTCGATAGCACTCGTGCCCAACCTGTGTGGTGCTCCAAAAAGTCGGAGTGACAACTATGAAAATGAAAAGGTGAAGAATTGTCTAATCTCGACTTACCACCGAGCGGAGAGGCGCATGTAATTATAGGGAGGCTCAATGAGGTAATAAGAAAGATCACTTCGCTGCCATTCATCGATCGCCCTTGAGAGAGTTTCGGGCACCCATTCTATTGCTTGATGGTTATTCAGTGGTACTTTCGCATAGAGATCGCACTGCAGGATCGAAAGACTACCTTTATCATTCATTCGGGCACGTATGCTTATGAGGAACGCCTTTTATTCAGAACGCCTACCCACTTTCGTAGATGTATGCTTAGTATTATGTTTGGGCGACAGGCGGAACGCATAATGGAAGCTATAAGGCATGATGATATCACCGCATATGGAGGCGCATTCAAGAATGTCTCACTAACTCGAGGCATCCCCGCGCAGAGGTGCATAGAGAAGAACTCGTGCTCAATCGGGAGAAGTGTCATTTTACGAGTTAATCAAGGAATCAGATCAGGGCACATTATTTCCAAAGCAGGGAATAGAAGTTGACAAAGCAAAAATTGAACTTATTTCCAAACTGCCATCCCCAACAAATAAAAATACTAGTAATTTTCTGTCATGCATTTATAGAAGATTCATATTAAAGACTCGGGGATCAAGTAAAACCCCGTGATAAGTCAGAGACGCCACCTGTTCGGGAGAAAGAATGCTAGAGAGCTTAAGAACTCCAAGTTCCATTTGACTATCGCCTCTAATAAGACGAAAGCACCTAACTCGGCGCTGCCTTGGGCATGTGATGCAAGTGATCTTACTAGCGGAGCAAAGATTCACCAAAGAGAGGACGGGAAACTCCACAGAATCTACTATGCAAGCAAACTCGAATGAAGCACAAAGGAATTATACTAGCCGCGTAGAAGGAATTATCGTAGTCTACTTTGTGACAAGCTTCGAAAGTATACCATGTCTCGATATAGTCTTTACGTACCATTCGCTAGAAATATCTCCCGACAGCAAAAATGCCAAAGCAAGGCTTATCCACGGGTCTTTACTTTTGGAGTTTAACTTGCAAATTAAAGACAAGAAGGGGTAGAGAATGTTCGGCATCATCTTTCAAGGTTAACGAGAGCTCCATGACACTCATAGCCCACTCCATCAATGATGAGTCTCCCATAATCTCTCACAAACGAAAGCTCCTAGTATGCTCACATCGGCTAATTTCTCAACAGAGAAACACCATCCGATTGGAAAGCATCGACAAAATATTTCAGAAGGTCCACTCCTATTATCGTGGAAGAGCCCCTTCTTGCTTAAATTACTATGCGCATCGATAATCAGAAATGTGCTCGAGGAAGAACAACAGGATTCTGAAAGACCGCTATCAGAAAGGCTGGTGGCTACTTGTCCCGCAAAACTAAGAATAGGAAAGTGGCCGCACTTCCTAGTTTCACCGCCCATTATTTAAAGAAGTACACCCCAACAAATGTGTGATAGGGATGCCAAAGACTCCTGAGATTGTCTCGCCATATGACGCCTCAACCTAATTTTGTATTGTTTTCGATGTTCGGGGGCATCGATTTCCCCACAGGACCTTTCCCCACATCCTATGGTCACATACATATTGGTGGGAGTGGACTATGTGTCCAAATGGGTCGCAACTCGCAAAACCAATGACAACAGTGGTGGAAGTAAATTCTGAAAGCGAACATCTTTCTAGGTTCCTGGGTCCCAAAAGCCACGGTTAAATGATGGAGGTTCATACCAGAATAAACCTTTCAAACCTCTACGGCTAAATACTTGCAGAAACATGGGGGTGGCCACCCTTCACCATCCTCAAACAAGTGACTACAGAACTTCTGCTAACAGAGATGATCAAGACCATTTTAATGAAGGTGGTAACAAGAACAGAAAGACTCGGTCCATCAAACTGTCATTCACTCAGCTCACAGGGCTTCAAGATAAATTCCTGAATGCCCTTTATCTATTGTCTATGGTAGCATGTCACCTTCCAAAGGAGATCGAATACAAGGCATGGTGGGCAATCAAGAAGTCGAACATGGATCTAAGTAGATTTCGGAGTCAAGAGATTCTCGATCTCAATGAGTTGAAAGAAATAGGAATGATGCCTACTGAATTCAAAGATCGCAAAGGAAAGATCAAAAAATGGCACATCAAATGATAACTGGGAAGAAATTCAACGAGGGAGACCAAGTCCTCCTGTATGACTCCAAACTCCATCTATTTCCCAAGCCTGTCGCGATGGATTCGGTCCATTCATTGTTCAAAGAGCATACCTCAATGGCCCATTTGACCTACCTAACTAAATGATAACAGCGACCAAAGTCAATGGATGCAGGGTGAAGCCCTATGTCAGGCGCCAGAATCACAAGGAGAAATTCTCCTTCTCGGACCTCCCGAGTCCCACAACACACGCTCAAGGGGGGTGGCCTTTCTTGGTCCCAAAAGCCACTGATTTTATTGTTTAGTTTTCGATTAAGCTTTTTTGTTTAAAATTTTTACACACATTTTCACTTTATGTTTAACTTGAGAGAATACCAACAAATGGAAATGACCCTTTTCCAACCACCATGTTCGAGGTACAGCTTCCATCCTTTGGTTTTATTCCCATGCCAAGCCGCTTAGGAGGTAATTTTCTATATTTTCGAATTTAGTTTTACCGGTAATACATGTCCTCAAGTAGTGAGCTAAATTCGTTTTCTCTTAATTTTTAAATTGTATTTCAGGTATCTTACTACTTTATTTGAAAATTTGAAACTGTATGTTACCTTAATGTTAGAACAATTCCATGCATGATTTAGTTTTGGTCAACGAGGTTTCACAATGATTTAACCTTAACATTCCCTTAATGACCCACACACTCACCCCACTTGTACTCAATAGGTCGAGGCTACACACCTCCTTTCCACTTTCATGCTTCTGCCTTAAATTTGTCAGACTACTCCATAATAGGTTTGTGTTACCCATGAAGATTCAATGTAGTCTTCCAAATTGTTGTTGAAAAAGTTAAAAGAAAAAGAAGAGAAGAAAAAGAAAAATGAAAGTCGTGACGCTTTGCCATGAAACCCGAACACGGTCCGAGGGTATATGGCGAAGTCTTTAAAGCCCGATGCCCTAAACCCAATTGGTCAGAGTCATCGATCAGTGTTTAAGCACGTAGATGGGTAGAGTTACGGTCAGAGGTGCCACTCAAACTGTCTGTTCCAGGCAGTTCCAGAGTTCAGGGTCGAAAGTGATCCTTTCGCTGATACTTCAAACCCACCGTCAGAGCCATCTGACCTGCACACTGGACTCTCTGGGTGAAGCTCAGAGTTTTGCACTGCAACCTCATTAAATCAAGGAAGAAATAAGAGGTAGCTATCCTATTTAGGTCAATACATTTAAGTACACAAGAAGCTAGTCAGAGGAATAGCTTCAGATTTTATCAGCCTGCTTCTGCCACTTTTGTAGGAACAATTAGACTCTGGTGGAAATTCAAAGGACTTCCTTGAACCTGATGTTGCCCTAAAATTTGCTCTATGTTTGCTCTCTTTCATGCCTATTTTCATATTGTAGGTGTAAAATTGTTCATACTAAAGGTAAAGCTTACATGTACATACTTTTGAACCATAAACACTTTTTTGTAAAAACATTAAAGATGCATACCTTTATTTTTTTAGCATTGCCAAGGTACTAGCAACGTGTCGGTCAGTGATTAGTGCCCCAAAAAGTGCTATTTTGAGTCTCTATTCAAGATAGGTTTTAGTGCTTACAAGACTAATCATATGAATTGCCAATTGTCATGTGTGCATGTCCCTCTAGTGCTTCCTCGACTATTATTTTCGTAGATTGTTTCTTGATAGTTTTGGCAGATCTTGGGAACTTCAACAAGCCATGTTCCTTCACAGGCCGAATGTGAGAATCCTATAATTTCACCAAGTCGAGGCATAAAATATCAAGACGGCTCGAAATCAAGACATAAAGTGATGAATAAAAAGTGCAGAAGGATGCAAGAGCAAACAGAAGCAAGAGTTAAACCAGGATTTTTCGCTATGATTGCGAAATTTCATCGATTATAAATTGCAATCTACAGCTTAAAATTCCTCTCAAGAACTCAGCTTAAATTTTCACACAGAAAATTCTCTCACATAGTTAGCTAAATTCAATAGTTGCCAGTTTAAAAATTATCACACATTTAAAATTCTCAATTATTTCTGCATTTAGTTAGCAATTCTCATGAAGATATTTAAATTTTCACTATGCTAATAAATTTGTCAGATAATGAAACTGTCAAACATGATTTTGGTATTTTTGGCTTTAAACTAACACGCTTTGATTAATTACCATTTTATCTACCAATTTCATATTTTAGGTATTTTTGTATTTTCACACTTATTGGTTATATAAGCTCTATAATTTTGTAATCTTCAAAACTTTCATTTTTAATGCTCTGCACTATTTTGTGGCTTGGCCTTGCCTCTTCTCTCCTCCTCTCTCTCCTCTTTCCCTATTTTCTACCGCCAAACACACCCTTGAGGATGACAACTCGTGGATGCTCGCTAAGCCTCATAGCTCCTAAAGAGGAGTTTCACAGATACTCGGGTTTTCTGGGGGGTCGTCTATGTCACCCCTATGCTTTCAATGTTACATAGGTTCCCAACTTCTCTCCAAACTAGGGATGAACGTCATTTAATGTTCTTTCCTCACACAATACTTATAAGTTTTTAGGTTCAAAGGCATTCTTAATGGTGTATGCAATCGATATTCTTTAGAGGCTATTTACGAGCCATTGAAATGAGGTTAAATGCTGTGGTCAACACAATGGGACTTTAGAATGCTTAGTAATTTGTCGACCTTAATTGTGATGGTTCTAAATGGGTTTCATATAGTTAAACAAAGATCCTATGACCACATCAAATGTCATTTGCCCTAATGCGCAGGAAATAACCCGAGGACACCGTAATACCCTCATGTTAATGCTCTAGTGATCCAAGCTCCTTCATATCATTTCACACTTTCATTTAAGCTATTATCAAGTAACCGAACAAACCACTTCCCTGCTTTTTAATAAACCAAAAATCCAAAACAAAAGCCTCACCATATTTTCAAACACTACGTAAATCATTCGTGATGAAACTCCATCCCCGTGTTCGAATTTTCGGGACCGCTATATCATAGTAGTTTGACTACTGGGGTGAGGAACATAGGAAACAAATTTTGTTGATTCCGATCACCCTACCGTGGCACGAATCAGGTTTGGAAAACAAAATGAACATGATAGTTCGTGAACTGATGTGTATTAGTGTCTGGCATTATGCACCACTATGGAAAAAGGGATGAACAGTGTAGTTCATGATGTTAAAGTCTATTAGTAGTTGGCACATGCACTACTAGGCTAAACAAGAACTCCTATCGTTATCCCGACAGTGTGTATTTGCAAGTCGAGGAAGAGGACGAGAGGTCTTCCACGAGGCAATAGCAACCACACTGTGGTTCAATCTACTGTGCCTTTATAGATACATGTGGGCACTTATACGCTTATATCATTGCACAGCGAGCACTGTATACTACCACTGCATCTAACTAAGGTAAACAAGCCAGTGGAGGGACAATTAACTCCAAGGGTTTCAGCACATCATCTTCTCTCGACATGCTACACGGGAGTGAGGGACTCGACAGTCGGATAGCCTCTGCTATTGAAAAGAAGTAGATGACACAATTAGAGATCCGAGACATGGGTGTCCCAATGTTAAGAGGAAGGAGAATCAATCTTTCTACTCTCTAGAAGAAACAAAAGACTTTCACGGTGACGGACTGGGCTGGGACGGGGTCACACATCGTGTCGGCCAAGTCGAGGCTTTAGCCGCACCTGGCAGATGCGGACATATTACTACCATCACCCGAACATGAGACGAGATCGGCTCACAGAGGCAGGATCCCAGATTACGGACACCTCCGTCCCCACACAGCTGGACAGCCACGCTGCTCTCTCACCCCTGGGCCAAAGGACCGAGACGCCCCAAGGTGTCGCTAGAGCCTTCTCACTATACTTATAGGCCAAAGGCCCAAAGGTGGGTGGGTTCTAGGCGGTGAGACAGAGCTCAAAGTCGAGACTCTGTGGACCTAGGGCATGTCTACGCAAAGGGTACCGTTGCATCATTTAGATCAACCACGTGTACAAACACGCCTGCAGCTTCTCTAATGCCTCGATCAGAATGTTGTTTAATTGATGCACTATATTCATGCTTATGTCGAGATAATGCGTGAAAAGTTTGATATAGAGGTCAAACCCAGAAAGCAAAGCTGTATGTGAATTTCCTTAGATCAGTGAGGTTGGATCAGATATGCTCTGGATTGTGTTAGTGAGATCTCATGATTCGTTCATAGTGGACCTTCGTGATGGACACATCGGATTTTAATGCTCATACTGCATGGATTGGGTCACGCACCAGTCTTCATTATCAGATAAAATGTGGTTACCGCCACACACATCTGTAACAACATTCAGTGACTTTCTCGTATAAGCATGATGTTTCACCCCAGACGTGCACGACCTGTGGAGGGACAATCGACGGTTGGCAGCAAGTCTTACTCCCAGAGGACGAGAGGAGACATGAGTTGAGTCTACCTCGGGTGGTTTGTGAGTATGAAGATGTTTTCTCCGAACGAGCTAGTGGGATTACCCGCATTGCTGATGTGGACTTTTAATACCGAGTTACACTCGCATCGGCCACCCATTTCCCATGACTCCTCAGGATGGCACCCGCTGAGTCACAGGTTATTGCATCGGCACTTTACCATAGGGCGCTCCTGCTTTATTTGCTACAGCATGACAAGACTCTCCGATCGTGCATTGACTATCGGCATAGCTGAGATCGCAATACGGATCAAGAACTCCAGATCCATTATCTCCAGGATCGATGCCTCGTTTGGATCCACTGAAGGGCGCGAAGCCCACTGCAAGATACCCTACGTACCGCTACTATCGCCTGAGAGTTGTGGAGACTGATATTCTAAGACAACATAGACACAATATGGTAGATTTCAAGTTCAATGATGTTTTCGCCGACGGTCGTTTCAAAGAGCATTCATAGATTCCTGCGTATAGGTATTCAAACTTCTATTCGATCAGCTTTGTCAGGGTCTCGTTAACGATATCTTGATCTTACCCTAGCTCCAAGGAGGACATATGATCATTTGAGGATCGTTCTCCGTGCACTCAACCACCATCGGCCAGATGCTGTTCGCGACGCGCGTAGTTTTTGGGCTTACTACGTGAAATTGGGACACGTCCATGCCTGGGGCTCTTCCAAAGTCAATGCACCTCGATAAGGCAGAGGTCATGGCGAGCCTGAGAGGTCGGTCAACTTCTCGAGACACGGCTCTCGCGATCAGCGTACCGCAAGAGGTTCATCGAGGATTTCTCCCATTGAGGATTTCATTCAAGCGGCACCTATGACTAGATTGACTACGGAAGGGGTTAAGTTTGAGTGGATTGACGCAATGCGAGAGGCATTCGAGTTGAAAGGAACACTTTGGCTCATACAGTAGTCGAACAAGATGAAGGTACGGTGTATTGTGATCTTCTAGAATGAGAGTGGGATCTGTCTTGATGCGATCCAGGAGGATTCGTAACCATAGTTCAGAACTGGCTAAAAAATCATAGGCGAAGAGTGCCTACACATGATCTAGAGTTGGCGGCCATAGTCTTTGCCTTAAAGATTTGGCACCACTACTTGTATGGTGAGCAATTTGAAGTATTTTTCATATCCTGAGTATGCGAGTATATTTTCACACGGTAAGGACCTCGACAGCCCAGAACAGCGGATGGATGGAGTATCTGGAAGATTATGACTTTTACTTTGCATTACCATCCACGGTAAAAGCCCAGAATGTAATTGTGATACTTTCATTAAGTCCTGCAGGAGCACTTTGCTAGTGTAGCTTCTCGGGAGTAGCAGATGCTCGAGACTATGGGACGATTTAGGCTCACGATCTGATGATCGGCTCGGGGGTGTTAGGGAGTTTGGTGGCTAAGCCATCCTGCGGCGGATGTAATCTCGATGCGGGAGCCTTGCCAGTAGGTGCTTTCACGAGCTTATGCGGATCTGAGAGTACGTAGAGTCTTTACGGAGCTTCAGCGATTCTGGGGTACCTAGGTACTCTGAGACTTATTAAGATCTGAGACGGAACTTAATCCCACATCTGGTGCGTAGGTACTCTGGAGACGAATCGGATGCGAGGAACGGCTTGTTCCGTCACGGGAGTGCGGTAGGTCTTGCGGAGACTTGATCGGGATCACGAGGTATCGAATCACGGGGGTGCCGTAGGTGCTACGAGGAGGCCCGGTTCCCGGAATCTGAGGACTTATCGGATCACGGGAGCTGTTACACGTGGAAGTCTTGCCAAAACTCATTCGGATGCGGAAATTGCGTAGATGCTGCGGTCCAATCGAGGCGGGGCTTATCGGATCGGGGAGTGCGTGAGTCTTTACGGGACTTATCGAGAGGCGAGACTTGTGGGGATCGGGAGGTGCGTGGAGTGCTACGGAGCGGATCGGATCTGAGGCGGAACTTATCGGATCTGAGTGCGTAGGTCTTCTGAACGAGATCGGAATCTGAGACGGAACTTGCGGATCACGGGGTACGTGCGTCTACGGGAACATATCGGAATCTGAGCGGAGTTTTATCAAATACGGGGTACGTAGGTCTGCGGAACGAATCGGATCTGAGCGGAGAACTTATCGGACCCAGGGAGGTAGTAGGTACTACGCATGGATCAGTCCCGACGGGGCATCGAATCACGGGAGTACGTGATCACTAGAGCGGTCAGGTCGAGCGAACTTATCGGATCTGGGTACGTGGAGTCTTCTACAGACTTATCGAGCGAGCGTCTTAAGTGGAATGCGTGAATGTCAGAATCTGAAGGGTACGTAGGTACTACGGGGCAATCGGAGATTTATCATATAGCTGGTACGACTTCTAGACCCGATGAATACGGAATGGAAGTAGACACGGCACAACAAGTACGAAGATACTATCTGATGCGAAGTCTGTATTAGCATTAGATAAGTCGAGTGCCTTAGCGCCAGGGACGAAGTCTTGTATATGTCGAGCAAGGGAGTGCAGTAGCACTAATCAGAGTGCAGTACTAATCGGTCTTGGGAGCACTAATCGAATCTGGAAGTACTAATCGAGAGTGCAGAACCTTGTCGGAATCTGAAACCTTGTCTGGAGTCTTAGAAGCACTGTCGAGAATCTGGAAATCTCTTGTCGAAGTCTTAGAACCTTGTCGGAAATCTTAGAAGTACTAATCAAGTCTTAGAAACAACTAATCGGGAATCTAAAAGTACTAATCGAGTCTGAAGCACTAATCGGAATGAAGTCTTGTGTCATTTAATAAATGACCCAGTCTTAGGTAGTTTCTGACTATATAGGTTCGACACTATCTTATAATGGGTATTATTAGCCACTTTATGTTCATATCATGCTCATTATTCCATATCTTTGTGAGTGTGGTAAAGGCATGTAATCATACCTTATTCGTATATTCTTATTCTTCTATGAATCCTACTTTACCCGGGAATTGGAGTCAATCCATTCGGATCGTCGAACTCGAGAGTTATGGCATTTTCATGCCAGCTTCAGATACGTTACCAATTTCTGCAGGGGACGATTGAATTACTCATTTCCGAGTTTTAGCCATATTTTGACACTAGAGTCCTTATGCTTATTTAAATCTAAGATATTAAGGGTTCTATTCAGCTTCAGAATCACCAGGTCGAATCTGGGACTAAGAGATACGTCAGGAAACAACTTTCGAACTCTGTTATGATCAGCCCAGTGGGGAAATGGGCTTGCACATGGCCTCACTTTAGTGGATTTTCGACCACAACAGAGTCAGAATTTGGAGATGCAATATACTTAAAGGATTTGGTTCTCTTGAAGCTATTTACGTATCACTTGAATCACTCCAATCGGATAGAAATGAGGAAGTTATGGCCAAAATACGAAAATTGGTGAAGCTGGAAAACGAGCAGTCCTGTGGGACAACTACGGTAGGACTTGGCCAAAATCGACCAGAGAATCAAAGTTCTCTGGTAGAACTTAAGTCCCTCTGTTAAGACGAGAATGCCCGAATGGGTGTTTTTCTCCCATTTTTCCATGTGTTTGATCCCCGATCACTTCTATACATCCGACCACTCCAGTGCTTTTTCGAATCACCTTGAATCACTTTTCCTATTCCATTCCTCTTCCGATTTCATATCTTTCTTCAAAAATCCATCATGGATTTCTTCCGAAACACCCTTCTAATGTGGAGTTATAACCACATGAAAGACATGAGGATAGATTAGGGTTTATTCTAAACCACAGCTCAGTCTCTGATAAATAGATTCATCCTTAGAGAGGTTTCTTGAGCTACTTGGCCTTATATCGTTTTACCCCCTTACTTGACATAAATTTTTTTTGAGTTAATGTGAAACCACTACAGCAAAAACCAGTTGGGAAGATAATATTCCTACAAAACCAAAGGATCACGAATCTCATAGGATTCCTAAACGAGGTGAGTTTCCGTACCTTAATTGAGCTTTGTTTGGCTTGATCTCTCTCATGTAACTTCTTCCTTTTCCTCTTCTCATGTGCTTTTTTCTCCTTCTCATCGGTTCTACCCCGATTTGAGACCCGATTTGGTCTTTGAATCCCATTCTCCTTTAGGCCTTGTTTGGCCCTCCACAAAACCCATTTTTAGGTTAATTTCGCTATTTGCTTTTTGGCCCTCCTACTCTTGGCCATTTATATTTCATTCTGTTATTATCTTTTGGCCTCGAATCTTTTCACATTAGGACTTTAGGCCCTTTTGGACCAATTACAAAATTGTCCTCGAAGTTTTGTAACTTTCAAGGTCTCTCGTTTCAGTTTAGCATTTAACTTATCTGAGTCAAATTAGGCTTACTAAATACCTAAAACAACATAAGGCGACTAGGGTATATTTAGGAATGTTGCAATTCTCCCCCTTATAAGAGAATTTCGTCTCGTTCCACACTCTGTATGTGCTTGCTCCTGTGGATCCTTTCTTTTCATATCTTTTACAGAAGCTGGAGCGTGACTCACTTGAGCCATCAAAGCTCAAATGAACTCATCTCTGTCTTAATCCTTGAGTTAGTTGAATCTTGGTCATTCTAGTCAGCTATACGGGGCCAGGACATCGCATTAGGCGACACATTTACTATGGGGTGCATCCTTAATCTGAGACTTATCCGAGCGCTAAACCTAGGCTGCGATACACTGACTAGTCACGCCGATTTGGAATGAGACGAATCTTTGGGACTCTTTGCGATTTTTTTTTTTTTTTTTTTTTAAAACCGGTTTGTTTGTGGGTATGGCCCACATCTTATAGCAGAATCAAAATTACATATGGCGAGTCCCGTTTTAAATCTGAAACTTGCTTTTACATTTCTGAATCGAGACACGGAACCTGTGTGTGAACCACCCACAAGTGTTGGCGGTTGTATGCGAGTCTTGAGATGGTGTCTCACATGCCTACCGCAGTTGGAAACCCGTCAAGCTTTACGCTTAGTAGAAACATGTATCTTATGCATATGCACATTTATTGCATAAAACAATAGCAGAGATAATATAAATTTTGTACATTTATATTGCATAGACACTTACATTCTTATGCGAACTTATCTTATAACGGACTTATGTGCATTGAGGACTCCGTGAATTCTGAACTTATGTTTATCTTCTGTAGTTTTAACCCCGAGAGGTACGTAGGTACCACGAGAGGTCGGATAGATGTAGTAGGACAGACATATTCTGAACTTATATATGTTCGAATGCGAGCACATGAATGCTCTGAGGAACATTTCTTGGTATAAAATTGCGATAGGTACTACGAGTGATTCACTTATACGGTACTCGTGGGTACCCTTTGGACTTATGTATCTTCGGATACGAGGGTGCTCGTGAGTCTTCTGGAACTTGCTTGTTGCGTCTGAGTACGTAGGTACTCTGAGACAATCAAATCTGAGTACGTAGGTACTACGAGACTTGTGCTTGTTCTTGATCTGAGAGTGCATGTGGTTTCTGAGACAATCAAATGCAAGGTACGTGGGTACTCTACGAGATAATCGAGATACTGCGGAACTTGCTCAGATCTGAGGAGTACATAGAGTACTACCTAACTACGTCAAAGGCGAGACATGTGGTCCCGAGGTTAATCGAAGCGGAACTTATTCGGAATCTTGGAGTACGTAAGGTACTAAATAACTTATCTGAAGACGAAGTTGTCGACGGGGAGTACCCATAGGTACTCTGGCCGTCGAATCTGAAGTACGTAGGTACCTACGAGAACATATCTGAGGCGGGACTTGCGGTCTGGGAGTACGTGGTACTCTGAGCGGTCGAATCTGAGGCGGAACTTATTCGGATCCCGGGTACCCGTGGGCACTCTGAGCGGATCGGATCACGGGGATAGAGACTAATCAGATCGAGAGTGCGTGAGTGCCTGGTGTGAGATCGGATCACGGGACTTATCATGTCTCGAATCACGGGACTTATCATATGCGAAGTACGCGTGGGGTACCCTCACGAATACAAGAATACGTAGGTCTTCTTGAACTTATGTAATCCTCTGAATGCGGGGCTTGACGGATGACTATGGAATATCTGGATCAGGGGTGCGTGGACCTCGGTTGGCGGATTGGGAGTGCTAGACCTCTGGGGCTGTTATGATCATGGACGAGCCTGATCCACATACGAGTACGCGTAGGTACTACGAGCAGATCGAATCTGGGAACAACTTATTCAAATGATCTGGGAGTACGTGGAGTACTCTGAACTTATTGAATCTGAGGTTATCGAATCACGAAGGAGTACGTAAGTCACTATATCAGAGCGGTCGGATCTGGGACTTATCGGATACGAGGAGTACGTGGATGCTGAAACTCATTCGGATGCGGGAGCACGTGGAATTTCAGGTCTTATTCGACGAACGCCGGTCCCAGGGTACGTAGGTGCCTACGGGACTTATCTGAGGCGGAACTTATCGGATCTGATGCGCTTCGTCTTCTAAGGCGTGGTCAGTCTGAAGCAGGCCTCGAATCTGAGAGTACATGAGTCACTACGAAACGTCAGTCTGAAGCAGAACTTATCGAATCTGGGAGCACGTAGAGTACTCACAGAACATACTCCAGTCGAGACGAGCTTTATCAAATCTGAAGTACGTAAATCTCGCTGCGAAACGGTCGAATCTGACGAACGCCAGTCTGAAGTACGTAGAGTACTACATAGCGAATCGAATCTGAGCAGAACTTATCGAGAATCACGAAATTACGTAGAGTACTACGAAACGAGATCGAATCTGAGCAAGAACTTATCGAATCACGAAGAGAGAAGTACGTGGAGTACTACGGAACTTAATCGGCTTGAGGCGTGCCGTAGTCGTGAGAAACTTATTCAGTCTGAATTACGTAGGTCTTCTGAACTTATTCGGAGATTTATCATATAAATGTTTGACCTATGGATGATGTCTGAATGAGTAAGACCACGGCTACAATAAGTACTGAAGATGCTATATCTGATGCAGTCTTGTGTGATAGTCGAGTCGAGTGCCTTAGCATGAGATGAGATCTGTGTATGTCAGGCAAAGTCTTAGCACTGTCAGATGCGAGTACTAATCGAGTCTGGGTACTAATCGAGAAATGCAAGTACTAATCGAAGTAAGACACTAATCGGGAGATCTAGAAGCACTAATGCGAGTCTTGCATTAATCGAGAATGCAAAGTACTAATCGGAGTCTTAGAAGCCATTGTCGAATCTAAATCTGTCGAATCTTGAAACACTAATCGGGAAATAAGTACTAATCAAGTCATAGAAGCACTAATCGGAATGAGAGTCTTTGTCATTTAATAAATTTAGTCTTAGGTAGTTTCTGATATATGAGTTGATGTACTGCTCTTATAATAGGCCATTGTGGCCACTTTATGCGTTCATGTCATATCGTATTCCATATCTTTGGTAAGATATGATGAGCGTATAATCATGTATTCATTATATTCTTATTCTTCTATAGATCTACTTTACCCGGGGTGCAGTCAATCCATTCGGATTAAATCCAGACTCGAGGGTGTAGCATTTCCTTGCCAACTAGTCAATTCTGGATTTTCTGAGAATGATTCAGATTACTCCATTTCCGAGTTTTAGCACATATTTGTACCTGGAGTCCTTGTACTTATTTAAATCTAAGATATTAAGGGTTCTATTCCAGCTGGAATCACTTGATTTAGATCTAAAGGCTTCCAGAATGCGTCGAGAACAGCTCGAGATTTACGCTGTGATCGGCCCGATACGGGAAATCGGCTTGCATGGCCTCGCTTTAGTGGATTTTCGACCATAGAGTCAGAATTTGGAGATACCTTCTCTTAAGAGTTTGGTTCTCCTTGAAGTCTATTTTTACGTAGCCACTTGAATCACTCAAATCGGATAGAAATGAAGTTGTGGCTGAATAGAAAAACTGGTGGCGAGAAACCCGAGCAGTCCTACGGTAGGACCAACTATCTGGTAGGACTTGGCCAAAATCTGACGGAATCAAAGTTCTCTGAAGTGAACTAAATTTCACGGTAGAAGACTACTGAGAATGCCGGGGAATGGGTGTTTTCTGTTTTCCATATGTTTGATCCCCGATCATACATACATCAGCCTTTGTCTAATCCTTTTTCGAATCACGCGATCCACTTTTCTATTCCATTCTCTTTCAAATTTCATATCACTTTCTTAAAATCCATATTAGTTTCTTGAACCCTTCTAATATAGGTTATAACCCATACACAAAAAGACATGAGGATTAGTTAGGAGTTTTATTCTAGGCCCCAACTTTCGATTCTCTCTGATATAAACATAGATTCATCCTTGAGAGAGGGTTTCTTGAGCTACTTGCTTGTGCCATATAGGTTTTACCCCCTTACTTGACATAAACTTTTTGGGTTAATGTAGAGCCCTAGCAAAGGCAAGTTTGGGGAAGATAATATTCCTACAAAACCCCGAGGATCCATGCAAATCTCATGAGTTCTAAACAAGGTGAGTTTCCATACCTTAATTGAGCTTTGTTTGGCTTGATCTCCTCTCATGCCTTCCTTTTCCTCTTCTCTCTTCTTTTTTCTCCTTACTCATCAGTTCTACCCCCGATTTGAGACCAATTTGGTCTTCCAAAATCCCCATTCTTACCTCTCTACTACCCTTTAGGCCTTGTTTGGCCCTCTGACAAAACCCATTTTGGAGTTAATTTCCTTTATTTGCTTTTTGGCCCTCCTACTCTTAGCCATTTGTATTTCAATTTCACCATTATTATCTTTTGGCCTCAAATCTTTTCACATTAGGACTTTTAAGCCCTTTTTGGACCAATTAAGGTGTCCTCCAAGTTTTATAACTTCAGGTCTCGTTTCCCGGTTGCATTTAACTTATACCTTGATCAAATTAGGCTTATAAATACCCTAAACATGTAAAAAGCGACTAGGAGTATATTCGAATTATTACGAGATATCATCCGTGGCTTAAGATACGATTAAATTACGGATGACACAAGGTTAGGCCATCAATGGGTAGTGATCTTGGTATAGAGGATAGGTTGTAGTTCCCCGATTGTGCAGGTTGAGAGGAGATCCTCGGAGGGTTCCACTACTCGTTTTATTTGTGCATCCGGGTGGCGGGATTATCAAGAGATCTTCGCCGCGTTATTCTTGGAGCGGATGAGTGACATGTTGGAGATTTTGTTGACAGTATCTCACGTGTCCCGGTAGTCGAGGTTGAGCATCAGGTATTGAGCTACTCGGCCACTAGGTAGGTTGAGTGAAGTGGGAGCATGTCACGATGGATTTGTATTGACACCATGGATACCACGGAGGCATGATGTAGTATTGGTAAGTTGTGGGTAGGCTCACTAAAGTGTGCATTTTCTTGATCACCGAATGACCTTCACCATTTGGAGAATTCTCAGGTTGTATATTTGAAATTGTCCCGGCTACACTTGGCGTACTAATTATCCATAGTATGGGTAGGTATCCAGTTAGCGGCACACTTTTGGAAGGGTTTCCCAAAGGCTATGGGTGCACGGAGTTCCACGATGGGCAACTGCGTTTCATCCATAGAAGATGTAGTCGGTCGAATGGGACCATGTCTGAGGTTTTAGAGACATCTGCGAGCATGTATCCTGGATCATAAGGGTGCATTGGGATGGGCATTTACCCATGAGTGGGGTCGCCTCTGACGAAAAAACAGTGATCGGTGAGTATAGTTAACGGCACCCTATGGGGCTTTATGTGGGAGCCGTGTCGATGCTGGAGTTGTTGGACATAGGTGGGAGGCGTTCATATTTGATCGGATCGATGAGACACCTTCAAGAGAGGTGGGAATTGATCTGGGCGCCTTCCATCAAACTCGGAGTTGATAGAGCTATGATAGATATTTGTCGACCTTTAGAGGGAGGGTTGGCTGGTAAATCAAATCTTCTTGAAGGTAATCATGAGTGTCAGGCTCGAAGCGAGGAAGCTAAGCCCCGAGTATACTCCAGGCCCTTTGAGATACTCGAGAGGAGTGACAGATTGCATATCAGTTGGTGCTGCCCGAGTTGCTCCAGGTATCCATGAGGTGTTCCGTCTCCATGCTGCGGGGCCTACTCAGGATCCGACTCATGTAATGGATTGGGAGAACTGTCTGATGGGACCTTGTGGAGGACGGTGCGTATCTTGGATGGCCAGGATCGGGTTATGATGCAAGGCCAGTGCGGCTGGCATTGAAGTGTTGTGGCGACAAGGGGGTGGAGGAGGCAGCTTGGGAGCTAACGAGGGACCACAATGCGGACGTATCCTTTCCTATTTGGGGATGAAGGTGTGCTGGAATTTAGCCTGAGAATATTATGCATAGCCATGTATTTGTGTGCTAGTATGTGTGAATTTGGGGCGAAGTGCATTGAGAATGGAAGAATATAAAACCCGAGAAAAAATTCCAATTTTACAGAAAATGGTAAAACCGTAATTTGGTTAAAATGGAAATTTTCTAGATCTCGAATGACAAGCGGACTTGACCATTGAATTCATCGTGAAATATAGATTACCGTCCGAATTTGTCGGATTAGGGAACGATCAGATTTCACTTTTTCTAAAATCTGAGTGTTAGGTGACACATGACATGATCATATGGATGCCACACATAGCATCTAGGGAGTGACACGCTGACATAAGCCATGTAGGTGCACTTGTATAGATAGCTCCGAGTGAGACGAGAGAGTGAAATGGAAATAATAGGAGAAAATCTGAAAAATACTAAGAGAAGAAAAAAAATTGAGAGTAGGGCAAACAAAGAACAATTCGGTAGGATAAGATAAGACCAAAGAAAAGAAAGAAAAGCAGAATAAGGAAAGAGAAATAAGGAAAATGAGACAAGTGTGAGTGGTAGAAAGGAGAGAAAGTGAGGGAAGTTTCCTGCTTTTGTCAATCATGAAGGAAAATCGAAAATGAGAAATCCAAAAAAGAAAAGGAAAGGAAAAATCGAGATGAGGAGGAAAATGGATAGAGAGAGGAAAATGAGATAAAGAAAAATGAGATTTTACCGCCAGCAGTCGGGGTCCGAAGAGTCAGGAAGAAAGTCGATCCACGCATCGAGCTAAATGGTACGAAATCTTGGAATTTCGTCGAACTCCACGAGGTAGGGAATTTTCCTACTTTGATTATTTTTAGCCTAAAAGCCATCTAATGGCATGGGTTTTCTTTGGGGTCGTGACGTGCCGTGTGATTTAGTCTCAAGATTTTGGGAATTTGAATATTAGAAAATTTTAGGGCCCCAGTTACCCAGACCAGTCCCGGGGTATGAGTTTGATTTTGATCTAGGTTTGATGTCTTGGGTTTTGTTAGTGTTTGGTGTCACGGTGATTTGATGATGAATGGAACCAAAATGGCTCCTTAAGCGATGAAGGGATGAGGCGTGCCACTGTATTTATAGGTCAGAGATTTGTACGATTTGTATGTTGTTGTGATTGTGTGTGAAAGATCATGTTGATATATATTCTTTTAATGGATGAATTATATGTAGAAATATAATAATAATTATTCATGTATTTAGAAAATCTTGCATATAGTTCTCATGTTGCATGTAACATGTTATAGTATGAAATGGCATAATTGCATTTCATATATGCACTGATACAATGGAGTCGCAAAATGTATTGGTTATATTCACCATTCTGATGAATGTGTAGTGAGCTCTAAAATCAAATAAACGTCCAAAATTGAGACTCACGGTGCATAAAGTAATAATAATAAATTTTGTGTTCAGAAGCAAGATGGGGCAAACCCTCCCTTAGTATGAAAGACCCAAATTTTATTCTTGGTTAGACATATGTATCCGATGAAAGTTCACTTAAAAAAGAAATAAAGGCGTGCGGGTTCATACGAGGACCCTAAATTCGCTATCCACAAAAAACACACTCGATTTGATAAATTAAAATAAAACATCGAAGGGCTATCCATCGGGTTAAGCTATCGCGAAACATCAATGATCGGTTTTCACACTCGGGCGTTGTATGTGTGAGGAAGTTGGTCGACTCAAGCTTATGGGCATGAGGAGTCTCATCCCCTCATGCACGATACATGAAATATTTTATATACGATTGCATTTTCTATATGGGAATGTGGGTTTGATGTATGTATGTCGCTTCGCATGTATATTTAGGGTGGGAAGTAGCCTCGTGAAAAGAATTTTTCTATCAAGCATTGCTCACCCTGCCGTGGGACCCTTTCGGCACAGGAGTGTACAGAAGATGGCCGACGAGGTCGCGGATTGGCGGCGAAGGTCGACATGTGACTCGAGTAACATTTTCTTGTAAAAGTGTTTTGTATAAAATGATTTTTATAAAATTCTTTTGAACTATTGTATAAATAGTCGGGTATGTAATAATGGTAAGAGGACCGTGATCGGACTCCTACGAACTGTAATTATTCATTTTCTTTTCATATTTTAGATTTAAATATGAATGAATGGGTCCCGATGAAGGGACGTATGGAAGTGGTGTCGACTAACTCGGTGTCCATAGGTAATTGGTATTGGTCCATAGGTAGTTGGTATCAACCGTACCAAGACTTGTGTGCACACCCAATACAAAATCCTTGCGGGTTGACGTTATCAATGTGACTCCCCGGAAATTTGAGGCGTCACATTTTCTTTCCTTATATTTTTTCAAAACTTTTCAAGATCCAACATAGGCAAAATATTTATTCCGAATTTTGATTTAAGTTAAAATAGAAAATAAAAAGTTATTCTAAGCCAAGGTTTAACATTTAAAAAATTGTCCATTGATCTATTATTAGAAAAAAAAAAATTCTCAAAATGAGTGCTACATTTATTTAGATTTGGGAAAATATGATTCTTATTCTATTAAAAATCCCAAAAGTTGGATTGCTAAAAGTAGATTATTATTTTGGCTTGTTTCTATTCATAATATGCCATTTATTTTATTGAAAAAACCCCCAAAGTCAATGCCTACATGCTTTAAGGAAACTTGGAAAGCATGTTATACTATTTTTATTTTCTAAAATCAATTAAAAATTTGTCCAAACAATTTTATATTTCATGCCATACGTGTGTGTGGGTTGGTACCTAATAAAGAACTAGTACATATACAAAATGGATCTAATGTACTTATGCCCCCTTAAATATAATATGGTCACATTAATTTCATATCTTTAAACAATAAGATTTAATGTTTATAAGTATATTTATTGTCTTATTGAAGACACCATGAATAATACCTCTAATAAAAAATTTTTGTTTTATTAAACATAATATATTTAAAATAGTAAAAATGTGCTTTTATAAATAGCACGGGTTTGAAATAATAGGCACGTAGGCCCAAGACGCAAAAACATCGGGATTAAAAATGGGCCAAGTACTAGCAATAGGCCCTTAATGGTATCCCCCCCAAATACAAGCCTCTGAAACTATAATCTCAAATCTCGCCCCTTTAAAAAGATTGGTGTACTTCGAGACCTGATAAAGGAAAACACTCAATCTCCACCAATCAAGAAAGTAGGATATTTCCTTACCACGCTCATTAATTATCCCTTATTAATCGATTCACATAATAAATAAAAATCTCACCCAATGCAAAGCGAATATCGTGATCATCCTCCAAATGTGAAAGATACTGCTCCTATGTCATCATCCAACTAGAAAGTTATCTTGATCATCCATTATAAATACAGTCATCCCACTCCGCGAAAGGCGAGACGCTGAAACATACGCTCAAAATTTCCATTCTTAAGCAGTTGATCTTCTCTTCCATCGGAAAGAACTGACTTAGGCATCTGAGAGGCCCCGGGCGAGCCCTGCCGATCCCTTTTGTTTCTCGTTTTTACAGAGGAGCCCGACGTCCAGAGCCAACGATCGTCCCAACAATCCCAGCACACTCCAACCCAATTCCGATTGAAAAAGCATCATCCGCTAGAAACATTTTAATTACATACATATTAAACTTTTCTTTTTATTAAAGTCAAAAAGCTTTTATAAAACAATTTATCCATCTATGGATGTTGGAAAAAAATATATTGCATGTTTGGTTCATGTTTTTAAAATGGTTCTTAAGAACAGTTTCTGAAAACACATAAAACAATAATTTGATATTCTCTAAAAATTATTATTGTTTTCTGAATTTAGTATTTTTTTTATATTCTTCCTGATTTTCAAAACAAAAAGAAGATGGAAGCTAAACTTGTTGTGGAAATCAAATTTGTGTACTTAGTTTTTATTTTAAAAAATGGCGTTTATTAATATGAATGGTGACTTAGTAATCATAATGAAATATTGTAGATTGTTTGGTAAAAAATATATATTTAAAATGTATAATCATTTTGGTTTGGGCATTGCTACTTTATTTTATAAAATTTATGTTAAAAGCTTTTTTTCTTTTAGCAAGATTAATAGTGGTTATACCATCGAAATATAAAGGTGAGATGATTAGGGTTTTTTTTAACTTAACCAGTGATCTCGAGTTTGAGTCTTAAAAATAGAGTTGTGTTTTATGATAGAGTTTTATCATCCTTGTGCTTTTTCTCGGTTTGTATGAGGATTAGTCTGAGTATGATATGATCTAAAGACGTCTTTCATGTGTATATTGACCCGTTTATGACACCTTATAGTATGATAAAAAAATAAAATAAAAATGTTGCTTCTTATGCCAACAATAATAAAAACATCACTTTTTAAATCTTGTTCAAGATAACTTTTTATTTTTTATTTAAGTTAAAGATACAACTTATAAAAATAAATATTAATATTTAAAATTTTCTTTTTCTAACAAAAACAAAATCCTTCCCTTACAATATAAACTAATAAAAGTATAAAACCTCTAACGAATAATTTCATGACTTTTGTATTAAACTAAAACTTCTCTAACCCAACTTTTCTTAACAACATTAATAAAATTGGTCCGAGAAATTTGTGAAGTTTAGTAATTGCATGATTAATATTCCTGAAAATTATTTTTTACCAAAATACAATCTTTTTTTTATCCCTTAAACTAAAGTTTTTATATTTACCCTAAATATAATAAACAATCTCTCATGCACCAAATGTGCACTCAAGGATAGCCCCTTATATATATATATATATATATATATATATATATATATATATATATATATATATATATATATATATATATATTACTGTTTTGGCCATACAAAAAATTAAAAATTGTTTATAGAAGCATAATATTAAATTATAGGTCTTGAAGCATAATATTACATTAGAGGTCTTGAGTTTGAGAATATTAAATTAGAGCTCTTGAGTTTGATCCTCAAAAATACAATTATGTATATATATATATATATATATATATATATATATATATATATATATAATGCATTTTTTCAACCTGAATAAGTCGAGCTGCTAGTTGTCAGCTGCAGATGTGATCGGCCACGCCGGGTCGGTCTCGCAGTCCCCGGGACGCGCAGACCGCTGGGCCACAGCGTTCCTCGACGCGAACTCCTCCGCAAAGACAAGAAAAAGAAGAAATGGGGCTTCACTCGTGGCCGCCCAATGCTCTAAGTCACCTCTCAATGAGAGAGAAAAAGATAGACTCCGCCAGAGGGCTATAATGTTTTTTGCTTACCTTCACCACGGTGGCCTCGTATTTATAGTATATGTTTTCCTAGCTTGAATGGTGATTAGATTCTTCCCATTGGGGATGATATTTCCCCGCTTTTATCTTTGTGATCGGGATTCGACAGATATTGAAAGAGCAATGATGTTTATAATTATCTTTCTTCCTCATTTACGACTTTCGCTTGATCTCGCAGGATGAGTCAAGAGACGTGAATTATCTTATTTTCCTCGTCGCTGCGATTTAGTCGATTTGCAGATAATATGTTATTGGATTATTCTGGCTTCCTTATCGAGCGGGATTTAGTTTGATTTTTGTAGAATGTGGGCTTTCCTAATTACCTACAACCGCTTGCCGAAAGTGATCGGGCTCTTTACCTCCGGGTCAGCGCCAAAGGCTCGAGTGTTTCAATGGGCGCGCCTCTTCTGGGTTTGGCGGCTCAAGGGCCCATTTTTCAAACCCTATCACCGTCAACCCTCAGGTACGGCAGCGGCAAGGTCGTAACGCTTTCTCGTGACGATGCAATTTCACGGTCCGCCGTGGTCGGGTTAATTAGGGCTCGGTCAGGCCGCTACACGCCTGGGCGATAATGATGACTCTTCGGCTTTGCGCCTTTATCTTACCTCCTTCAGCTTTCTTCTGCTTTTTCACATCCTCCTGGTCTTGTGTGCCCCGATCTTGAAACTTTTTTTTCGCTTAATGAGTCTCGAACTTCCCTCTTCCTTAATTCCATCTAAACCTTGCGCGCAGTCCTTTCAAACGCCTTCCCCGAGATAGCTTCTTCCGTGTTGACATTTGCGTCTTTCTCTCTTTGGTGTAATTCGGGCGTCACGTGGCCCGTTAAGGTTAAGTCGGCCAAGTTTCGCTCCTCATTACCTTTATCACCATGGATAGATTCGCTCTTCAATTCTGCAACGTATTGGGGTGACTCTTGGTATTCTTTGGTTGGGCGAACTAGGCGCCTCAGGCGGAATCGGCAAGGTCGATCTTCAATGTTCCGGGCGCCCCTTTTCCCCTGGACAAGGGTAAGGGGAGAGTAGACGGATTAAGCCATCCTAGAGGGAGTCGGAATACACAATCAGCGTTCAAAATGCTTTAGATTTGTGGGGCTAGCAAGGTTGGTCCCTTGTATGGGGCCACTTTCGCTAGGCGTTACTGACCTCCTTTTGGTGTCTGAGTCTGGTCCCCTGATGTTTTGACCTCCTATGTGGTTTCCGTACCTAAGATGGTATGCTTCTTTGAAGTAGCTTTCGATAATGGTCTTCGCTTCCCTCTGCATCCCTTCATAAAAGGGGTTTTGTAGCACTTCAATGTCTGTCCTTCTCAACTTTACCTAATGGCTGGGGTATTTTGGTTGATCTATTGGTTTTCTTTAGGGACAGGGGGCTCGGTGTTCCCAGTATAGCTTTGCTCCTTTATCTTTTTAGCGCCCGAAGGAGGCTTCCTCTATTTTCCCAGGCGTACTAGCGCTCCTGCAGTGATTTTTCGATCTTCCCTCCTCCACGGGCTTTGCAGGAGCGTTACTTCTTTGTCGCGATTGGGAGTATGACTGCCCAGCCAGACGGCCTTACAGGTGTTCGGTTGCTTGGACCACCCCAGGAATCTACGTGAGTGTATCTTTGTTTTGGTATAATCTTTGTAAGGGTCATTGGATATCTCTAGTCTGCATTGTTCACGTGCCTCCTCAGTGCTCGACCCGATCGTGCCAGGAATAACGTCATAAAGCCGCGAGCGTTGGTGATGTCCCCGCGTCCTGCGCGGAGGTGGTCGTCGGATGTTCACGGCCCTTTGGCTCGAGTCGGCCGCTTTCTTTGTTTGAGGCCTTCGCCTCCTTCCCTTATGATCTCTCCCCGCCCGGGCCTTCGGTAGCCAAACCACGGGGAGGATTTACGGCTGTTTCGAATTAGGCAATTTGTCTGGAAGTCGGCGTGAAGCGAAGCGGACCGTTGAGAAAGACCATCCAACTTGGGGCAAGGTTCCGAAATTGGGGGCGTCTTCCTCTTCTCCTTCTACCCCCGTTAGAAAATCGGGGCAGATATTGCCGCCTCCGGCTGAGGTCCCTAAAGCTTTGAGTTCACGATCCGGATTAGATGCATTGCAGAAAGTGAGCTCTCTAGGAAGGGCGATTGGCCGGTAGGTGGCTATCATGCCCATCACGGTTTGAATCCTCATGCGCAGTGTTAAGCCACCTTCCTCGAGGTCGGACGAGTTGAGGAGGAAGGGTTCCGAAACTGGCGGGGATGGTGACTCCTTGCTTCGTCTGGGGCTTGCGGCGATGCGATCTAGATCCGTCCTTAAAGGTCCCAACCTCGAGTCGAGGCTCATTTGCATTGAGAAGCACTAACTACATCCTCGGGGAGTTGCCTCTGTAGTTCCCATATCTTGTAAATTATGATTCACCTAAGTTGGGTATTGGTCCTATGTTGGATGCTGATCTTTGCGTTGGATGTAGCAGGTGGCTACTCATTTGAAGAGTTTGGCAAAAAAAGCCAATCTAAACAAAGGTCGATTACCATGCCGGAGTTTACAAAGGCGAGGAATTGCTTCCGCTTTCTTCATGGGTAGGTTGCGGGATCGGGTGTAGCGTATGGCCAGGGAGGCAATGAAGCTTAAGTACGATTGGAAGCATCTGCGTCGGCCGTGCGGGCGAGGTAGAAGATGAGGCCGAACGGCAGGGCGGCCGAAGGCGAGCTTCTGGAGGTTCGGGATGAGCTGCGAGTTGCACAAAATGACTTGCTAGAGGCCAGGGACGGGCTGCAGTCTGCCCAATATGAGCTTCAGATGGTTAGGGATGAGCTTCTTACATCCCAAGGCAAGCTATGGGAGTCTAAGGAAGAGCTATGTGCGGCCAAAGATGAATTCTTGTAGCTAAGGCGGCGGCCTCTTTGGGCGGGGAGCTCGTCATGAGGCTTCGAGAGTTTGCAAACTCGCGGAGCCTTTGTGAGAGATGTCGTGGGCTGCGTGGGGACCTTCATCAACAAATAACTCACAGTTTGCTCGGTAGGGATGATTATAGGAAGATTGAGGGATGGGGCTGTACTCGATGGGCTTACAGGTGGCTTGTCTTTCGGAGGAAGGCACTTTGTGCCTACCCGGGCTGGAATTCAACCTTGACATCCACAGCGATGAGAATTTGAAGAATCCCTCTCTTGGCTAATGCGGAGAGCCCAGGACACCCCAGTGGGCCCACTCCCTTCTTCCACCCTCTACTCCTCCTTATGATGCTGATCTCCGCGCCTCTTCGCTTGCCCTACTTGTCGATTTTTATTTTATTTGTTTGCTAGGCACAGGACTGGGGCGTATGTAGCCTTTTCCTTAATAAATGTTCTTTTTACCACTTTTGTCTCTACCCATGCCTTCCGCGTTATTGCATGGGCCAGATTAATTTCTTAGTTTGCATAACTGAGTTGACGTCCCAAGTTGAGTAGCTCTAGAAATTTGTATGGTTTGAGTTGAAGCGATTGAGCTCTCAGGTGAAATTTGTCGGGCTCCTGGCGCTAAGGCCTTATAGGCTTAATAGCTACAGGCTAATCGACTCTTAGGAATTTGCATGGCTGACGAAGGAGTGTCAGGCTCGTGTTGAATTTCTTTGGGCTCCGGGCGCTAAGGCCTTGTGGGATTTGAGATAACTGGTGATCATTTCTTAGGTGCGTAGCTGTCTGGAGTAGTCTAGCTCGTCAAGTAATTTCTTTGGGCTCACGTATTGAGTGTATGGGAATTTCAGATAACTTTGAGTTGATCGACTCTTAGAATTTGCATGGCACATGCGAAATCAGCCGAGCTTGTCAAAGTGAGCCTCGGGCTCGGCGGCCCCGAGGCCTTGTGGGGTGAATAGCTGGTGTCTGATCTTAAATTTGCATGGCTGACGAGTAGTCGACTCGTCAAGCGAGGCTGTAGACTCCGGGCGTTGAGGCCTTGTGGGGCTGAATAGCCCTAGGCCCGTCGACTCTGTTTGCATGGCACCGTGTAGAGTAGTCGAGGCCTCGTCAAGTGATGCCGCATGCGCCCTTAATCTCTTGGAAGATACGGCGTCTTTAATCTTGGTTCGTGGAGGGGTGGAAACGATTTCGCGCATTTCCGAGTGCCTTAGCCTTCTTATAAATAGCGGCTCCGTTGCTATGGAACACATACTTTGGAGATTACCGCCCTTCCCGGGTGTGTAGCTGAATGCGTGTGAAATGAGCGTGAGGCTTGATCGTCTTCACCCCGGGGGATCGCTGAAGATTAAGTTCGGGTTTTGTTGGACCTCTGTATGGGAGTTGTGTTTTCCTAGTCTCCCTTTATGGGAGTTATGTTATTCCCCTAGCTTCATGCTAGGAATGCGTCGAGAGAAGAAATTTGTACATTTCCTTGTGCCGCTTTCTTATTTTACAATTCTTCTTTCTCTTCCTCTCCTTTCTTCTCTTTCTCCTTACTCTTTGGATTCTCTCTTCCTCCCTTTCTTCTTTTCTTCCACATCTCATTCTCCCTTTTTCCTTTCCTTTCGCACAAACTATTTCCATCCCTTTTTTCTTCTTCTCCTCTTTTCCACCTCTCTGTTCTTCTTCTCCTCTTTTTCATCTCATTTTCCTTTCCTCTTTCCTTCTTGAGGGTTTTTTTTTTTTTTTTTTTTTGAGGCAGCGAGTGCATGTACTTCAGTGTAATAGATGACCTACTTATTGTAATTATGAATATAATTTGATTGGAATAAAGAGACTTTTTCCTTACGATCATGAACTTTCACATTACATTGTATGCCAATTTTTCTATGCATTCTATGTAAATTTGTTTGGGGCGTCCCAATAAAATAACCAATAAATGCTCAAATCGTCATCCGAAAATTGATAATGCTTCATTTAAGATTACAAACCAGGAATCCTATTGTCCGCGGCTTAAGGTGTTCGCATTCCAAGCATGATGTAAATTTTTCCCTCCTCACATGCGGGCTCGTAATTGCGGTCACGATGGCGGGATATGATGTAGAGACCTTCCGAGTTAGGACCTAGTTTTCCATGCCTTGGATTCTTCCTTCTTTGGCGGGGCTTCTTGAGACTAGGTCACGGCATGTAGCTCCTGGGTTTGACTTTTTGGTTGTAATACCTCGTCGTCTTCCTTTGGTAATCTTCCGTGCGCCTTAGGACCTGCTCACGCTTTTCATCTAAGAGATCCAAATTTAGGCGGAGAGCCTCGTCATTGTGTTCCATAGTTGCCAACTCAACCCTTGGGGACTTTAACTTGAGCCTCGACAGGGGCTCTTGTGATGCAAAGGCTGGAGTGAATGGGGTTTCTGGGTTCTTCGACTTCTTGTGGTCTTGTAGGCCATAACACCTCGGAGTATTACCCATTTGCATTTAAGATCTTCCAATTTGGTCTTCAATGCGGCCTTAAGGAGATCGATGGTGACTTACGCGACCGTTAGGCTGCGGATGTATCTTTGAGGGCCGAGTAATAATTCTTGGTCGGCTCGGTGCAAAATCCACGAACTTAAGCGTTGTCAAATTGCTTTCCATTGTATGCGATGCGGGGCTCTTGGGATACCAAACGCATATTATGGCTCACCACACAAAGTGCGTATCTTTTGTTGCGTGATTGTGGCGAAGGTTCGGCCTCGGCCCGCCAGTGAAGTAATCTCTGACGATGATGAATTTGCATTGGCCCTTCCCAATGGGCAAAGGTCCCAGTATGTCCAAACTCCATTGTTGGAAGGGCTAGGGGCTTGTGATTGATGTCAAGGGCTCAGATGGGAGGCGAGAGATCTTGGCATGCTCCTGGCAGATCTTGCATCTTTATTGGGTCGGTCGCGTCTCACAGTATTGAGCCATTAGTATCCACGCCTTAAGACCTTCCTATAATGTGAGAGCTCAGATATGATTTCATATTACACCTTCATGTACTTCCTTAGCACATAGTCGGTGTCTTTTCAGCGATGCATAAGGATGGTTGTAAAGGAGCCTCGCCCCTTAAGGCTTCCATATGATTAGTGAATACGGCCGACCATCTAATTTTAGATGCCTCTTAGGTCGAGGCGGGTAGGCGTAAATCTGATATGTAATCCCAAATGGGTCCGTCGACTCGAATTTGGGACACGATTGGGGAAAGCGACTCACCACATGGGTCTATGGAAGGCTCTGCAAGTTATTTAGGCGTTGACTCTTGGGGTCTTCTGTGGTACATCCTTAGTTTGCAGACGCCGGTACGAGTTCTCTGTTCTAGGGATATGTCTGACTTGGACCAGCACAAACTTTTTCATTAAATCCCGTACCCTTTTGAGGTATAGGATCATTCTTTCACTTTTGGCCTCGTAGGTATCTTCTATTTGTCTTACTACCGGCAGAGTCGTAGACCTCAAGGCGAATTGATTTCAGTGGATAGGCGAGGTTGAGGCTGCTATAGTGACTCATATTCGGCCTTGTTATTGGAGGCTTGGAATTTGAATGCGGCGGCGTACTCAATATCTATTCATACCGGGAGGTCGAGTTAGACCAACTCTGCTTCCTTGTGCGTTTGTGGCCCCATCTACAGAGAGTTTCCAGATGGGGAAGTCGGTTGGCGTTCGAGCGTTCTCGATAGGCTCTGCTAAGATGAATTCCATGATGAAGTCTGCTAAGACCTGCCCTTTTATTGCAGTTTTCGGTTTATATCTGATGTCGAACTCTCTTAGCTCTGTGGTCCACTCATCAGCCTTCCTGAGGTCTCTGGCTTATGTAACACTTGCTTCATCGGATATTCTGTTGGAACTTCTATGGTATGAGCCTGAAAGTAAGGGTGGAGCTTCTGAGCTGCGGTTACTAATGCCAAGATTAGTTTTTCCATTCTTGGATACATCTCCTCCGCTCCTCTCAGAGCTCGGCTGCAATAGTAAACTGGGTGTTGTACTCGGTCTTTGTCCTTAACGAGGACAACGCTAGTCGAGAAGTGCGAAACTGACTAAGTATGGGAGTGAGGAGCTCCGCCCCGATTAGGGCTTACCATAATGGGGGGTTGAATATGTTTTCCAATGCGAGAATGCTTCTTCGCGCCCGTGATCCCATTGAAAGGCCTTCTTTAAAACTTGGAAGAAAGTGACATTATCACTAGCCCTTGTCTGAATCGAAGCAAAGCGGCAATCCTTCTGTCAGACCATTTGGACCTCGCATACTGTCGCGATGGCATGTCGAAACCACGGCCACTTTATTTTGTCTCGTTTGCCTCGATTCTTGATTTGTTGACTATGAAACCTAGGAATTTTCAGTGATACTCGAAGGCGCACTTTCCGGCTGGATTCGGCTTCATGTTGTGCTCTCGGGATGCTGGGGCGCCTCGAGAGCAGGATGGGCTATGGAGCTTAGCGAGTAGGGAGATTTTTACCGACATGTCATCTATGTACACCTCCATGGTTATTCTTATCTGCTTCTGGAACATCCTGTTCACCAGCCTTTGATAGGTAGCTCCTGCGTTCTTGAGCCCAATTAGCATCACACGATAACAATAGGCTCCCTGCACTGTGACGAACGAGGTCTTTTCTTGGTCATCACGGGTCCATCTTGATCACGGTTGTGGGGAGAAGGCATCCGTAAAACTGAGAGTTCATGGCGCGAGTAGCATCCGCGATGAGGTCGAATCTCGGCAAAGGGAAACTATCCTTTGGGCATGCTCTGTGACATGGAGTGGGTCGATGTAAAGTCGCCACTTATCGTTCGCTTTTGACAAATGCGACATTGGCTAACCATTCGAGGATATTCCACCTCTCACGGTTATCACGCGGAGGTTGCCTGACCTCCTCGTTGATCGCTTTTTGCCTTTCTGGCGCGAAGCTCCTCCTCTTTTGTTTGACTGGCTTGAAGGATGGGCTGACGTTCAACCTATGTGTAATTACTGTGGGGTCAATCCCTCCCATGTCTACCTGCTTCCACGTTAAGACATCTTTATTCTGTCTTAAAAAATGGGTGAGAGGGATTTTGAGGTCCTCTGCTAGCTTGGAGCCAATGTAGGTGAAGTGTTCAGGGTCGTCATCCAACAATACAAGTTCCAGCTCTTCTGAGGGCTCAGGTCGGGTGAACACCTCGTCACGCATATCGAGCTCATCCAAGTATATGTTATCGACCGCTTTTTGCCGTGGATCTTTGAGTAGCATTCCACTGGCCACTCGTTAAGTCTCCTCGAACCGTTCTGTTTCACTTACGGTAGGAAACTTGATCGTCGTGTAGTAAGCGGAGGAATGGCTTTATTGCATTGAGAGAGGTCGCCTAACAACATATTATAGCGGATGGGCGATACACAGCGGGAATCTCGTTGTAAATCGTTGCCTAGCATGAGGGATCTCCCAGGAGGTGAGCGCACTAGTTGTATTGGGCCCAATTAGTGCTTTTCTCAGAAGAATCCTCGCTAAATGGGTCACCCCCAGGGTTCCAGTCTCTCCGCCCGGAAGTGCCCACGTCTTATCGAAGGCCGAGGCAAAGATGATGTCAGTTGAACTCCCGTTGTCAACTAGGACCCGATGGACCGTTTTGTTGGCCACAACTGCTCGAATTACCAAGGGGTCGTCATGGGGGTGTTGGCATCCCTCCAGATCTGAGTCAGAGAACGTTATGGATGTGTCGAGCCGAGGCAGTTTGGACACCGCTTGTACTTCCACTACCTCTGCTGACCTGATGCTGCGCAGATGGGCCTTCCGGGCTGAGCTGGATTCCCCTCCTCCTGCAAATCCTCCCGAGATCACATGGATTTCCCTAAAGTTTGTTGAGTCTTGAGTTGTTGTCTGTCGGAGTGGTGGCGGTGGGTTCTTGAGCGAAGCTTTAGTTCTGTGAGCGATGGGGCCCGATTTTCGGGGTTATGGAAGCATCTGAATGCCCATGTTGTAAGTACTCTATTTCCTTCTTGAAGTTTGTGTCACGATCATCAGGTCGGTGCCGTAGTCCCTATGGAACTACTTGATACACAGTGTTGTCTCTTGTGGTGGGGTCGACTTCATTTGGAGTTGGCCACCTCGAGGGGCCCCATTCCGTTTAGCATTTCGCACGGGACTTTGTGATGTCTGAGGGTACATTAAGGGGTGAAGCGCCGAAAGTGAATAAGCACGTTAATGCGTCTCGGGTTGAGGTGGAGCTGAGGCCCGATCCTGACCACGCCTTTTCGGGGACCGTTCTCCATCTTTCTTTGGAGACCTCTCCCGGTCGCTTTGTCTTTTGGGGCTCCGTCCTCGTCGCTTGTCTGTCCCGCTTTTTTCTTTATGGGTGGAGGAGCTCCCTTTCTTGGATATGAGGGCTTAACCGCATTTGATGTATAAGCTTTTTGCGAGCACTTGACCATGCTTGCGAGGATTCCAGGATGGAAAACATCAAGTCTTTCGACTGCACCCCTAAGCCAGTAATGAATGCGGTGATCGCGAACTTCTCGTCGGGTATATCTACGCTTGAGAGACTACACATTGAATCTCACAGACATAGGACTCGGGCTCTCCTGCGAGGCTGCAGCATTGGTCGATAGATGGTAAGCACGGCACTACATCGTCTGGCTCGGTAGAGTGAGAGGCGAACGCAATGGATAGCTCTCTGAATGAGGAGATCGATGAAGGCGGAAGCCTATTAAACCAGGCCAAGGTTGGGCCCTTTAATGTGATAGCGAAAGCTCTGCATCGCACAGGGTCTTGATACCCATGCAGCTCCATTTGGTTTTTGTAAGTGTTGAGATGATCGACTGGATCTCTGACACCATCAAATGCTTCCACTTATGGCATCCTGAATTTTGCTGGAAGAGGGAAGTGAAGCACCTCGGCCGTGAAGGGTGACTCAGTCTGTTATCTCAGAGTGTATGGTATCGGGAGCGCGTCCTCTTGCCACCTCCTTCCCTGCAGGTGAGCTCTTCTTTGGAAATCTTGAACCTCTAGCTCCATGATTGCTCTCCTGCTCCTTTGCGAGGTGGCGTAGTTATTCGTTCTCGACGTATCTCCGAGTGTTGCTTCGTTTGCCCTCCTCCGAGGGCGATTCGCGATCCGTACCACGGCTCGTTGGACTACCTTACATTTGACGCATCGGGGAATGCTCGAGATTGTATTTACCGCCATGGGAGGAATGTTGTGACCTTCACAGGCTTATGCCGTGCCTCGAGTGGGCGTTGCGTGCGCGGTGAGTTAACAAGCTCTCTGTCGGCGTTGGTTAATTGGTAGAAGCGGCATACCTGGATCGTGTTGGCTTGCATCGCTTTTAGCGTATTGGGAGGTCTGGCCATGCGTCGCTGGCGGATCTGCATCCTTGGTGGATTGGCATTCTTTCATAACATGTTAGAGTTGATCTATCGATGTAGAATCAGTCTTTGTTTGTAAAGGAAATGTTATTCCCCACAGTGTGGCGCCGTGATGATGCCTTTTCAAGCCGGGTAGGGGAGCGTTTTGGGGTCATTGGGGAGATGGGGCCCCTGCTAGCTGAAATTTGGTGCCGGGCTCTGGATGCGTGGTCTGCCCGGGCTCGGATGTGGCGACTCCTGCTGTGAGGCCCAGGAAGAAGGGTCGACGGGGCCGCGTGAGAGTGCCTCCAGTCACTGAGTCGATTTCGGCGAGAGAAAGATATATCTTGCAGAGGCGAATGTTTTCAAATCCTTTCGCTTAGATGGTGGCACAGGTATTTATAGTATATATTTTCCCAAGTTGGATGGTGATTAGGATTACTTTGCAGATTAGACGGGATGTTCATAGCTTTTATCATTATGGATCGATTAAGGGATATTGAAATAGTAGTTTATTTAGAATTATCTTTCTTCCTCATTGGTGGGATCAGAAGCGATCTGGGGATGGTATTATATCGTGAATTATCTTTATTTTAAACTTCTTGTGAGATTTAGTTAGATTTGAGGATAATATGTTATTAGAGTTATTCTATTTCCCTTATCGATGGGATTTAGTTTGATTTGCAAAAATGTAGAGACTTTACCGATTCACATGCGGCCTTAGGTAATGGACTGAGCCTTCATTACTAAGAATTTGGCGTCGAAAACGCAGGTGTTTGATGAGTGCCTCTTTTTTGGTTTTGGCTAGTGGAGCCTAGGGCCCATTTTCAAACCTATATATATATATTATTGTTTTTAACATACAAAATTTAAATTGTTTATGGAGGCATAATATTAAATTAAGTGTAGAGTTTGATCCTCGAAAAATACAATTATGTTTGCGGTAGAGTTTTATCGTCGCTATGATTTATAACATTCGATATAAGGATCGATATATGTAGTTTTTAGGCAAATAGTCGTTGAAAAAAAAATTTATAAAATTATATTTTAACTTAATTCTAATTGGAAAATGTCTTAAACAATCGTAACAAACTTGTGTCATTTTGGAAATTGATTCAATAATCTGAGTATTATTTCCACATGTTACGAACAGCCCAACTAGCATTAATGAATAACCATGTCACCTTTTTTTTTTTTTGACTTACCATGCATGTCACGTTTTTAAAACACATTATTATTCACATGTTTGACCTTTGGGACATGGTTAGGTATGTTGCCTTGTCCCACCTTGCTTTTGCTTGATTATATATAAAATTAAATTTTAAAATTATACATAAAATTATTATGATTATTATTACATAATAATTTTATTAAAATAAGTTACAAAAATTATAATATTTTAATGTGTAAGACCCGAGAAAATTTCAATTTTTGGAAAAATGGCAAAATGGTCAATTCGGTAAAAATTTGATTTTTTTTTTTTAGATCTCGAATGACTAAATGGACTTCACCGTTGGAATCGTCTCCGAAATCTAGCACACGTCAGATTTCATGGTGAGACAATTGGAATTTCTTGCGTTTTGTGTCAGTGTATAAGGTCGTGAGAAGCGGCGTGTGATGTGACAAAGTCAGCGCATAACGTGTCTTCCGTGTGACATATGTTGCGTGAGTAGAATGGAATGGGCGACCTAGATAGTGCAGAAGTGTCAAAACCAGAGAGGGCCACATAGGAGAATTTTGGAAATTGTTAATGAGGAAAAAGACAAAAACTTGCATAGTGTTGTCTTACGTTTTGAAGACCAAGCGTCTGAGAGAGGAAGTGAGATGCGATGCCAGTTGCCATTTTCTAGAGAGAGAGCATCTTCTCTCTGGATTGCCGTCGGACCGGAGTCGGTTTTGACGGAGCGAGAAGAGCTGTCTCTGGTGAGGCTCTGCGTGGGCATTAATTTGGAGGAGTTCGACAACTCCAAAGGTAGGGGATCTTTTCTACTTCTGCGTTAATCTTTGGCTAAGAGTCATGTAAAAATGGTTAGGAATGTTTTGAGGCTTGTTTTATGGCGTGCTTCGGTCTCAAAAGCTTTGAACCGAGTGGAGAAAATTCCTATTTGTGTGGTCGTGAACAGTAACCCCGAGGGTTTTACTATTCACGTGAATAGTGACACGTTAATTTTTGGTGTGAAAATGTGTTTGGTTGAGTGATTCAAAATGAATTGCTCGTGTTTGTTAATTAACCCATGTGAGCTAATTTTGGTGTAATTGATTGTGAATTTGCATAACATGTTTTATGTGATTTAATTATGTTAATATATATGCATGTAGATATATTAGCATAAATGTGTTGGAAATTGGCATGGTATTCCATATCTTATTTGGGGCACCCTAGAATATTAAGAGTGAGTGCATGACATGAAATGAAAGAAAAACGAACATGTTTGTGAAAGGAATTTCAATGGATGATTTTCCGAAGAATTATGTTGGGAGATGATCCAACAATTACACGTCGGAGGAGCCCATGAATTGTTTCGAGTTTCTTGACACGATAGCCTCGGAGGGTAGTCAATATTTTACCGAAATTCGATACCAGAGTAGAGTTTTTCGAACAAAAGCATGTTTGACGTGATTTACTCGCGTCCCTTAGGCATATGTGAGAGTCGGTGAGGACTGAGACATGGGTTTGGGCATGTAGACGACCAGTAGGTTCATGAAATTGCTTAGGCCTGATTGTTGCCATGACATGTGCACTTAGGTGAGGAAGTAACCCGGGTGAAAGTATCACTATTGGGCTTTGCTCACCCTATCGAGGATCACCATTTCAAGAATGCGATGCGTGCGGGGAAGGCGGTACACTAGAGACGTTTAGAAGAAAAGTAGGGTTATTGGCTGGTAGTTATTTGTATACATGTATTAAAATTACAGGTTTAATATGTTGTTGAAGTAAGAGTGATTTATTAACTCTTGAGCTATGTTATATAGTTTATATGTATTTGATAAGTATTGATACATGGGCCCAAGTGGCCATTTTTACTCATTTTAATTATATATGGACCCTGTGTGGTCGTTGTTGATTGTTGGGACAGGTTATACCTTGGTGAGCTCCTAGGTACAAAGGAGACTCTGCAGATTTTCGTAAAGTGGTGACCGGGTTACCCGACATTCACAGTATTCCCGCGAGTTGACGGGTTATCAACGAACTTACGGTTTTGGGCATTACGACAGTATTGTGAGCTTAGGTACCACGAGTACCTAGGGCTTGGGGACTTGGGCTTAGGTACGGTCTTAGAGTGTAGAGCATAGGTATATGAAAACCTAGGTTTGAGGGACTTAGGCAGAAGCGTGATATTATCTGCAACATTATAGCTTGATGTTGGATACTAAGGGTTTATAGCTTGGTATCGATGAAGTTAGGTATGTGATTACCTGGAAATCATAGATGGGATTAAGTCTTGCATCATAGTGTTTGATATGTGAATCAGTGTACCATAACATGGATTGTTATGTGTTGTGTGGTTGTATGCTTGGTGAGTAGCGTAGGAGAAGATGTTGAACACTAGAGTTAGTGTGAGAACAGGAGGTCAAGAAATTTTGGACAAAATGGTCTAGAATTAAATGAAAAAAAAATGATGTGAAGAAATTTTCTAGGGTTTACGATTATTAATAAGTGAAGAAAAAATGGACAAAATAAATTTTTAATAAATTTATTTGGTGTGTTACTGGAAAATGAAAAAAATGTATATATATGTTTTTAGGTGTTTTTCCAGTAGCATGAATGAGAAAAAAAAAATTATATATATATATATATATGTGTGTGTGTGTGTGTGTGTGTGTGAAAAAAAAAAAAAAAGAACGAAATGAAATTGGTTGAGCTCTTGCTTGATTGTGTCCACTGATACAATGGAAATTGTATCGTGACATAGCCTTCTGGGCGTGTAGTAAGCCGGGAAGCATGTCACGATACAATCGGATTGTATCATGACGGCGAGAGGCGGTTGGGCGGGAGTGTGTCCTGTCTGATCAGTTGTATCGTGACGGTGAGAACAGCCCAGTAGTAGAGGTCCACGATGCAATAAATTGTCGTGACGAGGAGGCAGCGGTTGGGGTGTGTCACGTCACGGTATTTGTATAGTGTGACAATGAGACGATTGGAATTTGAGAGGCGTGGCCCTTGGGTAATCGTTCGCAGCGATCTTTGCGATCTGACAAGCGACAAGCTGCGTCTGAGTGCGCAACCGCGAGCCGCGATATATTGCTGAGCTGCGACGCATGGCGAGACGCGGCCCGCGGCAGCGACCCGTCGTGGTATGCTGGCGGCGTGGCTGGCGCCTTCGCGCGCGACCGCGATCCCGATAATATTGCACACTATGCACTTGACCTGGTTACGCACCGGTGCAGCGTTCCGAAGATCCTTTGTTTTGGACCTTTGTTCATGAACCTTTGTTCACAAAATTTTTTGGAAAAAATAAAATAAAATAAAATGAGATATAATCTTTTAAAATGAAATTTTCAAAAAAATAAAAATTTTGATGTTGAATATGATTTGATATATTGAATTAATTGTCTTGCATTGCCTATGAATACATGAACTTAGTATATAAAATATTTATGTATAAGAATAGTGTCTCGGGGCTGTGTTTGAGCCTTGAAGATCTTGCATTGTTGCGATGCCATTTGACTGTGTGTAGATGGCTAGTCGAGGCGAGGACGTGAGGGCGTCCATGGGGTCTTTGGTCGGGCACCACCGGTGTTGTTCCCGGTGGGGCACTGGCGGTTTGTGGGGTATTGTGGCCTCACGCTGTGCACGGACTGGTGTGCGGTGGTCGGGGGAGGTCAGTGGCCTCCCGGAGGTTCGGGGGCACATCGTCCTCAGGCAGTCCACGGGGAGGAGAGATCAGATGATGGCCGGACCATTGGTTCATCGCAGATCGAAAGGGTGTTAGAGCTATGGAGATTATACGACCGCGGCCGGGGATTGAACTGGCGGCGTTCAGCTAGAGGTGAGGCCCAGTATGTGGAAATGGGCAAAGACCTCCTGGGAACCTAGAGGCAATGACATGGCGAGGCTTCATGTTGTTCATGGGTAAGTATTTCAGATCTTATGCAAGACATGCGGGCTGGGGGTTCCTAGAGTGACAGACGAGGGCGGTGATTGTGATGGTCACGTGGCTAGATTCTGGGCTGGCCGTTTCGTGATGATGCGTTGCCCGCGGACATGGCCAAAGTCGGAGATTGAGAATGGGGTTTGAAGTTATCCATTCGAGCGAGGATTGTAGGACTTCGCCTACGGGACATGGACTCCATGGTTGGGACAGCCTGACCATAGAGAGAGATCGAGGATGCTCGGGCTTTCGGGCCCGAGTGTTGTGGCAAGAGTGGGGAGAGTCGGTCTTCTTCTGGTTAGGAAAAAGCCAAGGCTTCTAGTTCCACGGGGTTCTAGAGCCTGACCATGGGTCGGGGACCGATCGGGGGTGCAGTTGGTGGGGGGCGGATGGTGTGCTACTGTTGCCGGCCCCGGCTGGGTTTTTATATGAGGCGGGGATTGCCCCGAGAGACGGGGATCCCGGGACTTTGGAGCCGGCATAGTCCCGATTAATATAGGACAAGAGGTGCGAGTTTAGTCACCGCACCTAATATGGGTCGGAGGGCAGGTTTCGATCGAGGGTGCTATACAAGCACCTTCGGTATATGAATGGGGCGGAGGGCGGAGTGTGGGCCAGTGAGGTATCGAGCTCGCGGGCCGGGATGTCGAGGACCCGGCGTGTCTGCAGTGTGCCGGCGAGCATGCGAGATCAGCGGACATGCGAGTGCGTTTATACACCGCAGTGTTTTGCATCATGTTCATCATTGTTATACCACGCGTGATAGATTTGGGCTTAGAGGTTGAGACCTTTAGAGAGATGAAAGGAAATTCTTCCCTAGGATGTAGGGTGAGAGTTGGTCAGATGTGTCGAGATCGTGAGTCAGGGATCTCGGTGGTCGCTCATGGTAGATCGTAGAGATTAGCGGACATATTGGGTGTTGATATACATTCTTGATATGGATGAGTTGACGGCCCTTCGGGTTGTCGATAATTGGGACATTAAGGTTGTCATGCAGGCTCGGTCATGGAGTTGAGTGAGGTTACATATACTGCATTGTTGGATGCGTATGTCGTGGAATTCGAATGAAATTCTTTGGGGAGGAGAATGTAAGACAGAAAGACAATTTTCGGAAAAATGGCAAAATGGTCAATTCGGTAAAAATTTGATTTTTTTTTTTTTAGATCTCGAATGACTAAATGGACTTCACCGTTGGAATCGTCTCGCGAAATCTAGCTACCACGTCGAATTTCATCGAATTCCGAGACAATTGGAATTTGCACGTTTTTCGAAGCGTCGAGTATCGGGTGCTGTGAAACGACATGTGATGTGACAAAAGTCACCTATAACATGTACTCATGTGACATATGTTGCATGAGTAGAGAGATGATGGAATGGACGACCTAGATAGTGCCAAGTGTCAAAAATCCAGAGAAGGGACACATAAGGGAATTTTGGAAATTGTTAATGAGAAAAGACAAAACTTGCGTAGTGTTGTCTTACGATTTTAGACCAGCGTGCGAGAGAGGTGAGATGCGATGGCGGATTTTCATTTTCTAGAGAGAGAGCATCTTCTCTCTAGGATTCGACGGTCGGACGTCGGTTTCAGCAGACAGAAAGAAAGTTGTTCTACGGCGAGGGCTCTGGCGTGGGCGCGATTTGGAGGTGCGACAACTCCAAAAGGTAGGGATCTTCTTGCGTTAATCTTTGGCTAGAGCCATGTAAATGGTTAGGAATGTTCTGAGGCTTGTTTTGGCCGTAAGCTTCGGTCTCAAAAAACTTTAGGCAAGGTGGAAAATTCCTATTTTGTGGTAAATTGACGGTAACCCGAGGGTTTACTGTTCACATGAATAGTGTCACGTTAATTTTTGGTGTGAAAATGTGTTTCGTTGAGTGATTCAAAATGAATTGCTCGTGTTTGTTAATTAATCCATGTGAGCTAATTTTGGTGTAATTGATTGTGAATTTCATGCGTGTTTTATGTAGTTTAATTATGTTAATATATATGCATGTGAATATATTAGCATGAATGTATTGGAATTGGCATCATGCATTCCATACGCACTGGGGCACCCTAGAATATTAGGAGTGAGTGCATGACATGAAATGAAAGAAAAACGAACATGTTTGTGAAAGGAATTTCAATGGATGATTTTCCGGAGAATTGTGTTGGGTGATGGTCCAAGCAATTACGTGGCCATAAATTGTTTGAAGGTTCTCCAACACATTCGCCTTGGAGGGTAGTCCAATACTTTTACCAAAATTCGGTAGTGAGTTTTCGAGAACAAAAAGCTTTTGTTTTGAAAACTGTGATTTTACTCACATTCGGCTTAGGCATATGTGAGTGAGTCGATGAGGACTCGAGACATGGGATTGGGCATGTAGACATTGGTAGGTTCATGGGGTGCTTGAATGTGATTGTTTTCATGACATGCCTTAGGTGGGAGTAACCCGGTGGGAAATTATCACTCTGGGCTTTGCTCGCTACGTCGGATCACCATTTCGGAGTGGGAGCGTGCGCGGACGACGCTCACTAGGCGCGTTTGAAGCGGGTGTAGCTTTAGTAGTTATTTTGTATACATATTAAAATTCTAGGTTTAATATATGTTGAGTAAGAAGTGATTTATTAACTCTTGAGTTATGTTATATAGTTGATATGTATTTGATAGTATTGATGCATGGGCCCAGTGGCCATGTTTACTCATTTAATTGTATATGGACCGCGTGTGAAAGTCGTTGTTGATTGTTAGGACGGAGTTATACCTTAGGTAGGCTCCCATTACAAAGGAAATGCCCAGATTTTTCGTAAGTGGTGTCGAGGTTACCGACATTCTGAGTATTCCACTGAGTTATTGGGTTGTCCACTTGAACACTCCCGGTTTTGAAGTCACATAATGATTTATAAATTATACTTCTTTTAATATAGTAAATAAATTTGAAAATAATCTTCTTAAGAAATTAAAAATAAATGTTAAACGAGGTATAGTCTATAGTGGAAATTCATATGCACATCTTATCTAGTCCCATCTTGTTTTTTTTTTTTTTTTTTTTTTTTTAAATGGGGCATGAATGAGAATTGTTTTTTATGAAACGAGATACGGTTGAAATAGAAATAACCCATCCAAAACTCATTCATTAGCAATCCTAGTCTAGTATTTTCGACAAAAATATCATACGTAGGAAGCTTTGTTTTAATAAAAGTTGTGAGGTACGAGAATTCTAATGGTGCGTAAAAGAGATGAATACCATCCCAACATTATGAGAATCGGGGAACAGTTGTTGGGTGTCCGAATGATCAGCTTCTACTACTCCGACACTAATCTCTAGTAGTGTTTGTTGACGTCGGATGAATAGTACCGTATATGTGAATAGTCGTCGAGAAAATAAATACAGAAATGAAGAACACAAGATTTACATGGAAAACCTTTCAAGATGGGAAAAACCACAGGCAAACTCGACCCGAGTTCTTCACTGTACAAAAGTGGTATCTGATCTGACTTCTCCCGAATATCATGATCTTGGGTATACACAAGAAATAGAAATAACCTCACACTCTCCCCCTTCTTCTTCTCTCTTTTGCAAATGAGAGATTGATGTCTAAAGCCTTCATTTTGCCTTCAATTTATAGGCAAAATTAGGAGAAGGCATCAGGGAATGGTGGCTTGATTAATCAGAAGTGAAGTGCAAGTGAAGTAAAAAACAAAGAAAGAAGGAAAAGTGGATAAAGGGAGGGTAAAAATCTGTATACAACCGTGGGGAACATAATCATGGTATGGACCCCATCAAATCTCCCCCTCCATATCCATGCATGTGACTGGAGGTAGAAGTCATCTTGGATCCTTAGTGGGATCCCATGCCAGCGAGCTTGGAACATAACTCCAACTTTTGCCTTGGAACAACTTTCGTCATCATGTCAGCTGCATTCTTACCTATGTGAATCTTCTTCAATTGGAATCGTTTCAATTATGTAGCATCACGAATCCAATGATATCTAACTTCAATAAGCTTTGTCCTGGAGTGATAAGTACTTGTTCTTGCTCAAAGTAGCCACTTTGACTATCATGATATCGAGATACTCATCTAGTTTCAAACCCAGTTCCTTGAAAAATGTCTAAAATGTCTTCATCCACAATATCTCTTTTCCAGCTTCGGTGGTAGCTATATACTCAACCTCCGTTGTGGATAAAATACACATTTTACGCTTGGACTACCATGATACTGACCCCCTACAAAAGTAAACAAATAACTGAATCATGGGATTTTCTACCACACTCAGGTCATCGACCATATCTTATTTAATGTAGTCTTCAAGAACTGGTTTTCCTTTTCCAAAACTTAAACAAAGTTTGGAAGTTCCCCTCAGATATTTGAAGATACACTTTACTGCTTCCCAATGCTCTTTGCTATGATTTTCCAGAAATCTACTCACTATCCTTACTGCATGAGCAATGTCTGGCTTTGTACATACCATAGCATACATGAGACTTCCTACAGCTAACGAATATGGAATAGTATCCATTTTCTTGTTTTCTTCTTCCGTTGAAGGGAACGACCTCTTGCTGATTTTGAAATGACCACCAAAAGGCTTGTTAAACTGAGTTGGCCTCACTCATGTGAATCTTTTAAGTGCGTTCAACATGTCCTTCTTGTGTGACCCACAGTCTTCTATTTTTTTCCAGTATGAGTCTCCATCCCCTGAATTTGCTTAGGTTTGGGCAAGATCTGTAAGTAATCAAAGGACTCAACCAACTCTTCCTTCAATTTGCTAATTTGAGCTTTGTCCTGGCTAACTATTAGCATATCATCTACATATAATAGTAGGATATGAACTTCTCACCAGGAAATTGTTTGAAGTAGACTTAGTAGTCTGCTGTAGTTCTTTGGTGGCCATGACCCGCCATGAATGAGTCAAACTTCTTGTACTATTGTCATGGATTCTACTTCAACCCATACAAACTTTTCTTTAATTTGTAGACCAGGTCTTCTTTCCCTTTGACTTCAAAGCCTTCTGGTTATTGCATGTAGATCTCTTCTTCCAAATCACCATGGAGAGAAATGCAGTTTTAACATCTAACTGCTCTATCTTGAGGTCTTGCTTAGTTGCCAACCCCAAGATAATCTTAATTGATGATAATTTTACAACAGGAGAGAAAATTTCATCGAAATCATTATCTTTCTTCTGGCCAAAGCCTTTCACTACTAATCAGGCTTCATATTTCATTAGGTTTCCTTTGCCATCTTTCTTCAACTTGTACACCCGTTTGTTCCGCAAGGCTTTTCTACCTTTGGGTAATTTCATGAGCTCATAAGAATTGTTCTTCTGGAGGGATTCCATCTCTTCTTTCATGGCTTTCATCTAGCTACCCTTATCTTTATGAGTTTGTGCTTCCTAGAAGCTCTCTGGCTCCCCCCTCCCCCATCAATCAGCAAAATGTATTCCGAGGATGGATATTTGGTACTTGGCTTGTGCTCTCGATTTGATCTTCTGAGTTGTGGTTGTTCATTCTCCTATCCTAGAACCTACTCTCCCTTATCATAATGCTCATGTGATGGTATGCTCTCTTCATCACTGTAATCAAGTATTGCTTGTGGAGTATCACCCTCATTCTAAACCTCTTCTTCACCTGTGAATTGTAGAGGAGGATCAATAGTTACATCCATAGTAACTTTTTTTTACTACTGCTCTTCTTTGTTAGAATCCTTCATTGTCTGATCTTCATGAAAGATAACATCCCTGCTTCTAATAACTTTCCTTATCTCTGGGTCCCAAAATTATAGCCGAACTCCTCAATTCCATAGCCAATGAAAATGCAAGGTAACGCTTTGTTAAATAGCTTCGACCTCTTTTCCTTTGGTATATGTATACCACATTTGGAGCAGTAATCTCTAAATTATTAGGAAATGTATTCACCTCCATTATCTGTATGAAGGCACTTCAAGGGCTTCCCGGTTTCTCTTTCCACCATGGTGTGAAACTGTTGAAAGTTCTAGAATACCTGGTCTTTTTGTAAAACCCGGGTAAATTTGAATTTTTCCAAAAAATAGCAAAACGGTAAATTCCCACTATAGTATAAGTTGCAAACCTTGAATTTTTCTAGATCTTGGATGACAAAACAGATCTCACCGTTGGATTCGTCTCACGAAATCTACCAAAGATTCTGGAAGCAATTTCGTTAAATTCTTAAACAATTAATTTTCACGATTTTCGGGTTAGATTATACAGTGGACCCAAAAAAGGATTTTGAGAAAAATCTCGAAAGTGAAAAAATATTGATAAGTTGTTTAAAATAAATTGAACTTGGGCGAAGCGAAATAAATTGTTGGGGTAAGCGAACCGGACAAGTCGCGACATGTGGCACGATGTGGGCCAAGCATTTGAACATTAAAAGGAGTTAAAAGAAAATGAGAGGGGAAAAAAAAAAACATAATATCCCATTTTTTGGTTTTACGTGAGAAGAGAAGAGAGAGGGAGAGAGCTCCAACTTATCTTTACGATCTAGGGTGGTGGTGAATTTAATCGGGCCAAGGAAGCAGAAGTTCATGCTCGAAAAGGGTTGCGTGGTGCCCAAAAAAGGAGGTTTCACCGAAGATCCAAGGGAGAAGATTTCGGGAAATCAAAATTTTCAAAATTAGGAGGTGTTTTTAAGACCTCCTTTGGTTCTACTATGCTCTAAGAGGTAGGGATTCTTCCTACTTTGGTTTATTTTCCACTCTAAGGGCAGTTTGGTTGTGTTTTATGCCCTAAAGGGTTGTTTGACCCTTTTTTTGCCTTAAGGGGCTGTTTGGCAAAATTTTGGGATGAGAGAATAGTGCCCTGTTTTGACCCTATATGTGTCCAGCTTTTAGAGCTGATTTTATGCTAGAAAAATAGGGAATTTAGACCAGTGTCCTTCATGACAATGTAGCTGAAGTTGTGAACTTGAGGTTAAGCTTTTGAATTACCCAAATTGGACCTCTATAACTCAATTTATGGTCCATTTAATTTTCGGAATTGTCACAGCTTAGGCTGTTAACTGTTTGTGTCCAGGTTTTGGGACTGATTTTCAGTTGGGAAAAAGAGGTAATTTGGACTAATGCCCTTCATGAAAATTGTAGCTGAAGTTTTGAACTTAAGGTTAGGCTTTTGAATTACCCAAATTGGACCTCTATAGCTCAAGTTATGGTCCATTTAATTTCCAGAATTGTCATAACTTAGGTTGTTAGTGTTTGTGTCGGAGTTTGGGACTAATTTGCAGTTGGGAAAAAGAGGGAATTTGGACTAGTGTTCTCCATAAAGTATAGTTGCATCTGTAAATTTGATGTAAGTTTAGAATCACCCAAATTGGTACTGTCGACTCAAGTTATGGTTCATTTCGAGGCTTTGCTACAACAGGTTGTTTAATGGTTTGTGTCTAGATTTTGGGACTGTTAGGGGACTAGTTTCTGAATTGAGTTCGGAACTATTCTGTGGTCCGTTATAACTTGTTATATGGAATGTTTTGTGGGCATCTCTATGCCAAAACTGGTCTTGAGGATTAACTTGTCATTGCTTGAGTTTGGTGGCAAATTTGGTGGTAGTGATTGAATGTTAATATATATATATATATATATATATATATATATACTTTATACCTATATATATATATATATATATATATATATATATATATATATATATTTAATGTATTATTTGATGTGATGGTGTGTGTGTAGACATGGCCATTACATGACATGTTGTAGGCTATTTTGTGGACATGTTACGTCATAATTTAGCCTAGAGGATAAAATGCATCGTTGCTTGACTAAATAATGATTTGATTATGATATTGATATATACGCATATGATATATATTGACATGAATGAAATTTTGTGGAGATTATATGCATGCTTGATATAATTGTACATGATGCATGGGTGATATGCATGAGTAGAATTTTCCATATAACATTCATCATATATGTGACATGGTATAGGCATGAAACGGCACATCGCATTGCATATGCACGGGGACATCACATGAAATGTGTGTGAGTCCATGGTTATAATCAACACCGCATTTGGTGTTTGATTGGGTGGGCTCGATACGGTGGGACAACGTCTAACAGGGTTATACGGTTGTATATATGAAAATGAAAATATGTGTCGAGTAATAGCAAGTAGGGATAGACACCTCCTCAGGTGAAAGCCTCATTATTTTAGGTTATACATATGTGTCCAACAGTAAAAAGCTTGAGTGAAAGTGTAGGAGGCTTAAGAGCCCTACGGTGGGACCACGAGTCGCTACCCACAAAAAGACACATGATTTTGAATATAAATGATCATTGAGGTGTAACATCCCGAAAAGCTTTTGGTTTGAAAAACCGTGATTTTGTTGTAAAATGATCATTGGATGTAATCCACAAATAATGGGTTTCATCACACTTTGACATCGCATGGTGTGGTAGGAGTCGGTAAGGGCTAGGGTAAGAGGAAGTCGATAAGGACTCGGGTGCATAGTACATAATTGAGTCTCATCTCATTTCATGACATGTAGGATTCCATAATAGAAATTGCATGTTTTTACTTGGAATGTGAATGTGAATTGTGAACATGACCATTACATGTGCACATAGGTGGAGAGTAGCCCTTGTAGGAAGCTTACTCTACTGGGCATAGCTCACCCTTTATGGGACCCCCATTTCAAGTACATGGAATACATCGATGCACGGCCTTCCTTTCGAGCGCTTGATTGTGAAGAAAGCTAGGGTTGTGGCTTTATTCATTTGTAAAGATGCTTGGAACAAACTAGTTCGAGCTTGTATTTGTGTAAAGAATTGTAATTAAATTATTATGAGACTATTTAAAATATAATTTTGTATGTTTTAAATGAGTATGGATAAATGGGTCCGGTTGGGCTACTTTTACTCATAAATGGATCTCATGCGGTCACTGTGTTATATTGGGCCCCAGATGGGTCATGTTATTGTATGTTCTACAGGTTGCATTTTGGGTAGAGCTCCCTGTACAAAGAAGACTCTATCCGATTTTTGTTAAATGATGGGTCTCGGTAAAATAACTCAACAGTGTGATATCGGGTTACCCGACATCCACAAGTTTTCCGGGAGTTGACGATTGGTCAATAGACCCCCGGGTCTTGGGGTGTCACACTTTTGACTTCAACAAATACACCCATGTTTTTCTTGAAGCATCATCAATAAAGGTTACAAAATATTTGTATCCTCCTAGACTTTCGACTTCTATCGGACCACAAACATCAGAATATACAAGTTCTAGTATTTCTAACTTCTTGGTAGCTTTGCTGCTAAATGAAACTCTATGTTGCTTTCCAAGTAAACAATAATCACAAGGATTAAGGAGTGTACCTTTGGCAAAGGGAATGGATTTCTTCTTTGCCAAAATTTGTAACCCCTTCTCACTCATGTGGCCAAATCTCCTGTGCCACAAACTTGGTGAGGAATCTGTTGCTACATTCAACCCATTTTTACATATCTTCCCAAGGGTCTTGTATAATGTACAAAAAACTTCTCCTCTTGTAACAACCATCGTTCCTTTGGTGAGTTTCCATCTATCGTTGATGAAATAATTCTAGAAGCCTTCTTTATATAAGGAATTTCGGACATCAGTTGAAGTAGTAATCTGGAACATGCCTCACATCTCTCAGCATCAACTGGTAACCTACGTTGGTGTTTATGCAAATATCTCTAATTCCCACAATATTGGAGTTGGCGGTGTTTCCCATCTTTACACACCTAAAGTCTCCTGCTTTGTATGTGTTGAACAATTCTCTCTCTATTGCGTGGCATGGTATGATGGCGGTATCAACCACCATTCAATCATCTGGTCACCAACATGTAGGCATTCTTCAATGACAACTACAACATCTTCATTATTGCTTATGACAGGAGTAGTGGTGTTCTTGTTCTCTTACTTTTTCTAGCTTCCTTAATTTTGTTCACGCTTCCATACTTGGACAATTTTTCTTCATGTGACCTTGTTTTTCGTAGTGATAACAAGTGTAATCTTTGCCTCTTGATTTCGACCTTCCTTTGGATTTGTTGTTCTGAGGTCTTGACATTTTGCCTTTGCTTCTACCTCTGTTTTTTGTAACCAATGCTTGTGACTCATTGTGGCAACTTTGTTTGTCTTATTATAAGACACTAAGGATCCTAACACCTGCTCAAATTTCAAAGTGTCATTTCCATATAACAGAGTAATCATCAGATTTTCATATGAAGAATGTAGAGATGCCGATAATAGTATAGCTTTATCTTTATCATCAAAAGTTACTTGAAATTGTAACAGTTGAGAGATAAGGCCATTGAACTTACTCAAATGTTGTAGCACATATGTATTTTCTGACATGCACAAACTGTACAACTCCTTTAAATATAACTTGTTTGACAAGTTCTTCACCATGTACAATTCCTCCAGTCTTTTCTAGATCTCTTCTGGAGTTGTGCAGTCTTCCACGTTGATGTTGTTTAGAACTTCGTCTGAAAGGTTGAGTCGTATTAATACACTAGCGACTGTCTCATCCATCTCTTCCCATTCGGCTTCTTTCATGGTTTCTGGCATCTTGGACTTGCAGATACTTTGCGGCTATGAACCTTCTCTTGGATGAAAGATTTTTCATTCGTCTTTGCTAGAGGGTAAAGTTGTTGTTACCAGTAAACTTCTTAATCTCGTACTTTGCCATAATTTCTTCAATGTCAACGATGAGCTATCCTAGAGCAATAGTAATCTCAAAAGTCTTTTCAGATGTGGAAGGTCAATCAACAACCGCAACCATAGAGCATACTAAGACTAAGAGAACTAGTAATCTCAAAAGTCTTTTCAGATGTGGAAGATCAGTCAACAACCACAACCACAGGGCATACTATGACTAAGAAAGCCTGGCTCTAATACCACTTGTTGGATGCTTGAATGATCAGCTTCTATTGCTCCGACACTACTCTCTGGTAGTATTTGTTGACGTCGGATGAATAGTACCATATGTGAATAGTACCTCATACGAGAAAATAAATACAGAAATAAAGAACACTAGATTTACGTGAAAAACCCTTCAAGATAAAGAGAAAAACCATAGGACAAACTTCAACCAATTCTTCACTATTACAAAGTGGTATATAGTATAACTCCTCCTAAAAATATACTGATCTTGGGTATACACAAGAAATAAAGATAACCTCACACTCTCCCCGGTATGGAAATTCTTCAATTAAAAACAACTTTCTCAATTAAGTCTCCCTCTATTTTTCTATCCTCGATGTCTCCCTCTTCTTCTTCTCTCTTTTGCAAATGAGTGATTGATGTCTAAAGCCTTCATTTGCCTTCAAGTTATAGGCGAAATGAGGAGAAGGCATTCGGGAATGGTAGCTTGATTAATGGAAGTGGGCACAGTGGGAGTAAAAAACAAAAGAAAATAAGGAAAAGCAGATAAAGGGGAGGGGAAAAAGAAATCATGTGTCCCATAAATGGGAACATAATCATGGTATGGACCCCATCAACGGTTTATATTTGTAATTGTATGTATTATATGAAAGTAAATGAGACGAATCATAAGTTATTCAATGACAAGTAAGGAGAGAAAACATGGGTGCAAAGATAATGACAAGTAAGAGAAAAAAAACCTATAATACCACCAATAACATTAATTTAAGAGTGCAAAGATAAGATAATCACAAAAAGATACATAAAGTTTTAACGTACCAATCATACTTATATCCACTATACAGTCTATACCATAAGAAATATTATAAAAGATGAAATTACAACTATTGGATTCTCGAACCATCTCAAGTTTTGTTATTCTTTATATCCATATCTTGAATATATCATGTTTCCGTACTTCTTGTATTCATATCTTGAAGAGTAACCTCGTTCCTTTACTGGGTATCTCTTTCATCCTTACAAACTCCCTCTCTTGACTAGTTTCTTAATTCATCCTCTTGTTGGTTTTAATAGATCGAAGCCGACGAGAAACTGACCATGGTAAATTTAAAAATTTACATAAAATAATTGTATGGCCAAGATCTATTATTGAATTATATAGATTTAATAACATTGATATTAGTTACATACCTTTGATACGATTATGAACAAACGATCAAAACAATTTTCTTCTAGCACCGGATCTTCACTCACCAAGCCTCCAATTATCGAACAGAAGTTGGGCGCCTTGAATATATGCAAAACTAAATACGTTCTTTTTCTTTCTCAGCACATGAGAAGAGCGTAATAAATTTTGTCTTGTTTTTTCCTCTTTAGGGTTTTGTCTCTAACACCCTTTTATAGAACCATCAAAATATCTTTCCTAATAAAATATATATCTAATTGGTATCTAATAATCAATTATATTTATATATTGAAAACGTCAATATTTGATTAGATAATATATATATATATAAATAATTAATTATATGATAATCAATTATATATATATATATATATATATATATATATATATATATATATATATATATATATATATATATATATAGAAACCGTCAAACATTTGATTAGATAATATATATATTTTATTTGCTATTAAATAATTATATTAAACAATCATATTATTTAATAATTTATTTAATATCAATTAAACTTAATATTATTTAATTTTATAATTAATTCATAATTAATTAGTTTACAACATTTGTAATGGCACAAATATATAATTCAAGAAAAACATTTTCTGTTTTATATATAAACACTTAATTTTAGAATTGATAATTCTAAACTTATATACATATTCTTTATGTTCAATATATTTATAGAGATGTAAGGGGACCTATGGACCTATAATTTCCAAGCTCAATAGAATGCGATAATTAATTAAACTCTTTAATTAATATATCCTAATTTATTAATTCAGTGTTACTCATATAAACTTGAAATTGCACTCTTGAGAATTAAAGCAGTTTACCCAAAGAAACTTTGAATAGTCATTGATATAACCATTACATATAAACAATCACTCCATAAATAGTTCATAATTAGAGCTAGGTGCTGCATACGTTAACCTCTCTAATTACATCTTTATCCTTGAGTTCCAACAATTCTCTAATGAACAATAAATTCGTAATCGTATTATGAATTGAAATGTTCTGTGTTTCAAGACCTGAATTGTCCTCGAAACTATTTTCGACTTCTTATAAAAAAGAATGGATTCCTTATGTATTTTAACATTGACCATTTACTCTCATTATGTTTCCAATATACAGGTTATAGTTTACAATATATTATAAACCTTTCGAGTAAATCAGAAACACAATATTATAAGCAGTGCATTAAAAACTAGGTTAAGATTATCATATATGATCATCTTTATGATAAATATATTTCTCTATACGTAACAGATATTATTAGAGAATTAATATATTTATCTGGTCCTGTCATATATAATCTTATTATATAAAGTACCTCCATTAAAATGTCACCACATTAACAGTTCGGATCAAACTGTCTCATTCTTTAATGGTAATGGACCGTACTAATAATTTTGCATAATTAAGATCCCTAAACTTTAATTATTAATTACAGACCTATTTTGATTATTATTCTTAAACTTAATCATCGTATACCACACTTGTATACTAAGTTTTAAGGTCACGTAATAATCAAGGAATTTTCATAAATATTTCTAAAAATATTACAATTAATACGTACAAGCATAACATGAAATGAATATTATTTTATTTATTATTCGTGACAAATTATAATTAATTTGCTTTTGGAGCCTTCATCCTCTTCAATCTCCACTGCTCCTAAAGCAAATGAGACATGTCCTTAATCAAAAGCCTTCTAGATGACCTCGAAAACTTTTGTGACGAGTCTTGGTAGTAGTCGACAAGGTTGATGCTATCTTGAGGCCCGACACATCACCTCTATGCACGATCTCTCTAATCACATGGTACTTGCACTCTATATGCTTTCCTCTTTTATGGCTTCTTGGTTCTTTTGAATTTGCCATTGCTCCATTGTTGTCACAAAAACGATAATTGTTATCCATATTTGGAATAACACAATCACATTGTTTCGGAGCCATACTCATGCTTTGCGACTTCACAAGCGACAACATACCTTCCATAGTAGAAGATCTGTGGTACAAGCTTGCTGCCTTCTCCAAACTATGGCTCCACCACGAGTAAACACGGATCAGGAAAGTGGTTGCGTGTATCCTTATCGATTGAAAATCAGATGGTGCTCTAGTGGGGATCAAATCGACTTGGTAAGCAGCATATAGTTTCTTGTTCTCTAAAATGCGAGAATATGTATGACAACCCAATGATCAAATCCGGGGTTGATGAAAGCGACTAACTATACCTCTTATAGCAAATGTGAGACCTTGTACGACATGGCATACATTAGGCTTCAGCTGGCGATGCATAGGTACCCGACTCATGCTCTCTTTCTCTTGAAGGGTGTTTTGGACACTTGCTCTCTGAAGACTAATTCCATGACAAGAAGGTAAATTACCTTTCTTTGATTCTTGCATCACAAATCTTATCAATACTTTATCAATATACGATGCCTGTGACAAAGCTAACAATTTGTTCTTGCGATCTCGAAGATGCGAATGCGAGAACACAACTTGCCCTCTCCCCAAATCTTTCATTTGGAATTGGTTAGCTAGCCACTTCTTTTATGTCGACAATAATTCTACATTATTCCCAATAAGTAAATATCATCAACATAAAATTAAGAGACCCACTCTTATCATGATGTATTTATATACACCAAAGGCTATATTTGTTAAAACCATAAGTTCTGACCGCCTCATCAAATCTTATGTTCCATGACCTAGAGGCTTGCTTAGAGATCCATATATGGATTTTTAAGCTTGCAAACTTTGCTCTTGCCCAACTTTGATAATAAAACCTTACAGTTGCATATATAGATGCTTTCTTCAAGATAGCCATTCAAAAATTTTGTTTGACATCCATGATATATCCCTCTTTTTTTCCATAATCAAGGCATGCCGCAATGGACAAGAGTATGCGAATGGTTGAGCATAGCTATTCCAGCCGAAAGTCTCTTCTCAGTCGACTCCTTCTTTGTTGGGTATGACCTTTGCCACTAACCTTGCTTTTGAAAGTCTGCTTTTCCACCTCCCTCTTGCCTTTTGTAGATCATTTGCAGCCTATGGGTCTAACCTCATCGAGTAGATCTACTAATTCTGGCCGGAATTAAGTACATGGACTCCATTTCAGGTTCATTGCCTCTAACCATCTTTCTATCCCGGGGATCATCCATTGCATCTTTATATGTTGGATCATTATCGATAATAACAAACAATGCCATACCATCTTCTGTGCTTGGCGGTGAGTCATCGCCCTCCATCAGCCGATAGACAATGGATCTGATTTATAGATGTAGTCTCTTCATTTTGTGGATTGGATAAATTTTCTTGGTTGTGATGCGATCTCGCCAGTAACTCTTCTATGACAATCTTGCTTGAAGTTCCTGGTGATCATGCGTCTTAAAGAAAAGTAGCATTTGTCGATACAAACACTTTCTTTTTCGGAAGGACTACTCTAAAATAAACCTCCTCTAGTCTTCGGGATATCTACAAATAGGCATAGTCGATCGAGACTCAAGCTTCTCTGTTTTTCCTTTCAATACATGAGATGGACACCCCCATATGCAAAAGTGGCGTAAACTAGGTTTACGTCCATTCCATAATTCTAAAGGTGTCTTAGGCGGATTTGGAAGAATTATACATTTAAAATATACATACTAGGTTTGCAATGCATATCCCCCAAGGTAGTGGGTGACGAATCTTCAACATTGATCTCATCATGTCTAGTAGCGTTCGATTTCTCAGTTACGCAACACCATTTGTGGCGTGCCAAGTCTTTGTGAGTTGGGGCCAGATACCATACCGATTAGAAAATCTTTGAACTCGTTATCAAGATATTCACCTCCTCGATCTGATCGAAGAGTTTTTACAGTCTTACCCAATTGTTTTTCAACTTCAGCAAAAAATTCTTTGAACTTTCCAAAAGTCTCAGATTTCTTATGCATTAAGTATACATAACCATACCTCGAATAATCGTCTATTAATGTGACAAAATATTCATAACCGCCTCTCGCTTGTACGTTCATAGGACCGCACACATCTGAATGTATTAGCTCAAGTGGTTCTTTGGCTCTTTGACCCTTTGTTTTAAAAGGTCTTTTAGTCATTTTACCTTCAAGCGAGTTCCTGGTGGTAGAGTACTAACATTTAGTTCTCTTAAAAGACCATCTTTTACCAATCTTTCAATCCTATTTAGGTTAATATGACCTAGTCTAAGATGCCATAGGTATGTATCGTTATCATGAGAAATCTTTTGCTTTTTATTTTTAGGTTGTTCTACTTTGAACAATTCAGTGCTTCTTGATGATTGAGTTTCGATCTTATCATATAAAGACCCGGAAGTCTAAACTTCGATTACATATTTCCAAACCATTTTAGAAATAAAAACCGAATTACCCGTTAAATTTAACTTGAAGGTAAGATTATTCCAGCCATGATCTTGAAAATCAAATTCTACGAAATCACGGAATAAAATAAACATTGTTCAAAATAACAAATTTATTATTCCTAAGCGAAGTCTAACTACTCCCACTTCTTTAGCGAGGCAATGAGTCATTTCCCATCCTCTGGTAAAAAGTCCTCGGCAATGACTCTACAAGAACTAAGCATATCTTGTGAAGAACAAACATGGTTAGTCGCTCTGAATCAACTATCAAGAGGGCAAATCATCTTCCACAAGACAAGCTTCTAAGACAAGTAAATCATATTTACCTTTCTTCTTCTCCTTGAGCTCCACGGAGATACTTTTTCTGATTCCTCTTCCGGTGCGTCTATGCGCAATGGAAACATGTTCCTTTGGTTTTTGGTGTTGCCTTGATTGTTCTTGCTCCTTTTGATCTTGTTTGTACCTTCTGCCTTTTCTTTTCCACCAGTTTTCTTTTTCCTCTTATTATTTTTCTTAAAGGATTGAGCCATATTTGCCTCAGCAACATTTGTGAGCTTATCTCTTCGAAATGGACTCAGTTTGAAGCTCATTCAACAATTCAGTCAAATTATGCATGACCTATTCATAAAATAGTTGCTTTTAAGCTGGAGAATCGAGATGATGTTTCTAGAATCATCCCCACTTGGGTGGCTTCATCAATTCTTTGCTCATTCGCCGGCCGTTTATGTGACTAACCATTTTAATCACATGTTCCATATTTGGAATTACCTCTCTTCATTTTCCATTCATAACGGCTTTGCCGGCCTACGTCGCGGGTTGTTGTTCGGAGGGTAAGTGAACATCTGTACGGAGAGACTCCATCATCTCATGTGCAATCTCCATTCTTTCATGTTTAGCTCATAGCACGTCAAACATGCCAGCTAGCAGATAACATCGGGCCTTATTGTTGGCATTAATCCAACGATCATATGCATCTCGAACAGTTCGAGTTGCATTGGCAGCAGGTTCCGGAGGACATTCCTCCGTGAGGACAAACTTGTAGTTATCACAGAGTAATGCAATATTCATGTTACTTTTCCACTTGACAAAAATTTGTAGGTTAATTTCGGTTGCAAGTAATGAGAGAATAGGATTTGACATTTCTTGAAATGAATAAATAATTAAAATATTATTTTCATGTAGAAATATCAAATAATAAAATTTAGTAATGTCAACATGATGCATGATGCATGATTACAAAATACGATTTAACCGATATCCCGAAGTGGTGTTGTGTGCCTCCGTAGGGTAGGTCACAACACTTACATTGATAGAGACTTTCTCAATTAATAAAAGTAATTAAAATATCTCATATTTTAACTACTGTTATTTTAGTCAAGATATAATTAACAAATTAAATTATATCTTTATGAGTGTAACCCACCATTTCAGATTTTTCAGATTTATTTCAATTAATGCCTCAGTAGAGATGAGTGAAAAATTGAAATCCATCTTAGTTTCCTATCTTTTAGGAGTCAACCTTGTTATAATTTAAAAGAACATCTCTTCCGTAGGGAGGACAAAATCAAAGTGTCTCGAGACGTCGATTAAATAGCGGTGTTATACCAATGGTGGGCGTAGGTCATATTGTCTCTGCCTTCTCTCCCACTCATTATTATTAAAAAGGCTTATTTTTGGTTTTACTTATCTTAATTAATCAAACAATTTTAATTAATAAGATATGTAAGTTAATTCTTGAACTAATAAAAAAAATACCAATATTTATTTAGATTATCTTCTATATTTATGTATTTAATCTAAAATCATGGATAAATAGTACACAACTCTTAAATTAAATCCAATATAAGCCTTTATTAATTTAATCTCATTAAATTATTTTCGTGCTATTTAGATATATTATTCTAATAAAATAAATAACACTTAATGCATGTATACATGTTATTTAAATATGAGTAGGCACATCCTAATTTATATGGCATGTTATATGCATGTCATCACATAATAATAACATCCATAAATAATTTAAAAACAGAAATTAAATTTAGCCGGGTTCCCTTGGATTTTTAAATTACAACCCACCTATAATCTTAAAATTGAACTAATACAAATTTAAAAAAAACTTCTGTGCCGCAAGCCGTATATATCAGCCGTGGATCTATTTGCCTGACATTCAGGCTAAAATCTGCTTGTTGACTTGGTCAATACTTTGCTGATCTGCATGCGTCTGGGCGGACTCTCTTCGTCAGCCTTTGATGCGATTCTCCAGCAATTACAAGATTTATATAGTATAAAAAACTAAAAAAATATTTAATTTACTTTATTTTACAGATCAAATCTAATAAAATAAATCCAAGGGAACCATACAGTGCAGCCAAATTTATTAAACATTCATCCACATGAACAATCATACATAAAACAAAAATATATATCTGATGCATATATGTGCCTACTCATATATATCATCTTAAATGATATGTTTTCATGAAACATATTTATTAAATCTATAACCTGGCTCTGATACCAATTGTTGGTTTTAATAGATCTAACGAAAACTGACCATAGTAAATTTAAAAATTTACATAAAATAATTGTATGGCCAAGATCTATTATTGGAAAGTATATGGAATATAATAACATTGGAAATTACGTTACATACCTTTGATGCGATTATGAACAAACGATCAAAACAATTTTTCTTCTAACTGCAGTTTTCCTCACCAAGCCTCAATTATCGAACAAGCGGGTGGGCGCCTTACGAATATGTAAAGTAAAATCGTTCTTTTTCTTTCTCAACACATGAAGAGCGTAATAAATTTTGTACCGTTTTCTCTTAGGGTTTTGTCTCTGAAACACCCCTTTTATAGAACCATCAAAAATATCTTTCCTAATACAAATATATATCTAATTAATTATCTAATCAATTATATTTATATATATTGAAAACGTCAAATATTTGATTAGATAATATATATATATATATATATATAAATAATTAATTAATACGATAATCAATTATATATATATATATATATATATATATATATATATATATATATATATATATATATATATATAGAAACGATCAAACATTTGATTAGATAATATATATATTTTATTTAACAATTAAATAATTATATTAAATAATCATATTATTTAATAATTATTTAATTATCAATTAAACAACTATTATTTAATTTTATAATTAATTCATAATTAATTAGTTTTACAACATTTGTAATGGCACAAATATATATAATTCAGAAAAACATTTTTCCTGTTTTATATATAAACACTTAATTTAAAATTCGATGGTCTAAAAACATACTAGTTATATTCTTTATGTTCAATATATTTATAGAGATGGCAAGAGGACCTATGGACCTATAATTTCAAAGCTCAATAAATTTTGATAATTAATTAAACTCTTTAATTAATATATCTAATTTATTAATTCAGTCATTACTCACTATAAACTTGAAATTGCACTCTTGAGATTAAGAAACAGTTTCTGCAAAGAAACTTTGAATAGTCCATTGATATAACCAAGTACATATAAACAATCCTCCATAAATAGTTTCATAGTGAAATTTAGGTGCTGCATCTGATGCTCTCACAATTACATCTTTATCCTTGAGTTCCAACAATTCTCTAATGAACAAAAAATTCGTAATCATATTATGAATTGAACGCTCTTTTGTTCAAGACCTGAATAGTCACTCAAGAGAACTATTTTACTGACTTCTTATAAAGGAATGGATTCCTTATACGTTAACATTCCCGACCATTTACTCTATTATGTTTCAATATACAAGGTTATAGTTTACAATATATTATAAACCTTTAAAATTAAATCGAAGCACAATATTATAAACGAGTGCATTTAAAAACTGAGTTAAGATTGTCACATATATGATCATCTTTATGATAAATATATTTCTCTATCGTATGATTATTAGAGAATTAATGTATATTTATACGGATACATCATATAATCTTATTATATAAAGTACCTCCATTAAAAAATGTCACCACATTAACGGTTCGGATCAAGCGTATCATTCTTTAATGGTAATGGGCCAAAAAGTACTAATAATTTTGCATAATTAAAGATCCTAAGCTTTAATTATTAATTCTGAGACCTATTTTGATTATTATTCTTAAACTTAATCCTCACAAGTATACCACACTTGTATACTAAGTTTTATATCACATTAATAATCAAGGAATTTTCATGATATTTCTAAAATATTACAATTAATACATGCAAGCATAACATGAAATGAATATTATTTTTATTTATTATTCAGCAACAAATTATAATTAATTTGCTTTTAGGGCACTGTCCCTAACACCTCACACATCTCTATGCATTTTACAAACTCATGCATCTATATGGATTTTACAAACTTCTTCTCCTCATTAGGCATTTTTTGCAATGTTTTGAAAATCGGATCGGATCGATCGGTCAAACCGTCGACCGGCCACAAAAACCGTTCTAATTCAATGTAAAAAACCGATTGTGAATAAACCGGATGAACAGAGCGGTTCGCTTCCACATTTTTTTTTTAAAGTTAAAACGACTAAAGAAAATTTTAATCAAATACTACAGGCCCATGGATTCGAACATGGGAGGAGAAAGTTGCAAGGAAACCACTCTACCATTGTACTGCCATTGTAATTATTTTAGATGTCAACAAAATTATATATTACTACAAATTAAGTATATATTTATATAAATAAGTTTTTTCCATTTTTAATATGTTTTCATATTTAAGAAGCATTATATATATTTTCAGAAATAGAATTTTAAATACTTTGTTTATATAAAAAGTAATAAATAATATCATAAAAATTATTAATTATATATTTTAAAATTTAAATAAAATATAAACATAATATATTTGTCGTCATCGGTTCAAGCGCGGTTCGGCCGTCGTCCGGAGCCGATGAATCGTGAACCAACAATTTTTTCGGTGCAGTTACCAGTCCAGTTTTAAAAACATTGATTTTTTGTTTATCCTCATATACATCACTATAAATTTATATATGAGTGATCAAGAAAACAAAATAAGAGATGAATATAGCTCTCCAAAAATAATTATGGTTTTGTTTAAAAGTTATGGTTGTAGATGAAGTAGATATAGTATATTGTATAATTGTTTCATTTACTATCATAATAGTTTGGAAATTTTTTAGCGTATTTTGACTTTTAAACAAACTAAAATTATTTTTGGAAAGCGTACTCACCCCTATTTTACTTTCTGCATCACTTATGTATAAACATTTTTGTATGTATGTAGGAAACCTACTTTTCCCTTACAATTATATATATCAACCCATCAAATATTCTAAACAAATATTTTCTTTTGACATCTATACATTTTGTATAGGAATTAAAGACCATATTACATGTTCTTATAAGAATTCATAGTTAGAATCCATATGATATACGAAATCAGAATTCATAGTTATTAGAAATTCGTTACAATATCTATAAAAGGAATTAAAGACCATATGAATTGCCTTCTCTCTCTATCCTGCCCTCCATGCCTTCACCAATTCTGTTAATGCTGTGCGAGATGATCCACCGTCGCTCATTGCAGCCTCGGCCGCTTCTTTCATGGCCATGACTCTGAGGCGAAGGCCGTTCCCTTTCTCCGACTCCATCAACTCTCTTACCCGCTTTTCAACCTCGGTTGCAGTAACAAACCCTTCTTCCGACTCTTCCATTGACAAGGCCAGCTTCATTTCCTCCACCATCACCACCCGGTTAAACCTTTGCTCGGCGTACAGCGGCCACGCCACCATTGGCACACCGGCGCACACAGCTTCAGGGCGGGTTCCACCCGCGGTGAGTCTGACCAGCCAACCGAGTAGTGATTCAACACGGCCACCTGAGGCGCCCACGTCTTCACCACAAAACCCCTCGCCCTGGTTCGATCCAAAAACCCATCTGGGAGAAGAGAATTCAGATCCGGGTCCGCCGGCGGCAGAAAACGCCGGCTCGGATCGCCGGACGGCGGGCTGCGTACTACCCACATGAACCTCTTCCCACTCCTCTCTAACCCAATTGCTATCTCCTTCAACTGTTCTTCTGAGAACAATCCCAAGCTCCCAAAACACAGAAACAAAACGCTGCGTTTTGGTTGTGAGTCTAGCCATGTCAAACACTCAGGAACGCCGCCGTCCCCGCCGCCGCAGCCATAGGATCTGCCGTCAGCTGCAATTAACGGTCCTATGCAGAATATCGGCGGAGTTAGGCCGTCAACAACGCAAAGTCCATCCGAAATAGCTTTGACAGCTCTGGGTTCCAGAGTTTCAAAGGTGTTGATAATGATTCCGGCCGATCTCGGCAAGTGTACGGACATGTCCAGGAAGAACTCATAAGCCTTATCCTCTCTGTCAAGCATCGGTTTCGGCGTATCAGAAGCTAGAACCGGCGGTATTCCTGGGATATGGAGATGGATATTGAGGTCTTTGGAAGCTTTGGTGAGGTCTGATTGTGAATGAAAGGGAAGTAAAGGAAGGAAGCGAGGCAGGCGGCGCCGGAAGTGAAGAAATAGTAGGAAGGGATGTTGAGTTGAGCGGCGACGGGAAGCGCCGCCGTACAGAAGACGTCGATGATGAAGGCGCGGACGGTGGAATGGTCGGAAATGGAGAGAAGGGCTTGGTGGAGGTTGGGATTGTTGAGGCGGAGGAGCTCGAAAACGAGGGTTTCGAGGTGGGGAGAGTGAAAAGAATCAAGAGGAAAAGATATGGTGGGAAGGTGGAGGAAGGAGATGGAAGGGAAGGTGGAGGAGACGCGGGAGAGATAAGGGGCGGTGGAGCCGGTGTTGTAGGGTGGAGTGACGATGAGGATGGTGATGGAGAATGAAGGATGGTGTTTGAGTATCAGTTTTCCGAGCTCCACCATGGAGATCAAGTGACCCATTCCAGGTGATGGGTATAAGACAACGCTCTCCATTGCTTAGACTGATCCACGGGGAGGGAGAAAGCTTGAGAGAGAGGGAGAGAGAGGTTGCCTTCATTTGTGCATATGCTGTTTCTTTCTTGTCTTCATCGTAGAATATTCAACAAAGCAGAAAGCAAATGTAGGTATGTAACAGAGTGCATAGGGACAGTAGTTTCTGAGCTAGGATTAAAAGTCGGGTGTCAAAATTTAAGTTCCCTTTGTTTACGTTTTCTAAAACTGTTTTTTTGTTCTCTAAAACAAAACAAATATGTTTGATTTAAGTTTTTTTTTTGTTCCAAAGAATATAAAGAACACAAAAAACAATAAATTTAACGAGCAGTTTTGAAAAGGCAAGAATCATGTTAACTGTATTTTTAAAAATTGTGCTTATGACGATTTTAACGAGAAATAAGCGCATAGAACAAGTTTTTATTATTAGGAAAGTATTGAGAAAAGAAAATATAGAGAAAAAGTAGGTTTTAAAGCCCCAATAAATTAATTTTATGTGTTTATTCGAAACTCATTTCATTTGTTTATATTTTTCAAAAAAAAAAATTAAAAATGTATAAAATTTTGAAGAATTTTGATTATATTTGATTTTTTTTTTATATTTTTCATGATAAAATCAAACATGAAAAAATAATTTTTTTTAGTATTCTTTTTTTTTCCTTAGAACTTTTTAGGTTCCAAATGGAGCCTTCTTAAGGAAAGAAAATATAAAGGAAAATAGAAAAAAAAAAAAGTGCGAGAAAGAATATTTAGTGAAATAAAAAATAGGTTTAAATTTAAAAAATTAATTACATATGTTTATTCAAACTTTATTTATTATCTAAGGATTAAAAAATTTTAAAATATATAAAATTTTGACAACTTTTAATTTAAAATTTAATTTTTTTATATTTTCATGATGAAATCAAATATAAAGCGAATTGTCTTATTATTATTATCTTCTTATCTTTTCGGGTTAAAATGAGAAATCTAAATAAAAAGTTTTATAAAAATCAACAATTGTCTATATATATATATATATATATATATATATATATATATATATATATATATATATTTCACCTATTATCACCCACCGTGAAGAAAAAGGGAGCTTTGAAGAATGGTGGAAAGGAAGACCTTATATATATATATATATATATATATATATATATATATATATATATATATATATATTTCACCGATTATCACTCACCGTGAAGAAAAAAGGGAGGTTTGAGAGAGAATGGTGGGAAGGAAGAGCGGTAGCTTTCAATAGTTCCCATCAAATGGCCAAAGGATGGATGGTTGGACTTTATCTAGAAAGGCAAAAGCAAAATGGAGGACGATATGGACAATTTCAGACGGGATCATGGTTTAAAAGGAACATTTAAAAAAGAAAAAAAAAGAGGTAAAAAAAATACACTATTTTGGACAAAAAAAAACCCAGTGATATAATTATAGTGTGTGAGACAAAATGAAGGATTTTGGGCATATTTATATACAATTTTTGAGAATCGTTTTTTATTTTTAAAATAAGAAAAACGAAACATCAAAAAACGTGTTTTGTTTTCATTTTTCGGGAAAATCGCGTAAACAGCAAATATATATTAAATTTATGAAAATAAGAACATATTCGAAAAACATCGAATGATGTTTTTATGTTTCAAAAACTAAATACTTAGAAACCATTTTAGCTTATAAAAGTAACATCTTGTAGTTATTATGTGAGATTTTTCTTTTAGCATTTTTGTCCTAAAAGTAATATTTTCAGGGTTAGAGGTCATTCTTATAAATACTTTAAAGATTTGCTCCTTTTAATTCAATTTCTCATTTTGGATCCTAGGCAAGCATCTCCAATACTGACAAGGGATTTATAGAGAGTTTGTTTTTGTTTGTTTAAAATGATCGGGTTTTAAAACTAATCGTGTGGGCCCGAACACGAGCCCAATTCGGTTTCAGAGAGGTTAAGAAGCGAGCCTGAATGCGGAGTCGTGGCCGCGATGCTTGTCACACGAATATGGGCCAAACAAGGTCATAATTCATTCATTATTCAAAGAGGGTGGCAATGTCAAATAGTCAGTATTAAAGGGAAAATACTCGATCTCATGATTAGGAAAGTAGGATGTTCCTAATTATTGTAATCAATTATCCTTGATGTCGGTTCACGATAATGAAGAAAATCTCTCATGCGATGGGAGGAATATCATTTCATCACCCCATTAGGAAAGTGATCGTGATGACCCATTATAAATGCCCGGTCGTACGTCGATTGAAAGATGCCTTATGGCACCCAAATTCAGCGAAGCGGTGATTTTACTGCTTCAGTTAAAGAAGCGAGCAGGCATCGGAGAGGCAACGAGCAAGCATGCGCCGTCCTTTTTGTTTTTGTTTTTGCAAAAGCTAGACATCAATCGGGGGGGCCAGGCCGTGATTCAGCGTGCTGCTTGATTCAGTTGAAAAAACATGTCAGTTTGGCGCCATACGTAGAATAGCCGATTCGGCTACAAATAAAGTTTGCTGATGGTGATGGTATCGACTCGAACCTGGCAGGGGAGCCACGCCCGATCCTCGAGGATGCCCAGTAGCGACGGCGTGGACGGTAGGCCTCCGGAGGTACGGCAGAAGTATGCGGGTCAACACGGACGAGGTGGAGGTGCTTCAGGTATCACCCGACCAGCGCTAAGAGGTTGGAGTAACTCACCGGACAATCACAGCGTGAGGCGCGATGGGCGAAAAGGCCAAAACCTTGTTACCTAAGAAGAACAACACCTCGACCCTCGTCGAGAAGCGGATAGAGAAGGAGAGCTAGTCACACGGAGCATGGTCCTTACCAGCCCGGGAGAGGATGTGATGAGGAGAGGCATGGCGGGGACAGCGAGCGATAGAGTGCATCCTTTATCGGTGGGAGGAGCCGGAGGAGCGGTCGTGGGAGCGGAGGTTCGGGGGACATCCGGCGAGAGGCTTCGGCCACATGAAGGAAGCCGATAATCGTAGGAGCTCCGGTCTACATGGACTCTGATCTGACAAATCGAATCCTCGTTCACGTAGGGTGCTGCACTTCCCTCTTCATGAGAAATTAGAATCGCGGATCGGGCGTTCGGCGAGCGAAAGACCCCATAGACCACCTCAATACATACAAAAATCAGATGGAACTGCACGGATATTAGGACCCCATATAATGCAGAGCCTTCGCTATCACACTAAAGGGCAAACGTGGCGCAGTTAACGAACTCCTGCCAGTCTTCCATCTCATCGTTCGCGAACTTTTCGTCGCATTTGTATAAGCTGTCGAGACGGACGGTACAAGAGATTGAGTTATCACCTTCTGACCATAAAGCAGAGCTCTCAAGAAAGTCTGACGTTATATGTTCAGAGGTTTAACTCGGAGTCTATAAAGGTATATATATATTTCACCTATTATCACCCACCGTGAAGAAAAAAAGGAGGTTTGAGAGAATGGTGGGAAAAGGAAGGCGTAGCTTTCAATAGTTCCCATCAAATGGCCAAAGGATGGATGGTTGGACTTTATCTAGAAAGGCAAAAGCAAAATGGAGGACGATATGGACAATTTCGGAGGATCATGGTTTAAAAGGAACATTTAAAAAAAAAAAAAAAAGGTAAAAAAAAATACACTATTTTGGAAAAAAAAAAAAAAACCCAGTGATATAATTATAGTGTGTGAGACAAAATGAAGGATTTTGGGCATATTTATATACAATTTTTTGGTCGTTTTTTTGAAAAAATAAGATGAACAAAGCACTAAAACCATGTTTGTTTTCATTTTTCTGAAAATCATAGAACACAAAAAATATATTAAATTTAGCAAATAAGCATATTTCAAAAAAAATAAATGTGATGTTTTTGTGTTTTCAAACCATTCTTGAGAACAATTTTAAAAAACATAAACTAAACATGCCCTTAGTTATTATGTGAGATTTTTCTTTTAACATTTTTGTCCAAAAAGTAATATTTTCAGAGTTAGAGGCCATTCTTATAAATATTTTAAAGATTTGCTCCTTTTAATTCAAGTTCTCATTTTGGATCCTTGGCAAGCATCTCCCATAATGACAAGGGATTTATACAGTTCGTTTTTGTTTGTTTAAAAATGATCGGGTTTGAAATAATGGGCGCGCAGGCCCAGAACACGAGCCCAAAGGCCAGGCTCAAGAAGGGATTAAAAAGCAGGCCTAGTACCAGTCATGGGCCCCTTGATGACATCCACGATATGAGAAATTTATGAGGCGATTCACTATGGCGACAATGTAATCAAGAATTGATATTGAGAAGCCACGATCTCCGCAATTAGGAAAGTAGGATATTTCTAATTATTACCTTATCAATTATCCTTATTAATCGGTTTACGATAAGGAAAGAAAATCTCTCACCTAATGGGAGGAATATTGACTCATCATCCAGCTAGGAAAGTGATCGTGATGACCCATTATAAATGCAGATCACCAATCGGTGAAAATACGCCCGAACTTCATTACTTTGGCGGTTGATCTTCTCTTCCCGCAGAAAAAAGAAGCCGACGAGCCTCGAAGAACTGTGAGGCGAGCCCCAGCGCGATCCTTTTTGTTTCTTGTTTTTGCGGAAGGGTGACATCGAATCGGCCGGACGGCCAATGATTCCAGCGCATCTAGCTGGATTAGGTTGAAAAGTATCATTAGTTTGGTGCGTGCGTAGGGAGCAGCGGTTCGCTACAAATAAAGTCGATCTCTCTTGGTGATGGTATCAACGGAACACAAGCGAGAACCCACGCCAATCCTCGGCGATGAAAGACCGGCCCGAGCGACGTGGGCCAATGAGCCTCGGTGCCGCCTTTAGCGTATAGGTCAAAAGAGACGAGGTGGAGCCGTATCTTGATAGCGCCTGGCGAGAGAGTTTGACGACTCAGCGGACAAATACAACTCCACAGGAGGCGACAAGCAGAAAGGCTAAAACCTGTTGCAGGAAGAGTGACACGCCTCGGCCCTCATCTGAATGGATAGAGAAGGAGAAACTAGTCACACCAGGGAGCATGGTCCTTACCAACCCCCCGGAGAGGATCGCAATGAGAAGAGGCATGGTAGGAACAATAAAGGCGATGGGCCCATCCTTTATCAGTAGGAGACAGAGGAGCGGTCGTGGGAGCAGAGGTTCAAGGACATCTAGTGAGAACTTCGACCACATCTGAAGGCTTGACCAGTAGAGCTCAGTCTACGGGGCCATGCAGTGCAATAAGCCAGAATCCCCATTCACGGCTGGGGTCTTTGCACTTCCCTATCTTAAGCGAAATTCGAGAATCTGCCCGGATCGGGGCGTTCGGCCAGACGAAAAACCCACATGAACCACCTGATACATCTGAAAATCGAGATGGGCTAGCGGGGATGTGGGACCCGTATGATCACGAGCCTTGTATCACTAAAGGGCCTAGCATTGGCCTGGTTTAACAGACTCATGTCGTCTTCCATCTCATTATTCACAGAACTTTTCATCGCATTAGTCTCACTTTATGTCGAGATGAAACGTCTGGGATCTTAGAGTTATCACCTTTTGACCATAAAGTAGAGCTCGCAGGAAAGCCTGAGGTCATATGTTCAGAGGTTTAATGCGGAGTCTCTAAAGGTGTATATATATATATATATATATATATATATATATATATATATATATATTTCACTATTATCACCCAGTGAAAGAAAAAGGGAGTTTGAGAGAATGGTGGGAAGGAAAGGCGGTAGCTTTCAATGGTTCCCATCGAATGGCGAAAGGATGGATGGGTTTGGACTTTATCTAGAAAGGCAAAGCAAAATGGAGGAATGATATGGACAATTTCAGACGGATCATGGTTTAAAAGGAACATTTAAAAAAGAAAAAAAAATGAGAGTAAAAAAAAATACTATTTTGAGACGAAAAAAAACCCGTGATATAATTATAGTGTGAGACAAAATGAAGGATTTTAGGCATATTTATATACAATTTTTGAGAATCATTTTTTGTTTTGAAAAATAAGAAGAACAAAGAAAACATAAAAAACATGTTTTGTTTTTATTTTTTTCCAGAAAATCACATAGAACACAAAAAAAATATTAAATTTAGCAAATAAGAACATATTTCAAAAAACATCAAATGATGTTGTTTGTGTTTTCAAAACCATTCTTAAGAACAATTTTCAAAAACATAAACTAAACATGCCCTTAGTTATTATGTGAGATTTTTCTTTTAGCATTTTTGTCCAAAAAGTAATATTTTGAGTTAGAGGTCATTCATATAAAATGACTTTAAAGATTTGCTCCTTAGGAAGGCCTTAGCCTAAAGGCCCAGTGCTCAGTTTTGAGGAAGCAGCAACTCATGAAGGCCTTGGCAGGAATGATGGCTCGACTTGCGAGCTTAATAGCCTGAAAGGCCTCGCAAGCAGGAGCGGTAGCTCGGTTTGGAAGCTAACGGCTCAGAGGAAGGTCAAAGAGCCACGGAGCCCATGTAGCTTCAAGGCCAATGCTTCAGTTATGAGAGCATAAGCGCGCTAGGGAGGCGGGCGAGGAGACATGTAGCTCGGGGAGCCGTGGCTCGGATTGCGAGCATAACTACTCGAGGACCTGTGTGGCCGGGGGACCAAGCCTCTCAAATTGACAAAACAATAAAAGGAGCGATGAAATTAATCGGTGAATCTTTATGTATTGACTAAAAGCCAAGGTCAGAAGCAATACAAAAATCCTTGGCTTTCAGCCAGGGATATATGAGTTAAAATAAAGGGCTGCAACAGCGCTGAAGTCGAGCCTCGACTTGCGAAAGTAGAAGAGTCAGGCTGAACTGACAGAGCGGCGAAGGCGCCTCGGGAAGAACACGAATGCAGGGGCTGAGGAGCCGATCAAAGGGTCCCAGAGCACGTCGACGCCCCATCAACTTTCGGCCTCGGAATGGTTCTTGACCTCCTCATCGGAAGATGGATGTTGAACTCAGGGTTGAGGCTCGGGAAGCCGACGTTGGAGGCGAGCCACGAAAGCCAATTGGGTGCGGGGCCTCGTCTTTGAGCTCGCTAATAAGCCGCCCTCGTAGCCGAGGCCTCCTGCCTCGCAAGATGCATCCAAAGCATGTCGAGCTCCTCAGGTGTGTTCCACGGAGTTCCGACCTCTGGGAGAGCCTCTTGGCGAGCAGCTCAATCTTTGCTATCTTGGCCCACATGCTCACTATGCCGACTGAGACTCCTCTCTTGCCTGACCACTGACTCATCTTGGCTGACCTTCACGTCCTTCGGGCCTCCTTTCTTTATCCTCGGCCGCGCCCTCTCAGAGCATGCTTAGGTCGGACCGGTCTTCCTGGGCTCCTCGGTCGAGTCCCATATCACGGCTCGAAGGCCCACCCTCTGGATCGGGGAAGCAACCTTAACTGTAAGACTTGGCAGCCACGGTGGAGCCCTCTTTAGGCTGACCCTCCTTGCCCGAGCCTTTCGCGTAAAGTAGCCACGCGAAAACAAAAAGTCGATAACGAGGGCACAAACAGTAAAGAAAAGATCGTGAAAACGGGTCTGAAGCGGTTCCACGAAGTAGAAGAGCCAAGCCTCGCCGACGGACAAGGCCTCCGCCTACGAATACGAGTTGCAAGGATGAAACAACCGTGAGCTCCGCGTAGAAGCGAAGAGTCCTCCTCCTACGACCTCAAGCGTCGCAATCCGTCACTTTCATCGGCATTGTAGGAGAAGTCTGGCCTCCTGCGATGTTGGAGCTCAATAGAAAGGAAGAACCTCGAGGGCTCCGCACCCCCAAAGAGTCTCTAGCCGGAGCAACGGACGAAGGAGAGGAAGAGGCTCCCACGCACCAGGATCTGCAGAGGCGAGAGCGACCCTACGGCGAGTCGGAGGCTTCAGCGCTCCTCTTGGCACAGCTGCTGAGCACCTCCTAAGCGGGTCCGAACCTCTCCCCGTGTAGGCTTCGCGATAAGGGGCTTTGAAACAGAAGGTGAGGAGGACTTGGAGACAAGAGGCTTCATGACGGAAATGGGAGAAGATCTTAGGAAGAGCTAGGGTAAACCGCCGGATTGTCGGGGATATTCGGCTGATGAAAGACCGGAATAGGCGCGGGGCGCACGACAGATTCCTTCACCTCCTCGTCTTTAGAGCGAGATGTTGAGCACTTGAAGACCACGTGACCCGAGGCAATATTAGAATATCTGACCTTTGAAAACGGAGACGAGCAAGCAAAGGAGAGCTCACGTAGGTTCTCGGGGGTAGTCTAGACTGCAGGAAAGCCAAGTGTGTCCTCCCGATCAAAGGGATTGTACTCCCAATAACGGCCACTAACAAAGAAATAACGTTTTTCCAGTACTTGTGCGAAGATGGAAGGTCCGAAATAATAAACCGCCTTTAGGCGCTTGAAGATATAAAAGAAAACCTTATTTGACCTCCTTTCTGTGAAGAAGTCTAAAATGAGCTATCTTTGAGCATGACCTCCCATCCCTAAAATGACTAATAACCCCAGAATACCCAGGAAGTTGAGAAAGTGAGAAGGGCAAACATTGAAATGTTCTCGAGAACCCCTTTTTATAAAGGGGTGCGAGAGCGGAGGCCGATACCGAATCACGAAGCGCCAAAAGCACACCATCTTGGGCACTTGGGCCGGCGTAGGTAGTCGACGCGTCGAGCACAAAACACGGATCTGACGGGGCCCATCTTGGCGCAAAGATCTCACCATATAAGATTCCGACCGTGGGGCCCGTGGCCTCGGCGGTACATTATGGTAGCCCACCGGATATTCGAGCCGGCTAGGATATCGAATTTCATTAATTTTGCCCTTGCCCTTGCACGAGGGAAAGGGGCTCTTCGGGCAACCCGATGAACCACCACGACCCAATTGTCGGACTCTCCACCCGAGGCTAGCCGAACTAGACGCCTGTGAGTTACTCCGCATCTTGTTTGTGAAGCCGAGAAAATTCCAATTTTCTGAAAAAGGGCAAAATCGTAATTTCGGTAAAAATCGGAATTTTTCAAGATCTCGAATGACGAAAGCGGTTCTCGTTGAAATCGTCTCGAAAAATTTGTAACCACGTCGAGATTTCGTTGGATTAGAGGTGGTAGGGTTTCACGTTTTTCGGGAGGCGTGGGGTGTCGGATGACACATGGCAAGGTAAGGAGATGCCACGTGGCACCTCAAAGGTGTGATAACACAGCGTAAAATATTTCGCGTGTGCACATGGGTGGCGTGTCATGGTACCATGATGAGCCGAGCAGTGGATGATGTCGTAAAGGAAATAAAGAAATAAGGATTTAAGGATGGAAAAATTGAGAAATGCAATATTTGGTTAAGAGGAAGGAGGGAATTTCCTCCTTTGACCGGATGTGGAATGTGCTCCATAAAGGAGGAGAGAAGGGAAAGAGAAAGGAAAATGAGGAGAAATGGGAGAGAAAATGAAGAAAAGAAGAGGATGAGAGAAATGAAAAGAAAAGAAAAGCAAATGGGAAATGAAATAAGAAAGGAAAAAGAACGTAGGGAGAAGAAAGGAAAATATCATTGGCTTTCAAACTTGATTTTAGAAACGTCGACTTCTCTCTAGAATGTCGGGCGTCCAGGCGATTGGATTCCTTAGCGTGAAGGATAGTTTGTTACACTTCCCGGAGAGGACAAGCGCGTAGACAGGTTTCGGGGAGTTTTGACAAACTCGATAAGTGAGGTTTCATCATACTTGTTTTACACTTTATTTAAGTGTTTTGTGATGTTTGAGTTGATTAGCGAAGTGAGTGGCCGTTTGATCTGTTCAGAATCTTGGAACCGAAGTGTTAAATTTTGAGACCCATTTGTGCGGTCAGTGCTTGATTTTAGGCCCCATTTTTGGGTGTTTGGGTGATAATTTATGAGATCGGTGTATGTTAGTAAGTATGAGGTCGGAAGAGCTATGGAAATCGGTTCCACCAAGAGGAGCCGATGTGGGAGGAGTCTTGTTGCCAGTGGAATGATCCCACTTGCTCTGTTTGGGGCCCCGTAAAAAGCAGTCTCGGTTGCATGAAATGGACCATAAATGTCCATGTGTCTTGGCATTGGAATTGTGGATGTGAATGGCTTGGTATGTGAGAGATAGATAGGTTAAGACATGATTTAATGTTAACAGAAATGGCCTAATTATATGGAATTAGAAATTATGTTTGTAAGCCATTGGAGATGAGATTATGATGCGCACCAGTGAGCTAAAATTGGGTGATGATTGATGTGTTGAATTACATGTGTGTAATTGTAGTTGATTGAAAATATGCATATTGACATATTGTATAAATGATTTTGAAAATGGCATAATGCATTTTCATATCTTATTTGGGTAGCACAAAGTTAGGTGTGAGTGCATGACATAGTATTTTTGTAAAAGCGGGACATGGTTATAAAGGAACTCACGGGATGATATTGGGAGGAATTGGGTTGGAGAATGGGCGACAGATCACGGATGAGGACCATATTTGTTTCGGAAGCTCACCAACAATTCACCTCGGAGGGTAGTCCCATATTTTTACCGACACGTTCGGTAGTATATTTTCAAGAACAACAGGTTTTGTTTTGAAAATGATTATTTTCTCATACAGGGCTTAGGCAAGTGTGAGTGAGTCGGTGAGGACTCGTGACATGGGGTGATCATGTAGACATTCAAGTAGGATCACGTATTTACTTGAGTGTGTGTTTACTTTAGGCATTGCATATGCACTTAGGTGAGTAACCCATTTAGGGTGATTCCACTGCGAGCATTAGCTACGCCTGTGAGGATTATATTTTTAAGTGCAGGGCGCTCGAGAAGGCGTTTCATTTTGAAGAAGCCGAGTTCATGATTTTGATGGTTTTGGGCCTTAACATGTATTATACTTGTAGATGTTAATATATGTTTGTATAAAGTGTAATCAGCTATTGAATTATTGGGAGATAATTGGAGAATAGTTGTGATATTTGTTTTATGAGTATTGGTTTATGAGCCCCGAGGCGTACCTCGGGTATGAGTCTCATGATGCGAGACATATAGAATTTGAGTAGGTTAACGGGTAGTCAGCGGACCCCGGGTTTTGGGGCTTCGCATGCGCAAAGCGGAAAAGTGACGGACCCATGGATATACACGAGTTGCAAATAAGAAAAAATCGAGAAGAAATGCGGAGACGAGTAGAAGCCGAGCGCAGGCGCCATGGGCTTTGAAACCAAAAGACAAAAGAGAGGAAAAAGGCGTGCAAAGGCTAGGGAAAGCAAGGCAGGGGCCTTAGCCACCGAGCCGGATATCGAGGACCACCAATAGTAGTCACTGCTTATTAGTCGGAAAAATTCGGGAAAAAGGAAGCCCCAGGCATGCAAAGCGAAAAGCGAACGAGAGCCAGTGCGAATGGTCGGGGCGTTTTTAAGGAAAGTGAAACCACATTTGAAATAAGCGAAAATCGAAGTGATCATTATCCTGAGGCGTTGGGCGCAGGCATAGCCACTAATCAAACCCTTCCTGAGTAGCCACGTGGGAGTCACACATGATCCAAGAAATGGTACAGCCCTTGCCTACTCTCGCTTTAGTTAAAGGTTAGGGGGGCAACTGATCGGGTTTGAAATAATGGGCGCGCAGGCCCAGAACACGAGCCTAAAATGAGCAAGAAAGGTTAAGAAGCATGCCTAGTACAGTCATAAGGTACATGATGACATCCCGAATATAGGCGGCAAGGGCCCGATTCACCTTAGTACGGCAATGTAATTAAAGAATTCGTATTAAAGGAAAATACCCAATCTCCACCAATTAGGAAAGTAGGATATTTCTTAATTATTGCCCATTAATTATCCCTTATTAATCGATTTACGATAAGGAAAGAAAATCTCTCACATAATGGGAGGAATATCGATTCATCATCCAACTAGGAAAGTGATCGTGATGACCCATTATAAATACCGAACCACCACTGTCCCGGTGAAAGAGTATGCACAAAACTTCATTCCTGACGGTTGATCTTCTCTTCCCTTTGGAAAGCCGGCTTAGGCATTGAAGAGGCAGAGCGAGCCCCGCCGATCCTTTTGTTCTTGTTTTGCGAGAGGGCAGGCATAAAGTCAATGGTTCGACCCGGCAATTCCGGCCACGCTCCATCCCGATTAGGTTGAAAAACATCATCAAAAAATAATTAGAAAACACTTTTAAAAAATATTATTTCTAATGATTCTTGAAAAAATATGTGATAAAATTATCCTAATAATATTTTTATTAAAAGCATAGAAAACACTATTTAAGCACATTTAGATGTGTATACTTCAATATTCTTATATTTCTTTATAATTTTAATAAATATATATATAAATCATAAATTAATGACAATTAAATGCACAATTCAATTATCAAATCACATCATCTCCAGTTCGTACTAAATGCAGCGAAAAGATGTTTTTTCCTAATGGGAGGAAGTCGAGTTTCGATAAGAACAAAATTTAATAGAAAAAAGGTAAATGTATGTTTCAGCCAATCCATTTTGGAATAATTGCAAATAAAGTATAAATAATGTAAAATATATGATTTGATAGAAAATAATTGTCTTTAAGATATAGAATTGACGAATTGAATATAATATACCAAAAAATATATATCCTTTTGATCAAGCCATCCCAAACCCTCTAATACTGTTCATTATGGTAGTATTCAGTACTACTAAGATAGTATCTTCATATTATTAAAATAGTAACTAAACATGGATTTTTTTTGAGGTAAGGTACTTTTTTTAATATACTAATTGTTGTACTATTTTAATAAACTATATGTACTATCTTAAGAAAACTAGGTATTATCATAATAAGCGGTACTAAATTGTTGAGTTGACTTGGTAGAGGGTCATTTTTGGTATATTATGTCAAATCCTACATGCTATCTACAATACAATTATTTTCTATAAAATCGAATCAAACCATGTATTTTACAGTGTTTTAAAAACTGGATCAAATCGGTTGATCGGATCGTCAATCAATAACCTTTTCAGTCTCGATTTAATCCAATTCGACCATCGGTTCGATCCCTAAACCATGAACCGGTAAATTTTTTGATTTAGTCACCGATTTGATTTTTGAAACATTGAATTTTTACCTTATTTATTCCTTATTTACAATTATTTTCAAATTAATGGGCCTAGCCTAGTTTCCTAAGAAAAAAGTCAAACGTATTAATTTGTGAAATTAAATTCTTTCATCATTCCATTCTATATTCCAGCATTTCAAAACAAAACGCAACTGTCTAACTAACTTCCCAACCTTTATTTCCTTCTAAATGAACATTCGGCCAGTCAAGAAAGCCTCTTCCCATGGTTGTCAAAACTTACAATGCCTTCACAAATTCATTTTGTGACACCTTAAATCCTAGGAGTCCTTTTTTTTTACCACTACTTCAAGTTTGTCGCGACCTGACATCTGCAGCCAGCGACAACATTTACTACAATCGTGACCCTCACGCGACAAAAGCCGGTCTTGTGACATAAGGAAGCATGTCGTGACATTGATGCGATACCATATCAAAATTTTGTTGGGACATGAAGATTTTCTATCATGACAAGCTCTGTCATGACATAGAAGCTCTCTGTCGAGACAGAAAACCCTTCCGGGCGTGACTAAACCCTGTTGCGACACTCAGGTACCCTGTCGCGCTAGGAAAACTCTCGGTCTTAACCTTGTCATGGCAGGACCCTCAGCCGTGGTCGAACTCTGTCGTGACATAAAAATATTCTGTCGCGACATAATTCTAGAAACTCTGTAGCGACACAATTACACTCACATTCTGACATAAACCTCGGTACGTGACCAACCTCCTATTACGACATAAAATCTTGACAACCTGACTCAGAAAAACTATCATGACAGGAGCCCATGTCGACCTAAAACCTACTCAACCATGCAATAGTCTTTCTAGCGTTTCTTTCACCTCCACCCTTTTCCAAAACACAAGAAATTCAATACTGTATCCTTTGTATAATAAAGGCAACATAAAATCTTGGAAAAACTTGCTAAACTGTTTTGAAGAAATCAAAATGAGTTTCACTACAACTCTTTTCCCTTACATAAACAGAAACTGGATAAACAATCCAGAATTTTACAAAATACATAATAAAGTCATAATCCGGCCTTCTTCACCACTAAGATCTCATATGAGTTCCATCTCCTGGCGTACCTCTAGTACACAGAAATATTTTCACCGGCAGGTGTGGCTTGATACTTTAATAGATGAATTCTCACAAAAGGGCTACTCCGCTAAGTGCACATGCAATATATGATTCAACATTCATAAACACATTGAGTAAAAACATATACATTTCTACATAAATAATACACATGTCATGCCAATATCCTGAGCCCTCTTGACTCCCTCCACACATGCATACCTGCATGTAGAAAGCGTCATTGCAAAACAAAAGATTTTTTGTTTATAATTCAACTCGTTAGACGACCTTTGATAAAGCTGCTTTATTCAAAGTCATCTCATGCTTTTGTGGGTAACAAACTTTCTAGGGGTCTCCTTTACTTGTTGCGTCGTGTGCCTTTCGACACTTTCAAAGGCTTCCACTTGTAGATACATATGTCCTAACCAAGGATCACAGACCTTCCACTGAGAAGTGTCTATCCTTTCTTGTTACTACCCGACACATAATTTAAACTACGCGACTCTAGGACGTTATCCCTTAGACATAGCCCACCATTAACACCAAACGTAGTGTTAATTCATGCCATGCACTCACACCCATTTTGCACGATGTCCCCATGCATATGCAATGCAGAAATGCCACTGCATGTTATCTCATGTTACATGCATAATGAGAGCTACATGCAACATTTACAAATCATGGATAATTATATCTACTGCATGTAATTCACATCCATCATATAACCTATGTTTATACATCAAGTAAGCATATATCAATATGATTTTCACTCAACGTGCGTGTCATTCTATCAAGCAACATCACACAAACTGGATCTTCATGTTCAGACCCATAAACAACAAATACAATTCAGCATGTCAGTCCATATCCCATAATGACACGCCACCAATTTATCACACTCAAATCCCATATTTTCCGATAAACTGCTTGTTCGAACTACGGGTTAAGGAACATAAGGACTAGAAACTAGTCCTTAAATTATCAACAATTTGATCAAAATTGTTCTTGAACCAGCCCCATCATTAGGGCTATACCTCAAGGCCATTGAATGACCCTTAGGCGAAAATTACCGAGTAAGAGAGCGCACGCTTTTGGGCGTGAATGAACTCACTCCAGCCTTGGTTGGCCGAACTTTCACTTAGTTGACATGGGAGACCCACTTGGACATGGATCTTCCTTTCCCTCCTCTTTCATTTCTTTCCTTCTTTCCTTTTCTTTTCTCTCCTTTCTTTCTTTTTGTTCGGCTCCTCAGCTGTAGAGTGATCATAATATCTTTTCCATTCCATC